>KB663610.1:9470950-10210977 GCA_000349025.1 Anopheles minimus
AGGAGATTTCGAATGGAAAGAGACGGAAGACCTTATCGGTGTCTTCCGATCTACTTTCACTACCGATCGATCAGCTGTGTATATGAGAGTAATATGTGATATTGATAACCAATACCAGAAGATCTCCCATCTCCGATCAATGATAACACGTGAAAGCGAGAAGGATCTATACCAGCACGACAGAGGGGAATTAGTGTTACCTCCTGATACGGATGTTATCTTGGTGTCAAAAGTCAGATTTCGGTTCCAAAACGGAAAATCGATTGTTCTTATCTCGATCATAGCCGACTTATAATGACCGTTTGAGGCGTGGCGATAGACACCGAATCATTATCCAATCAGAGCGAAACAAAACGGTAATCGATATAGGCTTATCAATTATTAGATAGTGATAAAATGTCGCTTGCCTGCAAATGAAAACAAAAACTATGCGTTTAGTTCTGTTAAAAAAAGAAAGATAAGAAATAACTGAGTTGGAGGCTCGATTTCTAATTCACTAGTATCGGTCTATTCGATTGGCTTGTAAGTGGACTAAGCGATCACGGGGGCTATGAGCTGGCAAGGAGTAGAAAATACAATATAAAACGGTAGACAGAGTATGTGGGCAATCGTGGGCCCCTCGAAGAGAACTGTGAAAGCTGAGAAGCTGACCAATAGCTTAAGGTGGCATAAATCCTCATTGGTGGCGACTGCTACTAAGGTTCATTTCGCCCTGCAGTCAAAGCTTGGTTCAAATTGGAATGTGCAAGCAGCTTCTGTGATCTATACGAGCTAGCAATACAGTATCGCTACTCAACAACAGATGGCGCGCCAAACCCAGGCGAAAAATATTTGATCGATCAAAATATCGATGAAACAGTCAACGTTCAAAATCAAATATCGATGAAACAGTGTTATTACATTTTGGTATTTGTGGATGGAATTTCCATGGTAACATAATTTCACATATCTGACTGTGGTAGAGAAAAGCGAATATGAAATAAGCTAATCAACTAGTTAGTTAGCTAAAATAAGCATTAATTGCACAGAAGTTCTTAGTGAAAACACAGGAAGAACTAGTCAGAATTGTCCAAATGAATGTTGATAACTGTCCAGTTGGCTGATTCTCTCCATTGCCAGTGATAACTGTAAAAAAATTGAAGAATGGGAACATTATTCTAAATACTAAACGAATCCAACTTACCATTTGGCAGCTTCTACATCACACTACATCGGGCGTGGTTTACATTTATTGATCGCTTCAGTTATACTTTATTGAAATCAGAAACATCATCATCATCATCATCATAATCTGCATCATATACACGCGTTGTCGGCTAATGGGTGACTGTGGTTTGTTCTTGGTTCGTGGTTGTTGGGCACCGTTCTATTGAGTGTTTCGCCTTCATTACTGGCCGATCATAAACCGATTGCCAATTTATCGGGACTTGCTTTCGTTCCTCATTAATTCCACGCACAGCTTCAATGGGATTTAACAAACCGTCAAACGTGATCAGAGGGTACGTACATGTGGGTAATCGGGGGCCTGTCGCAGAAAAAGCATTAATTACATGACACTATTTCGAGATTTCTAACGACTCAGAGCTTTCTTCTAGCCTAAAGGGTAAGGGACAGATAGTTAATATCGTTTGTCATTTGTTGGTTGGGGCTATAATTTTTCTCTCGTTTTTATTTTGTACGCACGCACGTTTGATCTGTTTTTCTCGACACATTTTTTCGTGCTTTTCCATTTCTGTTTCATTTTTGTTAACCTATTGAAAGGCATTTGCTTTGTAAAAGTGTGTGTATATGCGTGTTTACCAAACTTTTTCACAAATTGTACGCTGTACGCAAAGAAGAAAAGAAAAACCATCACGCGACCATGGCTGATGGTTAGACGTTGCTATATGATCATCGTAATTTGCGCTTGCTTCTAATGCTTTTGACCGACGCTTTGTCGTGTGTATGCGTGAGAAACAGGACACAGAACCGGGATGTTAAAAAAGGAAGAATAATGGTATGTTCGTTCGACCGGTTCGTAACGTGAGTGTTAGGAGTTAAATGTATATAGCAATTCACACCTTTTCCGTTTAATGACGCGCACATGTAGAAACCAAACAATTAAACAAGACAATAGACAGCTCACATACACACACACATAAACGAATTGACGAGTACACAAAAGTACACGAGCAAATACAGGAGGTGATGGTGCGCGCTAGTGATTTGCTTTGTTTCAGTTTCGTTCAATAATAACACTCCTTTCTGTTTTTTTTTGTCGATTTTTCGCGTGCCCTTAATGTGCTAGATTACGATTACTTTTTACGTGGAAAATAATATAAATTGTGTTAGAACATTGTTTGTATAGTACGTTTTTCCGTTTTCCTTTTTTGTTGTTGTTATTACGCTAACCGTCGAACGTGGTTCATAATGTCGTCCTCTTTTGTTTTGTTTCATATATTTTTTTCATATTACGATGTTATTTCTTCGCTTATTTCGTTTGAACCACAAATGTTTTTTTAATTTGTTTGATTTTAAGTGTTCGCTTATTTTATCTTTCTATTGTGATGTTTTTTCTTCTTTTATCTTCATGTTATTTTCTGTTTTCTTTCGTGGTAACATTTTGTTTAACGTTATCTGGTTTCATTTGCATTGTCGCATTTTGTTCGATTTAGCTGGTATCGTCTTTTTACACAAGCACTTTACATGTTCTCATTCTATTACTTAGCAAATGCAAAATCTGACTAAGAGGTGAGAAAATGAACATTAGGGAGATTGCGAACACGTCTATGGAGATATCCTATCGAGCTTTGGCTATTTGCTCGTTAAATGCAATTGTAAGAGTACACACTTATTCTCGGATGTGTCTGGTTGTACAACTTAATTCGGCACACAGAGAGTACGGCCCTTAGTGTGTTAAAGTTTGCAAAATAATGAAACAAAACATAAAAAACAAACTGCCATCGCAATGCTGTGGTTGTAACTGTGTGTCATTTCGTCGTTCAACACAAATCGACTACTTCAGGCCACATATACTAAATCGGGGTTTCTTGATGCTGTTTTTCATTACTTTCATCTACAACTTTACTTCACTTTGTTGTGTGTTTGTTTGTGGTATCATACTTGCACTCATCGAACTAAATCAATCATCATTTCTATCATGTTTCTATCTCCATTCGGCATACACTCTGTGTAATTTTGTTTTGTTACGCACTGTTACTGCTGTTGCTGTGTTCTTATATTGTTTGTTTTGCTATTTACGTTTTGTTGTGTTGGCGTCTTTCTCGGGTTTGGTTCGCGCCCCCGGTTTTTTCTACCCCACTCAATAAACACGTCTTTATATAAGGAGTATAAAAAATATACACTTTTCTGATTTTCTTTTTTCTGTGTAAGTTTTGTTTTCTCTTTGTTTGCTTCTTCTGCTTCGTTTGTGTTTCTTTTCTACTGTTAGCTGCTACCATTTTGTTTCTTTGTTTTGGAATACTTTCCCTTCTCCTTTTCTGTGTGTATTTTGTTGTTGTTTGTGTTTTCAAGTGCTTTCTTTTACTACACGGTTTTTCTTCTTCTCTCTATAGACTCTATTTTTCGCTTCTTTCTTCCTTCGCTATGATTACTACGGTTTTGTTTTCGCTTTGTTACGTGAGTTTGATCCACTAGTTGTTGATCGGTTGTTTTTTTTTCGTCTAGCAAGAATGAAAGTGAAACAAGCGAAACAGGCAGGAAGGATGCACACGTTTTGTGTTCGAGATTTTCTAATTTCCTCAAAGGATTGCTATATAATTTTGATTTTTTAAGAGCTAGGAATCTTACGAAGCGCGTTAGATGTTCTGTTTTGCGAATGGCGGAAGAAGAACAATGTTTTTTGTCTAGAGTTTTTCTTTTCTTTTATCATATTATACATTGTCTAAATCGAGGTTTGTTTTTGTTTGGTTTTGGTTGTGGTTTGTGTGTTTCGTTTGCTACTTGCATGTGATAGTATGGATTTTTTACAGATGTAAGTAGTGTTTCGTGTACTTTGTTCCTGTTTACCACCACTGGACGAACGTAGGGTATTTTTTAATGTTGGTTGTTAAGGAGAACATCATCGATTCGCTCCGGATTTGCTAGTAAATATGGGTTTTTAATCTCTATTCTTTCTTTTACTGGTACCGTTTAAAGCAACTGACAAAATTGATAGGCAACCAGTTTTGGACACTCGACAGCGGAACATGAAGGATGTGAGTGAACGGACTTGTGTTTGATACGAAATATTTGCACGTTATGCTTGCGGTATACAAAAATTGTACCAATGTTGGCGCTTGTCCTGAATGTTGAATGTGGTGTGATTCTTTTGGTTCTCGAAAGGAGGGAACGAAATGATTTATCCAACAATGGGTACAATTTATGAACAATCTCGTTTCGTTTAGCATCATCATTACTCAAAGGCCGTTTTCGTTTTTGTTTTGACTCATTTGACATGCGTAAACCGTTTTATAAAAATGTTGCTAGAAAATGAAATTGAATTCGCCTAAAAATGTCACATGAAAGTGATTATAAATGGTACTAAATGCAATTCATTTACCTCACATCCGGCTAATCATCAGAAATAGATCTAAATCCCCTCATGTTTTTTTTTCCTTTTGTATGATTCGAACCATTACATTTTCTCCGTTTGCTTCGTGAAGTTCGTGCTTGTTTTAGGACATGTTCCTCGTTCTTTTTTAGCGGAGATAATGCTTTGCTTTGGTGTTTTCGGTTATTATGTTTTCTTACCAAACATTTAAACAATATAAGCACCAAAATGAGATTAGGTTAAGCAGTTAACGAAGAAAAAAGGATGTTTCTTAACAACGTGTTCGGCTGAACAATTTCTTCAACGTGGTATGCCCATGGAACGATCATAATGCAAAGCGTTATACATCGATGTTAGTGAAATCTTTCATGCTAGTGTAGTATAGTCTGATGAATGTGATGTGTAACTAATCAAACCCCATTTCCGAAGAAAACTATCCAGAAAATTGATATATAATTTGACTGCAAGTATTACTAGCAGTGTATAAAGAATGGAATTGAAAAAAAGCTCTTATAAACATGAAATAATAAACGGAAGAGTGGAAAATAATGTCATTCAATCAATAGAAATTTACCACAGCTATGAGTAATCTCAGGTGGAGATTTGAGTTGAGAAAGGTTGATGAATTAGAACCATCTGAGGGCTAACATTGTAATCAAAAGCATATATTATAGTATTGGAAATGATATCAAACAAGTAGAACTCAATTTCCAATTATCTCGATAGCAAAAACGACAAGTAACCTGGGAATGGCACTTCAAGTGCCCCGAGGTTGAAGTGACACAAACAAACAGAAAAACCAAGTACATGGCTTAAGAATAATTTAAACAAGCAAAATAGTGAACAAAATGGCAATCAAATATTGACTCAAGAAAAGAGACATTATTTTCCGCTTCCGGTAAAAGCTTAGACTAACGAACGCAACACTTGGCGTACGGAACATCGTCAAGTACTAGCTAAATAACAAGTAACGTAAAGGAAAATCTAATTACCCATAACCATGAAGCAAAACTAATAAAAATAAACTATGCAGCAAAATTAATGCCCGTGGGTGATAAGAATATCATTCGAAATATCTGTCGATTACAGTGTTATTAGATTGGGATGGTCAATTTGATGAACCGGTACCGAAATCAAAAAAGTTCGTTCGTTTGCCTTCCACATTTCGTGCACGGTTTCGTTACGCAGTGGAAGAAACAATTTCGCGCGTCTCTGTGTGTGTGACGGAGAGTGTGTTAGTTAGCTAGGGTGTACGTTTTTGCCATCTAGATCCGTGTGACCGCGTCATTGTGTACGGCGTCCCGTACATTACGAAGAAGCACCGTCGACGTCTGATTATGCTTTTGCGCCGGGTATCTTGCCGAGCACTTTCGATAGATCGACACCGGTGAGGGCATTGATGGCTGGTGGCAGCTGTCCAACGAGACGCGCCACATCGCCCGTCGTTTGATCGTTTCCACCGATGAGTACGATCTCTTCGGTCTTAGCCAACGGAGCCGCAACTTCCGCCGCAATCTGGTGAAAAGATAAAAAAATGCCATTAGAAACGTATGTCATCACACGTTTGGTGAATTCTGGATAGTTACCTTAGGCAGTGATTCGAGCACGATATTCATGATGGCCGCATCACCGTACATCTTGTACACGTTCGCCTTCATGCGCATCCGCTCCGCTTCCGCTTTTCCGACCTGTTCGATGGCGTACGCTTCCGCCGCTCCGATCTTCTTGATGCGCTCCGCCTCCGCACGGGCAGTTTCGACCGTTTGCGTGCGCTTACCCTCGGCGATCGTTTGCACGCGGTAACTCTCCGCTTCAGCCGGCAGCTTTACGGTGGCGGACAGTTCGCAATCCTTTCGATTGATTTCCTGAGTTTCGATCTCGATCTGCTTACGGCGCTCTACGATATCGATCTGAATTTCCTCATTACGGATGCGCTGACGAATTTTGGCTGCTTGCAGTTCGTATGCGAGCTGCGATTCAGCTTTCTGTGAAAGAGGGAAAAAAACCATCCAGATATTAGGGCTTGAATACGGGTGAGTTTTTCGATATTATTGAGACAATCCGTACCGCAGTGTTGATTTCCTGATCAAAGTTTGCCTTCTGCAGCTTGTACATGCGCGCATTATCCTCGATCTTCGTGTCCGTGGAGTACTTAACGTCCATTGCGCTCTTTTCGCATTCCGCTTCCCGAATGCCAGCATCACGATTGGCCTCGGCAACACCCGCATCTGCGTCGCGCTTCACGCTCGCCGTCTGTGCCTTACCGAGCGACTGCAGATACTGGACATCGTCGTACACGTCCTTGATCGTAAAGGACAATATCTCGATGCCCATCCTGCCGACGTCAGGGGCCGCGACCTCGCGCACCAGTGCCGCGAACTGGTCGCGGTCTTTGTACACCTCCTCGACTGTAAGCGTTCCTGTAGACGAGACAGTTATTGCCATATGATTAATATCTAGCGACATTCTACATTCAGTATGTTAGCCACACTTGAGTGAAAGGAAACTTATATCCCATAATCAGTTTATTTATGTAAAATTTATTCACAAAAATATACTTGGCTATAATTTGTTTAAAATGATTGAAAGAGACGACCGCCAATGTACAAGGGCATGACCGTCATTAGAAACGTATTTGAGTAAGCTGTGACATTAAAGTACGAATAATCTACTGCTGCGTACAGCCATAAACCATGTAGTTATTTTATGGCAATTAGTTGCCAATTCCGGGTATAGACCGATTGAATATTATACATTAGCAGATAAAGTAGAATTGACGATGAAGGTAACTTTATAGACGAAGTAAAAAACAACTCCGAGATCTTTCTGTACTTACACAACCTAAATCATTGATCTAAATCAGTGATACTGTGACAAGCATTCTAACACATATTGTCCTCAATTAATATGAACTTGAATGATCGTCATCTCCAGCAAACGGTCACGGTATGCTGGCAATACATAATGAACTTCTACAGGTTTGATTAGACCGGTGGAGCAATAGAGCAGCAGCGAGCGATATATAATTGGGGGTAATTTATATTACTGCCCTTGATGCACTGGTTCTAGTTCAAGTAAAGTGACCACCACCGTTGAAACTGCACTCACAAGAAAGAGCACGTATTAAATCGTTAGTACCACGAATCACTACAAAGTAGCACGGAATAGTAGACATTTATAACAGATTCTCAGGATGTATGGAAGCAGTGTCACGTTTTATTACCTTTTAATAATACCGCACGTAGCGCCAAAGATCATGCCCAGCTGCAGCATACCCATCCAGACAAATCCCATCTGTGCACTTTTTTATTATTTATTTTTAAGTGTTTCAATCCCTTACTTCAGCCCGATGGCGTAAGTTTGGTTTTATAACTTGAAGATGCACCTCAGACAAACACTTTATGTTAGGTCTTATCGCTCGAGTGCGAATCCACTAAAGATTGTATAACAAAAAGTTGCACTATCACTTAACTGTTGACTGTAAACATTGTGGAGTAAAAGTGTCGGAAATTAAACTTCGCATTCGATGAGATTAAATTGTAACTAGACTGAACAGGAGTATAAACAAAGCTTCGTTTCCGTTTTATCGCTTTACTACACCAACGCAAAGCGGCAAACAATGTGATCGCGTTCGAGGTATGCTGGATGGTGCAACAGCACTCAACTGCAAACTGCAACTACCATTCGACAAGTAAATGCCCCATGGTTAACCTTCAAGATCACGATGAACCATAGCTACTGAGCAATATCGATTCCAATAATTCACTGTTGCGTTCCACACGAAAAGAAAAAAAAACACCATTCTTAATCCTATTCACACCACCCTCTATGCGGAAGTGTAATCAACTCAAGCAAATGTACTTCCTTCCCAAAGGCAAACAGTACTTCTTGCATCTTATCTTGGACAAAGAAGTGGCGATGGATATTGCAATAAAATCGAAAATTTACATCAACTTCCGCCAGCGAGAAAGAGAGCGAAAGGGCGGAGCGAATTACATTGAAATCACTTCCCAATCTGGAAGTGATAATAACTACCCAGTGCTCCTCTTCAGATGAGCACTAAATTATACGATGCAAACCAGTTCGCTTATCACGCGATAATTTCAACAACTGCCGTTAAAACATCATCGTTGATGGTCGGCGATTCTGGTGCAAGATTTGTCGCTAGTCTTATCAGCAACGAGGAAGGAACGTTATCGCTGACAGCTGAGACTTCGCGCACTGCTTATTGCAATTAAACAAGCCTTGGATAGCTGAAGACCACCGTCATCATCAACTGTCTGCTAGTATGTTTACCTTCTACGGAACGCTTGGTCCCTCGAGGTTATACGTACACTCCTCGTTTCGGCACCATTCGCTTGCATATTGGAACTATTTTCCAAGGAAAGTACCTCAGGCATGCAACAGGAGGTCACTCCATCGAAATGGTGTTTGCGGCCATGTGCAAAAAATCAATACATCCATCATTCACTTGTGGATGGAAATAGATATTGCAGGTCACTTTCCCAACGTGTCTTGACGACCGTGTTCTAGTTGGGGAAAGGGTTTGAAAGGTGGCGGTAAGATGGCAGCACGTGACAAGCAAATTTGCCACTTTACAAAGTAGAGTAGTTCACTTTGGTCGTTGCAGTGCAAATTGCAGTGCCGAGTGGTGGATGTGCTCGACAACTCGAAAAACCAGTACCAGTAAGCAGCTAAAAATTAGCAATAGCTTGATGTATAATCATGTTATACTCAATACCACCAACACTTGGAAGCAACCTTGCGAGCCGTTGACTTTTTTAAACAAACCACTAGAACATATTTTTGGTGTAATTATTTACACTTCATCACCACCAAACTTAATTGCACACACTGTGTTCGGGAAGAGTTCTTTTGTACCATTTATCCGTTGAACGATTAGATGACACTACGCGTTAGTTCGCACTTTTCTAACCATTTAAATCACAGTTAGTATTACGCTCGAAAGGAAATCCGATTCCTGATTGAGAGCAAAAAAAAACACTCTATGACGCACGATTGTAATGCGTAAACAATAATGTTGTTGATGATTGCAATCGGACACAATTGGACTCAACTCATTGGTTGAAAAGAATTTTTCTAAACTCAAACTTATCACGCTACTTATGCTTTCTACGGTATAAATGACGCGCTCGCGTTGACTGTTAGCACGAGTCTGGTGCGAAAAGCAACTGCCCCTTGGTTCGCGCGCATTTTAACATTCCTCTTCCCTGTAGCAATTGCAGGGTTAGTGAGAAACATTTTCATTCGTCAGTGTGAGTGTTCATTTTGGAATAATTGGACCATGAATTACAGGACACTTCGAGTTTAATGCGAAATTAATCTCCCAGAAGATTTACCAAACTTTACCGTTCGCTCACTTTTAATCAGAGCTTAAAAATGTACTATTATATATAACGTATAATGTCACATACAATATTAAAAATTAGTAGCATAAATTGTAACTATGTATAACGTGTGGACTGGCCCGAATGGTTTATTAGCTCTCTCGATGGTAGAAAGGAGGACCCTTTTCTATCTTTTATCCAATTTTTAAAAATTTTAATCTTTTATAAATTATCTTTGAAGTCACAAAAAAGCTACAACTTCAGAATATTTCTTGTTTTATTCCGTACACATCTAACCCCATTGTTATGTTACAAAATAAAATAAAATTGGTAACTAGGAAAATTGAATACCACAAATAATAAATATTTTGTGTGATAATTATCCAAAAATGAAAAAAAAACCGAAGCAAATTAAAATTAGTTTTACTAATTTTCATTTGCCCCATAAACCCTGCAGTTGACACATGTTGTGAGCAGGCGATATGAGACCGAGTGAGTGAACTGCGATAGTGAGCCGGTGCAATGAGAGGAATCGTTCAGTATCGGTCTGCATTCGTATTCTTCAAAAGCATTTCGCTTACATATTTGTAAAGCGTTGTTGCATCAGCCGCGCCTCCGTAAGGATATATTCTTGTGGTTTGAATAACGGTAAAACGAATATAAAAATATGGAATAAATATGAATGAATGATTTAATCTTTTGCATGCATGAATGCAACAATTGCGTTTATCGAGCACCTCGTATGCTAATGTGCTCATAATTGTACAACTATTCAAACATTGCACACAACTGTTATCAATTTTTGTAGGAAAAAATAGAAAGCATATGTCATCTGTGTTTCTATGCTGGTACAATATTCCTACATTCCAAACATACTGGAAGACTTGAAGAGGAAGGAGAATTTCGCAAATTATACATTTCTGCACTTTGTGGCGGACGTGACTTTGCGCTGCCTGCTGATGGCTGACCAACATTTCTGGTCCATCGTTTGGTACACAAGAGCAGCTTTAAGGTAGTTCTTGTTTTTTTGTGAGTTTCACTGTTTACTTAACTTCTTCCCATTTTCTCCATATGCTTGCATTATTCTGCTACGTTTTGTTTTCTGATGAGTTTCGCTCTATCAATATGAGATCATTCGAGCCCTACTATGGAGACGAAAAGAGCGAAAGAATACAGTGGAAGCATTAAACTGCACGCTACCTTTATGGATGGGAAATGCGAGCCGAAAAATGAATCTCTTGGGGCTTAACATTTCTCAGTTGACCTTTCTCCAAGTACGAAGTACTGCTCTGAAGGGTTGGGGGTACTATAATAGGCGAATGACCAAAATGCTTAAGATATATGCTAATTAATATGAAAGAATTGATAAAAATCCATCTCTATTTCACTCAAAAGAACATACGGTCGGAAGTATCAAACCCACTTCACACCAACTTACCGAGAATGGCTCGCAAGTGACCTTCGAGCGTTTGCAGGATTGTCATCTTGATCTCCTTCACCGATTTGCCCAAAAATTGTTCACTCGCCGTACCAAGCAGCTCGTCGGCCTGATGGTGAAAATAATAGACGTTCATCATCTATAAGAAGAAGAAATGAAACGAGAAAGAAAAACCACAGTCGGGGATGAGAAACAGCTATCCGTCGCGATGCCCGTTTGGGATTGGTAAGGATCTATCCTATTCGGCTTTGGAAAAAAAGGGACACAGCGGTGGTCCGAAGTTAATCGATCGCGATCAAGACTTTCTCACTGATAACGCGCGAATTGTTAAGGGAATCGATCGAAACTAGTGTACATTTCTTACGCGCGATTCATAGTGGCTTGCATAAAGGATTTGAAGAAAAGAAACTGGATAAAGTTTGAACTATGTTCTAGTGCACACATCGGATCCGTAGATCGAGGAATTGCTTTAGGTGCCAATTGAAAAATGGGAAAGAGAAAAAAAAGTCTTTTTCGTGTAAGTGAACATCAAAAACTTCGATGTAACGGTCAACGAGAAGGCAAGACAGAGAGAAAACCGAAAAAAGAATCTATTCACAACAATATTTGCAAACATTATTGGGTAGTTTTGTGTGAGTGTCAAAAACAATGATCGTTAAAGTATTTTTTATTTCTGTTTTGTTTAATTTATATTTTGTTTAATTCGTGAACGGCAGGTGAATCAATAAACCGGTGCGAGAGAGCGCAACGAAAGGGGCAAAAGTGATAGCAATCGAAATTGTATACGACCAAAATTTGAAACTGAAGTTGTTTAAAAAAAAACGATTTCCATTTGAAACTTTGTTTACTGTTCACAATACGTTTCATAATTGTTTGTCTTTGACACGAAAACAAAACGTTTGAAAAAATCTTTTATCTAAAGCACATGTAAGCATTCCCATTGCTAGTTTGCATGATCTGCACAACCACTTAGAAGAAAAAAGAATGGGAAAAGTCATTCCAAAATTTCCGAAAACAAATAAACAAACTATCTCATTCAAACGGTGTTTCATGGTTGTATGATAACGTAAAGAAAAAAGAAAGGGAACCAAACAAATGTTCGCAACACGCACACACGCTTTTGCAACCCTAACGGTTGCCTTTATTTTCTATTGAGCTATGGAGCGATAGAAGTACACTGCAGAAACGTATCAGAAGTCTATGAAGTAGGTAAACTAAAAACTCAAAACGAAAAAGGAAAAAAAAAACTATACAACAAACACACACCTTCGAATCGGCTATGGAACTCACAAATGGCACGCGAATGGTCACACGTAATAAAATAAACATTCGAACGTAAAACCTTCAGGCAAGCACGCTAATACGGGAGTCTCATCAAGTCATTAATCTAGGATGACTGCTTGATTGACTGTGACTAGAGAGATTTGATCATTTTCTAGGAGAAAAGAAGGGAAAAAGAAAAACAGAAAAAACACACAAAATCATAAGATCATTGCTGCGCTAGCCAAGTATCAGAGGTACCGAAAACCGTTCTAGCATTCGCTAATTCGCTAAACTGATCGCTATGCGCTTGGTGATGGTTGGATTTATGGTTTAATTCACTAGCTCTATCTAGGGGCGGGTTGTGAGGTTCAAAAGAAAGTTCGTCGAGAAAAAACGGAAACCAAACGGAAATAGTGACGGATATTGACGATGAGCGTTTTGATGAAATGAAACAGGGCTGGGGTCGGGAAGAGAGCAGTTAGATTGAAGATTGGTTTGGCATGATTATGGGATTTCTCTTGGAGAGGAAAAAGGAATGGCTAGAATGGAAGGGGCGGAATTTGGTTATGGGAAACGATGAATGATAACCGACTGAATAAGGATGTTAATTTCTTTTTCATTTCTTTTTCTTATAAAAATATAAAATCAACATATAGGGAAATATAAAAATGATAAAATAAGTATGTATGAAATAAGGACATTTGAAAAAAGCTAATATCGAAAAGCAACAATAGCTACGAAGAGAAGCTAAAAATAGAAAACAAAAGAAAATTGTAAAACTAAATAAAAAAATTAAATAGAAAGTACACAAGATGACTGAAATAAATAAAACAAAGCTATCTACTACGACTACGAAGCAAGCATATCCATCATCTCGTGCGAGGGAGTTACATTGTTCACGCAGTGCAAATTTAATAACACGCTTAAACATAAATATAAGCTATGGGACGTTCTTTCTATAAAAAACGGCGATATAGTTGTCTTTCTTTTACAGTTGCTATAAATCTTTGCAAATGATGCGTATTTGACTGGAGCAAAATCGGGCACATAGGCTCAACATCACGGTAATCGCCATCATGCCAATCACTGCAGTTAACGCGATGTCAGATTTGGTGGGTCCTCGGTATAGGTAGAACTCGTGTCGAAAATTGCAACCCAGCGCCTGACTGTAGTTCATCTGGTACTGCTTTGCGTTCTCCAGCAGGTCCTTATGATACGGCCAGAACGATGCGTGAATTGTCGAGCGATAACTGCTTATGTATTGTTCGAAGTTGCGCAACGTGCGTCCCAAAGTGATGATTCCTTCCGAGACCGTATCGTTGCCATGATCGCGACACCCATATACGATTGCGAACTTGTTCCGTACTGCGTACACCAGTTGAATCGTGGACCAGGGCTGGGAAGAGACGTTTTGCTGCTCAAGCGTCTCGGGGATTAGCTTCGGATGACCGACACCTTCCTGACAATCGCACACAAGTGTCAGATTGACGTAGTTCGGTAACCACTCGAGTTGAATCTTCAAACAATACCCATACGCTGTGTGGTTGGCGAACGCAACAAACGGACTGTCTGGATCACGATCGGGCATAAAATGTAGAATCGAACCACTAAGAAAGAATCCTTGCGATCCAGTTTCTACAGATGCTAAGGATTCACACTTTCCTGGACGCATAAGTGCCCACAGATAAGGTAGCAAGGAGAATAGTACGATTAAAGTGAGACCCACACGTAAACACATGCCGTGTCCGAATGTTCAGATTGTACTGAACAAAACGAGCATAGCCGTAAACATCGATTCCCAATAAAGAGCCACATATATGACGTAGAATCACTAAGAAAAAGCGCATTCCTTTTATCTGGTTAAAAGGGACTTATTTTTGTATTCCTAATTGCAGCTAACGCAGCGTGTAACAGAGCAACCAATCCTATAGAAGAAAGAATAATAATGCAAGCAAGTAGTGTCTACGTGTGGTGTGAGAACGCATTAGCACTTATTACACATCGAGGTACACAAATCAGAGCACAATAGCGACACACATGGTTCAATTTGGGCTGGTGGCTACAATGGTGAACACACTAGTAGTGCTTAAAAACACATCACAAGGAAGATAGAATGTACTATAAACTTACATTTTCTCTTTTGATCTAAAATAAAAACCAGACAGTAAATTGCTATCGAGTAAGAGGAAGGTTATCTTAAAACTACAAAAATAAATAATGGAATTTTTTAATCATATATTCTAAAACGCTTAGATACTATCGTTAGCTGGAGTTACACATCAGGGAAATAAATTTTGAAATCAAACATCAAGAAGAATAGACAGTAGTCGGATGCGTATCGTACCCAGATGAGGAGGAATGCATCGTCCGCAACTCTAACTAAGTGTATGCAACTATGCAGCTATTCACTTACTGAAACTTTTCATGCAAAGAAAATGCACTGAACAGTACAGTCGTAGGAGCGCAAATAATACGATAAAATTATTAATTATGAAATAGGTTTGAATAAGCAAGATATAATTTTACTTGAGTAACAGTAAAAATACCGCAATTACATTAACTATAGCGTAACTTAGTAGTTGTTTTCTGTTTATTGAAAGAAATATTAATGATTAATTTAAGAATTACTGCCATGCTAAAAGGGGCTACCTATGCTAGTAATAAGAAGAAAAAAAGTGTAAAATGTTGTTGAACAAAAATACATTATACAAAATATCTCCAGGAACACAGGAACAAAACAACGGCAACTATAAACAAACGAAAGTAAAGATGTCTGCGCTTGGTTAGGGGGCAGCAGCTACCAGGCTCTCTGCTCACTATACGGTGAAGTGAAACATTTCATTCATACGTTAATTACTACAAAAATAACACTATAAAGTATTTGAAAGAAAATAAAAAACTGGCTAAAAGGATGACAATTGGACACAACCGAACGGCCGAACACGGTCCATGCTCCGTCCGGATCGGCGTCCAGCATAAATACCTTCATGATTTTGCACTGTGCCACACCGGTCACGGTCAGTGGGACACCCTGTGCCGTTTCGACCATTTCGCACATCGGATTGAGGGTCATCACCTCGAGCGAGAGCCGCTGCACGTCCGTCACAAGCCACCAGGCCCATGCCCAACCACCAACGATGGTACGCTTTTTCGTGGAGCCACAGCAACCACCTGGAAAGAAGAAATTGCAAAACATAAAAATGATTTAATAAGGTTCGAACATGTGTGTCAAATTGCGAATTGGAATTAGTCTATATAAAACCTGATTTTGCTTGATCGTGATTGTGTATTGTGTAGCTGATCTAACGCCATAAGTGAAAGTTGCATACATCTAGGCGCACTAAACACACGGATGTCAAAATCGGAAGTGCGCGATCGTGGATGGCAATTGCAAACGAATGGCATGGGCACATTTTTCAAAAGATAATGCCAATCGGGATGAAGACTATAGTCACACTATATGTGAACGTACTAGTATTGTAACTAATAATTAGAAATTTGTTACTTGAGCATTAAAGCACGTCTTTACGTCTGCATGGGGATGCTTGGAGCTTATTCACGGATGAAGGATAGTGGCCGAAGATTGGATTGAACCCGCACACCGTTAGGTGATCTCAGATGCAGGATATGTTATCGGTAAGGTACGTTTGTGTAGAACATTCGAAACCCATCGTGGAACAGAAGCTGTGACTGTGACCTACTACTGAACCGATGTCTCTGATTCGCGTGATATGGCAGATACTGTTTGAGGTGTTAGGTGTTAGGTTAAGAAGTAGGCATAAGATGATAACAAAACGCATACCTCCTGAAACAAAAAAAGAGGAAAAAGAGAAAAGAAAAACAATATAGCTGCAATAAATAAACTGAACGACAGGCAACAGATGCGATGGACAGAAGCGCTTTTGGTTATGTGCACGGCTAACAATGGCGGACATGGAGGACAAACATATAGACAGCTAGAAGCTTAGACCAAATGTCCGTCAGTCGGTGGCAATATCTGGATGGGCGTTTTCTCTGGCACTAAATAGTGCGTCCCGAAGTCAATGAGTCAGACCGGTCGGAAAATGCAAGTGTCCACACACAGAGATCCACAGACACAGAAAGTGAAGTGAAATAAATAAAGATGGTGCATGGCAAACGGCACGTAGGCAGATGCTCGAGTACCAGCTAGTGAGGTGAACGCATAGTTCATGTGCTTGATGTGAAGGGTTTACTTGCGTAGACAGACCGGGTAAAACAAACCGGTATTAATACAGGTCCAGTAAAGTGTGAGGAAAAATGGAAAACGGCAAGAAAAATAAAGCCAGCACAAGGTAGAAGTAGTAGGTGCCGCTATATTTGTATCTCCAACCTCAAACTGAGCTCCCTATCTACAACGGTCAATGTGATGGCACAAACCACCGAACCGTGACATTGACATTGGAGTGTAAAATAGTTGTTTTAATTACAACCGAAGTTTTTTCCCTTTTTCCTATTCTGAACCGCTATAAAAGTAAATTGGCAACTTCGTACGATGATGTAGAGTGGTTATTATATGGAGCAGTATTTAACGCATAACGGGGACTCCAAAAACCTCTGAAGAATGAAGTTGCATAAGTTGCACTCGTGAAGTTCAGCAGTTGTGTCAAAAGTAGTCTCAAGTACATTGACAGCAGTACGAAACCGGTTTTTGGCCAACAGCAGAAGTGGTGTATTACCACTGCTAGTACTACTTTCCAGTTTGGCGAATGCCCTTATGCTACATCTGGTAGGAGAGTTCTTTTCCTTTTTCCACTTGTCATGCAACACGCCATGTGGTGTACATCAGATTAGACATTCTTTCCAGCACACTCTGGCTCTTGTGCATCTTATCTTGGTCAAAACTGCAAAAAACCGGAAACGAATCTCTCCGAAAGAGTTGCCCGAGACCTCCGTGGGGTCCAAAGATGGATAGGCAGCACAGACGGCCAACAAGCTAACAGCTGGTAGTTGCAAGTCAATGTTACCGATCGGCGAAAAGAAGATGACGACTGGTGTACGATGGTAACGGTACCCGCCGACTGGAAACCGACCCTTTACCGGAGATCCTCCACCACGATTCACGATGGAGAGTGGATGGCTGACTGACGGCCGGAACCAATACGATCGGGCTAGTCTCGGACCCATCGTCAGTTGTGCTCCAACTTTCTTCCGTGGAACCTGCAGTTAGAGCTAGTGGGTAGAAACCCCACACCAGTTCGAATCACGATGGTCCGGTGATAGGATCGTGTACGTGCGTGAAGTGAATGGGTAGCAGCAACAAGTGGAATATAAGTGTGAATAAAAAAAAAGGTCAGAATAAAATGCACTGCAATCGCGGAGAGTGGGATAGCCGTCGGGAGGAGATATTGATTATTAGTTCTATTGGGGATGTGTGATGGGGTGGAAACAACCCAAACGAAATACCTAAAGTGTGGACTTACATTAAGAACAGGAGAAAATCGTCGAAGCGTACGACCTAAAGAAGACCTACTTTCCAAAAGAATAATGCGGGATGTGTAACCGTGTATCTCATTTCCTGTGCAAGGGTGTGCGTGTGTGTTTATGTGCTGTGTCTGCACGTAGTGAGTGCCACAAAAGGCGTGCAGAGCGGTGATCAAAGAAACAGAAGGCGGTACGCGGTCTTATGACCCATTTCTTGTTTTGGTGCGGAATAAACGCGCGGGACTCCCTGGCCAGCACCGGGAAGAAAGCTGAATTGAATGTGAAGAAGTGGGTCTTGCATCTGGAATGGAGGTGACTAAGGAACAAAAAAGCTTTCCAAATGGATGTCTTGAGAGTTCTTTTCTGTTGGTGACTATCGATGAAGTTATTTTCATGTCACACGTTAGACACCAAACAAAAAAAGAAAAAAATGTCAGAACATCCTAATGGTAATAAGTTGGATATAGATTGCATGTCCAATTTATTCCTTAAAAAAATTTATAACCCTTTCTCTAACGTCTCGAGGCCTCGGACCTAATTTTTGGAGGCATGAGAAAACTAGTTTGTTCTTTTCCGTGGAGGTTAAGGTCGTTGGCACCGACCCGCCGGAAGATGCCGCTGTGAGATCATGTGAATGAGATGTTGAAATTAGAGAAACGCGTAGGGCGCAAAAGGGAATCCGTCATTGCGTGTGCTCACCGAAGATGAAAGTGACAGAAAGTGAACAACATGATTCCAACCGGGCAGCCCAACGTTGTGTAAAGGTGCAGCTGATGCTTGTAAATGCATTTTCACAGAGTCTACACGCACCAGTTTTGGTTTCTCTTTCGCCCTACACCATCAAACCAATGTTAATATTCAATCAGTGAAAGTGATTTCCCAATCCTTTCGGAAGCAGTTGGAGCATTCTGACTTACGCAAGTCCTGAAATGCATGTGTCCACGTAACTTAACTTAACGTCCAACAGCACATGTGATAGCGAATTTGATAATGCGATTTTTGTTACGGGAATCAATGGAAAAACAGTTCGGAAGAGTAGTTGATTAATGAGTTCACAGTGCCATTGCGAAATTGGGAGCTGTTTTTGGTGACTTGAAGACAAACTGTGACGCGATTTACAATTTCCCCTCACGTAGCGACAACACACGACAGTCTGGAGACATTACTTTTCCAATCCCGGTTAAGGAAAGGGCACGAAGGAAATAAAATCACTTTCCAGACATTCACAGGCACGATCGTAAAATTTTCGGCAACCGTACGTGATCGAGCACACAATCTACGGTAACGTTTATTCTACGCTGGCCGAGTTAAGAAAGCGTACTCCGCGTGCATTACATTTCGATAGTTTCGTGACAAATAAATATTGTACAAACGTTTCGTGACGTAAGGCCTGGTCTGCAAGACGATTTCACAAGTGTTTATCAGTGTGTCATCGAAATCAATCATCGGACGTAATGTGACCGTCAATGTATGAGGTGTAGGGCCCTTCCCATGCCATATTACTTTTTCATCAAAGTGTGTGGGAGTTATGCAGGTAGAGGGAAATGCAATAAACACTTTTGCTTAGCGCATAAAAATTTGAAATGCGTACTCTATGCAGCTATGCGTCAGTTGTCGTGCCGTTGCTAGTGGAAGTTGAAAAAAGTGTGAACCAACACCTTTGGAGTAATGGCAGTAGTATGATTGATGACTAATACTGATTACATATTGTGTCGTTTAATTTGCACAACACCAAAAGGCGTAGAAAGTTCATCCGAGTAATGAAGTAGAAAGCCAACCTAATGAATTAAATCGTTATATACGTCGTTTTTGTCAGGCAGTTTTACTACTACAAGATCTCTTTTCATGAAAAATGCAAAACTAATCAAATACATTTTCTAATTTACAGGTCAGGATAACAAGTGTTAACATGATGAATTGATTGTGATCGACGATAAGTGATTCCAAAACGAACCCAGTGACATCCTAAAGACATAACGACCATACAAAACACCACGTTAAATTACTCATTATAGTTACTTTACATCAAGCAGTGAACTAACTATATCAATCAGAACTATATCGTCTGTGATCTTTGTTTCTTATCAAAGTGTCCAAGTTTGAGGTTAAGTTTCAAATCTTCCTAAGTCAAAATGAGTGAGCTTGTCGGGGCAGCGTTTGGATCAGTGGCCACAGCAGCCTCGAGTGTTGGTTGGTTTGTGCCGATGCTTGTTGCAGCCATTGCCTATTTCCAATACGAAGAGTTCATGGATCCGGAGGCGCGTGTTATTGACGTCCCGACCGAGATTATGCTGGACAAGTATGATTTTATAATTATAGGCGCAGGTTCGGCCGGTAAGATTGATGTTAATGATATGACACTAATGTACGCCGTGAACGGGACTTAAGATTTGCTGTGTTGTTGTTTTTCCACCCCTTGTTGCAGGAGCTGTTCTGGCTAATCGTTTAACCGAGGTGGAGAATTGGAATGTGCTACTTCTAGAAGCAGGAGGGGATGAGACGGAGATATCCGAGGTACCACTAATGGCGGGCTATCTACAGCTCAGTAAGCTGGACTGGAAATACAAATCGGAACCGTCGGGAACGTTTTGTTTAGGTTGGTAGACATGATGGTTAAAAAATAACTCCAACCCAGACGTTTAAAGTTCCCATGTTTTTTCTTTCCATTTTTCCTTCAAGGTATGAATGGTGGACGGTGCAACTGGCCGCGTGGTAAAGTACTTGGAGGATCGAGTGTACTTAACTACATGCTTTATCTGCGTGGAAACAAGAAAGATTATGACGGCTGGGAAGCGATGGGTAATACCGGCTGGGGTTACAAAGATGCACTGTATTACTTCAAGAAGTCGGAGGACAACACCAATCCGTATCTGGCCAACACACCCTACCATTCAACTGGCGGCTATCTTACAGTTGGCGAAGCACCTTACCATACCCCGCTGGCTGCAGCGTTCGTGGAAGCGGGCGTCGAGATGGGCTACGAAAACCGAGACCTAAATGGTGCCAAGCAGACCGGGTTCATGATCGCACAAGGAACGATCCGTCGAGGAGGACGTTGTAGTACCGGCAAAGCGTTCCTTCGTCCAGCACGATTGCGAGCCAATCTACACGTGGCGATGTTTTCACACGTTACACGCGTTATGATAGATCCAATCAGTAAGATCGCGTTCGGAGTGGAGTTCATTCGCGACCGAAAGTTACATCATGTTCGGGCTTCTAAAGAGGTGATCGTATCTGGAGGCTCTGTAAATTCACCACAAATCCTAATGCTGTCGGGCATTGGGCCGAAGAGTGAACTTGCAAAGCATCGGATTCCACTGATCAAGGATTTACCGGTAGGTGAAAACCTGCAGGACCACATCGGACTTGGAGGGCTTACGTTCATGGTAAATCAACCTGTATCGATCGTGGAGAACCGTTATCACTCGATGTCAACCGTGTTGCAGTATGCTGTGTTGGGACAGGGCCCACTAACTATTCTTGGTGGAGTGGAAGGTCTCGCCTTCGTCAGCACGAAGTACGTGAATGCATCCGATGACTATCCGGACATTGAGTTTCATTTCGTATCAGGCTCGACCAACTCGGATGGTGGGAATCAGCTGCGCAAAGCGCATGGTCTAACGGAGGCGTTTTACAATTCCGTCTTCAAACCAATCAACAATATGGACGCGTGGAGCATCATACCGATGTTGTTGCGACCGAATAGCGTCGGGACGATCAAGCTGCGAAGCAGTAATCCCTTCGATTATCCGTACATTTACCCGAACTATCTTCATGACGACCGTGATATGCGTACACTGATCGAAGGTGTGAAGATCGCTTACGCTTTATCGCGAACACAAACGATGCAGAAATACCAGTCGACGCTAAGTGCGTACAAGTTTCCTGGATGTGCGCACATCCAGATGTTCACCGATCTGTACTGGGAGTGTATGATTCGGCACTACACGTGCACGATCTACCATCCGGTCGGCACGTGCAAGATGGGCCCGTACTGGGACAAGCAGGCTGTTGTGGATCCACAGCTGCGTGTGTACGGTATACGCGGGCTACGTGTTATCGATGCCAGCATTATGCCAAAGCTCGTCAGTGCCAACACCAATGCACCGGTTATCATGATAGCGGAGAAGGGTGCCGACCTGATAAAAGACTTCTGGATCAAACGAGGCGTTGCATAGAACTGCAAGGCTAGAATAGTCTGCTCTCTATCCTCTCTAGTGTAAAAATTATTTCCCTTTCATACGATAGTGATATGATGAATGATTATTTCGAGTTTTAAGTGCGTGAAAGTAATGCATGAATGTGTATGTGACTATGCGATAAGAAATCTAATTTATATACCAACCAGTAGTAATAGTTGAATAAAGAAATAAATGTACTATAGGTAATACGGTGCGATTAAATACAACTTGTTAAGCTTGTTTACTCAGAGCGTTCGACTTTAGCCTCACTATTTACATGTGAATACTTAACACTAAGATTCCCACCTCTGAAATTATTCAATACAGATTAGTTTAGAGGCTTAAAATATTGGTTTCACGAGATTAGCAGATAACCAATCAATTGATAGCTTAAGTTAGCTTACAATTATTCAATTCCTAAATTAATTGCCCAAACAAAAATTGGGAATTCCTACCAATTTCCTTAGCCCTGTGCCATTGCTTTAGCGGAATAGTCTGTGTGAAGTGTTTTACACTCCCGAAGCGACTCCGCGTGTGCCCTCAAATCCGCCGCATACGCTGCCTTAACTAGATCTGCTGCTTTCTCTCCCGTTGCAATAGTTGGTACATTCGTGTTTCCGGTCGTTATCACAGGAAAGATACTCGCATCGACCACTCGCAGTCCACCAATATGATGAACGCGCAGAAAGCGATCGACAACCGCCATCGGATCGGTTACAGGTCCCATCTTAGCCGTACCACATGGATGATAAATAGTTTGAGTATAATGGCGCACTAAACAAACGTAGAAGTCATCCTTGTTGGGGAACTGATCGGGTCGACAGGGTGATCGAGAGTAGTCGATCAGGGTGGCGTTTATTTTACGCATTGCAGGTGTATTAGCAAGGGCCTCAGCAAACTTTAAGCCTTCGATCTATAAAGTAAACAAAGTGTGCGTGAAAAAGCTAGCCGAAACCCCGGGTTATTCAGTAAACCTACCAAAACCATCATATCCTTTGGATCGTGAAAATAGTTGGGAAAAATACGGATACGCTCCTGTGGATCCTTACTGGCCAATTCTAACCATCCGGTGCTTAGTGGGCGCGATAGCATGGGTATCACCATGTACGAGTTTTGGTACACATGTTCCTCGTACACCTGGGCATAGTACTTATTGCTCATGCCTGATCCACGCTTACCGAATCGACCACCGTCCGTGAGATCGGACAAACTAGCGAGAAACAGTTCGATGTCGGGCCAATCCAGTGATGGGTCTTGATATTTGGTGTTCAAAAATCCCATCACCTCACACAGGGACATACCGTAAAGCATGCCGTCATTATTGAACAGAAATCGTCGCAAGGTGTCAACACCTACAGCTTCGGCAAAATCGTACGCTAATGGTCCGCTACCGGATGGTTGTTGAACGGTGTATCCGCCAGCACCGGTTGCTACATGATCCTGCAGGTTCTGCCCAACACCGGGAAGATGTTGAATTACCGATATGCCATGCCGTTCTAGCTGTTCTCGTGGTCCTATCCCGGAAAGCATCAGCAAATGCGGACTGTTGAGTGCACCGGCCGAAAGAATCACTTCCTTCGAAACCATCACATAGTACCGTCGGCCATCCTTCTCGAATTGTACTCCGTAGGCCCGTCGATCAATCGGATCGATCAAAATGCGCTCGACCGTAGTTTTGGTGGATATGTGCAAATTTTTACGCGAAGCTGATGGCCGTAGATATCCTTTAGCCGTGCTGCATCGTAGCCCATTCCGAATGGACCCATGCGGAACGGCAAAACCACTCTGCACTGGTCCGTTCACTTCACCGTAACGATTTGTAAGGCCCAGTTCCTTTATCCCGGCAAGTAGATGATTGCGCAATGGCGTATAGTAACCGTACCGTTCCACACTGATCGGGCCACCCTGACCGTGGTAGGAAAGATTCGCATACTGTGGATCGCGCATATCTTCCAGCTTCAGGAAGTATGGCAACATATCTTTGTAACTCCAGCCCGGATTGCCTTGATCGCGCCAGGCATCGAAATCTCTCGGGTTTCCGCGTACGTACAGCATTGCGTTGATGGTTGAACTGCCTCCAAGTGCTTTTCCGCGCGGCCACCGACATCGATGATCTTCCATTGCGAGACAAAACTGATCCGACGGTTCCGTACGAAACTTCCAATCAACGCGCGATGTCTGCAATGTCGGATAGAGGAATGGAACCTCGGTAAGGTAGGTTTCGTCCGTACCAGCCTCAAGCAACAGCACATCCCAATGGCAGATCTCGGATAATCGCGCTGCCATCACTGCACCGGCTGAACCTGCCCCAACAATCACAAAATCGTAGATATCTTGCACAAACGGGCCCGGAATGGGTTGAACGCGATGATGGAAATCCACAATGTCCGGTCGCTGTAGCCATATGCTGGCGTCAATTAAAAGCAAAAACACTGTTCCGATTCTTGACGTATAGAGAAGCCGCGTCCGAACTTCGTAAGTACCGATTGCGTTCATTCTGACCGCACGCACTAAATCCGACAAACCACAGGAATTGTGACCAGTATGTTCCGTTCTGCACAGGTACGAAAAACAGACTGACGCTAGCAATATAATCGATGTTGCAACTTTGTACCACTGTCTTAATAACATCAATGACGAAAAACATGACAAAAAAGGTAACGCATTTTTACGCCAACAAAACAGAAACTTCCGTTCAGGGCTCTTGAAGTTGTGGAGTTTTTGACACATATTAGTACAAGATAAACTTAGTGGTTTGGATGTAATAAAACTACACAAAAAGAATTGAAGAATTAAACTACATAAGTATAGCAATACTTTTTTCTCCAAAAGTTTTCACTTTTTTATAACAAGTTTATATCCAGCTCATTGACGATGGTTCGGTTTTGAGCTCTACCGGTTACTATATCAAACGACCCCTTTTTGTTTTTCCACTCCGAACCAATTCTGATGATGGTAGCATTTTTGTGGCGTCCGTTGTAAATAACCTCGTGCTCGATCGACTACTGCAACTATTTGTCAGCTTAGTTTGCAATGAACCGTCGCGTGAACAACTCAAACCTCGTGTCTCGTGTTAGTTGTCCAGCGAAAACAATAATTTAGTGTGGTATCTTGCTGTTGGCCGTTAAACAAGTCTATTTTTAACTCGCGATGGGATTCGGTCCGCTGGAAAGTCATCACACTCGGATGCGTATTATGCTCACGCGTCCGAGCAGTGCGCTAATTTTACTCATACTGGATGCCTGCATATGGTTGCAGCGCACGGATGTGGTCGATTTTCGCAATCGAGTTCAAGACATCCCGTCACAGTTCATCTATGACGTGTACGACTTCGTTGTGATTGGCGGTGGTAGTGCGGGAGCGGCCGTAGCCGCACGACTTTCGGAGGTGTGTGATTGGAATGTATTGTTGCTTGAGGCTGGTACGGACGAAACGTTTCTCAGTGATCTTCCATATCTGTATCCGGCGCTCCAGAAAGGACCGCTCGACTGGCAGTTTGAAACGGAACCTAATGAACGCTTCTGTCAAGGAATGCGCGGTAATCGGTGCAGTTGGCCGCGCGGCAAAGTGCTCGGTGGTTCTTCTGTGCTGAATGCGATGATGTACGTGCGGGGCAATCCGGAGGATTACGACGAATGGGCAGATCTGGGTAATGTGGGATGGAGCTGGCGGGACGTTCTGCCGTACTTCGTGAAGATGGAGAATGTCCGCGATCCAAATATTGCTGGTCGTCCATATCACGGTACGACGGGACCATTGACGGTGGAACTGTTCCGAAACTACACGACACTGCAAGCAATGTTTCTGGAGGCAGCTCGCGAACTAGGCATGAAGCTTTCGGATGACATTAATGGACCCGATCAGTTAGTGTTTGCACCGCTGCATGGTTCTATCCGCGATGGGTTACGGTGCAGTACGGCTAAAGCCTACTTGCGTCCGGTAGCGCACCGGAAGAACTTACACATATCGATGGACTCAATGGTGGAAAGAATACTTATTGATCCGAAAGATCGCCGTGCCTATGGAGTTCTGTTTCGTAAAGGTAATCGGCGTCAGTTTGTGCTAGTGACGAAAGAGGTCGTCCTCTCGGCTGGTGCTCTTAATAGTCCCCATCTGTTGATGCTGTCCGGCGTTGGACCACGAGATCAATTACAGCGCCATGGTATACGTGTTATCCATGAGCTGCCCGGTGTTGGACAAAACCTGCAAGATCACGTAGCAGCTGGTGGAGGTGTGTTTTTGATAAAGAATCCGCAAGGAAACAAACCACTTTCGGTGCGCTTGTTTGAGGTGAACGATGTGTCAACTGCACGCGATTTTCTCTTTCGCAATCAGGGTCGGTTGGTTGCGATGCCTTCCTGTGAGGTGATGGGATTTATTAACACCAAGCACAACAAACCCGGCAGCCGGCGGGGTGATGTGCAGATCTTTATGTCTGCACAATCTGACATTTCGGACGGTGGTACCGAGGGTATGGCTGGGGCTGGTCTTACGTACGATTATTATGCGCGTAACTTTGAATCGTGGGTGTACCATGATTCGTTTCTCATCATGCCGTTGTTGATGAGACCCGAGAGTCGTGGCTGGCTTGAACTACCCAGCGCAAATCCATACGATAAGATCAAGATTCATCCCAACTATTTTGCCATCGAACGAGATCTGGACATTTTGGTAAGTACGTGACACTTCATTTGGTTTCCCTTTCTTATCCGATAATACTTGCTCCGATAGGTTGAGGGACTCAAGTTTGGAGTTCGCGTTGCGAAGACGTCCGTAATGAGGAGCATCAACGCAACATTCATCTACGATGCACAACATGGCGATACTTGCCACGGAATCGCCGGTGACGACTTTTTCAAGTGTCTCATACAGCACTACTCCCAGACTATTTACCATCCGTCGGGCACTGCCAAGATGGGACTCGCCACCGATCCTATGGCGGTTGTGGACAGTCAGCTTCGGGTGCATGGTATTGGCGGGCTGCGGGTAGTGGATGCCAGCATAATGCCGACGATAACGACCGGAAATACGAACGCACCTACGATCATGATAGCCGAACGGGCAGCCGATCTGATAAAGTATGCGCATTTGCCGGCATTGGTGCGCGAAGAGCATTACCGACAGTGTGACAGCATCGACTACCAATATCATCCAAAGAGCAGCAATACAGTGCCGCGAGTTACACATACACCTTAAACAATGCCTCCGCCTATAATTGACGCGATGATTTGTATAGTTTTATAAGGGTTATTTAAGTTTCAAGAGCAAACATTGCACGTAACACATCGTCTGTGCAATGTGACAAAAATAACCACGAAGTTTACTGTTGACATATAGATTTGCTATCGGAGTGCAATATAGATTTACCGCAGATTACTAGCAACTCTCAGCCGTCGCCTGTTCTTGAGGTCAACTGATAAGGATTAGGAAGAATAACATGCAGAATAATAGGTTGAAAAAATTGTTGCTTTTGATGCCAAATGAATCATCTGTTAAATTGGATTGCGAACGAAGAAAAACATGTATGTATGTTTCGCACCATGCTCTCAAGACCGTAGCATCAAGGTCAAATAAACACACACGTGATGGTTTAAAAACGTTTTAATAAGTGAATGTTCGAAACAGGTGGATAACTAATGAGAATGCCGTGGAAAATAATAAATGCATATAAAATAAATTCATTCCTCATAAGTACAAGGTTTTAAAACAATGAGCAACACTATGTTGATTGTTGGAAAATTTTACTTTCAGTACCCATCAAACCTCAACAATCAATCGGTATATGATTTTTGGCATGTACCGCTGATGGTTAACGCGTTGTGCTGAAGTCTAGAACAAATACAACTGTTGCTTTACGGGCACAGAGACTGTGTGCGTATGTGCGCGGATTGACGAGCGTATCTGCCGAGCGATGTGGAGCAAGCCGAAGATAATAAACGCCGGTTGCTCGCGAGATGTAACCCGCAGTTCTCGATTGTGCTTTGTACCGTTCGGTTTAGTGCCTCACCCGTTCAAAAGTCAAGTTCAATGTAAGTAAGCGATCGCTCTCAACTGGTGTGCGTACGCATGGTTGAGGTGTAGATTCCGGTTCTCTTAGCGGTGGTTATTTTGCGTCTGTGTTTGATATTGGTTTACGGTGGCACAAACGTAACAGAAAATAAGTCAATGCAATGCCTTAAAGGTATATTCAGTCAAACATTTTAGTGTTATTCTTTTGTGCGATGGAAACAAAACGGTATTTAGTGCTGTGATTCACTGACTCACGCTCTTCAAAGTGCACGCACTGATACAAACGGAACAGAGCAGTTTCTTTCATATGTGTTCATGTACAGTTACACGATCGGTTTCTTATGTAAATGCAAAACAAAACGATAACAACAAAAAGCGTATAAACGCGCGCTCGGCTCGAGATACTTCTGAGAGCAAATGTGTCCCATGTGGGACACGCATTAATGCAAAAGCTTCTTACGCTTGTTGTGAGGCACCACCCAGGTTCATTAAGGGGGTTAGCCATACAAATACGTTCGAATGTAAACACCACTGCCTACAGTGAAATACATTCTACGATTGCGCGAACGAATACGCATGTGTAAAACAGGCTTTAATGGTTTGTTTCGCAATGAGCATCGAAGATAAGTTACACATCTTTCGACGTCCTAAACGAAAGTACTATTCCTTTGTACTATTTTTACTATAATCTTTAAAAGATCCTAAAATTATTGTACTGCTCTTTAGAAAACATGAAAGATGACGTGTTCAAATCCAGCTTTTTTTTTAATCCACTCATTTCTTATCATATCATCAATTGACCGGTTCATGGTAGTAACTTGATAAGAGCTGGAACACGATACGCAGTTGCCACAGGAGCGCCTCATTATATCATGGTTATCGTTATACCGGCGAAGTGTGTTTAGGTGACAAACAGTGCGATAATGTTTATGTCATGCTTACCCGCCACCTTTTTTTATTTGCCAGAATGGCACAGAAGAATGTTTGTAAAGCACTAACATTTAACCAAAGTTCATCCAACTACGAGACGATGCTGTTGACATACCTGAGAAGGAAAAAGACAATAAAAACGCATTTTAAGTAAATATGGAATGAATCTATAAACGAGTGCATAAATACTACAGCAATTATAAGCCCGAACATGACACTGACGCTGTGTTGTAGTTTTATGTAAATCACTATATTTAGAAAGATCTTGCATTATCGACAACTCAGAAAATTACATGTAGCCAGTTAAATACTAGCTCTAACCCAAACAAATACAGCGAAGTACCTGAAACGTTACCTTGCTGGAGCCGAGGCTGTTGATAACATGTGTACAAGCTATTCGGAGTGCGTTCAGTGCATGTGTGTGATCGACCCTTGTTGCACAACTATAAGAACCGGGTCGATAGATAGGTAGCGAATCAGTCTCAGCAAAGCCATCTTAGAGGCAACCAGGCCACGGTTAGCATATGCCCGTATCAATAGCAGACTATAACATTCTAACTCTTTCCGTTGCAGCTCGATTCTAGATCCCGGAACGCTCATCGTGCGTTCTTCAAGACTACGCGTGCCGGAAAAGAGCAACAACCATGGAGGCCTTGATGGGTGGCCAGTGCGCCTCACAGAGCGTCGGACCAGCCAATCAACTGTTTGGCCTGCTGGTGCAAACTATTCTGGCGGCACAGTGCGCGATTTCTCCGCCGGATATGTGGCCGAAGGACTACGGTCCGACGGCACTGGCACGAGGTTTGGATGAGTACGATTTTGTGATCGTAGGTGCCGGTTCGGCTGGGTCGGTTGTGGCGAACCGTCTGTCTGAAAACCCTGACTGGAAGGTGCTGCTGTTAGAGGCTGGTGGTGATCCGCCGATCGAATCTGAGGTAGGGCTTTAGTACATTTTAACCTTCTACGATATATTGTTCACCTCCAGACACGCAGTGGTGGTGGATCTTGCATGTACAAAATGTTTGCTGCTTGCATGATACGCATGTCCTTCCTACACCATTCTCAGTTTCAGTTTTCCATCTCTTCCTACGCTATATTCCCTTATCTTCCATATTTTATTTTAAATTATGTTCCTATTATCCACATCCTGTAGATTCCTTTTTTGCAAATACACCTAGAAAAGTCAAATGTAGATTGGGTTTACTATGCCAACTCGAGTAATGGAGGACAGGGAAACGAACGCACTGCCTGTCGTGCTTCAACATCACCGGAAGGTTGCTTTTGGCCGCGAGGTAAAATGCTTGGAGGTTCTGGTGCAATGAACGCAATGGTGTACATTCGCGGTAATGCACTCGACTACGATATGTGGGAAGCTATGGGCAATGCTGGCTGGGGATGGCAACACGTCCTACCGTATTTCCGCAAATCGGAAGATAATCCCGATGCAGGAATAGTTGACGATGGAACATTCCATGACAAGGGAGGATACCTAGCCGTCAGCAGTACCAGCGGTGATTCCGATAAGGTGGAGCAGCTGCTAGAAGCCATTCAGGAAAGCGGTTATGAATATTTGGAGGACTTCAATGGTGAAGATTACATCGGGTTTGGTCGCATGCAGGTTAACATAATCAACGGTACACGATGCAGTCCAGCTAAAGCGTTTCTAGTTCCGATCAAGGATCGACCAAACTTGGATGTGATTAAACATGCTCATGTAACGAAGCTTCTATTTGATGCAAATCAACGGATTTCTTCAGTACGGTTTATATTGTCTGAACCTGACACGACTTCAAGCGATCACAACAATGAGTTGGAAGTTAAGGTGAGAAGAGAAACAATCGTCTCGGCTGGAGCAGTGAACACGCCACAACTTCTTATGCTCTCGGGTATTGGACGAGAAGAAGATCTGAAAGAGTTCGGTATTTCAGTCGTATCAAATGTTCCTGTTGGTCGTAAGCTGCAGGATCATGTAACGGTACCGTTGTTCTACCGAGTCTACCGCTCTACTGCTACTGACTTTGACCTCAATCGTGACATGGTGGCGCCCACATACGATTATCTACTGCATCGCAGCGGCCCACTTACGGAGTATGGAGTGAACGCATTCATAGGCTTTATAAACACAATCAACAGTTCAGATCCGTATCCAAACATACAGTATCATCACATGTATTCGCGCAAACGATCTGGCATCGCTGGCCAGTGGTTTCGGAAGATGAATTTGGACGGCCTCGTAAGCAACTCTATTGATGCCGCTAACGACGAAGCGGACTTACTGGGCGCGTTTGTCATTCTACTTAAACCCAAATCATGGGGTCACATAAAATTACGCTCGGGGAATGCGAGTGATAAACCAAGGATTGATGCCGGGTATCTTACCCATCAACAGGACATGCAGACATTGCTTGAAGGGATCCGTGCACATCATCGCATCATGGCGACGGAAGCCGCCAAGCGAATGGAACCAGAACCAGTGCGGATAGATCTTCTCACTTGTCGAGATGAACAGTACGACTCTGACGCCTACTGGGAGTGCTATATACGAGAACTATCGCAAACACTGTACCATCCAGTGGGAACTGCCAAAATGGGTCCCGCCGCAAATCCGGACGCGGTAGTTGACTCGCAGCTGCGTGTCAAAGGTGTCAAGGGTGTACGAGTAGTTGATGCCAGCATTATGCCAGACATTGTAAGCGGGAACACGAATGCAGCTGTCATTATGATAGGTGAGAAAGCATCGGACATGATTAAGGAAGATAATGGCTGGAATCCATTATAAAAAATTTAAAGTGATAGTGTATATGAGACTACAGAAACAAGAATAAGTAATATTGGAAAAAGGTTACCGCTGTAAATACTGTTTTGCGTTCATACCGCACGCCAGTTGCGTATAATCTAATGCACTACCTGGTGGTGCATTATGACGGTGGTTACGGATTGATATGATAAGCAGGTTGGAGTGGTTCTGAATGTTTGCCTCGTACAAGGGGTACTTGTACGATTGCGGAAGCGCACGACTTAAAAAACGCACCTAGCCGATAACTGCAAAGAACAGACACTGCCCCACTGAATTCACTTGTTGATGACGATGTAACTTTGACTGATGTGTACTCTCCACTCCAGATCGCCACAATGATGCTAGCGTTGCAGCACAGCGAAGTAGACTGGGCGTATAACGTACGGCGAACGGATAGTTCAGGCGTAGGTACGCGCAACGGAACATTCTGGCCCCGCGGCCGAACTCTAGGTGGTTCTGGTGCGATTAATGCGATGTTGTACATCCGAGGGAATCGTCGTGATTATGCACAGTGGAAGAATCTGGGCAATCCCGAGTGGGGCTGGGAAGATGTTTTGTCGTACTTTCGAAAATCAGAAAATATGAACACACCCGAACTAGTACGCGGTGCAGGTGCTAAGTATCATCGTACAGGAGGTTACTTGAATGTGGAGCAACGTATCGATAACACGGCCCTGAACGGTATCCTCAGAAGTGCTGCAACAGAGCTCGGATACGAATGGATTGAAGATTTCAATCGTGATCGGCACATTGGTTACGGTAATTCTCAGCATACGATTATCGGTCCGACTCGCTGCAGTCCGGCAAAGGCGTTCCTCACACCAATTCGTCACCGTGAAAACTTGCACGTCATTAAACACGCTCTGGTAGATCGCCTGCTGATTGATGGCCGAAATGTCGCCACAGGTGTTCGCTTCGTTATTGAAGGAAGTCAGCGTGTACGGCAGGTGACCGCACGCCGCGAAGTCATTGTCGCAGCAGGAGCAATCAACACGCCTCAGCTGTTGATGCTGTCCGGAATTGGACGTGAGGACGAGCTGAAACGGTTTGGTATACCGCTAAAAGTCGATCACAACGTTGGAGGTAATCTGCAGGACCATGTGGCGGTGCCATTATTTTTTAAATTTTACAACGTGCCCGACTCAAATATTGACGAACAGGTTGCGCAGCTTCATGACCTGTACACATATGCCGTTCAAAATCGTAGCCAAGCTGTCGTACGAACTGGATTTCTGAACACTGTCGGGTTCTACAATACAAAAAATTCCAGCGATCCTTTTCCGGACGTACAGGTGATGTACATGGGTTTCCCGAAGGGTGGCCGATCTAGTACGGCTATCACTTCGAACTTCGAGTTCACTGACACCATAAGCGCGTCCGTTCGAGAAATCGACCGTATTACACCAGCAGTTTATGTGCACATTACTGTACTTAATCCGAAATCACGAGGTCGTGTTAGGTTGGCGAGCACTAATCCGCGAGATCATCCAATCATCGATGCAAATTATTTCGAAGAAATTGACGATCTCAACGTAATGGTACAGGGCATACGTCTTCAACAACGGTTACTTCAAACGGAAGCGTTCAGGAATGCGGGTGCTACACTACACCGAATTGATATCCCAGGCTGTAAGGAGCAAGTGTACGATACGAACGAGTACTGGGAGTGTTATGTGCGTCATTTGACCATCACTACGTACCATCCGGTTGGGACGGCTAAAATGGGTCCGGCTACTGACCAGGACGCGGTTGTTGACTCCAGACTGCGCGTTCGGGGCATTCATGGTTTGCGAGTGATCGATGCCAGTATTATGCCGTTGGTGATCAGTGGCAATACGAATGCTCCCACTATTATGATTGCCGAAATGGGATCTGATTTCATCAAACAAGAACATGCCTAATGAGGGTGTGCGACGAGTTTTTTGTATCTACAAGATTAAAATCTATCTGTATTATTCTATCTAAATATACCTGATATCCAATCCCAAACTACGATCCTATTAGAACTTTCCTTTACTTCCGCCTAACAACTCGTATGTATTTTTAACCAATTTTATGTACCTACATCCCTGTATGTACGTCTCTTGGGTTGTGTTGTCTTCTTATCGCTAACAAAACAGTTTAGTCATCACCAAACGCACTAATCGCTTCTTGCAGATACCGGAGACATTCTTCACTATACAGAAAACCGAGGCCGATTGGGAAAATTACGCCGAACGTACGCCACACGCTAGTAAGGGTTCAAAGGATGGTTCTTTCTGGCCAAGAGGTCGCACACTTGGTGGATGTGGTGCCATCAATGCGATGCTTTACGTGCGTGGCAATTCTCGCGATTATGATGATTGGGCTGAGCTGGGTAATGCAAACTGGGGTTGGAGAGATGTATTACCTTACTTTAAGAAAAGTGAGGATAATCACGACCCAGAGCTGATGCGCCGCGATGGTGGCAAATATCATGCAAGCGGTGGCTACCTCAAAGTTGGCAACTTCCCGGTGAATCATCCACTGTCCGAAGTAATGCTGCAAGCGTTCAATGACGCTGGATTTGAGAGCAATAGCGACATCAACGGTGCTCGGCAGGTTGGCTTCGGTCGAGCACAGGGAACCATCGTTAATGGAACGCGTTGCAGTCCGGCGAAGGCTTTCTTGGTGCCGGTGAAGGATCGTCCAAATTTGCACGTCATTAAACACGCCGTCGTCGTCACGGTGGAGCGCGATCCATCGACGGAACGCTTCAAGTACGTGAACTTTATGATCGACAACAAGGTGCTGAAGGTGGCACATGCACGCAAAGAGATTATCCTTGCAGCAGGCGCGATCAATACGCCTCACATTCTACAACGTTCCGGCATTGGCCCGAGTGCACTTCTAAACAAAGTTAACATTCCATTGGTTGCTGATCTACCTGTAGGGGAAAATCTACAGGATCATCTGTTTGTACCGCTTCTTTTTAAGTTACACAAATCAACTGCCGAAAACTACAACATTCAGCAGGAATTAGTCAAAAATCTGTTCCAGTACATTATGACACGTTCGGGTCCAATGGCTGGGCATGGTGTAACGAGTGTGATCGGATTCATCAACACACTTGACGCTTCAAGTCCATTCGCGGACATTGAATATCATTTCTTCCAGTTTGAGAAAGGTTCCGGAAAGTCGGTTCTGTTTTGCGACAAGGTTGGATACAATCAGGAAATCTCCCAGTCCATGTTCGAAGCAGCTACCGAAGCCGATGTGGTAATGGCTATCGTGGTACTGCTAAATCCAAAATCAAAAGGACGCGTCACGCTTGCCACCGAGGACTTTAGCGAGTTTAATCCTCCGCGCATTGAAAGTGGGTATCTAGAGGAAAAAGAAGATGTTGAGGCGGTTCTACGTGGTATTCGCTATATAAATAAGATTGTTGATACACCAACATTCCGTGAGCACGAAGGGGAACTGCATAGACTGAAGCTGTCTGAATGCGACCAGCTGACATACGACAGTGACGCTTACTGGGAGTGCTATTCGCGACATTTGACACTCACGCTGTACCATCCAGTTGGAACAGCTAAGATGGGACCGGACAGTGATAAGGACGCTGTAGTGGATGCAAGGCTGCGTGTCAAAGGTACTGAAGGTTTGCGCGTGGTAGATGGTAGCATTATGCCGAAGATAGTGTCAGGAAACACTAACGCTCCTATAATGATGATCGGCGAAAAGGCATCCGATATGATTAAGGCAGATTGGGGTGAGGGATCAATACATACTGAGCTTTAATTTTGTTTTTCTACTTAATGTGTTTACGTCTAATAAATGTATCATCACCTACAGTTCATTTTGTGTGCGTTTCATTTCCGTCCGTCTTTGCTGTTGCTTGCTGTGTGCTTCTGCATGAGTTGATCTGGAGATTGCTGAAACCTTATTTACGATACTAAAAATTCGTCATGTCTTATCTACAATCAGGTTCCGTATCTGGCTTTTGGTTTAATGAACAGTTCACATGTGTGGAATTATTATGCCGAAAAGAGTAACACAGCAAGTAAAGGGTATAAACAAGGTAGTTACTGGCCCCGTGGCAAAATGCTAGGCGGTTGTAGCAGTAACAACATCATGCTGTACGTGCGTGGCAACAGTCGAGACTATGACCGTTGGGAGGAGCAGGGCAACCCTGGCTGGGGTTGGAAGAACGTATTGGAGTATTTCAAAAAATCCGAAGACAATGGTGCTCAACATCTTCTTCAAGAACGCCCGGAATACCATGCGCAAGGTGGTCTACTGAAAGTAAATTCATTTATGTCCAACGAGATGACTAAACTGGTGATAGCAGAGGCGGCTCATGAATTGGGAATACCAGAAATCATGGACATTAATAGCGACGAGTACATCGGATACAATGTAGCCCAGGGTACGGTCTATAAGGGACGACGTTGGAGTGCAGCGAAGGCGTTTCTTAACACCGCGAAAGATAGACCGAATCTGCACATCATTAAAAATGCGCATGTGAAAAAGATCAATTTTGATGGAACAATCGCCACTGGAGTTACGTTCGACTTGCCCGATCAAGCAGATATTTCGGTAACCATAAGTAAGGAAGTTGTTTTATCTGCTGGTGCAGTCAACACTCCTCAGGTTTTGCAACTCTCCGGGTTGGGAGCAAAAGCTCACCTTGAACGACTAAACATTCCCGTGGTTAAAGATGTACCATCGGTGGGTGAAAATTTGCAAGATCACGTCATTATACCTCTGTTCCTTACGATGCACGGATCACGCCCGATTGAACGCAGCATGGATGAGCTGTTGGACAGTATCTACAGCTACTTCCGTTACGGTCTCGGAACGTTCGGTACCGTCAGTGTGACCGATCTACTGGCGTTTGTCAACACTCAAAGCCCGGCTGCCAAGTTTCCGGATATACAATTCCACCACATGTTGTATCTTTGGAAAACGCCTGATGTAGAAAGAATCACTCAATGTTTTGGATGGGAAGACTACATCGCCCAACAAATCATTGAGCAGAACCAAAAATCCGAAATCCTGACGGTATTGGTAACGCTGCTAAATCCCAAATCAAAGGGAACCGTACAGCTTCGATCATCCGACCCTTACGAGGCACCGATCATCAACGCAAACTATCTAGACGACCAGCGGGATGTAAAAACGGTTATCCGTGGCATACGTTTCTTCCGGAAACTACTGGATACGGAAAATTTCGGCTATCACGAGCTAAAGGAATTCCATCTGAAGATCGATGAGTGTGATCGGCTGGAATACGATTCAGATAGCTACTGGGAGTGTTATGCTCGCTACATGTCAACGACGATTTATCATCCTACCGGTACGGCCAAGATGGGACCCGATGGAGACCCAGCCGCCGTTGTTGATTCAAGATTGAAGGTTAGAGGAGTGGAAAAACTGCGGGTAATTGATGCTAGTATCATGCCGGACATTGTTAGTGGTAATACAAACGCACCGTCTATCATGATCGGTGAGAAAGGTTCTGATTTGATAAAGGAAGACTATAACGAAACCGCAGACGCTGCTCCACATACTGAGCTCTGATCGACACAGTATAGAGATTGGATTGAATAAATTTTTGTTGATGAAAATATTTAGCAAACAGCATTGTAGTTCAAAAACAGAGAACGAAATAGTGTTTTTCCAGAAGAAATGTTAGATAGTAATGCTATGTGTAGTATGTGAATACCGTTTCATTTCAGACGTTTGCTGCGTTTGCGCCTAAAAGTATGCAATTACCGACTTTGCAAGCAAACACAGTGAAGGCATTATAAATGTGTTTCATGATTGTTTCAAAATAAAATGTTCGTTTGAAACTCGACTCATGCCAAATAATTATTTGTTCACATTACTTCCGAATTCGTTAACGATTTCACACGTCAGGTGTTAAGGAGGTATTACAATGGTCGTGTTATTTACCAAGTTTTCCGAATTCGTCGTGAAGGTGGAGAAAGTGACGTGACTATCACGTACGTAATGCGACATTCGGCATTCCATTACATACGATACGCATCACTGTTATTTAACAACCTAATTTAGATGTTTCGAGAGGGTGACAATAAAATTTTACTGCTTTCTAACCAATACTATTTTACATTTAATTGCCGAGAGAGTAATGAGTTGAAAGCGATTGGTGTAGTACTTGCATACACAGCCGTATATTTTCCAAACCCTTTCCAGTTTGGAAATGATTCTCCAGACATCGGTTATAAGTTTCATAATTTATCCACCTTCGCATCTTTAGTTGGTCGAATGGTTTACCTGTGAAAAAAAGACACAAAATGACAATATTTTATTAGTCGAACGTTTACAATTTGATCAATTGCTAATTATTGCGTGGTATATCGCTCCTGTGTCCTACTTTACACAGACATCGGTACCTTAACAATCTTCGAATGTATTGTATAACATACCCGAGGCCAGAAGTAGCACGGTGCTAAGGTCGAATTGGGTCTTTCAACGCAAATTTTGTCACTTTGCTACTTCGGGTTGTGAGTATGTACACATGCGACAACACACGTTCTCCAACCGCACGGTGGTAGCAGTAGTACGGACATACCAAACCAGACGAAGTTCCTACGAGATTACTACAGAAACAACGACATCGACATGCTCGATACTCATGGCTTCTACAGACACCGCCGTGTGCATCTCGCAGACCGGTTAGTGCATTTACCAAAAACGTCGGCGATGTAATGGTGCAACTGCAAAACGCTGCAGTTGCTTAAGGCAAAAACAACCAACGAACGGCAAATGGGAAAAAGTATAATGCATCATCGTAAACCTACCCCAATCGATAAGCACAATGTAATGGGCTGGTATTAAATAACTGAGCGAAGTGAAACTAACATAACATTTTCAGTCATGTGAGATACACAGTATAGCAACGTTAATTAAAGTACAACTCATTTTATAACTTTTTGAATGAAAGTGAATGTGAAATTCATTGTACAGGAGCAATTAACAACGGGAAAAGATCAATAATAATAGTTTCAAAACATAACTATAGGAGGTCAATATTTTAAGAGCACTAAACATTTGATGTCATCTCGACAAAAGCGTGTACAACTTTACAAATAATATCCTACAGTAGCATTGGTTTCGTCCCGCATGAAATAACATTTGCAAATCAATAACCGTTAAATAAACTATTAACTCGCTTCATTGCCTAAAAACCAGAAAAAAGCTTCTAATACACCCCATAAATGCCACAGCATCATAAAATGCACCGATGCAAGGACTTTACCCTGCATTAATTAGCTCGTCAGCAAAGTTTGTCCAATCAGCCGTATCTCATTGTTTTTCTACAAACTTTCAAGCTTCTCACTTCGCGCTTCTTTTTTTGTGTGTCCATTTTCCGATTACCGAATCAAACGGAACACAAACCGCGGCGCCGAATCGATCTCGGTGAAGGTCAATGTTTGAAGATGAAGCGAAAAGTGATCTATTGAGTTTACATACCGTCCGAATCTGGGTGACTGGTTGTGAACATTTGGTGCGACGAATGAGGAAATCAGTGGAACAAAAGAAACCCTCTAACCTCAATGACAGGCACAGCGCGATAACGAACACATCATGGGGCGCTGTCGGGACAGTTTTACTTTTCGCTTGCAGCAATAACGCTGTTTGCCCAAAATCTTCCGACAAACAAATTTAAAGGCCATCGGGTCGATATCAAGCCGCGTGTCTTATGCTTGGGACGGTTTAACGGCGGCAGAAAAGGTGGAACTTTTCCTCTTCAATCAATGCCGATCGGTTTATGCTTATTTTTATATGACTGAAAGGTGTGTTAGGGAGCAGGGTTTGTTTATGGTGCTTGGCTTTGTTTTCTTTCGCATGCGGATAATGCGTTTGCTGTTTCAAATACGTTTAAGGAATCATACCCAACCGCAAACGAACCGTGATGTGGTATAGCGGAACAATTTGATTATGTTGCGATAAATCAATTCGATCGCTTACAGGAAGCGTAACACCTAGTCCACCGTTGGAAAGTGTAACTATTCAGGAACAAAAATCAAAACAAATGAGGAAGAAGTAGTTAGTGGTCGAGGAAATCGTTAATAGGCAGCATAAAACGCTAAACAGCACGCATAACTTATGGCGCACGCACTAATTACGATTATTTAAGGTAACACAATGTTCAGAATGTGGAAATCTTATCAAACTTGTGAAATATGTGTATGTTAGTAAGGCATGTAAGTGAATTTCAATACATGGAAGTGCCATATTGCGGAAAAGCTAGTTAACTCATTACGTGGTATTTCAATTTGACATAAGCCCCTTTTTTAATTGAAATTGCAGTAATGTTTTGTCATGATAAAAGTAGCTGCATAATATCTCTCACGTCGATGTCCTGGTCTTTATTGACAATTAACTTTAATTATTGATTTGGATCATCTCCTCTTGATCCAGATTTCTTATCACATTTGAGGTACAATAAAATGTACCTATATATGAAATATATGCGGAACTTTGGTTTTTGTCAAGTTGTTTGTAGTTTAGGAAAAAACAAATCTTGGCAATTTAAAAAATAGTTTTTTTTGTTATTGTATAACGGGCCTGGCATTAGACGAAAAAAAAAGTTAAAGGAAGCTGAATTGTGTAGTTTGTAGATATTGCTAAAAATAAGGAAAATGAATTCTAACAAAGCCTAAGTTATTTCATATGTATTAAGTTTTGTAGCATCTTCAGAGTTTCAGACATCTTTAAAGTTCAGTTTTCCATTTCCGCTATTAAAACATCATAACTGAGAAAAGTACTGAAGAAAAGTAGTATTTTAAGGGGTTTTTAAAAAGATCCTATAACTCTCGACAAAATAGACATTTGCTTTAGTATAAAATGTGACTTTTGTTGTTTGACAGGTACAGTACGAAATATCAATCCCTACATTCATACAAAAGGAAAACATTGGATTACTTTTTCTCTAACCTAAAATGTACCCGATAGGAGCGACTGACGTGATCTACTGATCCAATGTTCTAAGTAAAGTTATGCTATGTTATGTTATTTAAACATTTCTCCATTCACGCTTCGCTGCATCTTTGCAGGCTCATGTGTTGGTGAAAAGTTACCGGCTGCTTGAGAAATTAATTCCAAAACTCTAACCTATCTCCCCAGAAGGTTTTCGTCTACTTTGTCTCGCTTTCGTCGAAGGGAGATGGGTAACGCAAGCTGAGTTTTCCACATCTACATGTAAAAGAAAAACACGCACCTCACATACATGTTTTTCGCTACAGTTTCTGTGTTACACACATTGCCAGAGACGGAAGCGTAAAAACTGAGCAGCATATTTTCGTGCGTGACACCAAAGCAGCCGACAAGGTGAAACCATATGGTGAGCCGGTTGAATGCAATGGATTTGGTTTGAATTTCGCGCACACATACAACCACGGGCGCATTACCACCACCACGGTGATATTAGCGTTTGCAACAGCTGGCTGGAGCGGCTGAACCATAGCACCTCACCAAAATTGCATAATCCACGTGCTGGTTCGTGCAGACTCGATCAGTTCTCATTCGTCGATCGACGCGATCGGTTCGCTTTCCTTCGCGTTTGTGCGCGCGTGTCCCTGTTTCGAACGGTGCCCGCCGAGCCTATTGCCCCTGTTCGGCAATCGTCCGGAAGGGATTTTAATTCTAAAATCACCATTCGACGGGCGCATCTTTTCGGTTTTGTTGCTGGAGTTTATGTCAGTAGACCAACCAGTGGTTCGATTGGTCGCTCATTAAAAAGTGGTCGCACCAATACGTGAAGCTGCATTTTGGAAGGTGAAACGAAAACATATTCGTAACGTAAGTCGCGAAAATCAGGAGCTCCATTTCTATTGCGAGCGAAATCCGAATGAAAAATTGGTGAAAGTGTCTACACGGTGCGTGTGTGTGTGTGTGCGAGTGTGCTCTGGAAAGTGATCGGGTGGTTTGAGCGTGAAGTGTAGTGATTAATGCTGATGGTTCCTTGCAAATAACTGGGCGCTTCCGTGGAAAACCCTGATCTCACCCAACGGGAGGTGATGGATGATGAACGAGATTGGTTTGGAGTTTAATTTTGAAACAAACAAACAACACTATAATCAACCGGCCACAGGTACCAGCTGGTAGAGAGAACTTTGCTGCTGCGTCCTATTGTACCCACTTTCGCAGTGTGCCCGGAACGATCGGACCGGCGTACAGAAACGCAATATGGTAGTCTCCTTTGGTACCCTTATTCCGCTGTTGGCGGGAGCCGCACTGAAAGCAACACCTGCGGCGGCCGGCTTGACAACCGCTGTCGGTGCAGCCATTAGTGCCGCCACAGCCGTTATCGGTGTGGGTAAACTAGCGATTGTACCGATTCTGATCGCCTCACTCGCCTACTACAACTACGATCTGTTCGATCCGGAGAATCGTCCGTTTAATGTGCCGGAGGTGGACCGAGATTATGACTTCATCGTGGTCGGTGCGGGTTCGGCTGGTGCTGTCGTTGCCTCGCGCCTTTCGGAGATAGGCGGCTGGAAGGTACTGCTGCTGGAGGCTGGCGGCCATGAGACCGAGGTCTCCGACGTTCCCATCCTGTCGCTTTATCTGCACAAAAGCAAGCTGGATTGGAAGTACAGGTAAGAAGGGTGATCGTCCCGGAGGTCAGGGTAGGGAATATTATTGCACAAATAGTGTGCAATTCGTTTGCTACGATGCGTCTGGCAACTGCAACGGTGTCGACTGGTGGGGTGGGTAATGTGCAAAGCAAGTTCTGCAATTTCAGAAAGTCGTCGGACAAGACCGTGCAGCGTGCCAACCCAAGCGTGGTGACTTTGGAGGTGATGCACTTTTTTAACCATTTCGAATGCATTTCTTAGCTGCTGCCAAATATGCCCGCCTTATGATGTTCGGTGTGGTTGCTCAGGCGTGTACTTATGGCGACGTGGGTTTTAGCGCGCAAGAACTGACCCTGATTTGAGCGTAGCATAAGCGACGAACCCGAGCAGCATTAGGACGGGTGTTGGGGAGGAGCTCGATTAACAAACCAAGTCCAATTGCGTAAATCACGCTTGCATATGGACGGTTTACGAAAAAAAACGCACCTCTCAAACGTGTCGATGGTCAGGTTCTGCTTTTTTTAACACAGGTTGGAAAGTGTTAAGTGGTTATTTTCGATAGCTTCGAGCGCAATCACTTAGGAGCCGTACGACCTTTAAGGTGTCGATGGAAACACTCCCGCTTTGTGTTGAATGCACGAACTCCACGTGGTTCATTCATGTCCTATTTCGAAAAAAATAATAAAACAGCCATGAGTGATGAATGATTGATTTGTGCCGTGATAAGCGAAGTATGAGTTTTGCAGTTAATTGCATGCCTTCAATATCTGGTAAGGATAAAACGGCGTGAACAAAAGGTTATACTATTGAACAGACTGGGCCAACTTTGAACAAATATACAGAATGTCGGGCAATCATAATTAGCGCCTACAATCCTCAAGAAATTCCAAAGTAACCTGAAGTATCCGCCCAACCTAATCACAATTTGCTTTTTGATCAGTACGTCATCGGTTATGCAACCTGTGTTTCATTGTTGCCTTTTCTGTTAGGTGCTCGAATTGTCGTGTAGCAGAACATTTTGACATTCGATCGTAGAGAGACATATACATACACTTCTCTCCACACGATTAAGTGTTTCAACATGTGCTTCCCTGTGTAATCATGAGCTTAAGTCAGTTTTACGCGCATTATTCGTGCTCAGCAAATGTTTTTTTTTATTCGTGAAAGCGATCACAATTTATATATTCACTATAATTAGGAAATGCTATAATCCATGCATTGGAAGCTAAGGCGCACTCCGTATTTCGAGGTGGAAGTGGAATTAATTTACGCTACAGCATGTACCGGGTGTCGAAAGCGATCAGCAAACGAAAGTGGGCGAGCCAAACGATGGTGTCATAAAATCACGATACCCAGAGTGTGCTATAAATAATTAATCATCAGCACGACCGGCAACACTGGAGGGCAGACAATGATAGTTTAACGTAACGCGGAGGTTAAACATGTTAACGTATCTTTCGGAAGGACATTTGAACCATTAGGATCATAGTCGAAAAAAGCGTTTAAAAGAGTTTAATTATGTTTATTAATCCTTCAACAAAATCACGCTTATTCATGGCTGCATTAGAAGATCAAAAAGTCTGATTTAAGACCATGAAATTTTGACACTTTTCAGTGAGAAAAAAGAAAACCAGAGCACCCAAAACAAACGTCCCCTTTCAAATGATTTACTTTATTGAAATCTACTACTGGAGAACATGGGCATGGTGATGAATATTTCACTATCGATTTTAGCATACTAATCTATTGCAATTTTTGGGTACGGGGGTTGTTGTTTTTTTTGTGGAGGTTGTTTATCAACACAATTTTTCAGCATCGAAAAAACCTGTTATACGACCTTATGTTCGATTCGCTACTACCTGGCCATCTCCACACGTCCGGTCAGAGTACAACACAAACCAGTGTGTGCGTGTGTGTGCAGGGCAGTACAAAAAAAGCCGTTGGGTTCGATTTTCGGAGATCTTCAAGATCAGATCACGCGTGCGTTTATCACAAACGAGGTTAGTTGGCTGTATCAACCGGTTTATGGGATGAATCTATGAATATAGCTACACGATTATTAGCAGTTAAAGGGGTATGGGTTCCAAAATATGGGTTCCAAATGTTTTTTCGCGTGTTTGCACATGCTCTACTATTAGGCTATTTTATGATTTGATTTATCGGAGCATCCGATCCCATCACCGCCGGCTTCCAGCTGAGAAAGATGATGGGCACATTTGGGTTGGTATATGAAAATGATTTCAAGTGCAGACTTATGAAACGAAAAAGTGAACAAGACTTTTTTTTAACCATTTCTTCAAAAGCTAAAGCACCTTTATTCAATGCGCATAATTCTGGCATTGAAGAAAGGTCTTATTCACAAGTTTGCTATCTGTACGGTACATAATGATGATAATTATGGTTCGATCAATTTATCACACGCATCTCTTATATCCATTGAATGGTATTATACTTGTCCAGCATGAAAAGCTACAGTGAGAACTCTACAAGTTGATGGAAATTGCATAGCACGTGTTTCACATTCATCAAACCAGCATCCAAACTTGGACACTAAGATTAGGAAGAGTATTACCAAGGAAACAAATAAAAAAACGCATTCAAACCAATAAAACCCTAACCGGCAAAGTGCAAAACAACGCTCCTCGTGCCCAAACCATGTGATTTAATTTGAAAAAGGTCGAGGGCCTTCGGGCCCAAAAACATTTCCGACACAAACGCTCGGAAGACCAGATCGTCTCGCGCAACTACCAATGCTCCCGCAACCTCTCCCCGTTTTGGGGTTTGGTTTCGAGGTTTAGATGTTCAGGGTTTGTTATTTCATTTCTAGGTTTCCCTTTCTTGAGCTACGTCTAATCCACACATCTAACCCTGCCGTTTACTGCAGACGAAGCTGGCGCACGCTTGGAAGCGATACATTGAACTTGGACCGAAGGTAAAATTTTGAAGATCACAGCAGGTCCGACCAAAAAGTTGCCTCTCGACGTGTGTGGATAGCTCAAGGAGTTGCAGTTGTCAACTGCTGGTTTGATAAATCAAATATCAAGTTCAACCCTTCGAATCTTCCTGATTGACTACTTTTAACAATACAGATATTTATCAACAGGTTTTTGGGTCAAACATGAACTAAAGGCAAAAGATCGATTTATACATGATGGACATAAGGTCACAGTGATATTGTACCTATTATGGAAAAAGACATATGTTAAGTTAGATGATCAATTTAAACATTTGATCATTCCAGTTTACATAATAATTCTGTTGGAGATTTTTGTGTTAAGCGATCGTATTGGTTTGCTTTGAATATTCTGGGCAACATAAAGTCATTAAAAACTACACAGAACAAACAATTACTAACAGATATAATGCTACCATTTTCAATTTCCGACACTTCCGACATCGTGTGTGTTATGCATCTACAACAATCACAACACCAGATACACCTCTGCGTGTCTCCAACAATCTTTCAATGAAGTAAAGTGATGAAACTGCTACTATCACCACTATTTCTGTAGGTTAGCACGAACAGCAAATTTGGAAGAGGAAAGACAGGCTCATACCGTCACAACACAGCAACAAGCGGTAAACCGGACGAAATGGCAAGCGTCTGTTGACTTTAACGTTTTTCCCGCTAGTCTCCTTAACTCGCTAGCGATCACTGGTGTATGCTGAAGGAAGGGAGCCTCGTATAAAAGAAAACCAACACGCGGAACCAATTTATGTCTACCACGCCAACATGAGGTGGCCGAAAATTCGGTTCAATTCCGTTATTTCACTCACCCAGAGCAAGCGATTCATATATGCAGCCGGTGTACGATCCGGCGCTCATGATAAAAAAAACCCGTCAATGGGATAGCATCAACAAGGTCTGGTTGGTTGGTGGTGGGTGAGTCACGAGACGCACAGGTTGAAGAGTTCACTCAACAAAGCCGGTCTGGCCGTATGCATTTCGTGTTCGTGTAGTGATTGCAACGGGCAGATGCGACTTGGAGTGTGCTTCAGTGGCGAACCTTAACTTATGCGATAAATGTGCTTACATAAGCGTACACACATATTTAATGCTTGATCGTTAATGTTTACCGCGCGATCCAAATCATACAAAGCAAAAAAAACACGAGTGGATGTGAAAGGTTATGGATTGGTTGCTTTACAACGATGATTGGATACAACTAGTTACCGCATACCGTTTTGTTGTACCAGTTGTAGCCACCGCACGATGAAACGGAACAGAATATCTAAGTCATTTTTAATGACTTCGGACTTTCGAAGGTTCAACCTTGAAAAGTGAAGCGAAACATTCAATAATTAATTTCTGACGGGATAGCGTAGGTACATCCAACGCGTTCGTCTAGATTTGTGCTTGCTGGTGAGCCATTACATCTAGGCTATCTCCATCTAGCAAGTAACCGAACCTAGCAGTAGCTAATAAGTTTGCTTTTTAAATCATTAAGAAAATATGATTTCTATCTCGCACGATCAGCAACTCACGCGTAGTTAAAAGCATTGGCTTCGAGCATACAGGAAGCTAAACTATGGGTCGGTTTATAGGTTAGTAGTAACCCTTTCCAACCTCAACATAACGCCTTCAAGATCGCCTATCGGGGTTGAATCAAATGACCTCACCAGAGGCAATAGATACCTCTCCTCTCCGAAGGCATTTAAATGATCTCAGACGCCGTTGAAAGCTATTTGGTAATTCGTCGAGTTACTGCCTCTTGCCACTAGAACTGACCTTGAAGTGAAACTTTTAAACGCTATACCTTCCTACAAGAGAGATTTATAGCTTCCTAGTTGGTGTTTCAAGTTTAGTGGACCTTAATTAAGCAACTGCTCCCCAAATCCTAACACTGCTGCCAATGTCAAGTTCACGAATGAAATTGGCGCGTAAGTACATAGCAAAAACAAATCTTTTATATTGCTCATGAATTGCGTGAGGTCAGCTGCGGACTGTTTATGACCTGCGGTGGTAATGGCAATTGCCCTGGAGACGCGGTAGTTTCGATTGAACTTGAACTATACTCGGTGGTTGAAGTTACCCAAAAAAAAAGTTTGATGAATTGTAAGGTACTCCTTCTACACTCCCGCAGAGCAGTAACAACGTATTGCTGATTTTCTCGTTGCATCTTCGTTCGTGTGGTTTCTTGAAGCGGGGAACAAAACACTTTCGGCAGATCTTTCTCTCTGCTCCAAAGCTTCGCCGAAGATCGTTGTCGCGGGGTCAAACAGTCAATGCTAAGGCTACAAGTTGACTTGAGATGAATCAGTAACCTTTTGTATGTTATGGAAACAGAGCCCAATAATTTCAGATCGTTTTTGAAAGGTGCTTTGGGGAGTACATTAGAACATGGCAACATTCACTCACTAATAGTACAAAACGTTTTAGCTAACACGCTAATGACGTTCAAGGTATCCCTGGAAGACCTTTGACCATAATATAGACCTCGAATTTAAATTCATTAATTATATCCTACAGTTTACGTGTTAAAGATTAAAATGTCATTATGAAGCTCGAAATATTTTATTCAGTTTGTGAAATTTTTCTTGTGCACTTTGCTTCAAAATTTGTGTGCAAAAAAATAGCAAACAAAAAATATGTAGAATGACTTTACATTCGAATTATAAAAGTCATTTTTAAAGTCGACCTCTCAAGACGGCGGTTTGAGTGGAACCAATACGCACACTTTCCTAATGCATAATGCAGTTGGTGAAGATTGTTTTACGGTGAAATTATTGGTATCGCTTTACAACCCATTTTGATCATTTTTTTATTGAGCGTTGTGGCCTATAAAACTGTAGCTCGTGACCCTAGCGAGCGAATTTGAGGACCATGCCTCGGTAAGGAAAAGTAAGAAAATTTACTCCACGGTGGCTGTTTTCCTTTGTCCGCACGACGTCAAGACCTACCCCAACATAACATGCTTCTTAGCGAATGGAACCGGTTTTACGGTTGTTCGAGTTCCAAAGTAAATAATATATCGCAACGAAAGCGAGAAATCAACCGAGTAAAGCGAGATTGCTTCATGATTTTTCATAAAACAATTAGAAATTATATTGAGCTGCTGAATAAAGCCGGAATGACTACAGATAGTTCTACTTAATAGTTGATTGACAGATAGTTGATTGACTACTTAATTTGAGACAAGAGAATCAAGTCTAACTAACCAGCATCACTATCCGGTATCATATCACGGTGATTTAAACTTTGTACGGACCAAGATATAGGGGAACCCCCAGAGCAACCATCACAATGCCAGAACTGATTTGCATCAAGGTTTCAGCAATTAACGATGCAGCGGTACACCTTAACTCCGTAAGCTTCAACGCGCGCTTCTTTTTGTTTTCTGTTAAGCCGACGGCGATACCACACCAATCACTTTCCCTTTTCAGATACAGAGCAGGACGTGCTAGCTGTGGCCGGTTGCATAATGGTATGGTTGTGCGATGCGCTCGTAGAATACTGAATACCATGGCGTGAAATCGAAGCGCACTGCTAACGTAATGGCTGCCGGTGCACCCGGAAAGCGCACGCAAACATGAACGGCACGTTATGTCTGATGGATCGGGTGTTCCCACCTGAAATAGACCCCGGCCCCGGAACACAAGCACAACACCACCGTTGCTGCCCGGGAGCAGAATTGTGCGCGGTGGATTGTATTGTCACAAAGAAACATTGTGTAAAATTTAGATCATTAGACAGTCCTGCATAGCATGAGCAATCACCTGATAACGAGAAAGCATAATGAGAGCGCTGATTATTACGCATTTGCCACCTATTAAAATGCCACCAGAATAAGCTCTGACACTGTTTTTTTTTTTACTAAGCAACGAGCTGTAATAAAACTGACAATATTTCACCTTTACTGGAAGCAGCCCAGATTGATCGACCAAAAAGTAAACACCGAGTTTTAACGTTAAAAGATGGAAAAGAAAGGCGAACAAACCGTGACGACCTTCGGTCGGATTGATCGTGGGATCGGAGAAGCATTTTCGCAACCGAGCGAGCTGATCGAGCGCGTAATGGATTGGTTCCTACTCAATTTCTGCTCAGCCTCCAATTCGATGCGGTGACTTAGCGCACGCTTTGCCACCTGACGATCGTCTGAACTTGGAGCGACTGACAAGCGGCATCGTAAGCGATACGGGGCAAAGGGGAACAAGGTTGATCGTACGAAAAGAAACATCATCACCGATGACAGTTGAGATACATGATGAGTAAGCATTGGAAATGATATTCTTAATTTTCGGTTTGACACCTCAAGACGATAGAAATCGCACGGCGGTAAATCACAAATAGGACGGATATTATCTCGGCTGGATGCCAGACCTGTTCCGAGGGTACGGTTCATTCAATTCAATAGCAAAGGGCCATTCAAAATGATGACAATCAACGCAAGGAAGACAGTTTTTAATTGAAAAATAAGGCACTTCATATAGAAAAAAAAACACTCCAAGCTCCCTGGCCCATCAAGACGTGGACCATTGTTGTGATTAATACGAAACGAGGGCACGATCAACACACGTCAAGATCGACCCTCAACGACATCCTCCACGGCAAAAGAATATTTGAACACTGCTTCTCGAGCGACTAATCGACTGCTACAAATTGCTACAATTTTACATTGCGCAACTTGGTACCGCAAACGCCTCATGTGTGTGCATGTGGTGGGTGCATCGGATACTTGGGCCGGTTTTTGCTCTCAGACTCATCGTTACATGGCGTCTGAATGACGAGACATAAGAAGAAAAGCTTGGGCTTTCCCAAGGTTGAAAAAGCCTGCGTACGTGACGGTTGATCCGTCGACAGACTGCACTAGAGGTGCGCGTTGCACGTCAAACAGCACTTACCAGCGTAACGATGTCAGTAGTTACCGGTAGCGAGGAGTCCTCACAAGGACTTGGCCTAATGTCAGTCGAAATTACCACAACTAATCAAGAACCACAAAACGACGGTTTAGCTTTACCTTTCCTTATGCTGCACCATTAGAAGCTGTAGCGTTATTCTACAATATACTAGGGCCTTCAATAACAAACACATCTCGCCAGTGACGTAACATCTTGATCAAGTGTCAACAAGAAAAAAACACAATTTATTTGGAACACATTTTGCACACAATGAGATGCATCAATTTGGTAAACATGACCCAGATCAAACATCAACGCATGTTAACCGAACTCTTTAGATTCCGGAACGAAAACCTTGCCGCTTAACGCTTAAGGTCAGTCAAGGGGCTGTTCAAATCATGAGTGCAACGCTGACGCTTTTCGGCACGATCCGCCACTTTGGATCGGCAAAATTAGCCTTATCGGAAGCACTTTGCGTTACAGGTTTGGGCAACGTTTTGGCAACACGACACGATGTCCAAGTTACCGGCGTCTCTGCAAACGTTCGGCCGGTTGTTTGGGCAGTGTGTTACGTGTGTCGCGTATAGCTTACGACCTTCAGGTATTTCGATGAGCGCCCAGACCCGGTCTCTCCGCACTACCCGAAAGTAGTGAAGATGATGCAGTAGGCAGTCAACGTTAAGCCCCGCAGCTGACTTGTTTGTCTGCACAGACCACCACCACCGAAAGCGTTAATATGACAAATAGACGCGCGAAGAGACAAATTTCTTCACCGTGTTGTCCATTTGTGCGAGTCATTACGATGACTCCGATGCATATGGATCTATTTACGGCAAGATGTCGGTTCGTTTTGTGTCTGAGGTGGTCCACTTGGAGTGAGGAGTGAATGGGCGGCAACAAAACAGACGTCATGTTCCTTAAGTGCAACTTCCGGAGGAGGACATTCAGTACAAATGTCAAACGATGTAACAATCAATTTTAATCAAATAAACTTTTCATGATTAATGAGGAAGATGCATCATAAATGATTTGCTCCAACCGACACACACCCAGATATTGTTAAAGTTTTACATAATATCCTTGAACTTCGAAGAAACTTGAAAGACACACACAACCTCATTTTGTCTCCTATGCACGGACAAATGTTTAAAAAAAAACAAGATACTAATAAATGATTCATTCCTTCAAATGGAGTTAATTTAATTCATCAATGATAGGTAAGGACGTATCGCGTTAGTTATGGCCTCTGGCTGTGCGATGCGTTGCTTTAAGATGTTGCTGAAGTCACGCTATTAATCAAACCTCTTAGCTAACGGTTGTCTCGTATTCCATGAGACAATCTCCAAAATAAGAACATCCTTTCGCATGTTGCAGTATCCAGCCGCAACATTACAGCACAACAGGATTAAAAAAAGGTCAAGCTGTTTCCCAACCTGAATAGCTTCTGCCAAACTAGGTTGAGATGTGTTTATAGCCGCAATCTCGACTACAAAACCAATTAGCAGTGGTCACAATCATTCAATACATCTCAATGATCAGCATATTTCATGTATCTCCGTATTGTTGAACATATTGCGGGACTAGATATCGTTTTTATAAAAGGAAGATCTTAATTGTTGTTCCAAATTTCCTCTCCCTAGAACCCAGCCACAGAAGACGGCATGTCAAGCGATGAAGGATAACCGCTGCTGCTGGACACGAGGCAAGGTCCTCGGCGGTTCGTCGGTGCTCAACACGATGCTGTACATTCGCGGCAATAAGCGCGACTTCGACCTGTGGCGGGCTTTAGGCAATCCGGGCTGGGGCTACGAGGACGTCCTGCCGTACTTCCGCAAGTCGGAAGACCAAAGGAACCCTTACCTGGCACGTAATAAACGACAGCATGGAACTGGTAAGTGAAGCGTTAATAACTCATGCAACAACCTTCCCAAACTTTTCCTATAACTACATTTTCTGTCTCACATTTTAGGAGGGCTGTTGCAAGTACAAGATGCTCCATATTTGACACCACTCGGGGTGTCCTTCCTGCAGGCCGGTGAAGAGATGGGCTACGATATAGTGGACGTGAACGGTGAGCAGCAGACCGGATTTGCCTTCTTCCAGTTTACGATGCGCCGCGGTACGCGTTGCAGTACCTCGAAAGCTTTCCTACGACCGGTGCGCAACCGTAAAAATCTACATGTGGCACTGTTCGCACACGTGACGCGCGTAATACTGGATCCCGATTCCAGACGTGCTCTGGGTGTGGAGTTTATACGCAACGGAAAGACGCAGCAGGCCTTTGCAACGCGTGAGGTGATTCTATCGGCCGGAGCTATCGGTACACCGCATCTGCTCATGTTGTCCGGTATTGGACCACGGGAAAACCTTGAACGCGTCGGTGTACCAGTCATACACGATCTACCTGGGGTGGGACAAAACCTGCAGGATCATATCGCTGTCGGTGGATTGGTGTTCCGTATCGACCAGCCCATCTCCGTTATCATGAACCGTTTGGTGAACCTTAACTCGGCTCTTCGATACGCTGTCACGGAGGATGGGCCTCTGACGAGTAGTATTGGATTGGAGGCGGTCGGCTTCATCAGCACCAAGTATGCAAACCAGACGGATGATTGGCCGGATATCGAGTTTATGTTGACAAGCGCCTCAACACCTTCGGATGGTGGCGATCAGGTTAAGAAAGCGCACGGTCTTAAGGATGAATTCTACGAGGACATGTTCAGCTCGATCAACAACCAGGACGTGTTCGGTGTCTTCCCAATGATGTTGCGTCCCAAAAGCCGAGGATTTATTCGTCTACAATCTCGTAATCCACTGCGCTATCCTCTGCTTTACCACAACTATCTCACACATCCGGATGATGTTGGGGTACTGCGCGAAGGAGTGAAGGCTGCGATAGCGTTCGGTGAAACGCAGGCCATGAAACGATTCGGTGCTCGCTTCCACAGCAAACAGGTACCGAACTGTCGCCATCTGCCGGAGTTTACCGACGAGTACTGGGACTGTGCCATCCGGCAGTATACGATGACGATATATCACATGTCCGGTACGGCGAAAATGGGCCCTCCGGATGACCCGTGGGCGGTCGTCGATCCGAAGCTACGCGTTTACGGCATCAAAGGGCTACGTGTAGTCGATGCCAGCATAATGCCACGCATCACGAGCGGTAACATTAATGCACCTGTCATCATGATCGGTGAGAAGGGTGCCGACATGATCAAGGAACTATGGCTGAAGAAGGGTTACTCACGCCGAGGGAAGCGGCAACAGTTTGCTAACGAAACACTAACCAACGTGAACCAAACGGAACCGATTGGATTAGTAAACGCCACCAGCGTCGAACCCTGTATGAACGAAACTGTTGTTAGCTAAACTAGGGAAGGATAGGGTCGTTACGGAAATGGCGATCGTCCTCAATTCTAATGCCAAATTTTATACTCCAACAAAAGCCGCGGATACGTTCGTAGGTAGTGAAAACTAGGATGAAAAAAAAAACAAGACACCGCTTCACGCTGTAAATACCATTGCTTCCTGTACCGTTAGGTTTATTCTAAGCAAGGTGATTGTAGTTAAGCAAGGCAGTTTGATAACTACACTAAGTCGCACAGTTCGGATCAGCTGAAGCTGCGCACAAACAAACCAATACAAACTGACTGACTGAAAGTATGTAAGTAGGAATAACAAACTTGTAATAAATTTTTAGTCTGTTGTTGGTTTTACTCACGCCAAATTCGCGTTACCTACATTGAGAGAATAAAAACATTCTAAATTTATTGAAACAATAATTGCTATGTGTTTTTGTTTTGTTTACTATTAGAAAACGGCTTTTCATAAGGAATCATTGTTTTGCTTAATGAACCTTGAATCTTAATGAGACATATTCGCCGGAAACTTATTTCTGAAGCTTAATTGAAGAGTTCTAAAGATTCAAGAATCTCTAACACTCTCTTTATGCAGATGAAATATCGAATGCTACAAGCTTGCATTCAAGAGCAGCGGAAGATCGAAAGGTAGAACTCAACAGTGCATGGTCGTGGATTCGGGATTCGTGAATGTTCAACAATGTAAGAATATTCGACGATCGTCAATCTTCTAAATAAACCTTCAGAGTGATTAATTCTGTTAAATAATTAATGAATTAAAGAATAATTCATACCCACTCAAAATTTATAAATCAATTTGAACGTAAGGCTTCGAAAGCCGAAAACGTTCACCACTTATTTTTGAAGCATAGTAGCTTAAAATCGCAATGCCTACATTTAGGCGCAATGCAATACAGAAATCAACGCCCGAAAGGCGATAGTCATGGTGAACGCAGCACACCTAATGGAGCTATAAAATCTCTATGATGATGCAGGGTAATTCATAAATTACGTTAAAAAAATACCCCAACCAGCGAAAACTAGGGGAAAAAATTCAAACGTATAAAATTAATAAATTTTAATTCTATAAATGTTTCATGCACAAAAATTCTTACGTTTTTATCGCACTGGTAGAAGTGAACGCCGTTTCCCTTATCTTGTCGTACCTTAAGAAAAGTTTAATTTCAATCACATGAAAATGTACGTAATCATTTAAAAAGAGGTTAATATTGAAACAAAATTAACAAACTTGTCTAAATTAAAGGTAATAAAATTTGAAATGTACATTTTCATAAAAATTGCATTTAATTGACAGTTCACCAATACAACACCAATACGGCTTACCGATTCTATATTAATAAAAAAAAACATTAAAATTAAAACAACAAATATCATTGTACTGGTATAAAAACTTCACAATCCAACATGATTTAAACATTATCATTAATACATTATTCGCCCTTGCTTCTGTGATGTAACACGCCCCAAAGGTAACAAATAGTAAACTTTGGTAGACAAAAATAAAACAAACATTTAAAAAACTTCACACCGGACACACCGGATCTATAGTGGCGAACAGGCTTGCCGATGATTACCGATTAGGCATAGACCGGATAACGCTGCAAACTTCCTGTACAGCCTCCTGCTGTCCGGTAAGAAACAGAGACAGATAAAAACGATCCGCATTTACGTAACACACGCCACTGAAAAAGGGAAAACGAAAAAAGGCACACTTGCCCGAGACCTTTCTCATAGAGCCGCTGCTGCATTGGTGTTGCAACTTGTGGCAGGAGCCATTCCCTTTTTTTTTTTGGTACCTTCCCCTCCCAACCAAACCCGGATCGCAAACGAAAGAATAACTGGTTTGGATGGTTCCGAATGTTCAAAGTTTGTTCACCGAAGGAGTTGGGTGTTTGTCGTTTCGCAACGCCACTAGACGAATGTTCGGGTTTTTCGTAAGCTGGACAACGCAAACCAGGAATTTGTTTTCCGTTAAATAAGCCGCCTTAAAGGTCATACTGGGGATCGTCTTCATCCGTTACGCAATTGTGATCTCATTCGGCGTGCAACATTAGCGCATTCAAACTTCAATGTCGTCGAGCGTGAAGTAACCGACAAGGTAATGTGCAGCGGTTTGCAAACACCGATGAACGTGCAAGTTCAAAGGAGTGTCCAAACCATCGTTTCAAGGGCGCCAAATTCGCACATGTCCACACATTCCTCCACGTCCGAACCGATCTGATCAGATCGTCGTGCGAAGATCGTTGCGTTTGTCCAAGCTAATATGAACCGGAGGCTCAACCAACCAAAGAATAGATCGTTGGGCAAGAGTGTGGAGTGGCATACAATGTGGTCAAATTAACCTTGAACGATGATGGAGCCAGTCGGCCCTTCCCCTTAATAACAAGCAATTGAGCGCACATTCACCTGCGATGTCTTAAGCGACCATAACGCCATTCAATTCCAATACCTTCCAAGATGACACTGGACCATCACACTGGGTGGAACCAAATGTCAACATCAAACATCCTCAACGGATCGGTTCTCTCCGGTTCTCTCCGGTAACGAAATCGATTGCGAATCGGTTTGTTGCAACGCTAAAATGCACCTGATGTGACGCTTCAGGTGCAGGTAGAAGTTTTGCAAACGATCTGATTGAAGTATCACATGAACCTCATTTGTGGTTGGCTGCACGGGCCTGATGAAGCAATTGCAAACGGTTAACGTCAAACGGAAGGAAGCTGGAAGCGATGAAGGAAGTACCACATTGGTGCTTAGCGCTGAATGCTACTGGAAAAACGACCCTGTTTTTCGCAACAGCTCGGAGATTGATTTCTTAAGAGGGTGCTTTTAAGCAGTGTGGTTAAAAGGCTAGCGAAAGAAGCACTTACCCAGTCTGTTTTGGTATTTAATCGACCCAGTTATGGGTGAGCTGTCGGTTACAACTACTGTCCCGGTTTCAAATTACCACTCGTAAGAGATGGTGAGTGAGATGTAGTTTGTTGATGATTTGTTTTTTTTTTTTGTATGTGTATGTTTGGTTTGCGCATGTCCCACTCGTTGGAGCCTGTGGGAAAATCTTTATTGCCTCATTACGATCGACACAATTACTCCGCTTACGGTATAGCCCAATCTCCATGGGCATCATTAACCATTGCCACCATCCGAAAATGACCCAAAACGTCATCGGTGTTTGCACCACATGTTACGAATTTTGGACTTCGATTGTTTTGCGATGCAATGTAACCGTCGGACAAACATGGCGGTTGGATTATGAGCGATCCGGCACAATTGGAATTTCGGAATATGAGGTATGAGGAAGAAAGAGAGACAGAGACGAAGGAAGGATAAATATTCAAAACTGCACCTATGCAACAGATGCTGCATAGTGGGCTGGAGTTTAACGATCAGGCATTAACTTCCAAAACTATACAGCAAAATGGTTCGTCCGCTTGCGTCATCAATTTTTCGGACCAAAACAAAAGCCCAAATCTCTCTCTCACACACACACACACACACACCCAACTGCGCCAAATGATGGCAGTGGAAAACGCGATAAGCTTTGTCCATTTCGCGTGTCCATGTCTAGTTGGTGATGGAGACGATATAGTCAAACGGTGCAGAAGGTCCGCGTGTGACGACGGGTGGACGCGACTTGTATTCTCCACTGGCACGGGATGCGCAAGATTTTAAGATGGTAATTTTGGCAGGCACGTGCACCCATAATGCAGATGGTGGCCCGGGCACAACTTATGCAACGCGGCCGGTATTACATCGGATGCAGTCGCTCGAGCGGGTGTGCGATTTGGAGCGTTAAGATGAGATGCGAATTAGTGGGTGTTGTGATTATTCTGATTGCAGCCGGTTGGTACATTATGAACAAAGTATCCGATGAACAGGGTCGTAAAAACGTTGCCTATTACAAAGATCGTCGTTCGTCACAAACTTAAGTTACTTTTGGTCAATACAATCGTAATTTTTTTTCTTGAGAACAGTGAGATCCTTCAGTTACTAGTATACTAGTATTCAAATATTTTAATTTCCTGCACATTGTAGCCTGCTATCAATGGACGAGCAGTTTGTTAATACGAAACTGTGTTGTTAAATAAGTTGTTATTTTCGATTTAAGTATCCGTTAAAGTACAGTGTAAAATTTGAGTAAAGAAGTCACAATTTAGATCTTTTCAACTTTAGTCCATAGGTATTCTATCTAATCTAGGTATTCTATTTGACTCTTTACTCCAAGAATTTTCTCTACCAGTGGTCTAGTAGTAAATAGTTTCGTTGCCAACTGAGATATCTTCTTAGGGGAAAGCGCCATAAGAAAACTGATGTAATTAAACAAAAATCGTTGAATGAGCTGAGGAGCATCTCAGTCGAGACTTTCAAAGTGTTTGTAATTGGATTCAGTGATGACATGCGAAACGAGTCTTTTGAAGCAAAAACAGTAGTTTTTTCGTGTTTTCAACCTATTGTGGAACTATTTATTTTGTCCTGGATATCAAGATCTTCCAAGATTACTAGTACACAAGCTAAATGCCCTCCTTATTAATTTGTATTTCGCGAAATTAATCGTGCAGATAAGCGTATCGCATCATCATTATCAACATCTTCCAAAGCTTTCACCAGGATAAGCCCTAAACACACCACTCACTATCGAGGGCGATAATAAATCATTGCTGGATAAGGCATGCAAAAATTGACATCGATAGGGAACCGTTCACTCAATTAGGGTCATTGTAAATTCCCACCCTACAGCTACCGTGTGTATTACTTTATTGATGCACCGAACCTCCACATCTCTGAACCTAACCAATGCGAGCAGACAGAGAAAAATAAATAAAAAGATTTGAAGAAGAAAAAAAAACATCAAAATGTTATCATGTAAAGGGTGAGAAAAATTGCGCTTCCCGGCCGGCTCGAGTGGCCTTGCGATCGCAAAACTGTTTTATTGTGGCTCCCTGTTGGCGGTACACACCAGCAAACGTGATGCGCCCAGACGGTCGTTGGTTTGATGACTCTGGCTGCCACCGTGGCAGACGGATCGAAACGATTATGGCGTCGCAGGGAAATCTACGCTAACGAAACCCATGACGGCGGGAAACAATCGACTGCAGCAGATCGAATTGTGCACACTCGTTCGGCGTGGGCTCGTGGGGCCAGAGGAAACATTGACCGCATTTTTCGTGTCGAGATTGCTGGCCCGAGAGCGCATATGCACCGATTTTAATTAGCACGTATCAAATTTATTCACCACCAAACACTACAATCTCGATTGTTTTCGGCCGTGGAGTCATTTGGAGAGTGTGAAAAAAAGAAAAGCAAAAACAATTCACTGAAGGGTATGTGAATTGTTTCGAAGATGAAAATTAGAAGCACGAAGCATTAGATTGTGCTCAATAAATAACTTAATGATTTAGTTTGGAATGGATTAAAACATTAACCATAGATGTCCAAGTAATTCGAAAAACACAGATAGCACCTGATGGGATAACTTTCTATTTTTAAACATACAAATGGCTTTACTAGTCTACATTATACGAACACTTATCGAAATAAGTTAAATGCTCGAAGGGGGTTTTGGTTTACTTTACCTTACCTTACTCCAGCCCATGGTGAATTTGTTCGATCATTAGCAGGCGCGTTTTTATGTTTTGCATAAGCATCATAAAACAACGTAACGCATAAAAATGCACTACACAGCAAAATAAAAAACAAAAGCTAGAAAAGAAAGAAAAAAACACAAACCCATAACGGCCCATAACCAACTTGAACTTGAAGGAAAGTAAAAACTCCAGTAAAACAAAGGCGGCAAATTACGAGCCGTCATGCCGCTGCTATGGCCACTGTCAGGGAACACGCGGAAATGCATCGAAATGGTTAAGCATAATTCATTCCAACCTCCCTCACCTCATTCCTTTCTTTCTGCTCCACCCGATCGACCCGGTCCGATCTGAACAAATACCAACAACCCTATTCTCTCCCATGTTGCCCCGCCATCTTTTGCCGCCCGGCCAAGCAGTAGACCAATTGTTCGGGCATGACAATTCCTTGAGCACCGGCCCTTGCAATGGCTGCCGGCATGCGGAAATGCTTCCTATTTTCCATTTCGTTGATCGAAGAAATTCCACCAAACAGCGATACATGTGTAGGTATACGGCGAGTTTGAAATGGTTTAAGCTAATGCGTAGGATTATTTTAATTGCTGTCTATTTGGTTGTTTTTCTTCGTATATTATTTTATCAAGAAAGGCTCGTAGTTAATATGTAAAATCGCGGAACTATATGATTAAATAAACATATTTTTTATTTAACACTAAGCCATTATTATTCGTGTAGGAGAAATTATTTTTGGAATGCAGAAGTGTGTTTTTATATAAACCAAATTCGTATTTTTTCCCCTAAAATAAAATCGCTTTTCATTGAAGCGTATGTTAAGAAGACAAATATTAGAAAATGACCTAACCTCGTAGGTGCAAAAAAGAGCACATAGGCTAACTTGAAAAATTGGAGTTCCAACGCTCAAGATGCAATTATTTGGTGATGCTCAAATTGCAGGGTTCAAAGTTGGGAAAGCTTTACCTTTATCTACCCCCCCTCCCCGCCTCTCGCGAACCCTTGCCCCCTTCCAGTTCAATCCTACCTTTTTCCGGAGAAATTTCATCGCTCGTGCTACACGGTCGGCCAAACTCGCCAAGTGTGGCGGATGGCAAGTGTTTTATTTATATTTCTCGACCTGCCCGGGTCCACGGTACGGTACGGGACGTAAGCCTCGGAAGCGTATTATCCGCCACACGTGGGGTCAATCGTGAAAGGCCTGTGTAATCAGTCGACGCAATACGAGCAAAGCCGCTCACCGCTCTTACTAGTGTGCTGAGCCGCATCATCATCGTTAAATCATCATCAATCAATATATAGGCAATTATCGAAGCGAGAAGCAAAGCAAACCGGCCGCCATTGCCATTTCGGTGCGCCAGCCCTACCTGTACCTAAAAACCGTTGGCCGTTGGTCATCTGGTTGGATAAGGTGCGCAGGGGGAAAGGAATGGGAGGCACTGGTGGATAAGTGATGCAGTTGTGTGATACGAGGGCGAAATTAAGGCATACATTGAAGAAGGAGAGAAAAACGCTAAATCCCCACCACGCGGCAGAGGACGGATGCGCGTAGTTTTTCCGTTTGGTACGCTGCACTTTTCCGCAAAGTAGCGAAAGTACATCGGACTACGCAGAGCCCCAAATTGTTGAAGGTTTTTCGTCAAGATAAAAGAGCAAAAGAGAAGCATAAAAAAATCGAATGCAACGAGAAAAAGAAAGGAAAAAAATACTCAGGACAGATGGTCTACCACGGGCGAATTTCGGTGTGAACTCGTGCCCTGTTGCGCAACTTGCTATAACGCATCAGTTTGCATCGAACGCCAGACGTAGGTTAATAGCATTTGATGGGTCCGTTTGGTGCGATGATCTGTTGCAGCAGCAGCACCCCGCATGAATCGGTGAGAATGAATTTTGTTCGGAAGTTTTATCGACACAGGAAGGAACCGAGGGGCAAAAAAAGGCAATGGGATGCATTTAATAATGTTAACCACCACGGTACATTTATCTTTGCCTATTGAAAAAGGTGCATACATACGCACACTATAATTAAGATCACCAGCGTAATGTTTTTTACCTTTTTCACTTCCGAACCGTGGCGTTACTTCGTCGGAAGACAATGAAGCGATAGACAGAGATTCATTTTCCGAGGTGATTATTTTCTATCGATAGTGGACCTATTCTTACACCCCGAACAGCAACGAGTGCATGATAGACAATAAACGTCGATTGCGGGGAAAAAACGGGAAGGAAAAGTAAATTCAAAAAAATATTTCATTAAAGTGATGATCATTGTTTAAAAAAAACTATTAAAGAGACTAAACAAGGGAAGTCTTCAGTTAAGTAGTTTTCTGTTGATGAATGACATAATTATATTGAGATCTTGGTATATGATGAACTTTGTTTCACGTCAGCTTTGTCGGATAAGCACCATTTTGGTCTAGAGATATTGCAGAAGTTATCTGAATCGATCACAGTGAAGTACCATCGTCTGTCAGTAAGTTATCCTGACCAAAAATCCTATTCAGGAACACAAACTGAAACTTAGATAGTTTTATCAGCTCTGGACAGTCATGCGTATATGTATATGAGCATTGAATTATGTAGGTTTTATGTATAAAATTCCAGCTTCGAAGGTCGTGACAGCTATTGTAGGTACTGACCTTTGACCAAAGGTAGGCGAAATTTCGGGCGACTTTAAAGGCATATGTACACCTGTACGTCATGCCTGGGTTGACTGTTAGACGGTGCCACCATCATTTTGGTGTTTTTTTCTGTTCATTTCCAACATTCTTGATATTTTTTCTCTAAATTTACAACAACACTTTTAAACCCCTCTACCAACAAACTGCTAGGGTGGATACTCCCAAGCCATGAATATAATAATCTCTTTAAAAATTATTGTTACCACCCAGCTGGGATCTGTGCTGGGATGGGTCTAAGAAGCATTTTATTATCGGCTAATTTTACACGATCGCTACAAACCGGAATCACCAAATATCCGCCAATCACGCCAACCAGACGCGCAACAACAAACCGCTAAACAATCGGCAATCATTACAGAGAAAGTGGTTATTATTGAGGCGTTCAGCGTTCAAAAAGCAACAAGAAAAGCATAACAGAAAATTCAAAAAAAGAACATCCCGCATTGGGAAGCCTCCACCGTACGCGAGGTACCATCTTTTCAGCCATTTTTCGGGCACCGTCTCCCCTTATCAGATTGCACTGATCTGGCCTGAAGAGCTTAGAAAGTGTGCACCCGGCACAGAGAAAATCCACACTTATGATTTATTATGCTTTACAAGCCCTTCCTGAACAAAACAGTGCACACACCGCACATCATATCTCATCACACCGCTGCTCGATTATGAACTTGCGCTGATAAGCAACATTCGGATAGCGTTTCCCTTTTTTTTCTGTAGTATCCAAAATTTCAATTTTTCCAACCAACTCGCCGAGAGAAAAAGCAAGCGAGGGAATGAAATAAGGAAAAACAGAACCAAAGTTTGGAAATTCATTATGACCCACATATGAATGTGCAAAAAAAACCTGCTCTATACACCGGGCTTCGGATCGGGCGATAACGTATGTGTCACTGCTACGAAGAGGAAAAATTAATAAACAGGAAAAAGACATCTTTGGTGCACATTTTCCATCTTGTTTGCATTGATTAATTGGACCCGATTAAAGTGGGTCGAAATTAATGCATCCTAAATACATGCTGGTGGTCGAAGCGATAAGGGAAATCACCATCACCGAGGCACCGATTTCATTGACCGACTTGGACAGACAGAAAAAAATCTCCAATTAGATAATGTGTGCTGTTGCTTATCTGGGAATTAAATACACACCAGCGAGGTTTTCTTCTTCTTCTCAAAAATGGCCACAAAAACAAACTTTACGCACGCGATAAGCAACATAGAGTTGTGCGGTAACAACGCCCCTAGCTAGCTTGTTAAACCAATTTAAATTGAATTATTTTATGTATCGATTGTTTTAGTGATGCGCACGCGCACCTTGCTTCTTACGCCCGTCTGTTACGCAAAATCCGAACACATTCCTTGCGCTTGGCGTTCAAGCAAACACCCCCGAGAAGGTGGTAAAACAAAGCCCAAGCATCGGTAATAGCACATGAAATCGAAACTTCACTCTTGTTAGTTCACCGTCCGCCCAGGCGCTCGTGGGCGAAACACGAGGATGCGCTTCCGACCGCTTAACATCGGCTTAACTTCCGAAATCTTTAAAAATGCTCGGTGAAAGCAACACGTGGACGACAGGTTTAGCGCTGCTGGGTTTGGGATGGAACAATCCAGTACGAAAATCCAACCACCAGCCATTAGGAAAGCTATTCCACGAGCGGTGCGTAACGGACACATCGTACAACCTTACCAGTTTTGAAGGATTGTAACATTATTGCAACAATAAAACATAACACCACCGCACCACAACAGCTTACGCTATCTGTGTGTGCGTTTGTTGAATTATTATCAACCTGGCATAAATAAAATTTGACCGATACCGGTGCACAAGTCCGTTGTCCGGCGACAAATGCGAAGGGAAAGTTGTTGCCGCAACAAACGACTTCAACGCTGGCGAAGAGATGACGACGGTGGGTTTGTTTAGACTTTTGGACCCTGGTGCGGATGAACGACATCGATAACAGCAGCCAGTTGTTACGTGTAGGAGAGATTCGAATCTCGTAGGGCGAATTCTCTCTGCTGAATCAATCGTACACACGTCACATTTCTTGATGGTAGTCGTTGTGGAGGAAACGAGTTTTTCCCCCCAGAGGCCATCCTTACTGGATCGTCCCAAACAGCGTGGACATCACAGACTGTATTAAAATAGATTTTTACACCATCCACTAGGTGGCCGATTGCTGGAAAAAACCAAACATCAAGCGTAATGCATTTCGAACGAAAGTGAAAAGTTTACGTTTGCTCTTCATTGACTGAGCGGCCAGCTAGTGTGCATCCGGGCCGTACAGGGCGAAGGTTTGGAAGAGACGATTCGCTAGCATTTCACTTTCCGGTAGTCATTTTCACTTTCTGACACATTCCCACTATTTTGCCTGCTGCCATGGGTGGCCACGGGCGACACAGTACGGGTGTAAATTGGTGATAAATGGAGGAAAAATGGAAGCAAAGGTGATACGAGTGTCACATGATGTCATGGTGAAGTGGTTGCTTATAAATTAAGCTATGTCTCTATGACATGATCAAGATCTAGCGTACAGACGGACTTTAAACTAATAGCGTTTTAATTCCCTTCATGAGATGTGAGTCTAATCACTGACCACACGTAGTACTAGTGTCAAGCATCAGATGATGAAGACATTTTGAGTCCTGAGGATACCCCAACGCAGGTTTGGACAGGTCGAAATCACCGTTAAGATATTTCAGCTCTAATATATTTAAAAACTATTCAAATAGATCTACCTACCAAATTCGTTATAATTCCACACCCAAAAGAACTTCATTTCTTAGTATTTGTTAAAGTAATCTGTCGATTAACATTGATTAGAGAACGGTCCACCAGATTCCAGAATACACTGTTTCTTGCCAATCGCCAGCTTCCGATATAGGAGAAACTAAAACATCACAATTTTGCAACGAAGAATCATCGCAGGATGAGTGAACAATGACCATGAAAGGCTAGGAGTCTATTGTATCCTCGGGCATTCCTTCGTTTTCCACTACAACTACAGTTACACATAATAGAGTCACTTGGGACATCTATATGATGATGATTACATCTTTGGACAACTCAAACTACACAGTTTATTTAACATTATTCGCACATCCACGATTAAGTTGGAGCATCTTTAATTTTTGTTGACATTTTTTGGTACATCAGGATTACCTTGAAGAATGGAGAGTTCCTGGGAAATCAAGTGTGAAATTCCTGGTAAATCTGCTCTGCATGTACATTCGGCACCGTTGACTGAGGGACGCCGAAGTCACGCAGAAGGCCTCAGCATTAAAAGTAGAGGTTTCCACTTCATTGGTTTTCAGTTAAGAAACATTGTTTCAAAACTTATTGAAGAAAAAAATCACAAATAATTCAATGTTGTGCTCTGACGATCGTCAACGTGTGCAATCCCCCGAATAAGACATCATTCGTCGCCTCATTTTCTTCAGAGCAGTTTTACAAGAGCGTTCTGCTTAATATAGCACAAGTAATCGCAATGAATCTTGCGTTAGATACGTCGCAAGCAATTGCAATACAGAAAAAAGTAAAAGTTTTTTTTTCCACGGATACTTTTCACGGTTATGACAGCAGGGTAGTAGCTTTGAAAGCTTGTATTACGTTACAAAAGGGCACCCTAGATAAATATTGCACCTACTGTAAACGCAATAGCAAAGAAAAGCCTATAAAAAATCCTGCCAGAAGCAAAAACATAATAAAAAAGTGAACCAACCAGCTTATAAACCAACAAAGCGTTAAAACACAATGGCGCCACTGATCGAACATCGCCGATGACGGCTGCCCTAAGACCCCATTATCTATCATCGAAGAGAGTTGTGCAAATTTCTCCTACCACCTATCCATCCCGCTGTTATTGGTGGTAGCTGCTGGACATACATTTGCTCGCGTTTTCTCGGCCACTTCCTCGATCGCTATTTTGGAAGCGTACGTTGATGCGCAGCCCTGCTTGACAAGAGAAGGGGTGGACGCTTGCCTTCCGGTTCGCTACGCAAATGGACAATCGAACGTCCGCAAAAGCGAGCGCCAACATGAATATTTGCAACCGGATACTAATCAACAGTCGAGCTGCTAAGTATCCCTCCAATGACCATCCTCCCTTTATACCATGATACGACATGGCGATGTTCAGTGTGTGGGGTACCGGACGTACCGGCACGTACACGCCGATACACTTACGCGTGCAAAGGTTCACGTACGCGAGGTAATTTCGCAAGCGTTCGTTAAAGCCGTATGCTCTCGTTCCAACCATCCCACCGTACTATTACGAAATTCGGCAAACGACAGTTATCTTCGACGATGGAACAGGATAGTGCCGGATTACTTCCTGCTTCTACTTGAACTGGTCCTGCTTGGAGAGATGACAGAGTGGTTCAACATTCCAACTCTCTCCAATCATCGAAACAATGGGTTTGTTTTCCCAACTGGCCACTTGAACGCTACTTGCTAACTATCATCCTTGTCCACAGTTTCGAAAGGTCCACGAACGGTGGAGAGAATCTCTTCCTCCATTATATCACAACAGTGTCCATCCGTCAACAATAGTTCGGCAAAGTTTAAATTTGTTTGTTCGAACCGGTTGGTGGAAAAGTTTTTTGTGGTTAGTCGGATTACGGCAGTGCCTGATGTTGGTTTTGGAATTTTTTTTTCTTGGATAGCTCCCCGCTCAAAATGACCTTGTGTACTTCCAAGTACTTCCAAGCATTGAACCTTCGCGTAGGGGCTATTTACAAAAGGGTTAGTCTGTAAAACCTGTAAACTAACGTAAACTTTACAACGAAATCCCACCAGTAACAACGAGTTTCAGGGCCCTTGTACCCAATTCGGTTCGAATGGATCATTGTACGCGTGCACGAGCGCGCAAACGCGCTATCGAAATGGTGCTCCACCGTACGCAAGTGAAAGTAATACGTCAAACCACCGTTGGAACCTCACGCATCGCACACGATAGTGCGATTAGTTCGGCAGGTAGTGTGCGTGTTAGTGGGGAAACAGACAACATATCCAAGTTTTCCTTCTACTACAACCGACAGCTCGTTTTATGAATGTGTGAAATCAATGTTTGGACGAGTTGTACATGTTTCAGGGTCCGCACATTCGTCCCGTCCGGGATCGCAACCTTTATCGGCAGTGACGTTCCGGTAGCGAGTACGTGCCGATTCGATATGCCGCTTCCAAATCGTACGGAGACATACATTACTGCCACGTCCATATTGGAAACTGGATAACCAGTGTGCGCCATTAGCATGATCACCTGTAAGCGAAGTTTACTGACGACCGATCGATTCCTAAGCATGTTTGGCGGATCTATTCAGTATTGGAAGCTAAGCTTATAGCCAAAGCAACAATGTAGCAATAATATGGAGGTGTAAATTGCTCTTGAGAAAAGCGATGATGGCTACATTATGTTTGTTTAAATTTTAACACACACAGAAACTTCAACTTGATCGATTTGAGGATCGATTTATTGGAACTCCCTAGAAAGAGAGATTGAAAGCAAATAACAAAAAATTTGAAAATAAAAACCAGCTTCAAGGTTTTTTTTGCATCACTTCCCAAAATTAAGATTAATTATCTGACTGCGGTCTCGACTAACTCGGCATGGATTGTAGTGTACGGCGGAAGGCAGATTATGCAAAACTGCCCGTAGCAGTATTACATCGGTGCCGGCCATTGTAGCCCGTTCGCGATTCGCCGCTTGTTGGCCCCGTGGCCCGATGGCTGACCGATGTCAGCACTTTCCGCTTGCCGATCGATTGAATGCCAACCCGTACGGGCGTTATAAAATAGTGTGTCAATAAAACTGTTACTCCAGTGAAAGCATTTGAAAGTGAGCCCCGATCGCTGCACGTCGAACGATGTCTGAGCTGAGGTGCATGCATTGTCGGATTCGTTTTCGAAAATTATTTTATTGGCATCATTTCCTTTAAAGTGCATCCGAGACTGCTCTCATTACAACAATGTTAATGACGGTGCAAACTACGGAGTACTATTTTAGAAAAGAAAAATTCGTTGGAGATTTTTTATTTCAATTTTTGAGCTACTTTTAAAAAGTGTGTCTAAGGCCGTTATACAAAAGAAAAAAAAATAATTGAGATATTCACACGAGCAGATAAAAAATCATGAGTGAGTGCAAATACTGCAGACAGAACAACAGGTACATAGTGTGTTTTACTGGCGTATGGCTTCGCTGTCGACATCAGAAAAGGTATCGAGGTCATCTGCTTTACCGAAACCGAAAAAATGTACTTTCGTCGTGCAAAACGTGCCAGGGCAAACGAGTTTTCTGTTGCTTTCATCCTGTGACCTATATTTTTTTGCCAGTGGACGAATTAAAGCTACATGAAACCTGCATTCTTACGGGAATGTGTGGACGAACCCATTACGCTGTTTCGTACAGAGGATGGAAGTATGCCCAGAAGTTTAGTTTTTAAATGTTACTATATATTACGCCTTGGATTAATATTTAACAATATTTTTTATAATAATGCATTTTCGTTTTTAAAAATAAACTGCCGAATATTATATCTTCTCCCTTTGAAAAGGATATGGTTAGTCATATTTACTACCTATCTTAAAAAAAAGGTCGAAAAAACACACACACATGCTTCCCAATGACACCGAATGGTATACAACCCGAATCTCCCGGCATCGCAAGAGAGAGCACCACCCGGAGCACCCACAGTCCCAAGCTTTCTCACCGCAACCGAACGAAAGACTTGCGCGAGCATACAAGCGACGAACCGCTTCCTTCCACTAGACAAACAACGTTTCTTCGCGAACGCGAGGTCTCCCCTGGCAGCTGGCGTCGATGTTTTCGACGCTGCACGGTGTTTTTCGAAGCATTTTTAGCCAACTTCGTCGTGGCATCGATTTTCAGGTGGGGGAAAAAGCAAACGTCCGTTCGATACTACCAGACGGGCAAGCAAATCTCATCGGAGCGACGGTGCCTTCGTGCTCAGACGCATTTCAACAGCGAACCGGTACGGATTTACACCACCCCGATACGCAAGCCGCTAAAGTCAACTAACGGAACTAGTGTGCGCGCGTTTACGTTTGCATCTACCCCCGAAAAAAAGGAGCCAGTCGAGTGGAGAAAAGCACAGAAACACACACAAAAAAGGCGTAAAAACGGGAAAAAATCTTATACGAGCGCGTGAGGAGAAAACATCACAAACTTCCCCAAGAATAGTGAATGAAGTTGAAAACGAGCCTGTGAAACGATCAGTGACTGATTCGGGACGGAACCAACCAAAACTCGCGAAACTGTTACTTTTCTTCGGAATTCGGTGTTTAGTCTGCCTGCCGTTTTGTTTCTCAAGAACAATAGTGGAAAAGCTGCGGAGGAGTGTTAATTTTTGTTTCATTAAGTGATTAACTCTTCGTTGTGAAGTGATCTATATTGAAAGTAATACATTCTACGGTACGAAAGTGCAAATAGCAATAAAAAAAAATACCGCAAAGTGTGTGAGAGCGTGTGTTATTTTCTACTGTGCATATTCTACTACGTTATCTGTGTAAGGAGCAGTAGAAATTTAACGTAAGTGCTACTGGTGAATTTGTGCAATTTTGAGCAAAGGCGGTATCGCCCACATATACGCGTCGAAGGAAAGCGTAAACCAAGAAAGACTTATAAGCCGCGGTGAAGCAGGGAAAATAAATAGAGGCCACCGCCAGCGCCCGATAGGTCGCAGTTCCAAGTGAAATAAAACACACACGAAAAACCAAAATTGATAGCTTCCGAAACCGCGGCCGGAAATGCGGAAGTGATGGCCGTATAATTAAATGGTCGGGCGCAGACAAAACGAATGTAAGCGAGGTAAAGAGGTGAAATGCAATGTGCGATGAATTAGTGGGCAGTTTGAAGATAGAAAATGCGTCCACACGATGGCCGCGGGTACAAGTGCACATTTGCTAACTAGTTCAGATTTTCTTTTTACTTTGCTGCTTAGCGCTCATTTCGAAATTTTGGTGGGACTTTTTTTTACGTCACGTGAAAACCATCTGTAGATTGGTTTCTTTTTCAATCTGGAACACGAAAGAGCTAGATCGAGATCGCCGTAAATTGTAGCATAAATTTAATTGTCTAAAGGAATTTCTTACTTTCCTTTTTTGCTCTTAAAGATAAAGCTTAATTTTTGGTCAATAATATTTAATAAAATAAAAGCTTTAAATTAGAAGAAGTATCTGTGAAAATAAAGTATTCACAAAAAAATCTACAACAATATATTTTTTTTCTTTTCGTGAATACAGCTTAAAGTAAAGTGTGAAAAAGAAGTGATCAAAGTGCTTTGCAACAGCGTGTGAATAAAAACATCACCTCGTATAACGAAATAGTGATATCGCTATAGTGTGCTTAGATTTAACAGCAAAGAGGAAAATCAACAAATACATTCCACCAGGAGCAATTGTAACACTTTCGCTTCAAACAGCCGTTCTTATCAATATCGGTATCTGAGTGTTTGCTTATCGAGAGAGAGAGAGAGAGAGAGAGAGAGAGAGAGAGAGAGAGCCGAAACAAACGAAGCGGGAATTTAACCAGCAGACCCGAAACAGTGTTACCCTTAGGTGTGACAGCAACGTAAGACGGGAACTCTCCTTTGGAAGTCCCGCGAACTTCGCGTTCCCCGTCGCCTTCTCAACAACTCCGTTCGCAACTGCATCGAACCCGCGAGAGACAGCTGATGATGATTCTTTGTTGTTTCGGATTGATGCTTTGAACAACAAGTAAGTAACAGGAGTGCATTGTGGGCTTCCAGTGGGGGTCGCTTTTTGGGGTGGGTGTAGTTTTAGCAGGGAAGGTTAGTGGTGATAGATGACGAAATTTTACATGCAGCGTAATTGGAATGTTTTTGTTCATTCCACTGTTGGCGAGGTGTGCACAATCCATCCCGCAATGGGTCGCTCAGTGCCGAACGTTCATCAAGACATGCGGACGTTAAAGTAAATTGTTGTTCACGGTTCGTTTGCTGAGAGGTCAAATTGTTTTCCAGCCAGGAGCATCAACATGAAGGTTGCTCTTGAGGTTTTCACGAAGAATCGTTCAAAGATATTAAAAGTTAATGCAAATCTTATGTTTTATTAAGTTAAATATATGACAATAACACATCCTAAACCTCAATAAATCCAAACTTTGCCGTACTTGAAGAAAGTGAACTAATTTAAGCGAAGGTATTCGCACCAACTCACACAACCATTATCAAAACGCCACGAGACGTGACAAATGGCTTGAACGAACTACAAAGTGAGCGTCGCGAAAAGGTGAAAAACGACTTCTCGTGACTTTCCTTCCGTGGCGCGCATGACTCACCCGTGGGAGAAAAGATTGGTGTTACTGGGGAGGAAGGAGGCGCTCAGTAGACACATTTGGATACCTGAAGAATCCTTAACTTTCATTTTCTCTTCCACCTCAGCGATGAATGCAATCCTTCTTTGTCACTGTCGCTTTTGGATTTGTACCGTCCAGCTAGCGAACAGTGCCGGGCATTTGAAGTAGCAGCTATAGAAATTTAAAAAAGGGTCTTTTGTAACCACCTTCCTATGCAGAGTACACAATCAACGGCTAGCGTTCCGGTGGAGAGGGTTTGTAAGATAGGGCCTTAGATTGTTGGTCGCTTTGTCGTAGCGTACAAAGGAAGAACTCAATAACTGAGCTAAACGTTAGAAAAATGTGGATTTGTTAAACATTTTAACGAAAGCTCCTGCTTTAAATCGCCATCAGATGAAAAATTGAAAACAGAGTTACAAAGAAAAATTTAAGAACATTTAAAATAGTGCACATGTGACAATTTATGATTGCAGATTTGTTTAGTGTACTCTTATGCTATATAACAGAAAGCGTGCAAAGTGCATCGGGCAAAAACTGCATGATAAAAATCGAATAGCCCCGCAACGAAAGCAATCTCACCACTAATCAGCTGTTGCTACTGCAGTCCAACCATCTTGCTACGGCCGAGTAACGAATGGGCCAATTAAAACCGAAACCTCCCGCCTCGAGCGGACGGACGAGCGCACCAGCGATAGTAGTAGCGCCACAACGCACCGGACTTCCTGCATTCATTTCCACGTGACGACGACTACTCGCGTGGAACTTCCACCGACTACGAACAATCCTGTTTCGCTGTCTCGCTGCGGGTTTAGTAGTAGCTCGCTCGTAAAAATCAACCACCTCGTTCGCCCTCGCGCTTGGGGAGGGAAAAACTAGGAAGTTAAAAAGGAAACGTCAATGCACCACGGCAGGAATGCAGGATGAGGAACGGGGAGGGAAAATAAATACACGCGCTCTACCGGCTTTCATGATCTCGCGATAATGGTCGTAAAACGTCTCTTGCATAGAAGCCAGAGCTACACATTGCACGGTCAGAGCCGCCACCATGACAAAAAAAACGGCAACCCGAAACCGAACGACCATTCTGGGAAAGTGAAAAAACACCCGTTACAAGCAACTGGCGGATTAGTTTTTCGTACAGGACAGTCCGTTTTTTTTATTTATCTCTAGCGAAAACAGAAATGCACTTTTTAACACCGCATGCGCAAGGCGTTCCCCAAGAAAAGTGCAAGAGACAATATTCCGAATGTCTGAAAGACCTTACGTGGTGGAGGTCGCCCATGTTGGGGACGATAACGAACGAAACTGGAAGAGTGCGGAATCAACGCTAACGGCTGCCTCAATGTCCGGAGGAAAATGAATGACTAAAAAAAGAAAATTCTCTACAACGGAGATGTTAGTACCGTATGGAAACTAGCCCTCAGCGAGAATCGGTAGAGTTGGTGGAAGACGAAAAACGGAACTGTGCTTGTTGTGGGTTTTCACTTTCGCCCTCAAGGGCTACACAGAGCTGACACCATTGCGAGTAGCGGGAAGCGAATGAAGATTTGTTCGAGATTTATAGAGTCGAAAGGGTTTGTGTTTTTCTGTTTTTGTTTGCGGATGTATTGGTTTGGGTTTCTTACATTCATCAGGAAGAATGCCCTCAACAAAAACTTGTCTACTCAAGCAAACTCTTTGCCTTTGACAAATCGACAATTAGAAATGTTTTTCCTCCAATATGTTTTTCTACATGAATGTAACACCTGATTATGGATAACGTTACTGTAAAAAAAGGCATTACAATTTCCACGCAATCCAGAAGTAGCGGTCGACCCGCGACCGCGACGGCTTACGCAATCGTCATAAATCGATCATTATTTGTGCTCAACCGCACACTCAAACCTATCATTTGGAGCAACTTGCCGAGATTGATGGGCTGCTTAAGATGCCATCCTTTTACATGATCACCGAAACGGGCAGCTTCTCCAACAGTAAAAAAAAAACAGAAGAAGAAACCGCTCCTTAACCGGTGACCAATCACTCAGCTTTCTCATGTAACGGCCCGTATCACTGAATTATTCATTGACGTTCCGTCATCGTCGTGCGGACGGTTCGGCCGAGAGCGAGAGAGGAAGGTGATTGTGTGTTCCACCTTTCCACCCATCCACCCACCGCCATTTGGATGATACTTTCCCAAAAAATGTGCATCGACTTGCGGTTGCCTTACACGAAATAATAAAATCAACATTAACGATAATAACAGTTGGACCATATCAGCTAGAGCTAGCCACAAAAACCACAAGGACTCGTGCCATACTGGATGGATTACGTCGAGATGTTGGGGAAACTTTAAAAATATGCAATCGTACTACACAACTACAACTCACACACCGCAACAACGCCGCAACACATCCCATAAACACTTAGCCACATACGGACACAGACACACGCGCTTATTATTAATGCTCCCCTTGTGTGATAGTTGAAGCACTTTTCGTTGGAACGAAGGGTGCCAATGTTTGGGAAAAGAAAAGAGAAATTTGGAATTTATTACAAAGCCGAAACGTTTGTTTTTGCCGATAGCAGACCAAACCGGAGCCGTTACACGGTTGTCTTCCGTTTTTTGTTTCTGTTTTCCCGTCCCTGTGATGTTCATCTAAAGCGGAACCGTACACTGCGTTATTCGTCGATGCAACCAACCACCCAACGGTTGTCGTCGAGCTTTTAATTGTTGTTGTCTAAATAACAAACAGCAACGAAATCGAAATTACAAATTCAAACGACGCACCAATGTGTCGTTGAACGAACGAGGAAAAGTGTTTGAAGAATAAGAACAAATGTGGGTCAATGTAATCGGGCCGGGATTAGAAAATCCCACCCAATGCCACGGTAATATCGCTAACGGTTGTATTTAGCACGCGTGTGTGTCAAACGAAAGTAGGAGTGAAAGAATTCCTCCCAATCGCACGTCATCTTTATCTACTTCGGGAACGCAATGGCCGAACCAGACTACAGAACCTGCTCGCTGACAGGCTGTAGGGGGCCGGATTGCCGTGAGGATGGTGGAGAAATTCCACCACTAGCCGGCCGTCCTTGCCTGCATATGGGTCACACATAAATAAATATCACCATAGCGTCGCGCATCGAAGTGGTTAGGCAGATCGAAGAAAGTTTTTAACAGCGTCTCTTGTCTTTCTTTTCGATGTTGGGTGCATGCAAGTGTGGGGCTGAAGTAAAGACGTATATCCAAAATGGAGAGACAAGTGGTTTATGCCGGGCTTACATTTGGCATGATTCTTCGAATCGCTCGGTACTGCTCAGTAGATGCACCACCGCTTATTTTTAATTCAAAAGACGTGTAGGAGCACAGTCACGATCGATGATAAAGATATAGAAGATCCTATCACATACCTGCAATTAAAAAGAGAGAGAGAGAGAAAAAAAAACATTATTGTAATAAATATCGAAGAACTACATTCCAGATACGTGAAAACAAGCTCAAACATATTTATAATTCTATACGTGTTTGTGGGGATATTGAAATTTTTTTAGACTCCACAATAACCGGTTGCAATAGGAAATAACAAATGTTTCGTTCCATTCCCTTGGTTAATCTGCTGGGAAAATTGGTCAAACTGTAGGGGAAAACGATTGCCACATCTGCCACCAGAAACATAAAAAAGAAACCGAAAAGAAAAACAATCAAACGTGTTAGTTCGCAGCAGGTTTATTATTAGATGCGCTTGTTTTAGGCAATCGTTCTCCTCAGGGATTATTGTCCAAATTCAGATGAGGACTAGATCGGTTTGGCGATCTCTACTCCACATTATCACCGATGCAAAACCATGCTTCATTAGGCATGTAAAATGGCGGCCCCGTTAGCAATGGGTCACAAAAAAGCGTGTCAAATGGTTTGTACCATTTGCCAATGGCAAGAAGTCCTAATGCACCAACCGTATCTCACCTTGACGCCGATCGGAACCGATTCAGAAATTGTCTTAAATGTGGCCACCCGTTTATCTCCCAATTGGAGCTTTTCTTTTTAGCTCTTGCAAAGCGCCAATGTTTTCCGATCAATTAACAATTCAAAAGTGCACTCTAACTGAGGCACAAAACCACAGCAACATCATTCCAATTTCTGGTGAAATGGTTCGCAACGAAATGAAAGTGAAAAGTTTTCCAAAAATGTTCCACCCTCAACTTCAAACGATAAAAAAATGGAAACGAAATGGCTATGAGTGAGAAATAAACTTCAATAAATGAAGTATTGAAAGTGTGCTAGTGCCATCATCTTCACTCACTCACTCTCTTTCACCTTTGGGTAGCGCTAAACTCATCATGTCCAAAGTTTGGCCATCCCACCCAGAATTCGAATGTTTTCACACGATTGGCACGAAATTAACAGAAAATAATCATCGTACTGCGTCTTTCACCTTCCCGTTGCTCATCATTTGTAAATGCTACTGTCACTTCTAATATCATCATTTTCGGTATCATTCGAATCGATCAAAAGATTTTTTGTTGTTGTTTCTCTCGAGTAACACCCAAATTGCCTTTCTAATGATGCGCACCCACAAACGATAAAGACATTGCCTGTCATTGCTCTCGCTTCATTCCACACCCATTATTCCAATAACGTACCGAGCCGGTGAGCCGAAAAAAAGCGCAAGTGTTAATTTCGTACACGGATTTCGCGATTTCCCTCCTACTGCGCACATCCAATACAGGTGATCGATTTGGGTGGAAAAACGTTCCAAAATCACCTACATCGGCTATCCACCGTCGGGGCAGACATTGGCAGATGGTCGATTTGATTCGGATCGGCTCTCACGACTGCCGTCATCATCGTCTGGAATGTGAAAGTTGTGTAGGATTGCTGGGTAATGTGCGTGCGTGCGTTTTGTTTCTTGTCTCTGCCATATTCGACACTCATTTCGTGGGATGATGTGAATTTCGTTTGAACTTCTATGAATGTTTCGCCATCTTCAGTATCTTTCACACCACCCAAATCCATACGATGATGGACGTTAAACGTATGAAAATTACCTTAATGATTCGTACTACACACGTCCACACAACACATCCGTAAAGCTCACAGTAACACACAACCGTCGATTGGAAGGAATCGGTTTGATTTCCCGCGCGCTATGTTTTCCACACCTCAACAAGCGACTATCAACTCATCCTTTCTTTCAGCCATCTTTCGACGCCATCTGGTACGGGGAGAAGCTGCACGACAAGATCTTACATCTTTTCGTCCCACGGTTCCCCGGAAGCCGACACAATCGCTCCCCAACCGCAACCGGACCGGGACAGACCCGGCCTGAACGAACGCACCGGGGATCCAGATGCACCCGGCGGGCTCACGGCTACACCGCTGAGTAACGTTTCGCCAATCGCCAGTTACCTGCGGCGGGCAGCGGCAGCCGCCGTTCCCCGACGACGCACCAAAGCCAAGGTTCGCTACGGGCCCCTCCTGCCCATACTCGCCTACTCCGCTACGCCTACCGGTCCATGCACCCCGGACGACTTCCGAGTGAGTGCCGACGAACTTCTCGTGCCTGGTAGCTTGCGCAGTGTGTTGTTGCGTGTTTGTTTTGTTTGTTCTGCTTTCTTTTTTTTCATTTCGGGTGGTTTGATTTTGTTATTCTATATTAGCTTACATATCTAAGCGGTTTGTGTGCGTGTGTTTTGTGTGTTGTGTGGGTGCTTGTTTTACAACATTTACCGCTTTTAATTTCATTTGACTGTTTTTGTATTTTCAATCAAACTTATACTACATTTTGTTAAAAATGTAAAACATGAAGTGCATTAGGTAAACGTTCTATTGGGCATTCTCTAGCAATACGACGTCTACATTAAATCCAACAAATGAGGGAGATACGATGGTACTACACAGAAGAATAAATTATTAACGAAGACAGTGGTCTATGATCTTCAAATGACCATCCCATATAAGCAGTTTACATAAATTGTTCAGCAATTGGAAGCAAACCTATATCAAAGAAACAATATCGTTCAAATTTTAGACAGGATCCACACGGATCCAAAGTTTGGATATAATAATTGGATACAGCAGCACAAAACAATATTATTCATTAACAAGGTTTACATCATTTGTAAAACGCAATTAATTGTTAAGTAAATTGTGTTTTTTTGCAAAAGAATCCATGACGATTTTATTCTTTGAATCTCACATACTCATCGATCGAATTTTGCACCGTACCGTGGCGACACAACGCGAATAGTCGATATTGGATGGGTTAACGAACATTCGTGGAACAACCGCTTAGCCCCTGTTGGCTTGGTTTCTGGCACAGAAGGACCGCAGGGCACCCGACATGGGCTTGGACAGATCGAACACCTCCCGCACGCCGGTAGTCGGATTGGTGATGGTGGCGGTTGCCGCACGGCCACGGGCAGCGGCAATCATCTTCGGCAGTGCCTGGCACAGACAGCTGTTGTAGTCCGTGCACTGGATCTGGCGCGTGTAAGTCTGGGCGGTGGCGAACGAAGCCAGACAGGCGACGCACAGCAGCAGGATGGCGAACAGCTTGTTCATGGTGTCGTAGGGCCGGGAGTTTCGAGTGGGCGAGCAAAACGAGCGCAAGTCGGGATAGTCCGGAAACTGAATGATTTTTCCTTTGGATCGATCAGATCGTTATATACCCAGGATAGGGTCACGATACGGGATCTTCAAAATTTGGGCTACTACAGTAGGTTACATTATGTCTCATATTGATTTACACCGTGTGACGCATGTGGTTCGAATACAACGTCAAACATGCCCCTCCAAGGTAACTGTCGCACATGTCTAAATGACGATTAGTGAGATACAGTAGCTGTATTGTAACGACTGTACACGAAATTCAAGACATGTTTTCGAAACAGTGACATGATCACGTCAGTTAACCTTATGAATAAAGATGACTGTTTCTTTTCCAATTTATTTGATGACTCAAACAGTATATCTGGACATCACATGGTTTTCTGAATTTCTCCACCAAAAGGTTGCAAATTTGTCAATGGTCGTCTATGCAGTTTACAGTACTTCTGCTGCTTTCTGAGCAACATCTTTCCGCATGTTATATGGCTGCTACAAAAAGGTTTATTGTATCCACCATTCCGGAACTAGACATTCTTTGAGCACCTATACAGCTGGTACTGAGATGAGTCGTATATGAGTATAAAACTTACGACCGTTCATCACCTAAACCAAGTCGTCTTCGGAACTTACTGGTGTGCCTAAACGCCCCGTACTCTGAGCCAGAACGCAACGTTTGGTACCTTTCTACTACCCACATACCAAACCACCGACTACAATCTACTACACTGCCACAATGACTAAGTTCATCTGTATCGCACTGGTGCTGGTTTGCATCGCCGTCTCCGTGCACGGACAGTACCGCACGGACGTACAGTGTACCTCGTTCAACGACTGCATCTGCAAGCTGCCAAAGATCATCGGTGCAGTTGCGGGACGTACCGCTACGGCTAACATCCGCAACCCGGCCAACGGTGAGACGTACGTGCTGGATCTTTCCAAACCATCACAGGCCGTCACCGACTACTGCAACCAGTTGAAACAGGGACTTAACCCTGCCGTACCATTCCGGCCAGTGAATGCGGCTAAAATTGCTCGTAAGAACCGCTCAACAACAAGTTCGAACAGGTCAATGTCCACTTTTGAATTATCTACTTTTTCCTATTCTCAACAGAGGTTCAAGCTCTTCTGGCCCAGCGCCTTGCTGCGATGAAGGGTTAACTGAAGGGATAGCGAAAGCGATCTTTCTGGAATCGATCACCGGACACACGTTTGAACGAAAATACCCCACTACATCAGCAAATACCATTTCACCACTGGTCATTGCCAAAACCAACGGCTAAGGTTCAAAATTCTCTAATAAAAGAATACCATTGGCATGGATTCTTGATAAAACATTACCCTTCTGCGTTGATATTGTTTTATTACTGCTTAAATAGATGCACTATGCTTAAAAATAGTTCAATTCAAATTGCAATGGGTCAAATTTTTTTATGATCAACATAACAGTTATAGGGCCTCCAAGTGTCCGTGCAACGAATTCCCATAAACTAAACCTTCAGTTGCAAATCATAAATTATCCAAATAAAAGCACGGTCGCTTCCCAGCAATTTCTATTTTAACGAGCCGCCACTTTGCTACCACTAGCGGCTGTAAAAATGACATCAAATTGATGCTATCACCAGTGTTGACTACTCGAAACACCTTCCACAAAACTATCACTTTTACTTTCCTTTTCCCGATACGTTAATTAAACGTGATCATTAACTAATCGGTTCGACCACCGGCCAGCGATGGGAAACACCGGCGATGGAAATGGAAGGAAATGAACGCGGTGGGCAAAAAATAACACAGTTGACCCCAACCTGCCAACCAGCTGTTTTGAGTGCCGTTTCTCTTACCAAACACTTTGCAAGAAACCAACTGCCATGAAGAATTGCATTCGGCCCGCGATGCATGTGGTCGCGTGCAGTGAAACCACGAACCTGCTCCGTTGAAGGTATGCATGGTAAGGCGTTGTGGTGTTATGACGAGGGGTTTGTGTTCCTTATTGACATTGAACATATGCTATGGTCCCTCCACCCTTACCAGCATCAGACTGGACCGGGGAATTATAGCGGAAGGGGTCTCGCGTGGATAAGCTGAGGAATAAGAAAATGTGTTCCTCAAACCTACTCAGAGCAACAGATAGCGAAGGGCATGCACTGGGAAAAATAAAATGCAGCTTGTGGTTTGAACAGCGGTCACCAGAAGGCGAAGGGCGGGGAAACCAACGAATCGTTTATGGTGGTAAGAGATAGCTGCGAAATTTTACGGCTCAATGAGTAAGATCATGACACTATTTCATCGGAAAATTATTGGAACTGGTGGTGGTTTATATTCGTAGTGGAGATCGTTTCTTAGATTGTAAATAGCCAAAGTTTCAGCTGGTGTCGGAAATAAATCCGTTCTGTACATATCACTAAATTTGAGTAATTTTTTTTATTGACGATACTATATCTTACTCGCTATGCTTCAAATCTACAGTTTACTTTAAAGTTAACTTATAGCTATGTGGATGGGAGATATTGAGTTGATTTATTCCTCAATAATATATTAAAAACAAACATTGTAGATGAGATCACCAAATCTATAAAAACAACATGGTACGACTTTAAAAGCTGAAAAGCGATAAATGTCATAGGAAATACTGTGACATTTGATGAAGATATCAGACTTGAGGTTTGAGTTTTTTTTGACTATAAAAGAACACTTTCCCATTACTTCGTGTTAAAGCGAATGTTTCTTCCACTGACCTACATTTCTGGAACTCAAATTACCAAACTTGAGAGCATTTGCTTATAGTCTATCTTGCACTTCAAGTTCTTTTGAGTACCGGCAAACCTTTATCATGTCCACGTGCCATCGTTTTATCGCTACTAAAATAAGATGATTAGGACGGGTTTGCAGCACAAGGCAAGCACACGATCACGATCGTGAGTCCCGTAGCTTCCCAGAAAACAACAAAACACGAGCGGCGATTGGGTAGGTGAATCAAAACGAGTTTTTTTTGTTTTGTATTCGGTTATGATGGAACATGCCAAACACTAGCCGTCGTGTGGAGAAGAAACAGTTAGTCTTAATGAGATTACGATTACTGAAGAGTAATTATGATCGCCGCCGGGAACATGAATAATCCCCCGAGCCGGTTGAATGGGGCGTCCCGCCGAATATAAACCGATAGACGAAAAGGAGGAATACCCCTGCTGCCGGCATCACCCTTGAGGCGTGTACTCACCCCTATTAGTAGTAGGTTTGGTTGTAGCGTGTGGTCAGACACAAACTAACCTGGTTCTTGCCGTGTGCACCTTTCCGGTTACATATGTTAGTGTAAGGGGTTTGTGCGTGTGCCATATAAGTTTTAACTAACTTTCAATCCCTCTTTCTCTCTCTCTCTTTCTGTTTTTGCTCCCCTTGTATGTTTACTCTCGCTCAATGTGATGCGTTGAACGTGGGCATCTTCGTTCAGAGCTTTAATAAAATGGGCCAGGAGAAATCTTTGCCCTCCAGATGTACCTCCGCACATGACTACCACCATCACCACCATCATCATCACCACCATCATCACCACACGAGCTCGTCCACCTCGTCGACGACCTCGTCCGCCGTGCCGTCCCGCTCGCCGTCCACCGCCTCGACGACATCGTCCGCCTCGTCCGCATCGGCCGCCTCCTCATACAAAAGCGTCGAGCGGCAGACCAAGTACCTCAACGAGCATCTGTACATCAAGTCCTACCTGGACATCGAGGAAGAGGACCGCAACGCGAAGCTACTCTTCCAGAAGGTGCGACCCGGTGGCATACGCAACTACACGCCCAAGATTCTGTCGGAAAACCCGAAGCAGGATCTAGATGTTTGGATCTAGCGGCGGTTATAGTTAGCGCAACTACACGTCATCGCTATCCAGCTTCTAGCTGTGTCAGCCTTCACTTAGTCTACCCTCCAGCAGAACGAGCCCTCGGAATCCATCACTTCATCATCAGCAAGACTACTCTTCCTAAATCGCAACTTGGTTTCAATATCCAAGGCTGTTTACCACGCAACCATACAATAAGACGCCATCAGCTTCCTGCACCGTGCAATGGCTCTTGGACTCGCTTCCGTAGCGGCAGTAGCTGGAGGACTTGCGCACACCCCTATCGCACTGCTCACACTAATACCACTTTTAGCTGTAGGAGTCAATTACTATAGATACCAAAGTGTGGATCCGGAGACGAACCCCACCGACCAGCAAACGGTGAGTTATACCTTCCCGAACTACGTGCATACATGTGTCCATCTAACGTAACATCCCTTTTCGCTTTTTCTTGGTTGTTGGATTTCTTCGCAGCTAAGACGATACTATGACTTCGTCGTCATTGGGGCCGGTTCGGCCGGAGCCGTCGTGGCATCGCGGCTGTCCGAAATCGGTGACTGGTCGGTGCTGCTACTCGAGGCTGGCGGTGACGAGAACGAGGTGACGGATGTGCCTTCCCTGGCCGGTTACCTTCAGCTGACCGAATATGACTGGAAGTACCAGACAACGCCGTCGGCCGATCGGCGCTACTGCCAGGCAATGATCGGCGACAGGTGTAACTGGCCGCGCGGCAAAGTGATGGGTGGCTCGTCCGTACTGAACGCGATGGTTTATGTACGGGGTAACCGGCGAGACTACGACTACTGGCAAGAGCAGGGTAACGTCGGCTGGGGCTACGAGAACGTGCTGCCGTACTTTATCAAATCGGAAGACAACCGTAATCCGTACATGGCCAGGTCACCGTACCATGGTGTTGGTGGGTACCTTACCGTACAGGAGGCACCCTGGCGAACCCCGCTGTCGGTGGCATTCGTGGCAGCAGGTCAGGAGATGGGTTACGAAAATCGCGACATCAACGGAGCGGACCAAACGGGCTTCATGTTGCTCCAGGCGACAATACGTCGGGGGAGTCGCTGCAGCACATCGAAAGCATTCCTGCGTCCTGTGAGGTTGCGCAAAAATCTTCACATTGCCATGAACGCGCACGTCACCCGGATACTGTTTGATGAGCAGCACCGTGCGTATGGAGTCGAGTTCGTACGTCACCAGAAGCGACAGTATGTGTTTGCGCGCAAAGAAATCGTACTGTCGGCGGGTGCACTTAATTCACCACAGATACTGATGCTGAGCGGTGTTGGACCTGCGGACCATCTTGCCGAGTTCGGTATACCGTTGGTGTCGGATCTGCCTGTTGGTGATAACCTCCAGGATCATGTCGGGCTTGGCGGTTTAACGTTTCTTGTCGATCAACCGGTCACGGTGAAGACATCACGCTACAGCTCCGTTCCGGTAGCACTCGAGTACTTCCTCAACGAACGTGGCCCAATGACGTTCCCGGGCATTGAAGGTGTCGCGTTCGTTAACACCAAGTATGCGGACCCGTCCGGCAAATGGCCCGACATACAGTTCCACTTTGGTCCGAGTTCGGTCAACTCGGACGGAGGTCAGAACATCAGGAAGATATTGAACCTCAGGGATGGGTTCTACAACACCGTGTACAAACCGATCCAGAATGCGGAAACCTGGACCATCTTGCCATTGCTACTACGTCCCAAAAGTACCGGCTGGGTACGGTTGCGCTCGAAAAATCCATTCGTCCAACCATCGATCGAACCGAACTACTTCGCGCACGAGGAGGACGTGGCCGTGCTGGTGGAAGGCATCAAGATTGCGATCAACATCTCGTACACGCAAGCCTTCCAAAGGTTCAATTCGCGCCCGCATGCGATCCCGCTGCCCGGTTGCCGTCATCTACCGTTCATGTCCGACGCGTACTGGGCGTGCACGATCCAGCAGTTTACCTTCACCATCTACCATCCGACCGGTACGGCGAAGATGGGACCGAGCTGGGACCCGGGTGCCGTTGTTGACCCACGGTTGCGCGTGTACGGTGTATCCGGGTTACGCGTAGTCGACGCAAGCATCATGCCGACTATCATCAGCGGGAATCCGAACGCACCTGTCATCATGATCGGTGAAAAGGCGGCCGACATGATTAAGGAGGACTGGGGCCGACTTGTCGATTGGTGACGCCCGGAAGGAGTATAGGAAGCTGAACATTGGAATGTCCGAAGCCCGGAAGAATTTAACTTAACTCTAGCTAGTCAAATAATCACACGCTCGATACTCTTCGATGCTCTGATACAGCAAAGCGTGCGGCGGATTGTATGAGTGTTTTGTAGCTGTAAAATATGTACGTGTTCTTTATATGTGTAGATCCGCACCTGGATCCAAGGCTGCATCCGGCCTGGACTTTATGGTGTGATGCAAAAAATGTGAAGTTTTTTGTTTTAGAAAAATTTTTACAATTTCATTTGGATAACCTCGACAACTCAAGCCACGCGGCATCCAGTAGTAGGTAGGATAGCAGTAACTGTAGTGGTAGTAGAGACTAATAGTGTCCCGCGTTCGCTCGCAAGCGGAACGTGCCAAGGCGTGTGCGCGGGTGAGCGTCTGTGTGTGTTTGTGTGTGTGTGTGTTTTCCAAATGAAACATTGTTGTAGAAATGAATAAATGGGTTTTGTACAGTGTGGCGCACGGGGCATATAGGGGAAAATAAAATAAGGGCGTAGGAAACAAAAACCAAGAAAACCACTACACCGGCATGGTGAGTGTCGATACAGAAAGCATTCGTTCTTGTGTACATTTAAAAGGCAAACAACAACAAAAACAACAAAAAATCGTTACCAACAAATAAATGGAATTGATAGTGAATAGACGAAACTGATTGAACGTACATTAGACGATGCGATTAGTCTTCCGGAAAGAAAATATCACTGACGCAACGCCACAAAACCGTACGCGCTATGACCCCGTTTTATGTTTCCTTTTTATTTTCGAAGTGGCCACATCACCTTCGTACGTGTGAAGGGGTAGCCGAAAACTTCATCATTAAATTCTCCCAACGAAATCACACCAATTAAAACTGAGCTTCAACGCTAGAGAAAACGAAAGCCTGATTAGCCGTATGATCCACATCGAAAATGTGGGGCATAAGTATCCGCTACATACTAATGGATGGAGTTCAGGTTACGTTCGAAATATTCGACGGTTGGATGTGCTAAAGATCTTCTTCTTCATTTTCGCTGATCTCCCACCTCTTTCCTGTACATTAGGCGTGTATTATTGGGCGAGCAAGTGCGTGCACTTCATTACATATTCTAAGCGAGGAAAAGTGTATACCGCCATATGCAGGTCGCCACTTATTGGACAACCTGCATCAACGAACGTGCAGCAGGTTGTCTTCGTATACGATAGTATCGCTGTTATTGGGTTAAATATCGTTCAATCTTTGAATCGTTAACGTCCGCATTGAGGTAAACAGATATACGCAATGGTCTAAACAAAATCCTAATAATATAGAATAAATTATTTTGAATATTTCATAAAAAGAGATATTCTATTACACACAATCAATATGCTAATCGTTGTTTGAGAAATTAATGCAATTTTTGCACATGCTTTCTGCAAGCAAAGGCATTTACATCGGGAGTGCTTTATGGTTGTTTTATTTTTTATCCGCCTACAAGTATGCAATGCATTTTACATTGATTCATTTTCTTAGCACATTCACTGCCGAGCTTTCAGCAGGCATTCATGTTATGCTGGACATTCGTTTTGAAGAGCTTTTAATGTTTCTAAAAATAATAATAAAAGCAAATTATTTTTTGAAAATCAATTGTAATTTTGTTTGTGTGGTTACTTCGTTAGATTTAGCAAAATACCACACATTTCTGGTAGCTTTAACTTTTATGATTAGAAAAAACACAAGCAAATCTTTGACAAAAAATTAATTTATACATGTTTTAGTAAAGCGTTTTTTAAAAACACATCGAATTTTTGTTACTAGTGTCACACATATTTAAATTTACTTTCTTACATTAGAAATAACCACCTTGGTAAAACATGTCCACAATAATGATCAGTATCTTAATCAAAGGCTAAGGCAACTCGAGGTACGTTCCATTATTTTTGTAGTACCCGTCAAGGTTACCGTTCAGCAACGGCAACTACACCGTCCTCTGCCCTCGATCGAAGCGCAGTGACGTGACCAAGCATGCGTCCGGTTCCGAAAGGCGATCGCATAATCCACCGTTGCAAACAATTGCATAAGGAACCATTTCTACCGTGCGTGAACGTGAACAATGTCACATACCAACCATCAGGGATCGTCTGACGGTGGATCGCACATGCTGTGCAGCACAGCGAGAAAATGGGGAAATGCAAACCATCAGCACACTATTTCAACACAATCAGAAAAAAATAAAAAACACTCTGCGGTGGTACACTCTTTCAGCTGCCACTCCTTTTGACTGACATTTGAATTCGCAATAGATACTACTTTGGACACTTTTGGTTCCGCCGGGCAATGAATTTACCGGGCTGCGTTGCCGGCACTACTATTCAGCTGTGTACGATCGGAAGAAGCTCATGCCAAAAATGGGAACATACAGTCTTGCATAAGCTTATTGAACAGTATACCATTTTATAATGGTTCCGGCGCGTTTCGGTTACTTTGACGGTGATAAGTGAATTCATTTGTTGGGAGCTTAATGGTAACAACCATTGTATAAATGCACTGAATCCATTAAATAGACACGGCTATGTAACAATAAAAAAAAATCAATTTTTTACTATTCCACGCCAGGAAATTGTAAAACGGTTTCATTATTTATTAAAAAAATTAATCAGAGTTAATTAATTTTTCTTATTTGTTTCCAAGAGTCCAAAGTATAATTTAAGCCATAGTAACAAACTAAATTATTAACATCACTATGAATTATGAACATAAACAAGTTAACAAGCATACATATTTTACAAATATTGGAACAGATACATTTTGAAAGAACTCATATTACAATTATAAAATTAAATTTATAGACTAATGAATAAACAGCATAAAATTATAAGCCAACTGCTCCATATCACTTTTTCATCACATTTCATATTTTCCCGTGACAATGTTGAAAAATGGAAGTACAACAAATTGTTATTTTAATAAACGTCCCAGCGAGGTAAATTAAAACCAATAACAATTTTCTGAATGCTTCCCCAAAGAGCAACAGCTAGATAAATGTCACTTTCATTTGATATACTATAGTTACAGTGAACAATTAAGTGAACATTTCAAATGAAGAATGTTCCTTTATCATTGCATGAATGGCGATCAACGGCTAGCTAGTTTATGAATGCGAGCCCATGAAATCGATTCTGTCATGTAACGAATGTTGATGCGATAATGATTGCAATGCACGCTAGACATTTCTCCCGCCATGATGTGGTCCTTTCGCGCACGGACTGGGCTGGCGCACTATGTTCTCATAAGTGTTAAACATTTCAAGCTCTAATTGTTTTTGTGCCCGCACTGCAAAACAAAACCTCAAACAGTTAAATAGCAAAAAAGGAATGAGTGCTGTCACTTTTTTCCCGCCGGTAAACGAATGCAGCTTGATAATGCTTAATGCCACTGGCTCGTGCCACAAAAGCGTGATGGACCGAATGGTAAAATTATTGCAAAATTAAGCGATACCAAAATAGGTATTGCGAAGGCATCCAATTGCATGCGTACCGAAGCAAATAGTTGATCAGATTATCAATTTAGTGTCTTGTTGTAGCAATTGTTAGATAAGCCCCTGTCCATTTGTAATGCAGAAACAAAACCGCACAAAATAAACACACAAAAATCACACATCATTAATGGCATCATCTTCTCGAAGAGAACACTGATTTTTGCACCACGGCAGGTGTGTCCACACGCATACATTCGAGCTTATTAACGATCGCGGATTAATTATCGCCTTGATTACGGCATCGGCACACTCCAATATCTATGATTAAATCGTTAATACTGAGCCGTCACTCTGTGGCACACTTCCACACAGTAATTAGCGTGACAGCGGTCCGTTTTTCCGGTTGCTTCGTCTCAACAACGAGGTTCGCACGTAAGGGCCATGAACAAGCAAAGAAAAGAAATGAAACCAATATTCATCCGATCATCCACCCGTCCGTATAAGGTGGGAAAAATAAGGTTACCATACACCCAACCACTGACCACTCAGTGAGTGTGTATAATGTGTATGCTTTACCGGCAGCTCCTGCGTCTCATTCATCAAGTGACTACTGCTGCTGTTGCTGCTGTAATCGTATCACGGGAAGCAACTGCTTGAGGACGGAGATTCGGAGGGGTAACGGGAGTACACGGAGCGTACGCACGATGTTTCTAGTTGCATTATGCAAATGATGCTTGGTGACGGACCACGTGGTTCCCGCCTTTCTTCCATAAATGTACATGATGGAGGCATAGAGCGAGTGATCCGGTGGGAACTGCTCCTTGCGCATTTCTTTATCCTTCGTTTCACATGCTAACGTTTGATTATTACAACGATAAGCCTGTTTGTGCGTACGTGCACCGACTCATGCGCAAATTATGATGACCAACAAGCTTTACCCACTCCAACCATACTGTCCACTTTCGGTAAGGCACAGACGTACTCAACCAAACGATTCCCCCACCGTAGCGATGAGCTCGGATGAGTTGAGGAAAGAAGTAAAAGAAAAAACCAGTCGACAACCCATTGACTTACTTCTGCATCATTCCTGAACTCCTACTCCCCCCCCGAAACTCTCCCTTTATTCCACGGAACGAATGTTTTGATGACTCTCATTTTCTTCTTCTTTTTCCTGTTTTTTTTTCTCGATCGGATAGTTTCCAACCACCAGATAACGGGTGACAAACTTCAACCCCTGCATCTCACACGAGAGCGCACGTGAGTACCCCGAAGACGTAATCTTGTCTACAGGTACCGCTCCACCGAAGCCGCCCAGAGTCGAAGGAAGGCCGGCGTACGCGTAATCACAGATAGAGCGCCGCGATGGTTCGGTGGGTCGAGTTTAGCGGCGTTGCCGGTTACGTGCCCGTTTGCTGTTTAGAGGAGAGCGTCCAACAGTCGCGCTGGACCGTTGCAGTTGGATGCAATGGGCTACGGTTTTGCAGCAACAAACAAGACGGAACACGGCCGGCCAAACCCATTGCGTCATCGCCCAAAACCTTCGACGTGAGGCGAGGCACCATAGACGTACGGATGATGGGATAAACACCGGGAATAGTAATTCGGGCAAAGCGTACCCATATCTGCTCAGTACAACTGCAACTACGGGGAAGGGCAAAGCAACGACTAGTTCAAATTTGAAAATCATCTCTTGTAATAGGGGCTAATTTCTAACTCGACGTTGCGCGTCTTCCACCGTCTGTTCTACCGTGAAAGGGTACCGAGAGTAAGAGTGCGTCGGAATGTCCCGCACTTGTGAATGCCGGTCTTTTAAGTGCCAGATGCAATAAGCGTCTAATTGCTACTATCGTTGACTTTCCCACAGTTAGAGACACGCAATGTGTATTTAGTTTTAGACATTTCCGACATTACCAGTGCAAGATGTACTTGCTCGCAGGGAGTACACGACGAATGCAATATGGCACATCACGTGACTTAGGATGTTTTAATTTATTATCATAAAATGTTGAGGAGCATAAATGTATAATCTACTAAAGAAGACAAGGGCGTCAATTTTTTCAGTATAAAGCATTCTTATAAATATGCATGGCACCACTTTATACCTGAAGTAGAGATATTGTAAACAAAGCAAATCGTATCGTATCGTATCGTATATTGTAAACAAAGCAAAACACCAATCGCAGAAGTTATCACAGTATTTTTGTAAGGTATCGCAGTCACAGCTTGATGAGTTATTCAAGGATCACAGGGATCACATCATTAAAAAAGATGGATAACAGGCCTGTGTTGATCTCTTGTGGTTCGTTTATAAATCACCTAAGCTTTGACAACAAAAGCAGAAGCTAAATACCAGAAAGTGATTTCAATATTCGCATTCGTAAAACCGCATAACTAACCTCACCAGAAAACGCTCGATATCCCCATGAAAAACCAAATATTATTGCTCGATTGTGTTCGACATCAATAAATCAATCCTATGTACACTTTCTCCAGAACTAAACAGATTAATGGTACTTCACGTTGAGCTGTCTTAAAATTCCCTTTCGTAATGCCACTTCATCCGAGCTACCGGAAGAAGACGGCTGTGCTCTTGAAAACCTCGCTACCGTAGTTTCCTTCAGTTGCAGTGCTCTTTCATTTTACCACAAGCGTGCCGAATGTTACTCTGCTATTGTATGTAACATTATGCCCTTACAATCTCTACGCACCCTGCCAATCGATCGATCAAACTTAAACCGTCTGGTCCGTAAGCGTAAGCGTCTTCATCTTGGGCGGCTATTTGCGCGTTAGTTGCATCATCGTAAAAAATTTTCGCAGTTTCATAAGCTTCTCCTAACTTTCATGGAAACGGAACGCCCAGTGCGGGAACGTCAGGGATGATGAAGATTTTGGGATGTGCTTCCTCCATCCAGCCTTGGCTTAGCGAGTCCATGAATTATGTTGGCATATTAATGTTTCGTTCACGCTCTGGATTAATGTAACGCCTTTCGATACGTACTTTCGATGGAATAACTTAAAGAGTGGTCGTATGTATTACGAGTTTTGCACACAACGCCGCATTAAGACGGTGCTTTGTGTTTTTGTTTCATTCCATTAAATACAGCAATCGAATGCAAACGATAAGGTAATGTCCTTGCAATTATCTACATTTTTCGTTGATTGTAAATAAGAACTGCTGACGGCAAAATCCGGCACCACTAATGTCACATCTCGAGAGCACGAGAAGCCTCCGATGCATTGCATCGTTTTGCAAATAAACTCGACATCGAAAATTTCTTTTTACACTCTTCTTTGAATTACTCGTACACTGTTCCACACCGACCCCTAGCCATCCTTCACTTTCAAGGCGAGCACGGTGAAAGTGCTTTCGGCGGAATGTGAGCAATATTACATCATCCCCATAAGTGGGTCGAAAACTGAGCGTGGCGCAAAAAAAAACAAAAATGGCCCGAGCGAACACCGAGAAGAGGAGAAGCGAGAAAAAATAATAAACAGAACGACGCCCGGGTAAGGAAAATGCCCATCTCCGAGAAGCTGTCGGAAAAGCTCGAAGATCAACCTTACGGCTGATGTACGGCACCCGACGAACCGAACCCCGCCAGCGTTCACATCGATCTCGGATGCTTGATTATGTATGAGTGCCATTTGCGCTAGGAAGCATTAGTGTAGGCTGATTATCGGACTGAGTGCAATCATCTCATGTATCACCAATGGATGATGGCGGCGAAAAGCAAAGAATCGCAATGGTTGTGTGATTATTATAGTTACGATTGGTTCCACATTTAAATTACCGTTTAATTTAAACAAGATTTATAAACCTTTTCTAAATTAATGGCTAAGTAAAAAAATAAACAAATAAGTATTCCTCGCTTATTCAGGCGTTGAAGTCTTTTGTCGAGTAATCAGTATAGCGATTATATCTTCACGTTATGATGTTTTGAACGATGCCAGTTAACTAAACAACGTCTCATTTAGAGATAAATTATCATCTAGAATAAAAAAACGTTTTAGAACAACATACCAACACAATAGAATTATATTTTTTTTCATTTTTGGAAAACCTTCTTATGCCAGTTTGCATTCTAAATTTGTGTGGCTTAAGTGTAAAAATTTTATGATGATACCTCCACATCGTAAACAATGCATAAATGTGTGTCGAAACTAAGCTGCTTAACGCCTTCCGGATTCCGTAAATGTTTATCACGATCATTATCTATCGTTTTTGTCTTATTTTAATTCTATTTTAAGGCGCTACCGTACGAACCGAAAGAACCCGCCCGTCTTTCTCGAACTGGAATCATTCTAAGCTCTTAATCACATTCCAGCTGCTGCAAGACGAAGCCACAAGTTAGGTGCAAGATGAGAACATCCGGATATTAACCCGACAAAAAGCCGTCCGAAAGAAACAAGTACCAACAGTACCTTCACCTTCCAGCACTCGGTAACGATGATTCGAGCATGGGGATGGATAGGAAAAAAAAGAGTCAAACCCTGGTGAGTGCTTAGTCCGCGCACGCTGAAGATTATGTCGGTCGATGTCGCTCGTCAGGTAATGTTTACTACCCGGCAAATGATCGTTAGGGTCGCCAGTGCGTCGTCACGTCGTACCACACGATGTAACATTCCGCCAGGTGGGGCCTCCTTTCTTTTGCTGCTGTTGCTGCTGCTCCTTCATTGCTTCTAGCGGAGAACATACAAACCCCACCCGCACACAGCCGCTCCGTTAGTGCCACTCGGCACTAACAAACGGTCTGTTCATACCGCTCATACTCTCACTTTCGGAGACATACACACACACACTGCGCTTTTTATACTTCTTCTACTCTCACTCTCGGCAACGCTGACAACAACCGTCACCGTCATCGGGACCATTAAGCGGGCTATGCACGCTCAACCACGCCGAACCCCCCCGTTAAGCATGCTGCCGCGCATTATTACAACCCTCCCGGTCGGTGGATCGAACGAACGCCGGGGCTAAGAGATGCAAGACATACAAACCCATTTGGTCTCCCTACTCCGTAGGCAGTTGGAGCATATGGGGGCTTTTCAGGTGATTTTGGTGTAAAATTTTCATTAGTCTTACTCCTGAACTCGGACCCGCAAGACGTGCACGAGCTGTTGCGTGCGTGCGTACGTGGTGAGTGCTTTGCACCGAAACCGTGGTTTTTCCCAGCTGCGCCATCAGCGTAAGGATCCAGTCGCGCGCATGCCGGCTATTACGCGGTCATGCGCTGTGTGCATTATCTAATAGGTTGCTTCAAGTGATTTACGCCAGAAGGAAAAAAAACCTCAACAGATTACTTTGTGGGTGCGGTGTGCTGATTCGTGAAGGATATAACATTGTGTGTTGTGGTGAATAATTTGGTTAAATTCTACAAAATTCTGAACCAAGGATCGAACCTCCAATGGCGGAAATAATCGTGGCGCAAGGACGCGCACTAATATTTGTGTGACTGTGACTGTCGAAGGGCACCATGCTTAGACGTTGATTTAGTACGGTTTGTTGCCACGCAATGCCGTGTGCTGTGAGAAACGTTTAAAGGATCCGATGTGTATTTGTGTGTGATTGAACGAATCGATTTCAACCGTTGCTCTAGTTGTGCGCTCGCATGGATGAAATGCTAAGGCATTTCGCTTGTGGCGCTCATTTTAATAAGCTGGCCAATTTGTTCCATGCCTGCTGCTAATTAATAGTCGTTCCACTGAACGCTACTGTATAAACGGTGTGCGTTTGAGTTAATGTAAATATTTGTACCTTGTGGCTTGCCCTTCCCCGTTTTGGGCAGTCCGCTTAAGGACGACTGGACCAGAAGAACTAATAATGCAAACATTACGTGTTGGTTATTCCTTTACGACATGTTTTACTGTGGAATGTAACAAATGCTTTCTTTCGTGCGAGTTTTTCGGACTGTCAGCATCTAAATAGTATTGCACGCTTCGCGTGTAATAAAATGCAAATTGGGTATCATTAGGGTAGGTGTCTCGTACACCTTTATCATCACACACTGACACCCATTTTGCTAAGCAAAACTTTGTTTACAGACAATAAGTATGTCTGAAATGGTATCATAATTAATGATCTTTTCCATTACTGTTTTTTTCCCCATTAAGTAACTTTTGCCACAATTTATCAAAATTTTAGTAGTTTATTGTTGCTATATTTTTAAAACTAATAGAATAATTATTTTTTTAAATAACTGCATTACTTTATTTTAACTTGACAAATTTTAGTATTTTTGTGTTCAAATTTGATCAGAAATGATAAACAATTGAATTGATTACAAATGATCAGACATTAATTAAATACAAAATTAATTTGCATAATATTGTGAGATCTGTGTATGTTGCTTTATTATTGAAATAAACACAAAATAAGGAAACTAAAATTGGGATAGCACGCACAATAGACATTCACATTTTGCAGATGTTTATCAAAAGCAAACATCAAATATACACGAAAATAACAAACGATGAATTGCGCAATTACACATTATGCAATCACACAACATGCACGTTTTGTTTATGATGCTGGAGACTGCCTTTTTACTAACAACAATTGGCGTACGTTCAAGCTCACACATTCGTAAAAAACAACAAATAATTGTCATCCTTCCAGCAATTGATCAAACCAATAAAAAAAATCGATTCGAAGTTTTTGCTCACCAACATATCCGGATAACTACTACGAGCGTGTTAATTGTTAATGCATTAAGTCCACTACAATAACAAAGCCATTTTCCTAGTGTGAGCCATTCGCAGCGGGGGAGAATTTTATATAAAACCCAGTGAAATCAAGTGTGCAAATGAACCGCCGTTCCGAATGTCCCGCTGTGCAAATTACCCAGAAGACAAAGTGCATCGGATGAAGAAAAAAATCGTTCAGCTCTATACAAAGAAACCCGTACACCGGTTGCTGACGTCAGCTGTTACGTTTGTGAATGCTGCAACCTAACTTTTGCATCTCGAGGGTGTCCTTCAGCAGCTTATCGTGTGTACGAGTGCAATACGTTAAAACAGTTCCAACCTCACGCGAACCAAGTGAAGGAAGAAAGTGTTACTCGATTAGACGTGCTGATTGACACAGCAGAGGAAGCAGTCGCATAAATAGTGGATGTGAGCAGATAAATTAAAAGTGAAGATTCCTACGTTATCCGAAATTTTTACATGCACTAAGCCAGCAGTAAAAGAAATCATCGAGTTGGGAGATTTGGACACAATGGATGATGAAAAACAAAGGCAGCTTTGGATCATTTTTCAAATGTAAGTATGAGATATTTTGAAGCAAATACCCAAAGAGGAGGCTCCATCATATGACTGTGTCCTACGTACAGTAAAGAGCAACAAGTTCGTTGAACGTATCAGCAAAACAAAAAGGGATAAAACAGCCCTCTGAATCCTGCATGCACAAAATGAATGCCGGCCAATGTCATCGACTGGGATAACCAAAAAAACACCCCAAAATAAGGTGAACCTTTCCCCTTTGTGGACGTAATCAATAAGATACATCGACTCACTAGCCCTGGCTAGTCGCTGTTCGACTGACACACTTTACGTCAGGTTTTCGCCGTTTGTCATTTCCACGGGACGATTGATGGCGTGATATTGCTGATGCATCTCGCACCCCATTCCCATCTTGCCTTAAGACGACTTTCCGATAAGCGGGCCAAAGGCTACCCCAACGCCGGTGAATGTGACCGCAACAATCGAAAAAGAAGCAAAGAAACCACCGCACGGGAAGCGCACCGGGCGGACACATTCAAAACCAACGAATTGTGCGCAACCTTCGCGGTTATGCAAGTGGCGTGTGTGGCATGCGCTCGCAACAGCATTATCGGCCATTATATCACTTCAGTGAACTTCAACTCCTCCGGTAACGCCCTTCTGGCTTTTTCTTTCGCCCACCCAATACCTGATCAGGTTTATGTTTGGGAAGGAAATTAGGTCTCAGGCGACGTGATAATGGAGCAGATAGCAGGCAAGATAGCAAGTAGGAGAGGATGTTTTTGTTTGTTTACATCATCTTCCTAACCAAAACCATCTAGCAACGGAATGAGGAATGGTCAATCCCAAAAGCCTATAAACAAGGTGTTTCATCAAGAGCATATAAAAACGAACGTAGAGTGCATGCGTAATCGTGACAGACGCAAAGTAAACAACTGTTACAACAAAGCCCAGCTGTCTCGTTCGTGATCGATTCGTGACACATTCACGGGAGTAAAAATGGTTTTATGGCGCGGGTTATGAGTGTTGTTCGCTTTTCGTTTTTCAAGGTTATACGCTTTTTTCCCATCAAGTGCAATACTTTCGTCCAATTCGTCAAATTGCAAAGATTCCAGCTGTGGCCGCCACACGCGAAAGCGTCATGGGAAAGAAAATGAAAGTGAATAAATTGCTGACCCAATTTTGTACCATCCCAAGCCAAAGCCGGTTTGTCTTTTGTTGGGGTTGTTTTAGAAGCGTTCCGCAAAAATTTTGCACGATCACATTCAAAAATTGACCACACGATCGCTTCTTCCCAGTGCGCTTGTAGTTGAACCCAGGTGACCATCACACTTACGCGCGTCGGATTCCGTTTTCGTTCGACCGAATTAAGCGGTGGTTCGAGACGAATCGGGCTGAATGCGATCGAACTGCATTACGTAAGACCAATCTCGATCCAGCGCGCAAGAAGTTGCTATCGTTGGAAACCGTTGCACCGGAACGTAGATGTTGCAACAGGTTACGATAAAAGAAGGTCGAATTTACCAGTTTGAAGCGGGTCGCATTACAAAAACAGAACAGAAACCATAAATAGGGACGTTAAATGTTAAACTGTGTGGAGAAATTTATTTTATTTTTTGTTCAGAAATTAAAATTTTTGTCGTAATCTATTCCTCTTATAAAGTGGTTTTGGGATGTTAAATTTATTTTACGGAATATTTTCTCAGCGTAAAAACAGACATTCAGTCATGATTTAAGTTTTGAGTTTTTAACATAAATTGATGTTTGAATAAATATGATGCAATGACCTATTCGGCTATGCTTGCAATTTCTGGTAACTTAGACCAGCGATCCTCAAATTTCTTAGAGCAATACACCAAATACCATAAAACTTTACAGGCACCATGGTAGAAAAAGGCAATAGGAAAATATGTGTTGTATATCACTATTTTTTTGGACATTATATTCAAAAATGTTCTTTAATTTTATGTTTGATTGTTGTGCATACAACATTCCTTAACTATAGACAATAACAGTTTGCATAGTACAGGAGTAACAAACCTTAGTTTCGTAGTAACAACCCCAAGAATTATTTTAAACACGTTTTAAAACTCAACGCTTAAAGAAGTAGTATAGTATAATAGTAGTACCGAAATTGTACTATGGCAAGACTTCAGAAACTAAGGCAGAAGAAACTCATGCGACAAGCGAGTCTTACTTAGCCGACTACTGCGCTAGACGTTTTTTCAACCCATAGAAGGCTAATCAGTCCTTGCATCGAGGAAACAGTCCAGATGGAATTTTGGCGAAGGTCATTGCTCCTTTAAACACGAGTTTTCACACTGTTATGTTATGGACTTTAATTCCTTAATTCCGGACTTTAATTTTTTTAAATAATATTAAAACAACATCAAGCAGCATAGTCTTAAACAAATTAAGTACTCTTTACCTTGGAGTAATACTATAAAATAGCCTAACTCGTCATCCGGTGCAGATCGTTAACATCTTCCGTTTCGAAAATCGATACAAATGAAAATGATATTAACGGAAGCTAAATCGAGTGATAAATTTAAAACATCAAGAGAGAAAGGTGATAGAAACACGACCCAGGGGAAAATGAGCCATCAGCGAACATTCGCGAAAGGTTAAATTACCTGTTGCCACTGGATAGATGTATCACGTTACCAAGCCACCTATCCTACCTACTACACCCTCAAAACACCCTGGCGCCATCATACGGTAATGTTTTTAAAAAACAATTACATTGCAACCGAAACCACCCTTTGCCATGTTTCTTTCTCCACTCGGCAACGGGTGAAAGGCGCATCGCCGACCGCTAGCCAACTAACCAACCAGCCAGTCGCTACACACTCGCTGCGATAAATGATGATACATAAGAGTGCCATTATTTCATGGGTTTCTAGCTTTTGCGTCACCGAAAACGCGATCGACATGCACATGTGCATAACATGTGCACCGAAACAGGATGCATCAATGCGAAGGTGTAGTACATCGAACAAGCGTTTCGAGGCAATCGGAGTAGCGTTACTAGTGGCACTACGAAAGAGAAGATTACAATCAAACTAGGAAATGGAAAAACATCAATAACAAACTTTCAATAAAAATCTAAAGGTAACATAAAGGGTTGTTCAAATTTAAATTCGTTTCGTAAATAATGAATAAATAATAACATTTTTCTCTTAAGTTGTGAGCAAAGTGACAGAATTTGCTATTGACAGTTGAACAACCAATATTAGGTGTCACATTGTTAAAACAGCCAGTTTCTGATACCTGCTTTACGCTATTGCATCATCATTTTCATTTGCCAAGGTGCCAGGAAACCAGCAACAGTATTACTAAACATGCTTCCAACAAATGGTAAAAATAAAACATCCACAACCAACCATTAAACATCAAATGAAAGTGTTGCCCATCGTGTACGTGCAAAGTGACAGAAAGAAGCAAAAGGAGCTCAACAACAACAAAAAAGCAGAAAAACAACAACATAGTCAGAAAATAACAGCCAGCGCAGCCAATTTATGAGATGAAAATTGCTGCACCATATTCTCTCTCCCCCCTTGGACCAATCCCGTTCGTGTTGCTTCCGGGTTTTGGGCTACAGTGCCACTTTTTGTTTGCGGGAATGAAAATGAAAACGTACTTACTTCCCATGCCCAGTTTTCGTCCCGATCCGTTTACTTGGCAGGGTTCATCAAACCGACCGGGTACCTCTGGCATGTTCCATGCGCCCGGCCATTTAAACATATGTATGCTATCCCCCCCACCCCCTCCTCGCACACCGTACATCCACAGAACGTCCAAACAAATGCTCTCAATTTGCAACTACGGTACAACGGCGACTGAGTTGCCGTGTAGGTGAATATGTAGGCACTTTATGTGTTTCTCATGCGCATAAACTCGATACCATCGCTTTTATGACGTCTTAATAGGATCAGTTAGAGCTGGATTTACACTCTACCGGCTATCTTTGTATCAGTACACACAATGGAGTTACTGTTATCCTGATGGAAAGTGATCATCAATTCGAAATGGCGAATGTGTTTAATGAGGTGAAAGTCAATTTATATTTCTGTATGACAAACATACAATATAAGCTGTTCAAGGACCTCCGTAGTATACTAATTGCAGCATGGACTTTAAAATATTCTCTGATAAAAAAATACAAAACCTGGCATACCTCCCGGTTCAATTAATTTTGATGACGCTTTAGGACGCTATTTTTTGGAATATCCTTCATAATTCTTCTAATTTCATTTTAAAATATTTTAACAATGTAATTCACTTCGTTTAATTTCATCGCGTTCGTAATATTGTGGGCCATAAACAACAAAAACGAAAAATACATGAAAAACTAACAGTAAGAGTCAATAATTCGAGCAGAATAAAAATTTCCCGTGGCATTAAAAGCTTGAAATAAACTTAATCGAACAAAATTAAAACTATTATCTAAAAATAGAGCAAAATAAAAACATGGTTGTGCTATTTTTAATTCACGCAGTGTATTACTGTAACGCTCAATCATTCTTTGAGGCATTTCCAGGTTCTTTTATACACCTTGTGAATAGCGTCACTACTTTTACAAACGAAAACGGAAGTACGACCATTTTGTTAATCGTTTGTTTGACACCTTGAATTGATTCTTTTGACATCATCGCCTCATGGTGACGCTGTTAGCATACAGCAAAAGTGCCCTAACTATGTCGCTGTACGTGTAGGATTTTCATCTATTTTTATACCACCGGACACATTTGTTCGTACCGGGAATTATCGACTTACCCTTTTCCTTCGCTACAATCAGGTTATTCCGGTGAATTCAAAGTGGCGCCTAGCAAGCTTTAACTCACGCCCGTTAGACCCGGCACAAAACTTGACGTCTCCGGACAACAACCAGCCCTTCCCTTGGGCTTCTTCATCCAATTTCTCACCTCTTACACAAACGGTACACCTCATTTGCCTGCCACTGTACCCGTTCCTTCCCGCAGGAACTCGTAAGGTGATGCCATACTCCATGCATCTCCCCCAATGCATTTATAGCACTGCATCTCGGCAAGGCTCGAACGACGTGTGCTTGAACAACTTTTACTTTCCATTGGCATCATTTGACTGATACACGGTCTGCCCCCCACACGCTAACGCGTTGACCGATTCTGGTCGGGTTCGTAATCCCCTGACAACGAGCCAACTACACTTAGGTAGCAGGCTTTATCCAGCAGCCACACACCATGTCAAACTTTTTCCCAGTGTGAAGAGACACACATTACATTCGTTATGTATGCCTCGTAAGACGCTTCGGAAGTTGTCTGTGGCCCAGATTGCCAACCGGAACAGGGCTCATCTTCTCTCACAAGCAAAACGATGCGGCTAATGATGATGCAACCGTCAGCTTTGTTGAAATGCATTGTTTTCGTTGAAAGTTACCACGTACGGCGATGGCTACGACGGCGATCAACGGTTGACCCGATCTGACAGCATGATACGATGTGACGTGACGATGATTTAGCGCGTATCACGCTTACCGCCAATCTAACAAACCGACAATGCCACGCCTACGGGTTAAACGACCAACGATGCTGAACAATCGCATGTTTTGCAGCAATATCACTTCAAACCAAGCTTCTTTAATGGTGTACACATTTATTTTGCTTCCACTTCAGGATTTATCCTCCACTGTCAAATTTTAAACTGAGACAAAATCGTTTTCAAACTTTTGGTTAACTTTGAAACATGTTTGAATCTAGGTCCAAAATTGCTGCATAATATTGAACCTGTACTATATAGTATCTTCCGGTTTGTAAAAGACCCAAACCACTCAACACGGTAGCAATGAATTTCCCTGCAGCATTTTGCGAGCACGGAAATGAAATGAAAACACATTAATCATAAGCTATAATGCCAACAGCTGACTACAGCCGTTGCTGACAAGCGAAAACCCAGCGTGGTACTACTCACAACAAAGCAAAAGTGATCAATCGCCGCAATGTCATTGATATCCAATCCCTAACACAATGCAACATGCAAATGTATCTTCGGCATGCTAATTAATTCCAGGAAAAACAAGATACATATTTGGTGCGATTGTACCTCGATTCCGGGAGTTGATCCAGTCATGATTGACTGCTACTATTTATCACTAATAAAGTCGTTCTTTGGTTTATCACCACGCCGAAAGTAATGAAATGCACTTAGCGAGAAATTGCATTGAAACCACTCACGTTACACACTCACCCAACTAAATGGGTTGAATGTTTGAGTACTGTCATTTCCATTTCCTATGGTACCCTTGCTGTTCTACTTCATCAACGTATAACATTGTACGGCTTTCTCGCTTTTCAACAATGTACTGCCGAAAAGCATGAAGTAGAAAATGTCAAACGCGAAAAGGTTATGTGCTGTGCGCTTCCGTAATCATCATTGTAAGCCATTGTTAGCCGGCGTTTGCTGGTCCTAAAATAAACCCTTTTAGGTGACGTGTAGCAACAAAATTTTCCCCCAATTATAGGCCTCTACTTCTTTATTCTGTTGTTTTTTTTCTGTTTCGTTGCCGTTCACGCTAATTTTCGTGACCAACAACGGAAGACCTTGTCGGCAGCACGGTTGTCTCGATGCGACAGAACCACCACAACCTCGAGGGATTGACATTCAAGGCAGACATACCAATTGTGTTAGCTGGCTTGCTTTTAGCGTGTATTTGCGAACCGAAGGTGAATGGCCTTGCGTGATGGAAAATCCTGTGTGTAAACCAGGACATGCGACCAAAATTGAGTCTCAAGGATTTGGACTAAATTCGACAGCATTCTACCGCTGCAGTTGTATTCATTACATGCAATCATTATTATCTAGTAAATTTATTGCACAGCAAATATGAGTTGAAGTTTAAACAATTGACCTAGATACAATACACCGTAACCGTTAGCGCAAAAATAACATAAACGCTATTTACATTCGCTTACTATACATCATGCGGCTTCTTACAAAACCGCCTACAAGTATGCAATCTCGCATTACACGCTCTGCGAAATGCTCAAGCTGACCGTACAAACTCCATTACAATCCTGTCCACGTACGATTTACCTTTACGACCCAACGACAACGTTGTTGCTTCGGCTTTGACGTGTTACCGAGCATTAAACGCACAAGAAATGGCTGTTTACAACCGAACCAGCAGGTGTTATTGTGAATTAATGTACGTTGATATTTACTGCCAGTACCTACAATCTGCAAGTGGTCTTTAATGGTCTCCCAGCAAACCACACCTTACTCCCTTGAGAGGACGTCGGAATAGTGAAAATTACAGCTTCTAGCTATATCTTTCATACCTGGAATGATAGAGAAAACCGGAATGGGAAATGCGTTAATAATCTTGCAATGCTTATAACCTTCGATGTAACGGAGTCATCTATGGGTACATTTGTACCAGTTTAATGGTTTTACAAGTTCATAAAATGTCTGTGTTGTTACCACTGTTGTATCGATGCGCGACATTCTGGGTCAAAATGGAATACGAATATGAGCGGATTCTGTTTGACTTGGTCGAAGAGATCGGAATTACACTGCGAACTCTTCCTCTTCCCCCTTCCGTAGATAGTTTGCACTATCCTTTGTTTACCCTCGGGTATTAGTCTTTGTTTTACATTGGTAATGATATGGTTTTGTTATTTATATTTTTAGTTATGTACGAACTTCTTGATAATTTTTACAACTCCGACATATATCGATCCTGACGATAGCCAAAAATAAGAATGACCCACGTTACGCCAACAACTCAACGTAGTTGGAAAGTCTAATTCTGCAAAACACCACTAGACCACTAACTAGACAGGACAAGAAACTTCAAGAATTTACCCTACACACACCAGAAACTTATCATCAAGATAAACCAAGTTAATTTGCATTTCGACGGTGGTAGAAATAGTTGACTCCCACTTTTAAAGTGATAATTTGCTTTTGTTCAAGTCTTAGAATTTAAGTATAATTTATAAGATATAAGGCTTGGCTGTTCTACAGTGAAGCGACATTTCAACTATGCAATACCTGACCTGATACCGGTATTTAATATCGTTTCCCTTTGTGTTCCCTTGTAGGTGATCGATCGACTTGCAACGTACGCGGGTTAAGAATAAACGTCAACAGAGAACTCTTACACCCCCACGACCAGTATAAGAATACTTGCTCCCGCCAACTTCACACCGCGTCCGGACAACTAATCGGGTTGCGAAAAGCGCTTCTAGTGGCGGTGCTTTAAGCTATGTTTCGATGCACCGCTTCATACGGCAAGCAGGAGCTGATCTTACAACACTCAACAGCGCGTCATTGGCGCAAATATCCAAACTCTTGATAGGCGACACCGATACAACGTCAACCAGCGTAAGGTACCTGTTAAGCCGACAACGGTTTAACAATATAGTAATAGAGTATCAACTAAGCGCATTGCACACCGCACAACAGTGATCGAAGGAGTAACAGCAACACAAGTAAATATGGTATTCAATGTACTGATAGCATCGTCTGTGATCAAAACGGCCACCGTCGTTGGTTCTAGTCTGTGGCTCATTCCATTCCTTCTGGGAGCCATCTCTTACTATCGATACGATCGCGTCGATCCGGAGTCGCGTGTCATCAACCAAGAAGCGTTACTGCCGGAGTATGACTTTGTCGTCGTCGGCGGTGGCTCGGCCGGAGCCGTAGTGGCAAACCGACTAACGGAGATCCATCGTTGGAAGGTATTGCTGCTAGAGGCCGGTCCGGATGAGAACGAAATTTCCGATGTGCCGTCGTTGGCAGGATACTTGCAGCTCAGCAAGCTCGACTGGGGGTACAAGACGGAACCCACGAATAAGGCGTGTCTGGGCATGGTGAACAATCGCTGCAACTGGCCACGTGGCAAAGTTCTTGGTGGTTCTTCGGTGCTTAACTACATGATCTACGTGCGCGGTAATCGGAACGACTTCAACCATTGGGAGTCGCTCGGTAATCCAGGCTGGGCTTATGATGATGTTTTACAGTTCTTTGTCAAATCCGAAGACAATCGTAATCCATATCTCGCTCGTAATCCGTATCATGGACAGGGTGGGTTGCTAACCATACAGGAGGCACCCTGGCATACACCGTTAGTGGCCGCGTTTGTAGAAGCTGGCACAGAGATCGGGTATGAAAATCGTGACATCAACGGTGAGCGGCAAACGGGCTTCATGATAGCACAGGGCACAATCCGAAGAGGAAGCCGCTGTTCGACCGCGAAAGCCTTCCTGCGACCGATTCGGTTACGCAAGAATCTGCACATTGCTATGAACTCACATGTCACCAAGCTTGTTATTGATCCCGAAACTAAGCATGCGGTTGGAGTAGAATTCATCCGCGGCGGTAAGCGACATTACGTGCGTGCTCGGAAGGAAATTATTATGTCGGCCGGTTCGATCAACACTCCGCAGATACTGATGCTTTCCGGCATTGGACCTCGGGCACATCTGGACGATGTGGGCATTACGACTATTCAAGATTTGCCGGTTGGCGAAAATTTGCAGGATCACGTCGGTATGGGCGGACTAACGTTCCTGGTGGACAAACCCGTAGCAATTCTACAGAACCGTCTCGAAGCGGGCTCGGTGACGATGAATTATGTGATTAATGAGCGCGGCCCTATGACCATACTGGGTGGACTGGAGGGCATTGCGTTCGTTAATACGCCCTTCGCTAACGTCACTGATGATTGGCCGGATGTACAGTTCCATATGGCCCCAGCCTCCCTTAACTCTGACGGTGGTGCTCGTGTAAAGAAGATACTTGGTCTTCGGGAGGATCTTTACAAAGAAGTTTTCCACCCGATAGAAGATACGTACAGCTGGACGATTATGCCACTGTTGCTGCGGCCACGATCACGCGGATGGGTACGTCTCAAGTCGAAGAATCCTTTCCATTATCCGCTCATGAACCCGAACTACTTTGAGGATCCGTACGATGCGGCCACACTGGTCGAGGGTGCGAAAATAGCACTGCGTGTTGGTGACGCCAAGGTGTTTAAGCAGTTTGGTAATCGACTCTACCGCAAACCACTGCCGAACTGTAAGCAGCACAAGTTCCTGTCGGACGAATATCTCGATTGTCAGGTGCGTACAATATCGATGACCATCTACCATCCGGTAGGTACGGCTAAGATGGGCCCACACTGGGATCCGGGCGCAGTAGTTGATCCACGGTTACGCGTGTATGGCATATCCGGGTTGAGGGTGATCGACGCTAGCATCATGCCGACCATCGTCAGCGGTAACACGAACGCGGCCGTTATCATGATCGGTGAGAAGGGTGCACACATGATCAAGGAAGATTGGCTAGGGCACGATCGATGAGATCTCGCGTTAACTGCCTGTGACCAACAAGCAACCCTGTGCCATTCCAAAGTCCGGAGCATTCTTCTAGCCAGCCCCATTCTAACCCAAAAAAGCTCCTGTAACTAAGTCTAGTAGATCAGCCAGAGATCGTCCTACCCCGTTTCCGACATTGCGTTACCGCGTTATCCCATTTTGTAGATAGAAATACCTCCTGCGAGTGTGCGTGGAACATTAGTTCGATAGCTATTAATGTAGTTAGACAAGCGTTGCTGTGTGTGTGTAAGTGTGTACTATTACGCTTTGTTTTCGTCATATTGTGTAGAATAGTTAAATAAATATTACCTCAACTGGAAAACAAGACAAGCCTCCCGGACTTTCACATGCGCGGGAATACAACTACTAACGTTTAACATTCAAGATGAAAAACCAGTATGGTAATGGAGCGCGGGTAGAAAAATCAGGAAAGTGGGGTTTACAGAGCTGGTATTAATTCAAGGTTGCTGCAACTGCTGTTACTCAGACATTGCCGGTAGATATCGGCTACAACTGAGCAGCTTGTAAGTATTCGATGCACGAACGTACAGCTGTGATTGTAACGATGAAGATCTACTTTAAAAAAAATCATGACTTGTGGAAGTGGAAGGAGATTGTATTCTTCTTTTAATTTAGATATATTTTTCAAATGCATTAATTATTATCACAACTCAGCAAATGAGTCACATGCAGAACACAATGGGGCAGAAAGTTAATGTATGATTTATCAAAATGGTATGCAAAGAAAGAAACATGATCCATGTGACACACAAGGTGAGTATCGAAGGTGATCACGATGATACAAAATAGAAAACTCCAACTCAAATGAGTTCAAAACCCAGTAATTTCCGTAATTAACCTTTATTACATGATGTTCTTCGATAATAAAATACTTCAACAACGTAATTCACTTAATTTATTTTCTTTACGACTTTTCGATGGCATATCTCCATAGAGTACAATAAAAATTGTTTTATGACGCTTATTCTTCCTTCTTCAATCCGTAACCCAACCTCACTTTCTTCACTTAGCATCACCTAAAATAAAAAAAATAACCAATTATTCCGACCATAAAACCATGCCCAAGAGGCTGTTACACTTCTGTAAGACCTTGCCAGATCAATCCTGTCGCCTATCTGCCCGAGTCGGTAAGCAATTGCTCGCCATTGAACAGTATTCCGTATGTGTTTTGCTCATCTCACCACATCCTTCGACGATCAAACCCGGTGCCAATCTCATGATCATTTTGGTCTTTTTGGTTTGCTCTTTTAACCGCAAGTCGCTTGCGAGGACGAATCATGTACAAAATGTTACCCGCAGAGGAAGGCAGTAACTTCACCTTTCTTGGAACGCTTCCTTGGAACTTCCTCAAGGAAACCTTCCATTTCTCCACGATTACGACTCACACACGTGGGAAGGTGGGGAGCAATACAAGGTCATAGGGTCGTAGTAATTACACAACGTTGACCTACCCACATGTCTGCTTGATCCGGACAATCCACCCCACAAATGACCTTTTGATACGTTCAGCCTTCCGCCCAGATTTGTACCATTCACTATCACTGATTGACGACGTGAAAGAAGTCAATTTTACGCTCATATTTTAATGGCCCCTGTATGTGGTCCGGACATACGTGAAGAAGCACCGGATGCAAGAAACGATCATTACTGTGTGCACTTCGGCACACGCTAGCATGCAGAAACATACGATGATAAATGCAACCGGTCATATTCATATCTACTAATCGACGCTGCACTCGATCTTACGCGCTGACTCAGCTGCTTTGTGCACTTGGTTTAATTTATGAGAATACTTAAAATGTTAACCTATCAGTCGATGTATCGTATGAACTTGTGTTGAGAGACTTTGCCTGGTGAGATTATAAGTTCAGCGGCATCCAACCAAGTTCCGATGAAAGATGAAAATGCCGTTCATATCCGAGTTCCAGCAAGTTGAAGGCAGTAAGCAGCATGCTCTTCCCTCTGGCAATATCACATATTTCAGGTATCCAATTCAATTTATCGAAACAGGGGATTTTATGACTAACCTCAGTGGCTTTGCGAATGTTTCATGTACGGTTTTTACCTTTTTGTATAATTGTTCTTTGCAAAAGGCGGTGCAACACTAGTTACAGATTGGTAAATAAAATACGCATTTTATGGTACAGGTCCATGGTAAGTTCCTTGTATGCACAAGTGCAAGAAACATAATTATCGTTAAATGTTTCCTCTCAAGAAGCTCTTCGCCTTGATGTCCTTACGAATTCTAAATATTTACCAGAAATATTACAGTCATAGGTTCTGGACATGTTTCAAAAATAATTCATGCACAATTTGATTTGAAATTGTTTTACATCAGACATCATCAAATTTAAAACATTTAAAATGTTGATTGTGTCGACTCACTACCAGAAGGGGATCGTAATCTATAATGGATTTTCGCTGTCTCTATTTGTTACTTTATTTTTAATTTAATTTATGGATTTATGCCCATCGGCTTATCCTGCTTGATCGTTCCGGTACTTTCTTGAAAATTGGGAATGATAAACGAGCTTCAATTAAAGCGCTGAATAATTACAACAGGTATCATAAAACACCGCACATAAAATGGATCATTTGGTGCTGTTTCAATGTTTAGTGGCGAAAATTGCAAACCAGTTTTCGCGACATTCATCAATTACATCATTGGCATTGAGCACGATGTAATTATTCGACAGTACAGCGGTGCTTTATATCGGTGCTAATTTACTTTTTACCAGTAACTACGCTGTATGTAATTAAAAAAACCCAAATCGAAGGTGCATCGCACCATAGAGGAGAACGTAGATGATACAGATACTCAAATGAGGAGGTCATCGTATTAAATTGTGATAACCTCAACTCAAGGTATTATGACGGGATGGCAAATTCGGAGAAAGAAACCTCAAAATAGTCAAACGAGCACAAACTCTGGTCAGCACCAAAAGCATACATCGTGAAACTCAATCTTACTTTAAGTTATATTGAAAACAGTTATAATGGATAGAGCGATACACATATTGATCGTTCTTTCGGCAGTGTTGCAGCAAAACCATATTGATACGGGAAACCTGCGAAGCATCTAGAAGGATAAAATATGCTCTTCTTCCCTTTACCCACTCTATTCGTCCACGGCGTACAAGTTTCTCCAAATAACTGAGCTTCTATACATCGGGAAACCCCAACCCCTTGGCAGAACGGGCGATATGGCGAAATTGGGAGAGAGCATAGCTGCACTTCTGATAGCTGTCGGTTCTCCATGTTATTAACGGCTTTATCTTTGACTTCTTTTATTTCAAAGGGGTTCCAAGCACCTGAGATGTGTAAGATCTACAACGAAACAGAGGGTTGAGAAAGAGGACTTGCAAGCCACCTTTGACAATATTACAATGCACGGAACGTACCTCCTAAAACCTATAAGGCTAATGATTTTAAACTCCGAACATGGAACAGCAAATTCATTGCCCGGAAGTGCATGATTTAATTCCGCAGAATTTGGCGGTATTGGTTAGCAGGGCGTGTGGAAAAGGTGAATGAACCACAAATAACCTAAACTGTTCTGCGGACATCCTAAAGGTGACGAAAGCAGGAACATAAGATAGTGGAGTCACGTGATGAGGATAATGGACTCATGTCCTACCAACAGGGTACACAACGATGACCCGGTCGTCAGATTGGATGCATCCAAGGATGGAGTTCAACAACCCTGGTCCGAGATGCCTTAAAACGGATTTCTGACCTGTCCTTGTCAGCGTGCCCGAGCGCAATTGCGAGTGTACCAAAAAGAAGACGGTACACATTTTTTCCTGTCTTGCAGTTATTCCTCAGAATAAGAAAGTTTCATAACCTGTTTCAGCACACGGCATACGAATTTGTCGCCAAAAGCAGATGCGATAAATTTTCCTTCACTAGTCCAGAGAAAAAGTTAAAAATGATTTGCATACTCGCTACTACTAATACCAGAGCCCTAAATGTCTCCCTGGGGCTTAAAACTTGAACCTCGAGAACACGAATCAGAGAAAAGATTCGGCTTTTACGGGCTGAATTCGATTATAAAAATCATTCATGTTCTCACTTGTTGTCTCTGTTTCGCTTCACATCTGCGTCAGAATTTGGATACAATATTTACCAATTTAACGCGCTAGGCGTGGAACCACCGGGCATTAGTAGGAAACCAGAACGCGACTAGTCCGGACGCGCACGGTCCCTGAGACCACGCGATGTGATATTATAATTAGTGCCGGTTAGAGTATCAATGTGAAGGCTTCAAACGTTTCGACGTTGGATAGGTCAATTTCATTTATAACTGACCATAAAATTTGAAGCTGGATGCTCGCGGAGCAAAAATGCTGCAGGGACGAACAGTTTGGTGCGCTATATTCATCCTGACCAGCTGGTGGCAAATATCGTCGGCCCAACTAGCTGGAATAAGAACCATGCTGGAGTTCTACCGCAACGGTGAGGACCGTTTGAAGTACGAAAAGCCGAGTCAACAAACGTTGCTGCCCGAGTATGATTTCATCATCGTCGGCGGTGGATCGGCCGGCTGTGTTCTGGCAAACCGGCTGACGGAAGTGCCCCACTGGTCGGTGCTACTGATCGAGGCTGGATCGCGGGAAAATCTTCTAATGGACATTCCGATGTTTGCCCACTTTCTGCAGACATACAGCACCGTCAACTGGGACTATCGGACGAAACCGAGTGACCGTTACTGTCTGGCGTTCAAGAACAATCAATGCCGGTTTCCACGTGGTAAAGTGATGGGTGGTTCTAGTGTGCTTAATTACATGATCTATACCCGTGGTAACCGTCAGGATTACGATGCGTGGGCAGCATTGGGAAATACTGGATGGTCCTATAAGGATGTGGTACCATATTTTAAAAAGCTCGAGAGAAACGTCGTACCAGATGCGAACCAGAAGTACGCTGGACAAAATGGCCCAGTGACGATATCCTACCCCAACTATCGATCTAGCGTGGCACGGGCATTTGTACGAGCGAACATTGAATCGGGCGTGCCTTATGTGGACTACAACGGGCCTAGCCAACTAGGCACCTCATTCGCTCAAAGTACGACTAAGAACGGTCAGCGTGTGAGCACCAACAATGCCTATCTTTACCCGATACGGAACCGAACAAATTTGCATATTATTCGAAACGCGCATGTCACAAAGATTCTACTGAATACGAATACGAAAAGGGCCACAGGTGTTCAATATTACGCAAACAAACGCTATCATAATGTTCAAGTTCGCCGAGAAGTAATCCTCTCCGCTGGCACGATTGGTTCCGCGCAGTTGTTGATGCTTTCGGGCATTGGTCCGGCGAACCATCTGCGCCTGAAAGGTATACAGCCCGCCGTTAATCTCGCTGTCGGTTACAACTTGCAGGATCATGTTGCGGCCGGTGCTCTAACGTTTCTTATCAACCGCACCATTACGCTCACCTCGCAGCGCATCTTCACGCTAGAAAATTTTATGGAGTACGAGCACCAACACACAGGCATGATGGCGTCTATTGGGGCGTGCGAGGCGCTTAGCTTCCACGACACCACTCAAACACACAATCGTGGCGATGGTGATGGGTGGCCCGATCTGGAGCTGTTACTAATCGGTGGCACACATGCGGCCGATCGAATCTACGAGAGCAACTTTAACTACAAACCAGAAACCTTTAACACACTATTCCGTGACATCGAGCGACGAGGACTGGAAGGGTATACGGTGTTTCCGATGGTTTTACGACCGCGCAGCAAGGGCCGTATACGACTAGCTAGTGCGGATCCGTTCGAATATCCGATCATTCAGCCGAACTACTTTGACGACCCGTACGACCTGGAGGTTTCGGTACGTGGAATCCGGAAAGCGATTGAGCTCACGAAAACCAAAGCCCTCCGAAGTTACGATGCCCGTCTGCTGGAAATCCCCATCCCGGGGTGTGAGCAGTACCGGTTCGACACGGACGAATATTGGAAGTGTTTCACGCGACACGTTAGCTACACGATCTATCACCACGTGGGGACGTGCAAAATGGGTCCGGCCAGTGATAAGCGAGCGGTGGTCGATCCTCGACTACGAGTGCACGGCATAAAGGGTTTGCGAGTTATCGACGCCAGCATTATGCCGGATGTTCCGGCAGGCCACACCAACGGGCCAACGATCATGATCGCCGAAAAGGGTGCCGACCTCATAAAGGAGGACTGGAATATACGAAAGTTGTGAAGTGGCGATTCCAAGCAGGTTTAAACAGTGTCTCGAGGTTGTTATTTGCTTCGAGCAATGCAAAGCCAAGTTATGTTGATAGTAAACATCTTAGCGTCAATATCACTCTTATGACGTCAACTATATCACATTTCTATCCGATCCGGATTAATCCACTCTTGAACTTGAACTTGAAAATAGGAATACCCAAACAAATATTCTACAAAACCCGTCAATCTTGTATCGGTTACTCGTAAAAATAGGTGAATGATTAATCATGTCAAACCTCTAGGAGATATTCGGTTTATGTAAAAGAAACATTGTATGCACAAATGGATGAATTTCATAATGTACAGAAATACACTCCCCAAGGAATTACACTTTCCTCGCACAAGAATTATTCCGTGTCGTACAAAAAAACTCTCATTGGCTCGATGTCACAAAAATCTCCCCAAGAATACGTTAACATGGAACAGCATAATACGTCATTTTAGAATTCTGCCTAACTGCTCGCTTTTTTGTGTCGTTAGCTTTATTCTCTACTACTCTAGAACTCACTTAACATAGTATTCGTATCATCATAAAAAAACACACATTAAGCCTCAACTGTACAAAAACGAAGACATCACTTACTTTCGAGGCCAAACAAGCCGAGATGATCGTATTTAAACGAACACATTTCAGTCTACCTCAGTTGTGGAGTTAAAACCGGAAAGAAAAGAAATGTACGGTCAAGGTGCATGATAACGCAATCGACATCACTGGTAGAGCTTCGCACCACGAAGAATGCAACAACCGCACAACAACAAAACTGCTTCCCGCACGCTCCTAATTCCTCTTGCGTCGACTGAAGGGCCCTGTTACTGCAAAGCACAAAACCATGCTCGCAAAGAAAGTTGCATTCACGTGGGCCAAGTTCAAGTTTGCAATCACGTAGGACTGTGTGTTGGTGAGCAACTGAAACTTCACTTACGGAAGCTGTGTGCTGGGGAGTGTTCCCCCGTCACGACCTTATCCGAACGTAGTTCATAGTAACGTTTTTGTTCAAAAAATGTAACAACTCACTCTATGCCTCATCGTGTAGTGGTAATGCAGTTTTTGGCCGAGGCAGCATTGAAGGTTACCGGGGGCATTCAAATGCCGGCTGGATGAGAATTCGAACCTTCCCTTCGCCGAGGCAGTTGCAAACGGTAGCGCACAGGTGAATGAGCAGTTTCCCGGCTACTATTATCAATTGAATTGAATTACCGCCCCTTTCACTTGGTGCTTACACGTTATCTTACTACTTCTCTCATACAAGCTGCTCCACTGTATTCTCACAACTTCATCACAAACATCAACCATACACAAACACATTAACAGGTATATTCCTTCTCGTTTTATCTTCACCATCTACATCTCACTCTTGATTTACTCACATTCGAGCAGCAGCATATTGCGAAAGATCATTCGCACACAGTTCTAGTTGCTTTATTCTGTTCCTAATACAGAGCAACTCTCTTCAATTACCTCAATAAAATGGTGGGAGAATACGAGAAAAGGGAGAAATCTGGAAAATCCCGTGCTCGATTCGAGCAGTACCCCGCAGGAAGTGCTAGTAAACCGACTAATTCCCGCTGCACAGCTACAGTTACACAAAAAGTGCCTCGTCTAGTGCTGGTAAAGGTGGTAGTAACCGCTTAAAACGCATGTTATCCACGGCCGCGGGACTCAGTACGAGTGTAGTCGCGAAACGGTGTGCGTTCACAGTCGTGTGCAGAATATCAGTGCAGTGCTCAGGACGGGAACCTTGTGCTCGGGCAGATGTATCGTGTGCCGGTGTGGTAAACATCTTTTAAAGGATCGTGTGCCAGTGCATATCGAACAGTTGACTGTTACAGTTTGAGCTTTGGTTGCAGTGGTGTGGCTGCGTCATCAACATGCAGTATGTACCGCTTGCGGCCGGTATTCTGGGTATGGTGAGCTTCACCCGGCCCCAGGATAGCCTGATGTCGATGCTCAGCTTTCTGCAGGATGGGGGCGAGCGCATGACTCACGAGCTACCGAGCGAACCGGTGGTTCAGGCGGAATACGATTTCGTCATTGTTGGAGCTGGATCAGCCGGAAGTGTACTGGCAAATCGGCTCAGTGAGGTACCGGATTGGTCGGTACTTTTGATCGAGGCAGGACCGGGCGAGAACCTTCTAATGGACATCCCGATGGCGGCACACTATCTGCAAAACTTTAACATCAACTGGGACTACCGGACGAAACCGAGCGATCAATACTGTTTGGCGTTTAAGAACAACCAGTGCCGGTTTCCACGTGGCAAGGTGATGGGTGGTTCGAGCGTTCTCAACTACATGATTTACACGCGCGGTAATCGACGCGACTATGACCATTGGGCCGATCTGGGCAACCCGGGATGGTCGTATGAGGATGTGTTGCCGTACTTCAAAAAGCTCGAGCATAGTGTCGTACCAGATGCAAATCCGGCCTATGCGGGTAAGGATGGTCCACTCACAATTTCCTACCCGCGGTACCGTTCCGATACGGCGAAAGCGTTTGTGCAAGGTGCGGTAGAGGATGGTGCACCGTACGTCGATTACAACGGACCAACCCAGATCGGTGTCTCGTACATCCAGAGTACTACGAAGGATGGAAGACGTCACAGTACGAACGTTGCGTATCTGTACGATATGCGCAATCGGAACAACCTGCATGTGAAGAAAAACAGTCAAGTGACCAGAATTTTATTCGACCGGAGAACTAATCGTGCGACGGGTGTACGTTTTTATTGTGCCGGTCGCTTCTATACAGTTCGTGCACGTCGTGAAGTGATCTTGTCTGCCGGTGCGATCGGATCGCCCCATCTGCTGATGCTCTCGGGTATTGGACCTGCCAAACATCTTCGTGCGAATGGCATCAAACCGATCGCGGATCTAGCGGTGGGGTTCAACTTCCAGGATCACACCGCTGCCGGTGGGATAACGTTTCTGGTGAACGGCACAAAAACATTGTCACACGCTAACGTCTTCCGGCTTGAGAACTTCATGCAGTACCAGTACGAAAAGCGTGGTCCGTTTACATCGACCGGAGGATGTGAAGCTATCGCCTTCTACGACTCCGAACATCCGAGCGATCCAGACGGATGGCCCGACTACGAGCTGCTGCACATCGGTGGTGCGATCAGTGCTGATCCAACGTACGAGGTGAACTTCAACTACAAGCGTAAAACCTTTAAGACACTGTTTGGAGAGATTCAGCGAAATAACTACGAAGGCTTTACGGTGTTTCCGTTGATCATGAGACCACGCAGCAAGGGCCGGATCTACCTGAACGGGTCCAACCCATTTAGACATCCGATCATCGAACCGAACTACTTCGACGATCCGTACGATCTGGACATTTCGGTACGTGCTATCCGGAAAGCGATCGAGCTGAGTCGTACGGCAGCATTGCAGCGCTACAATGCCCGGCTAGTGGAGATACCGATGCCGGGCTGCGAACACTATCGGTTCGATTCGGACGACTACTGGAAATGTTTTTCGCGACATGCGACTTTTACCATCTATCATCATGTGGGCACGTGTAAAATGGGTCCCCGAAAGGATCCTACCGCCGTGGTGGATGCGAGGTTACGCGTTCACGGTGTTAAAGGGCTACGGGTGATTGACGCGAGCATAATGCCGGATGTACCGGCAGGTCATACGAATGCGCCCACCATCATGATTGGTGAAAAGGGAGCGGACATGATCAAGGAAGACTGGAACGAGCTTACGTAGAAGTGTTTGCAGAACGGAAGTGTTTACAGTAGGGTGATTCTCGCCGGTAGTCAGATAGTTGTAGAAAACATTTTGTGTAAACGGATGTGGCATGCAACATATTAATTCCTATACATGATCTTCTTCAGGAGAAAGCAAATGATTATTTATAATATTTATTATAAGAATAGCAGAATTAAATTGATGATAATTGTGAAGTACATTGTGCAATCATACCCAGTAATAAAATACAACGCCTAGCTAACTGAATTACGAAACCAAATGTGTTTTGCTTTGTTTCCCGGAAACCTCACACCATGGAATATTTTATCGAGGCCAAATCTGTAGTGAAAATTGGTAACCTTTGGTAGAAATGCATTTTAGATTTAATCACACACAATTGTTCGCAGAGTACGTCAGAGAGAATGCTAAGGTATTTTGATGCGAGCAGAAGCTACCATGACGCCATAAGCGCGGAAAATAGTGTAGTCTATTCAATTAATTTCCCACTCCCCCGCCACACAGGTAGCGCAATTCTTGCCGTGGAATCTAAATGAATGATTAACCGCATCGATTACAAGCTAACACAGACTGCACAAGTTAGCTAGAAGTTTAATGCGAGACAACACAATCAACGCGATCAACAAATGTTTGTTTTGAGACAAAGAGATTTGTTTCAATGATACAAACATCTCACTTTTATTCAAATAAAACCATTTTTTATTCGATATAAACCAACAATCAATTCACTAATAAACTACCGTATGAAAATTGGATCAAAAGCCAATGAACTTGTAAGAATCCTGCACCCCTATGGTGTGATCCAAGCGAAACCACATTATTGAGAAACGAATGATAACATTGTCAAGGTTACAGCAGGGTTGATCGATTGCCAGGGACATGCCAAGGACATTATACCCGAAATGGTCAAAAACACTTATGTGAGAAAACGAAATGAAACGAATACAAACAGGGTCGGACCGAAAATTTTCAGCGACGAAAATAACCTGTTACACTCCGGAATTACCTCCTGTTCATCACTGATTGATCATGCACTGCACTTGAACGGTTATTAATGATTGTGCGGAGAGGATCTTGATTAACTATATTACTATATTACTATATTACTATATTACTATAATACTATATTACTATATTACTATATTACTATATTACTATATTACTATATTACTATATTACTATATTACTATATTATATTACTATATTATGTATTGCAACTGAAATCAACATGTATCCAAATGGTGCTTGTTTAATATGATTCACATGCAAATGATTCAGCAACTATAAAAAAATAACATTGCAAACATAATCTCCACATGCGAAAAAGCCACACAAAGTGTCTCTTTCGTTTGGCATTGAATGTTTCTCATTTATCCTCCCGATACGACTGACGTACATGCCTTGTCTCATCGCGCACGACGCTCTGGAAAAGTACCGATACTTTTGTGAGCAGAATTTCAAATCGATTGTCCGGGTTATTATGCATTTAATGACGCCACCAATACACCATACAACACGGGTGTTACAGCGGCATCACAATTGCTTGTAATCGATCTATTTGTTTCAATTGAAATTCGCTAGATCTAAATTATCATTGATTAAGCCAAGAACAAATAGTTCCGTTAAAAATATTTTTATCCCAGATCCGAGTATAATAACGTGCACAAACTATCTACCGTGAAATAAAATTCCCAAAAAAAGCATTTCAAATAACAAATTAATCGGACAAGCCAGTTAAATATTGAATAAATGATTAGTTCATTCATCAATGTAAATCCATTTCCTATTATTTGTACTGCGGAAAAGGAAAGACATGCTAACGTACAAGCGACGAACCGGAATTCAAAAATCAAATTGCATACTTGCAGGCGAAATGCATTAAGATTAGGGCTCTGCACCGCAGAAGAGGGTAAAAGTTTGAAGCGTTACACAAAGCGAGCGTTAGCTGTAGAAAATCAGCACTGAGCGATTAATCGAACTGTAATCGAGCGAACAATTTGCTTCCGTCTCCCTTCTGCCGTCTAAAGCTTAAACTTTTTACCTAAAATAGATATACGAAAGTGACTTATGTGATTATATTGAACTGTAAATAATTTCATCTTTTTTTTTTAATACCAAAGGAATGGGTTAGTTTGTCTACTATTCAATCTAATGCTAGAGAAGGTCTCGGGCTGGTGACTTCCTACGAAGCAGATTAGCATTGGATCGATCTGACAGTAGAATAATTCGGGTTGTAGATAAAGGAGACAAAACCCAAAACAATAGTGGCATTCCCTAATAATTTCCCATCCTGTTGGGATGTCAGCCGGCAAACCAATCATCCTCCACACAAAACACCTCACGCGACGAGCAAAGCTGGGATAATAAAAAAAACTAATATAGTTCGAGCATTCACACACGCCTCTGAGACATGGACTCTATCCAAAGCTGACATAGCCTAGAACATATAAATCCTGTGAAGAATGTTTGCCCCGTACGTGTGGAAGGACAATGAAGGAAACACGAGCTCTATGTAAATGAACATGGACAAAGGAGACTTGGTAGGCCAAAAGTAAATAAGTAAGAAACTATTGTTGTCAAATCATTGATTGCCTGGCCAAACTATCTTCATTTCGAATCTGTGATAAAAGCTCAACCAAAGTGTTAAACGATTGCATAATCTTTAAAAAAAATAAATGTAATTGGGCTATGTGAGAAACAATCAATGTATTTAATATGATCTATGTTATACTATAATCCTTCCTAATATACAAAACAAGAGTAATAACAAGATTTTTCGGTTACATTACTGATCTAATCTATAAACCTAATGGCGTACATCAGACGAATTTATTTTCATATTCCGTTTTTCAAAACAAGAGTAATAAAACAAGAGTAATAACAAGATTTTTCGGTTACATTACTGATCTAATCTATTAACCTATTGGCATACATCAGACGAATTTATTTTCATATTCCGTTTTTCAGCACCGATCTCACAAACGATCAGCTGTTTCACACGATAAACAAATGATTATATCATCAAGCTAAACTATCTTCATTAACATTCTTTCCTACATCGGTATCTGTAACACGTTTTATATCCGTTTGACATTGGCGCTTAACTCTGCGAATGGTACGAAGACACGATCACGACATTCTTCTCTCGCACACAGTCCCCACCTAAAACCACCGATAGTGACCAATTTCCGATTGCTACGGAGCCACCAACCGCCGTTACGATTATATAAAATGGAATTTTAAAATCATCGTTCCAATATCTTCGGTTACCCTTGACCATGACGATACGGACACCACTTATCACACACAGCGACCTCCGAATCTTATCCTTCACAATACACAGCTGTTCCGCTACTTCCTACCGCTATAGTCTCTTCAGTGCATTTTTCTTAAACACTACACAACTTCTAACTAAGATAACAGCAAACCACGAACTATAGGCGGCTTCACACCCACATTAGATTCCACTTGCGGTAGGAATGTTTTGCCCTAACCATTCGGTTTTGATCAAATCCGACAGCTTTTCACCGATCATGTAAGCCGTGGCCGTCGGGTGACCACTGGTTGGGTACGGAATGACCCCAACGTCGGCCACCCGTAACCGATTGACACCGTACACCTTCAGATGAGAGGATACAACCGCGGTCGGATCACTCGCCGGTCCCATCTTGCAGGTCGATATCTGATGGTGGATTGAGGTCGTCTGTGTACGGATGGCACAGCGCCAGTAGTCGTCGGAACCGAACCGAAAGCTAGCACAGTTTGGAAGCGGTATATCGTACAGCTTCGCATCGTAGCGTCGAGCGGCACGTGTACTCATCAGCGGCATTGCGGACCGGATACCCTGCAGAATCGTTTCCACGTCCTCCGGTTCCTTCAACATATTAGAGAAGAATCGTGGCCAGTGCAGCGGATTGCAACTCTTCAGCCGTAGGTAGCCTTTGGACTTTGGATGCAGTAACACGATATTCATCGTCACTGCATCCCGCTCGTTCGCTTCCAACGGTTTATAGATGCTGTAAATGCTATCCGTCAACCGGAACCCGCTACGGATTCCGCTACCATGATCGGCCGCCTGCGAACCACCGGTCAGAATGTACTCAATATTGGGCAGCGTCGCCGGTGTGGCCGCGCTCTCGGGATTTGTGGTATTGCGAATGAAGGCCACCGCTTCAACGCCACCTGTCACTGTCATTGGTCCTTGGCCTTGCAGAAACGACAGAAAGGCATCCAGCGTAATCACGTTGTCACCGTGCAGTGAAAGGTTCGTCGTGTTGGTCACGAATGCAAGCCCCGTAAAGTAGATGTGGTCGTACAGGGTTTGTCCAACCGGCAAGTCCTTTATTACAGGAACTCCTATCTCTTGCAGATGCTCCTTGGGACCGACACCGGACAGCATCAGGAGTTGCGGTGTCTGAAGAGCTCCTGCCGTGAGTAGAATTTCCTTCTCGGCATATACTGTGTAGCGATTGCGGTCTTTGATAAACTCCACTCCGTAGGCTTGCTGGGTCGTTGAATCGATCAGAACTCGTGTCGCACGTGCGTTGGTCAATATGTGCAAATTTGGACGATCGAGTATCGGCTCGAGAAACGCAGTGTACGCAGTTAAACGACGACCATTCCGAACGTTTGACTGAATGTACGATACACCAATCTGTGACTCACCATTGTAATCCACATTTTCCAAACCAAGTTCACGCCACGCATTTACGAATAGTTTCGCTAAACGGGTTCGATATGGAAGATACCGTACATCCAGATTACCGGTTGTGCCGTGATACTTGTTCACCTCGCGAAGGTACGATTTTTCAGACTTTATAAAGTACGGCAGAATCTCGTCATAGGACCACCCTTTATTGCCTGCCGCTGCCCATTGGTCGTAGTCGTACTTGTTTCCCCGCACGTACATCATGTAGTTGATCAGAGTCGAACCACCAAGTCCCTTTCCACGCGGATAGCTACATCGTTGATCCTTCATGCCTACGAAAATTTCATAAGGTTACTATACGGCACTCGTCCATAACTCGTGTAAACAGTCACAATCCACGTTTAGCCTTACCCCAACAAGAATAGTTCTGTGGTTCTGCGAGGTATCCCCAATTATAGCTGGTCGACTGTAGGTACGCCGAAAAGATAGGTACCTGCACGAAGAGATTCTCCTGCTCACCCGCCTCAATTAACAGCACGTTCCAATCGCGGATCTCACTTAACCGGTTGGCTAGCAAACATCCCGAGGGACTTGCACCCACAATGACGAAATCGTACTTTTTCAACAATGACGCTTGTTTTACACTATTCTCTTGAAGTAGTCTCGCATTTGCGGGATCAGTTTCACCATAAGCAGTCGAATCTGGGCACTGGCACATAGAATCTTTTGCCATTAAACATAACCACAAGAGCACTACCGACACCAACTGCCCGTTTCCAATGTGCACTAACAATTTCCCCATCGTAGCAATATTCTGCCACTAAAGCTCCAAGTGCGAACTTCACCTTCAAAACGATCCACTCCGCTCCGTGTCCGAACCGATACTGAAGTAACGAAACTTGTTCATGTGAAAACTACTGCTGCTCGTCAAATCCTGCGCTAGCTACTAGTGCGTGTTTCCTTCTATCTCTATCCTGACCGGTTGCATACAGTGACAGTCAGAAATAAAGCCGTTCGTTCCGATTTCCAAAAAAACATCTCCTATCTCACTGCTCTGCTTTCCGCACCATCGATTTACCACATACCCACCCTTCACATACCGCATGAGTGGTGGTATGATAAAACACACAAAACACAGCCGCAATGTCAACGCTACCAAAAGACCATTGCATTTGGCTACCATAAAAATGCCGCACGGTGTGCGGTGGGGTCTAGGCGCTTTCCTACAAACGTGTAGTTCCACTAGGTACGTCACGGTCACGAACACCACGCAGGATCGTATCAACAAACTTATCTGGCATGTGTTTTGTTCCAGGAGACCTAATCCAAAATCTATTTTTCCGAAAACTCCGAATATTCACATGCAACATTTTAAACCGGCCTGTAAATTGGGTACCACTGGGGGAAAAAAGGAGGTTTGATCATGGCCTCATGCATATGCTTATAATATTATGATTGCAACTATTTTATCTCATCTCATTTCATTCTCCTTTTCGTATAATTTGCCAAATAAGGTTGCATAAAAACCAACCTTGTAGTGGGTAATTTAGTCTAGGTATAAAATATAGGAACAATAATAATTCCTATGTTTATAGAATCTTTTCAAGGACCTAATTTAATACATTCAATTTCAACCCTCCAGCACAACCACAAACCCAAACATTAATGCGGAAGAGATATAAAAAAACACATTAGCATTACATATGGATTTAATCTTTTCAAAACGATGAGGAACATCTTTTCCGCAGGAAGCCCTCGACTACCGTTTGCATCGTGCATCACCAAGGGGTCCTCCTATCAGTTATTGGGTGAGCAACCATGTCGGATCTCCCCACTCTAGGCAAGGACCTTGACACAAGACTACTGTATCAAACTGTCAATGGCTGATTAGCAACCGTTCGCTTTCGTATTTCGTATCACTGCAACATATAACCCTCCAAAGTTTACTAGAACCGTCCGGCTGGGCAAGCATTATGCGTGAACTGGGCCGTTTAACTGGCCCGACAGATTCAACCATTTGTGGGTCAACTTAGCTAACATGGCAGTTTTTATGGTGTTTTTTTTTTGTCGCAAGTTCAAACAAATACTGGTTTCCAAATTCACGAATGACGACAGGTGACTTTACTGTGTTCCATTCCTTTTCAGTTTGCTGCACTATGCTGGAAGCGACTCGATGGGATAGTGGTTGTGGCGCCGGTCTTTCAGGCGACAAAACCAGTGCCAAAATCCCGTCGCGACCCAATGACTGAATTTCCAGGTACGTAGTAAAAATATGTCTGTCTACTAACCCCAGAAATTGCAGATATGTCCAAATAGATCGCCAAGAAGAAGATCACTACACTGAATAGGATAAAAGTTGCAAATCAATGTCCATTTTTGGCACTAGACAGCTACATCGTAAAATTGGTACGTTTTTCTGGGTTTATAGAGATGATTACTATCTAAGTAAGTTATTTCTCAAGCCATTCTATCACATTTGTCAATCCTCAATCAAATTAAATGTCCGAGTGAAATGATTCGGCACTTCAACATCGTTTTATATCCCGAAATAGTTTGTTGCTTGCATCGATTGATTTTTTCCCTAGTAAATTTTAGCAGATGACACCCTGTCGAATGTCGAACTCAACACTGAAAGGAACAGTTTATTTAGTGACAGCGGGTACCCTTCACCGCTGGATTTTATTGGCATTGCAATCGAAACGTAACAGTGAGAATCGGTGAGTTCCAATATAGTTGTGCCCGTGTTGCGGATTAATTGGTCGAATTTGGTACCGGCAGGGCCGCGCACAGGAAGGTCGCTGCACGAATGCTTTTACGTTTATGTAACAATCACAAAACCCATCTCACCAGTAAACGAAGCTTTCCAGCCGCGTTCATGGCGGCGTAGTTCCGTGGTTGAACTTGAAACCGTTTAACATGACCTACCCTATACACCCACACGAAAGGAGTTTTTTTTTCAAGCAGTTGAGTAATGTCTATGCTACTCAGCGGCGAAAACAAAACCCTGAACAGTGATACTGTTGTTTTAAATGTAGGCGCCCCTTCTAAGAGCTACACAAAATTAGCGACAAGTGAAAAGCTGTCATTAATGATTGATAATTTACTCATATGTCAGCGGATATTAAAACATGACTATTGAATCAATTCCACAGTAATATCCTCCAACAATAAGAAAAATTATAAATTAATCACCAACAGTTTCATATATATTGCTAAACTCAATAAAAAGAGCGTGTACAAATCCTTTACAAAAGAGCCTTTACGGTTCAACAATCCGGTTCCGCAGTAATAGATAAAAGGAATAATTATTTACATTTTTAACCACTCGATGCCCTCCTCCATGTTCAAGGAAGGAATGAATAATGATAATTCCGAATAATTCGTGCATTAAACAATTGTAATACAACAAACTCTTAAATAAATGACTGCTTCAGCGCCTTGGTTCTGTGTGTTGCGGATGATCTTCAGTTAATTAACACAACAGGATCATTTCGTTGGCATCCCAGTGGTATCCCATATAAATCTGCTTCACTCAGAATGGCAATGAAGAAGAGAAAACAGGTTTTTGGTACACATCTTAGGTTTATCACATCAAATGCGTAACGTATCATTGGTTCCAATAGTGGAAAAGTATCGCAAATACTACCTTTTTTTATTTACTTGTTTAACCTTTTGGGAATCTCCAGATCAGTTTCACTAACTGTTATTGTTTACTTTCAATATTCTCTGTACACATGATTTTTTTATTCATAAGAAACGATCACACCGAACAACCATAGTGGTCTTTACACGGATTTGGCAAAATAAACAGAGAACCGCTAGATTCTAAAATTCTATCAAAGAGTCACATATCTCTCTAGGGTTCGATGATGCCGTTTTTTTTTCATCAAGAATCAAAGCTACCAAGAACGATCGGAGTGCGGTGTGACGTTTGTTCTGAATCCAGCAGAACAGTTTGCCGACGGCCGTCTTGTCGTTCGTACCGTGAGTTTATCCGTGGTGATTCTTTCTGCGCTTTCCGAAGGAGCATGTACTGGAGCAGCAGAATTTCGTTGCTGATTATTCTAGCCATTGCAGGTGTCACACAATCCTTTTTATTGTGGCCACTCTACTTTAAAAAGCAGCAATGGTTAAACAGTATCGCACAGCCGCCACCAGCGGCGTCATCACCTCCGCCGAAGCCGCCATTAAGTCTACCAGGTAGAGGCGAGACGTGTCAAACGCGAAACAGACGTGTCAATGAACTTTCTCGCTTAATTCACAGCTGAGGTGAGCTACAGGACAGTGTACGATTTTATAGTGGTTGGTGGTGGTACCGCGGGTTCGGTGATCGCAAGCCGTTTAGCTGAGTTACAACAGTGGCGCATTTTGCTAATTGAAGCTGGTGATGGCTATAATGGTCAGGATCTAAGTTGGAACCTGAGAGCCGAGCCTCAGGTGGAATCTTGTCTCGGTAAGCATAAGGCGTTGCGATGACGAATGACTTCTATTTTGGAAGAGTTTATCCTACAAAGCTACTTACTTGTATGCAGGGGAACACGATCGACGGTGTGAAATACCAGCCGGTAAAGGATTGGGAGGGAATACTCTGACCAACAATATGCTGTACGTACGAGGAAGTGAAGAAGATTATGATGGTTGGGCAAAGCAAGGCAATACAGAGTGGTCCCACCGCAATATTCTGCCTTACTTCTTGAAGCTTGAAAATTATCGCAGCAACGTTTCCTCCAACTCGCGACAACTGCGAGGCAAAGGTGGACCGGTTCCAATATTCGGACTTCACGAAAAATCATCTCTCGTGCATACTTTCGTCGCTGCTTGCAATCGTCTCGGGTTGCGAACGACTGATTATAACGCAGAAACGAATCAAACTGTCGGTTACGTACAGCTAACGAATCGCCGCGGAAAACGAATAACAGCTACCGACGCATATATTCGACCCATAAAATCACTCTTTGCCAACCTGCATATCATGACGTCGGCGCGAGTTACAAAGGTGCTAATGAACTCCCGAACCAGGCAAGCGATTGGCGTGAAAGTTCTTCTAAGAGGAAAACTACAAAACATAAGAGCAACCAAAGAAGTGATCCTTTCTGCGGGTCCCATTTTCACACCCCAATTGCTGCTATTGTCCGGCATAGGCCCAAAATCGCAGCTAGATGCTTTAGGTATATCGGTACACGAAGATCTTCCGGTCGGAACATCAATGAACCTCCGATATATAGCATTTCCTTTGCATCTGGCAACTGATAGAACGATAACGTCAACGCCACAAAAGAAGTTGGAAGCGATTGCATTTCTAAGCACCTCGCCGCAGTCCACAGCTATTGGTCCCAGTCATGAGATCTTGTTCCAGTACGAACCAAGAGATACAAGAGAATATTTCTCGCTCGGTTTAATTCACTTAAGACCAGCCTCAAAAGGTTTTTTGAGACTTAATACAACAGATCCTATGGATAGTCCTTTGATTCACACACAATTTTTCAGTGATCCAAGTGATATGGAGGAAATCTTGCGCGGTATTACAGAATGTCTCAAAATTCTGCGCACAGATGAATTTGTAAAGCTTGGTTTAAAGACCAGAAAACTGAAAGCTCCGCCTTGTGATCAACTACGGTACGGTACTGATGGCTACTGGCGATGTGTGGTTCGTCACGTAGGACATATAGCCGATCAACCGTACGGCACTTGCCCTATGGGCAGAAGAGAGAACGGCCAATCGGTGGTATCACCAGAGTTAAAAGTTCATGGAATTGGAAACCTACGAATTGTTGATGCTAGTGTCATGCTACCAATATCCAATGGTCATACGCAGGCGACGGTATACATGATAGCTGAAAAAGCCTCCGATTTGATCAAAAGCTCTTGGGACTGGGGCAATGAACTAGAACGCCGTCGCTAGCGTTCAAATGTAACGTCTGCGGCATTCATTTGATTCGGTTGCCCCTAAATGTATGCAACATGCGTTTCACATGAAGCGTTTCCAGAATTGGTAAATCTTAAAGTAGCAGTGTTTGAAAACGCTTACTAAAAATAAGTAATAATAGTAAAAATCTATAATTACGTCAATTAAATAATGAATTATTATTCTTAGGAAAGAAATTCTCCATTTTTAACACTTTAACAACTAAAATATATAAACGCGATAAATGTTGGCATTTGTCGTGAAAACTATTGTAAACAGTAAGATCCTTTAAACACATTGTCAAAGTTAACAAAAGAGACAGCTATATTAAATTTGAAGGGCATTTCAGGAATAAGGAATTTGCTTTGACTTATTTTTGCTAAGAGAAACCCAGCAAACGACAAATTAAATTTGACATAAGTGTCATGAACTTTAAGCATGTTTTTGGCTTGGCTCACACATTTCCGGAGTAAAATGTTACCTTCAAGCGTTGTGTTACATCGTTACGATACGATACAAATGCATCGTTATGTGTGAACGAGGCTTTTGCTGCATTTGCCACAGCCGGATTGACAACAAACAGTACCTGAAATGAGAACAAAAAGAATTATGATTAGTTTGAGCAAAGATTTAAATTTATTAAACACTGTTTTTAGCACTACAGTTATTTGTTTTTAAAAAAGAATATCAGATTTTGTCCAATTTAGATACATGTAGGATTAGAAACAAAACATCCCAACGCTCTTTAACGAGAGGTAGTAAAATTTAAACATTCCATCAAAACGTTTCCTTATTTTTTGAGGAAGGTTCCGTACCGGCATGGCACATAGTAACGGAAGATTTCAAACAAAACGATCATTACACCAACAATGAAGGTAAGAACAAGCGAGTGAAAACATAGGAGCATTTTTAATGACTGTAGGCTTCCGTTCAAGTTAGCATAACTACCTAGAATCTTCTTTATGCTTCAAATTCTGACAAGAACATCTGAAGGTCATGACATAGGTATGTCCGTCATGTGCGTACTTCGTTACAACAGCAACACAAGTACAGAAAGAGCAACTAAAGGCTACAATTGACTGAAAATGTATGGTCTTTGTTACATACTATCCGTACAAGTTGCCACGTTCTTCAATCAGTTATGGTTCATGTTGACTTTTAAAATGTGATGTATTGTATCACTTTTTCATAAGAATTTTGGTAAATGGTAAAAATTTAACTGATTTTTTTTTCCAAACTACGGGCTACCAATGGACTGCGAACACCCGGCAATTGTCCAAGTAAAGCAAATGGTTCACCACTACCACCCAATTAAGCCATTTATTATACAAACAACGTGACAGTGCCACACTTTAAACGGGCACCCAATAACCTGCGAGACGACGGCACACATATGCCGATGACTAAATCAACCAGCCGATGATAAGCATGCTCCGGGTGTTCGTGCTGTGTAGTGCTGCATCGTCCAAACCAGACCAACAACGTATGTTTACCGACGGGTTTGCCAAAATGGTGAAACAAGAGAACTCTTTCAGGTCAAAGCTAGGTCCACTTCCGTCCTGACCGTCTTTTTCGGTACACCATGACCAACAGGCGGGAATCTAGACGTACTACACGTATAACGGTTGTATTTATAATCCTTGAAGACCATTAGATGGACGTTGTTCGCAATCGAAACGGAATAAATTCGTTCCTCCAATGTGCAACGAACGCTCGGGGAGTTGAAAAAAGTAGCTTTAAGCTTTGCACTTTCATCAGAATACTACCAAAAAGAAATGCCTCGAACATCATAATTCTTGACACGGCGGCCCACTACCGAGGAGTGGTGAAGATTTTTTCGGACCGGTTTTCATCCAGACAGTGGTTGTACACACCACACGGTGGAAAATCAATCGCGCCTGTACCACTCTATCTACCACACTGTTGCATAGGGCGCTACAGTGCACACGATAACTTATGTAATTGCATTCGCCTTTCTTTTCGCCTCGTCCGTTGCACCAATGCGAACGCACGTAGAGAAAGAACATCCTTACGGACAACGAACTTCCCAACGCGTACTCCTCCTGATATAGAACCACCGGTCATTGGCTCACAGGGCACGACAACCTGTAGCTACGCGCTGGTGTCTAAACGTTCTCCATACTTTCTTCCCCTCGTATCACATTCTTATTGAGGTAACAACGGGTAGACAAAGAAATTCCGCTGCCGAGCAGGTCGAGGAGTGGAAGGAGACAGTGAGAGCAATAAGCCTACACCCCCAGCACGGGAAGGTGTTCCAATCGACACCAAACAAACGGAAGAAGCGGTAGTTGGTTGAGACACGAGAAGAAAGTGCAACGGTGGCATCGGCAAATCTCGCATCTCTACGTGAGATTAATATGAAGTCCGAGTAGGATTTGTGGCGCCTGTGGAATCCAAAAACAAATTGATGTCCGTGCTTGGCTGAACAGACGCAGGAAGACGAATCATCACACGAGCATCCTTTCATACATGCCATGGATTTCGTCTAATGTGAAGGTTAATTAGTATCTTCATAACCTCCGAGTACTTTTTGTTGTCTTACTACGATGCTTTGATTATCCCGCGTAAGTTAATGACTTACGCTCGCTACCAAAAGCAGAACCGGAGAAAGTTTACCGTTGACACCGATTTCGTTCCCGCCATGATTTGCGACTGGAGACGAATAAAAACAATGTTGACCGCTTCTTACTTAAGGCTCGGCTGACCTAGTATCAGTGGCGGTTCCTCATTGCGCTAATGGTTCTCTTAGTCACTCAAACAATAGAAGACATTCAGCGTATAAAGTAACACACATTTAAGAAGGAATTTATGTTAAAAATTATGACACTTTGAAAACATGATTCACACTATTCTTGAGTTGAGGTTTTAAACTACGCTTTTAAAATAGTTTTCACATTACAAATTGTATTATTATATTGCATTACATATCGTATCGCAGAGATCTTCATATTACCGGAGAAATCGAAATATTTAACTGATAGAATCACCAAATAAACAGTTTATTTAAATACTAAAACAAAAAATAAAGCAAAATTTATCACATGAGCTCACGACACCAGATCAACAGTCCATCCAAACTTTTCCTAACGGTATTTTTCCGTCAAACTAAATTATACTTCTATGTCCCAAAAGGTCATCCCATCCGTTGGACACACCTCCGTACAATAAAATAGGCTTATATCATTTCTACAGGAAAACAATTAGCAACTCGAACTCCACAAGGCAGAATCATCAACCAGACACGCGAAAATCCATTCTTTCCCGTCTCTTCCCTGCACATGGATTTTCATCACATAACCAAAACCGTCCCAAAATACCTACGACAATAACAACGGCGACGCGACCACGGCTCGTCAACTACCTTCGCGCATAAAAGCCGCACGATCCCACCCCAAGCGCAATCGCACACGCAACACACCACGGTCACGGCTCCTTCGGCGACTCTCCAACACGGCGGTTGTCAAGTTCATGGTTCGTCCAGCAAAAGACCTACCAATGCCGATCAGTTGAGCTGTGGACGGCGAACTTGGTGGACACGTCGTAAAGGAAACAACACGCAGTGCATTCGTTTGGACATTAAAGCACCAGGATACGGGACCTCTTAAACTGCAATAACTAGCAACAACACCATGAGAAACCTGTGGATTGGGGCGATTCTTATCGCTGCATTTGGTGCCCTGACAGTGAACGGATTTTTCTTACTGCTCAAAACACTCGCCCATGCTGGACGGTACCTCAATGAGCATTATCCGGACGGTAGGCAAACAAACAAAAATCCTCAGTAACTCGGTTCCGTTGCCATTCACCCACTCTTTCACAACCGTTATGCATTTCCTGATCGTCATTTTAAATGCGCAACAACTTTCCCGTTGGACATGTTGGACTCCAAAGATAGCTGACACCAAACCAGGAAGTAGCAAGTGGCTCAATCCGCAGGAGAAAAAGTGAAATTTCTACACGAGACTATCAGCTTTGTTCGATGTTTTCTCCCCTCTTTCGTATCTTTATGATTTAACAGTCCAATCAGTGATCGTGTGTGTGTGCGCGCGTGAGTTCATGAAGAAAATAGCTGATGCATTAATAATGTCTTCTTCCATTCTATTTGGTCTACTCCCGGTTGTCAGAAGGTGTCAATTACCGACAGTCAGTGCCGGAGTACGATTTCGTAATTGTTGGTGCTGGAGCGGCCGGATGTGTGCTTGCCAACCGTCTATCGGAGAACCCCGAATGGAAGATACTACTGCTCGAGGCAGGACCGGGAGAGAATGATCTTCAAAACATCCCGCTGCTTACAACGTTTTTGCAAAGCTCCCAATATAATTGGGCAGACATTGCAGAGGCACAAAATACATCTTGCTACGGTATGGTGATCTATGTGACGTGATCGTGTGTCAGTGATATCAGTTTCAAATGTCTATTCGCACGTCTGCAGGTATGATCGATCAACGCTGCAGTTTGCCGCATGGTAAAGGATTGGGTGGATCGACACTAATCGACTACATGTTGTACGGACGCGGCAATCCCTCGGATTACGATCGATGGGCCGCACAGGGCAATCCGGGCTGGTCACACTCGGATGTCTTTCCGTACTTTCTTAAATCGGAACGAGCGGATCTGCGAGGTTTGGAGAATTCCACCTACCACGGTAAGAACGGTGAGCTGAACGTAGAGTTTCCGCCATTCCGCACCAATCTGGCACGAACATTCGTGAATGGAGCCCGAGAAGCTGGCCATCGCAAGATCGACTACAATGGCAAATCACAGCTCGGTGTATCGTTCGTCCAGCGAACGGGTAAGCACGGTATGCGTCAAACAGCCTACCGTGCATTCGTCCAACCGGTGCTCTACAGACGTCCCAACCTGCACGTCCAACCCTATAGTCAGGTGCTAAAGTTGCTGGTTAATCCGGACACAAAAACTGTCACCGGCGTAACGTACACGAGACATTTCCGAAATTACGAAGTTCGCGCACGCAAAGAAGTGATCGTGACGGCCGGTAACATCAACTCGGCCCAACTCTTACTACTTTCCGGTGTGGGCCCACGGGAACATTTGCAGAACTTTAATCTTCCGCTCGTGAGTAATCTGCCGGTCGGTCAATCGTTTGTCGACAGTCCCGTCTTTAACGGACTTACGTTCGTGTTAAACGAGACGGGTCAGGCATTGCTCACGGATAGTCGCTTCCAGTTGCGTTCGCTCGGTGATTACTTCCGTGGCGAAGGTCCACTGACGGTGCCGGGTGGTGTTGAGGCAATCAGTTTCGTGCGTACCGCGAATGCTATCACCGAGCCGGGTGTTCCAAATATTGCTATCGTGTTCTCCACCGGATCTCTTGTCTCAGACGGTGGACTAGGACTACGCAAAGGCAAACGCATCAAAACTGCCATCTACAACAAAGTGTACCGTCCGTTGGAAAATCTGCAAAACGACCAGTGGACGGCGAGTGTGGTGTTGCTACATCCGGAATCCCGCGGACATTTGAAGCTGCGGAATATCAACCCGTACAGTGCGCTCAAGATCTATCCCAGCTACTTCAACGCTGATCGGGACGTTGAAACGATGCTCGAAGGCGTTAAGGAGGCGGTTCGGATCTCCAAGTCACCAGCTATGCGCCGATACGATGCACGTGTCTTGGGTATTCCGCTTCCGAACTGTGAGCAGTGGGACCAACGGGAAGATGACTACTGGCGTTGTGCTATACGGACACTGTCCAGTACGGCCTACCAGCAGATGGGAAGTTGTCGGATGGGTCCGGTTAACGATCCACTGGCCGTCGTAGATTCCGATCTTCGTGTACACGGTGTGCAGGGGTTACGCGTGGCAGATGTGAGCGTAGTACCAACCACCATTTCCGGTCAGTCTGCTGCGATAGACTACATGATCGGGGAGCGAGCAGCCGACATCATTAAGGCGCAATGGCAACAAGGTAACGCCGAGGAGTCCAATCCCCAAACCGTTTAAAGCGGTACTAGTGATATGTTAGGATAAGACAGTTCAATAAATGCCGCTATTTATTTGTAAATCTATCTGGCTTTGTTTACCCTAGCTGCCCATTCGTCATGCCAATCACTGCCAAACGAAAGTGAAACGTTTCGGACCTATTTATTCACTTCACTCTCCAATCGTTTTGTTGACAAGTTTGCTTTTGACGGATGATTTAATTTTCGTATATCCCACATTTGTTTCCAGCTTCCGTTTGTATTGAAAGTAAATGAAACGAAAGAAAAAACATCATACGATGCGAAAGGGTGATGACTTCGGATGAACGATTGTCAGCTCTTGTTGGGAGCAAAAGAGTTTTTTACAAGTGGCTCAAGCACTTCTTCAACTGGAGCTCGATGTCTGGTTCCGAGCTGAACGAACTCGTAATATGCTTGAGATAAATTGCAACGCGGTAGAGCAAGAGTACTCTTGCGAGGCTCTTGTCACCGCGGGAGGAAGCTATAATTTATTCCAACAACGGCAATGGTGGTATCAATTACGTTTTGGAGTATATATTCAAATAATTAAGCACATGTTGCAGTTCTTGCAATTGGGTCGTGGGAATTATAAACACATGAAATACGAGATCTAGTTTTTGTCAGGTGACTGGAGTCTTTTCGTAGCTAACCGAAGAACAATTATTTCACCTGATTCTTCATGGGTTTCTTATTCACATTCTTTTCGGTAAACAATCACAATAAAAAAACGGCCACCGCCATAAAGGTGCATTGCAACGAATTGCCACACAGGTGTGTTTATGTCCTTTGCCTGGTTGGTTTCGGTCGTAAACCGAATGGTATACTGTCGTCATTCAAATGCATCATAAAACAGGCAAAAGGGACATCATTTATTCATCTCGCATGTTTGCTCACAACTAAAGAACAATGCGTGAAAAAACGAGCTCCCAACGAGCTGATGCAAAGCAAAGTGTCTTCGGGTAGGATGCATACACAAAAAGGATAGCGCCCAACCTATTCAACACCCTTGCCAATGTTATTCACCATTACATCTACACACTCGCTACCCAAGATTCTCGTCCAAGTGTGGAAACAGTCCGTTTTCAATCGTATAATGAGAAGAATGAAAACGTGAGGGGGAAATCCTACTGCTGTTAGACGACAACGACCGCAAGGCGTATATCAGTAGGCATACGAGAGTGTTCTATATAACCGCGTCTACCGCCGATGTACCGTAAAGCCCAGGAAATCTATCCACCACCAACTTCAAAAACGTTGCATATGCATCCAATTTCCTGGTCGGTTATCTCCGTTCGCTCTCCCTAAGGTCATGTTCAGATGATACACCAAAAGTGAAAACCCTACCACTGGGTTCGGAACGTGTGCCACCCTCTCAACAAACACACCGAGCTAACCTTACCGAATTGCGCCTAAATGGCGGCAACCCTCTTGCACAACAGTATGAAGGTATGGGATTTTTTGTCCTCAACGCTCTCATTTCTGCCTTACCGATCAATGGACGGTTGCTATGACGTAGGGAATCCCTTGTACTTTGGGCTCTGTGTGCCCCAGAACAGAGCTAGTTTGTTCTGCGGTATGTCGTAAACGCAGGAACGGAAAAAACGATGAACCGTTTCCAATACAGTCGCCGGGCTACGGTGACGATTCACTAATCGCCGTGATGAAAGATTATGATGAACGCTATTGCCAACGTCACCGTAACTGGTCGTTTTACTATGGCCATTAAATTGTTCAACCCCGAACAGTCCCCTAGTTAATGGACATAAAAAGAGCCAAGAGGAAGAAGACCACTACTCAATACATTCCACGAGGAGTGTTATTTTAACGATGTGGTAAAATGGTGCCGTGATCAGGATATTTTCATTTTGAAATTTATTCTACACAGTTTTCAAAAGTTGGTGGATGTTGCATTTTGTTTCCTTTTGCGCTATAAACATTTTATAGTTTCTTAATTTTTATTCATCTGAACAAATACTATCGGGCTTCCTTTCAATTAAGTTCAACGTTCAGTATTATTTTTAATATTTCTATGACACTTAGTCACAATTTAATTAAAAAATATCAACTAAAATAATAAATAAAACCATTCATGAGACTGATTTTCACTCATTCATTATTAATCATTTGAAGCTCCGAATCGTTTCTAAACCTAGCGTATCTAACGTAGTTACATTAGCCCTTAAATATGCACCGCTAAAGAACTCGCCAAGCAGCATCAAGTAAAAATATTCTTCAACTTTTTTTACGATGCCACACAGCGAACCCCTTTTTGCAGGAAGCGCATCATTTTCAAACAAGACCTAAAATTAATTCTAAATAGCATACCATTTTCCCCCAATTTCCGCACGGTACATCCTCTAGCAACAAGCTGCACGCTTGTTGCGAGCGTTCGAAAATATATTTCTCTCGACGGTAAACACTTGAACCCTTGAAAATATCACCCCCTCACAAGAAGAGAGATTTGCCGTTCGTTCGGGCTCAGGGTACCCTATCCGGTACCGGTTCGATAATAAAGATTTGAATCCCAGAATCCTTGTACACTCTTGGCAGTCGTGAATAACACACTCGATAACAGCCAGACACACACCACCGTCGTGCCGAATGGGTCTGATGCAATATTTAAAATATGATTCACACAACCCCGGTGTAACAGTGTTGATGAATAACTGTGGGTCGTAAACATGAAAAAAAAACCCCACCTGCATCGTCAAGGGATCCAGCATTTACTTCCTCGTAGGAACATATAAAAGATCTGAAGCCATTCTCGGCTATCTGCTCACGAATATTGAGAGAAAAAGGGAAGGGTCGTTGGCAGTAAAATTCCTTCTTCTGCGAGATGGTTGATATCTATTAGAAATTCTTTTTTTTAACTTGTTGGCAGACTATTAAGCAACTCGAGCATTTTTTTTTTTTTCATTGTTTCCGCATTACTTATAGATTTGATATATAGAACAAAGTTCTGGTGCCATTACTAATACAAAATATAAGATCCAAATGTAAATTTCAAGGAATAAACTAGTGTTATAGTTGAAATGTACTCGAATTCTGAGCGAAACTTTTAATCAGATCAATGACTCTGAAGCCTCAACGATTCATGAAATCCGCAAAGTGCTTAGTAAAATATCTACGATTTACATTGTTTTAAACTTAGTCTGCACACTCGAATGCTTGCAGTTCTAGGGTTGTTTGCTCTTTATAAAAAACTTTACTTCAGAAGGTTATAAAATAAAAAATGCGTAAACTCATGAATCTTTGAGGATTCCCGAAATTTTGAGGACATATCTTTAAACGATTGATGAATTTCTTAAAATTCAAGAATCTTTGAAGAATGATTTGTATAACTAGTTAATAAATGAGTCTTTTGAGAAGTCTCCTTGAGTACAATAGTAGAATAAAATTATTAATTAAAGATAAAGTAAAGACTACAGTCAATTTCGTTAAATGTCATTTATATGGTTAGGATCTTCCATCCATCCTTCCATTATATCCGTTCTTAATCAGACGTCTATATTTAAACTTTCGCGTCGCAACCGGTTCGCTGAAGACAATCCATCATCCAACTCGATGTACTGCTTTAAGCCTTTTAGTATTTTTCCACTATAGCATGCCGTAGCCATTATCCCACCAGCCTGCCCAGCCCTGCTGCCGACCCAATTCCAGCGAACATAAAACATCCAGCACTGCAGCATCCGTCCAGCGATGCAGGAAATAGCGAACATCCGCGGCAACCATGTCGCTGCCAGCAGGATACAACTCCAGAGGAGAGCCTTGGTTGTTTTCCACGCTAGTAGCCAGTTTTCTATTAGCCTTTACTTCCCTGACACACCCTACCATCTAACCGACACATGTCTCCATCAAACCGTCCGACACTAAGCAAGCAAATGGCAAAATTTAGCGCACCCAGCAGCAGCAGCATCACACACACACACACACCAAAGTTCACTGCGCGTTCATCAACACTGGGAAATGGGTTGCCAAGAGGTAGGAAGTAATGCTCCAACATGCTCGTGATATGTAGTGGAAACAGCTATATTACAACTAGCTATTTTTAGCTTTCCGCACGACGCTATGACGTCAGATGCAGGAAAAGTGAGAAAATGCTGAAAAGCTAACCATCACACTACGGCGCAAGGGTCAGCAGTGGGGCTCCTCACTTTCCCCTCCATCACATCCTCGTGGGAACGGGATGTCAATAGGACAAGGAACGGCTACCAAAAACAAAAACAAAACAAAAACGTTAAAGCAATCGAGTGATCGAACATCAAACATGAAGTTATCACGTGATGGCCACTTGGTGGGTTGGATGCGTACTAATGCTTCGTTTGTTTTCCATCATAAGCTAACAATGGGTCGGTGGAGTAAAGTGGAGCAGTCTAAATGGATCTAACGCTGATAATGGCTCTGTGGCGTTTGGATTGATTCGAACTTATAATCGTTATATGTATTAACCAACAAATAATAGCACGTACCTTTAAAATGTTTCAACCATTTAATTAGTTTTTAAAATCTTTCTTTATGTATTAAGATCATTAACAGAGTGTATGAGGAATTAATATATATCTTTTCCACTGTTAATGACAGTTGAAGATTTACGAATAATTTATATCACTGAGATACATACCACCACATGGGCCACGTGGGCCTATGACATGTCTAAGCTGTGTATCGATTTTACCAACGTACCATGGACATTGAAAGCATCCTGCCGATGAGAAAACAACGGAAGATAGTTTCAACTTTGGAAGACAGATCACGCTTACTACCATATAGCGTGAATACGATGAAGTTGCCGTGGCAAAGGCACGGCCCTCCATTAAGAACTAACAGGCCTGAAACTAGCATCTTCCTTACGCAGCCATACAACAAGAAAAAAAACGGCAGCAAAACGATACCGCCGAAACGGCGAACCCATTGCATAGGATGACGCGCCGACCCGTTTATGGGACATTCTGGCGCCATGTGGATGAGTTTTATGACGGTGAGCAAGTTTTCTTCATGCGTACCCCTCGAACCGACCGATGGGGAAGTTAATGCCAACTCGTGCTTCGACGGCAACTCGGAACGCATCCGGTTACTTAAAGTTTTCGTTCTGTACCGTACAACAGAAAGTAACGTTCTTCAATGGAACATTGTGGTTTGGTCAGACATCATAAAAGGTGTGTTGCAGTGAAAGAAGCTTGAAGGATTTATCATCTGTCCAGCACGCAGGAACTGGCACAGGTAATAGATACAAGGCACCAGGCGTTTAATTAACGAAAGTGGTCTTTCTGCGGTGTGTGGATCGATTTTTGGCTGCACCTAGTAGTTCGATAGCTGTCAATCACTCGAATAAATAAGATATCACCGGCTAAATGGGTAAAACAATGCAAACATCCCCGGTGTCAAGGACACGTTTTGAGGCCCCAGCTTAGGAACGTGCGTAGGATGCAAGTTTTTTTGTTTTTAACGTCCTATATGAAAAATATATTTAGGTATGCCAGGCGCTACGCAGGGAGACGGGTCGTAGTTCAGAGTATCATTTTACACCCATGGTCATTTTCTCCCCGTAACCGACACATTAACATACAGGCAAACGTTACATTCAAAATCGATTTTCCGCACCCATCAAAACGCTCATTCTCGCATGGGGAATACACTTGTAATGTTCCCTCTGCTAGTAGTAACGCAATATCCTCAACAAAGCAGGAGGTCTTTTTCTTATGGGAAGATATGAACATTTAAGGGGACAACATGAGAAAAGCCCTTCAAGTGTTTGAAGCGGGATGGCTTTTGTTTTTCGCGTCTCTTAAGCGGAAGCCTGAAGGAGATCCCGGTTCCGGAGGTTTATGCAGTTCATCGGGCTAACCGTATCCAGTTTCGTACTTATTCGAAGGATCTATTTTCTATTCTAACTGTGTCATTGGAAAGCTTTCAAACCAACCAAAAGAGAAAGATTAACAACTCTGTATGACTTTTTAAGTCGATAGTGCACTTGATATCTTCTAGCTGGGATGGTGGAAAAAGCATTGCATATATCTTCCAATAAATGATATCTCTTATTTTAATTGCAGATAATATAGAAACAAAAATCAGAACGCATTAAATAAACGTGAACAATATTTAAAACATTAAGTGTACATAAGCTGTTACGATAACTGAACAATACAACAAACTGATAACTGTCTTATCACATCGTAATATCGTTCTTGTATTTGATAACCAGATAAGACAAAAGCCTCGCAAAAACGATGTAAAACATACCTGATACGATGAGGGCCTCGTTAGGTCCAACGGTGTGTATGTTTCCCATGCTGACTGCTTTCCGATACTACGCTGATTAGGAAAATGGTTGTTTGTACTACCCGCTAAAAGGACTTGGTACACAGATTTTCCAATTTTGTGACACTAACGATGTCTTCTATGCTGCTGCTACTAGTGCTGCAGCTTCGGGTTTCAGTGAATTAACTAGTAAATTCACGCACACCATCAACGACGCACGTGTTAAACACAACTTATCCACCAACACACACTCGCAAACACTAATTTTCACTTTCGCGCACTCTCTCTCGCTCGCTCGCACGGTTCACACTAAAGGACATTCACGAATCAAAGCAACCATCGGCCGCCGGGAGATCCTCGATGCACTAAACCAGAGGGAGAAGAAAATTAAGCACCGCTATTTGGAAAAGGGACAATATTCCGTACTCGAACGGAATGGAAAACTTCTTTCCCGTGTGTTTAAATTTAAGTTAAGCTAGACAGAAAAGATTTTCTTTTGCAAAAATGGTACACTTGAGAATAGCACACTTAACGCACACCCGCCGCCAGACAACTACTGTACAGAATGGGAAGATTCACTGAAAGCTTTGTATGAACAAAAATATCACTTTCACAAAGCAACCTCTGTAGTGTGCAATACCTCGGTTATACTTTGATTGTTGTTTCACAGCACCGGGATACATTAAAATTGTATAAAATCTTTTAAAATTCTCTATGTTCCCATACACATTGTGGTTTTCTCGCTCCCCATTCACTAACCATTCGCTTTAAAATAGAACGCTGCAAAGGCACACTGATAAATCCAATTCACGTATCCTGTGAACACGTTTTCCTGCACTGACTACACACCACCATTCTATTCGCACTTTCTCTCTCGCACGCAAACACACACACACACACACAATAGATTTTCCCGATGTGTGCCGAATTTTCCCAACGACACTGATTTGTGCACAGCACCGCGATGTCCTTCCTGTCTGTCGAAAATTTCACCGCAATTTCAACGTACTGCACCCCTTTTTCTTTCTCCAGGACTTTTTTTCCTCCTGCACACTACACTACCAACAACAAACACATCTACACACGGTGACATGAAAAAAAACGGATGAAAATTTTGATTTCCACTTTATCTGCTTACACTTAAACTAGCCGTGTCTAAAATTTCCTCCTCAAAATCGTGTGCGGAGCAGAATAAGACACCGTTTGTCGTCCAGTTTTTCCTACCGACTCAACCGTTGACCAAGCCACACGCTACACTAACGCAGCCGCCAAGTTTTTCCGCAGTTTTCTTTTTTCCTTCCTCCTGTGCGTGCCTATCGCTCTTTATCCACTGCCGAACGAAGAACATACTTTTCCGCTTTTCGTGTTGTGGGGGGACGCGCGGGAAAATTTCACCCATACACTGAAACGCACAGAACACAACACACGCACACCGGTACGCAAACTCGCCGATCTCCAACACATGGAAACAGCAACGCGCACCAATCGCCCCCTCCCCTCTTGTTTGGTATTCTATTCCTATGCGCACACACACACTTATGCTCACACGCAGTGGGCAGCACGGGCGGTACTTTGAAAGCATTAAAGCGGGCGCCCTGTTCTTTTTATGGGTAATATTTTAGAACTTAAAACTAACTGCACAATACACATAGCGTACGTCGGTGTCGTTTTGGACAGATACTGCTTAACAGCGACAGTATATATCACGAACTACACGCCCAAAACTCCATAAACGGAATTTTATCAATCTTAATTAATCTTGAACCAAAACACCCTCATGTCAACGGAACACAAACATAAACACACGCGCATCGCCTGCCAAACTATCAAATCGGCAAGATGACCTCATCGCCGCTCAATTAGAATGGGGCACGCATGGTGGAGCCCTTGGTGCTGGAGAGCTTGAGCCACATAACCCACGTGAAGTAAAGTCTTATTAAACCAACAAGATGCAACGAATATCACAAGATACCTGTTTTGTATATGCTATTTCTTCACTTTTCATCCAAGACTCGTGACGGCGCGAGCATAAAAGCTTCACACAGTGCAACCTTACTGGCCACGGACGCAGACAGGATGAAGTAATTTGATTTTTTTTGGTTACTACTGAATTAATAATGATTAAAATTACCAAACTAAATATTTTGAATTAATAAGATAAAGCACTGAAAATTATATAAAAATTATACCATTTTCATTATTTTACATTTGCCAAGTTTTAGTTCGAATAATCAAATAAAATCAACACGGAACACTAGTTTTTGCTATATTTTATGAGAAAAACACTTAAAATAGTTATTTACTGGTTTGCAATGCTATTTTACTTATTTTTCGGTATTGAACGAATTTTGTAAATTTTCGGAACTATAGTTCCGAATCCCATCCGATCCGCTCTGTGTAGACTCACCGTCAGCGGTGTGCTGTCCACCACTAGAGAATAAAAACTTGCACGGCTTGGGAAAGCCACAAGACGAGCAAAAAATAATTGCCGGAAAACAGCTCGACATTCGTGAAAACCTTGTGTATTTCTTTATCGTTTCTACTAGTACTAGCATCACTATCCTTCGCCGGCAAACGTGGCCCATTACAACAACAAACAGTGCCAACCCATATCCGTTCTTTAGTACGCGCACCGTGTGGCTTTGACGAATGCATAACCGCTTGGTACCAACCTGCTAGCCAGTTGTTTTAAGGTGTTCTTTTTTGTTAGTAAGCAAGTATCAAACACTGGAAACCGGAAGTAAATGCACTTGAGCCAGCAGAAGCAATACTGTCTGCGAAAACTATCTGCGTGCAAACGGCACTAACCACAGTAGGTCGTGCTTAGCAAATTTGCAATACACAAGCAAGTGATTGGACCAGAACCGGGTGGAAGAACGACTGGAAAGGTAAAAAATTTGCGCTAATGCTTAGTGTACAGTGTCGAGCATTTTCCATCCCGTCGCATTGGGCGCGATTCTAACGGAAGGTCATTGTTTTCAGATCGTTTCTTTTGTTTTATCGTAAAGAGAGAAAAAAGCGGCAAAGAAGAAGCAAGCAGCATCACACGGGCTTCAACTGTCATTCTTCTTGCAATCTCACACATACACAAACCACGCACACAACCACACGTCGTGACACATCGCGCGTTTATACAAAACGGTATACGACAAAGGGAAAACAAGAAGGAAGGGGAACAGAAGCAACAGAAACGCGGCATCATCCCGCTCGCGTATTGTACATCATCTGAACGTGTCCTTCGCTGGTGTAATTGTACCGGCCCGGTAGCACGATGCCAGACTACAGTGACCTGGACCGACAAATCGAGCAGCTGAAACGATGCGAAATTATAAAAGAACACGAAGTGAAGGCCCTGTGCGCGAAGGCACGCGAAATCCTCGTCGAGGAGGGCAATGTGCAGCGGGTCGACTCACCGGTAACGGTGTGCGGTGACATCCATGGACAGTTCTACGATTTGAAGGAACTGTTCAAGGTCGGTGGTGACGTGCCGGAAACAAACTACCTCTTTATGGGCGACTTTGTCGACCGGGGATACTACAGTGTGGAAACATTCCTGCTTCTGCTCGCGCTGAAGGTCCGCTATCCGGACCGCATCACACTGATCCGCGGCAATCACGAATCGCGCCAGATCACACAGGTGTACGGGTTTTACGATGAGTGCTTACGCAAGTACGGCTCGGTGACGGTGTGGCGGTACTGCACCGAAATCTTCGACTATCTCTCCCTGTCCGCCATCATCGACGGGAAGATCTTCTGCGTGCACGGCGGTCTGTCACCTTCCATACAGTATTTGGATCAGATCCGATCGATCGATCGCAAACAGGAGGTTCCGCACGATGGTCCAATGTGTGATCTGCTGTGGAGCGATCCGGAAGACACACACGGTTGGGGAGTATCGCCGAGAGGTGCCGGCTATCTGTTCGGTTCCGATGTAGTATCACAGTTTAATGCCGCTAACGATATCGACATGATCTGCCGGGCGCATCAACTCGTGATGGAAGGTTACAAATGGCACTTCAACGAGACCGTACTAACCGTTTGGTCAGCACCGAATTATTGCTATCGGTAAGTGAACTATCGCCATGTATACGCATGACATTCGCACATTCTAATGCTCCTTTTTTTCATCTTCAGATGTGGTAATGTAGCGGCAATTTTAGAACTGAACGAAAACCTGCAACGCGATTTTACTATCTTTGAAGCCGCACCTCAGGAAAGCCGTGGTATTCCGTCTAAAAAACCTCAGGCAGACTACTTCCTTTAAGTCTTGTTTTGTGTTCCCTCGTTTCGGGTTTGCTGTACACCCTTGCGTATGTGTCCCACAGCTGGCATTCGTTGTGAAATGTACTGAATCGTAAATGGAAGACAGAATGGATGCTCGCCATTAGTTTAGATTGCGACCCGACTGACATGATGAAAATCCGTCAGCTATTAAATACGCTACTAATTGCGGCCTTTTTTTGATAACATACTGGCTCCGTATACTGTGTGTGGTGCTTACTTTCCTCTCTACGTGTGTAGTATAGATCAATGCTCAGAATATGTCGCCCTGTGTGTGCATTGGATTAATATGCCTCAACAGTATCCGTGTACCTTATTTGTTGTACTTTTGAAAATGTAGCAATTAATCAAACATGATTGGTAGCGTTTGCGTTACTTAAAAATTTTGCATTCAGCTACAAACGCCACCACCATATCGTAACATTTGCGGGCAGTTTCCATGCGACGCTACGGTACGGTTAATTTCCACATAAGCCATACATTTCATATGACTGTGCATGACGCCAGGAAGAAGGGAGGGTATAGTCCAGATGAGAAGGATGGGAATGACAAAAAAGGCCTCAAATGTAAACAGTAATAAACTAAGAAAGGGCAAACCGGATACGGTAAATGTGGGCTTTCACTGACTTTGCAGCGCGTTATCGTACTCTGCAGACAATCATCCAGCTACAGGTGTCTGTTACGAAACAGGTGGAAAATTTGATGCCGGGACACGTCATATGGTTTCCCGGGCAACTGAACGGATCATCCTGTTGTTTTTAAGATTAGGCGACAAAGCTAGTGAGCACCACCTTTCCAACTTACCCACATTTATCTAAAGTTATTCACAGTCGCAAACTCACGCGAGTGTGAAAACCAGATATTTTAGAATAAGACCCCTACCACACACGACAAACAAATGACGAAAGGAAATGAGTATGGAAGAATTCCGAAAGTTACTCAGGCGAAAAAGGACATGATAACAATAAACAATTGCCAAAATAAGTGCATTGATTGAAAATACAAAACTCTTAAAAACCAACAATTTTAATTTATTTGACTTTCTACAAACAAAAACATAGATAACAAATATTTGTAGCTAAAACTTTTAAATACAGTTCTTGGTCTACGGTAACTGAGTAAGTAAACACTTTATGTACACTATTCTACTAATTCTGCCACTATACTAAGACTGTGGTCCCTATCTTCGAGTCTTGAACAGGTTCGTCATTATTTCACCACATCTGGCCGATATTTTAAGATCCGCCTTCGGATCACCCCTCGTGGCGCCGATGTTAACGATAGCGACTGGAAGACCCAATTCTTTCGCCTGCAGTACTATCCGGTATCCGGAGAACACAGTCAGACTAGAGCCCAGCACAAGCACACCGTCCGATTCGATGATCATGCGTACGACTTTCTCTATCCGTGGCATGGGCACGTTGTCTCCGAAGAACACTATTTCCGGCTTCAAATTACCGCCACACTGGGGACAGGGTGGTATTTTAAACCCTTGCACATACTCCATCGAAAGTTCCACGTCACCGTCCGGACGCATGGCGGTAGAGTTATCTTCCATGGCCGGATTCAGTTGGTCCAGTATGTGCTGAAAGTCGTGCCGATCGATACGATAGTTACATCCTTTTCCCCGTTCATCCTGACTGCCAACGCAAATCACATCATAACCACTCCCGTGCAGTTCGACCACTTCCTTTGAACCGGCCTTCCCATGCAATCGATCCACGTTCTGTGTTACAATACCGCTTATCCGACCTTCGCGTTCCAATCTTGCTAGCGTGTAGTGTGTAACATTCGGTGCAATGGAAGAAAACCGTGGCCAACCGACATAGTTGCGAGCCCAGTAGCGCTTGCGGGTGGCTTCCGACTTTACGAACTCACCGTGCTGTATCGGTTTGTGGTTGGACCGGGCATACAAACCGACACCCTCGGATCGGTAGTCGGGGATGCCTGATTCGGTCGATATACCAGCACCGGTTAGCACAAGGATGTGTGGTTTGTCTTCCAAAAATTTCTCCAACCGACGGCAATCACTTTCCAGTGCCGGTTCGTGGGCCGGCACAAACATCGAGCTGGAGTTGAACCTTTTCCCATGCACCTGCGGTACTCGCCATCCTCCCAGGTATCTCATTGTAATTTTCGTACGGCTTAACTAATTGCTAAAATTCTAGATGAAAATGAATTTGTTCGCGATATTTATTGTTTATTTATTTGATCTTTGCGGAATGTCAAAGCAATTTCGCTACACGGTGAAACAATCGCGTTTATATCCACACGTCTACGAATCGGCTGTCTATTTGGCAGATCGCAGGAGACACCCTGTACAACATAAAATTGTAGTTTATCTGTTTGACTTCCTGTTTTAACATGTTTTTATCATTCGCCTCTAGATTTGTTATAACAGTGAACAACAAACACTGATTCATTTATTTTAAAATAAAAGTATGCAAGTGCCGCTTGATTTTATTGGTTTTTATAGTGTTTATATCTTTCTTAAGTGCAGAAAACTATTGTCAACGCATCAATAAGTAAGAGTGGAAAAATCAAGTGCATTGATCATCTGTTGTGTGGCTGGCCGGTGTAGGCGCTAGCTCCCCGACGGCTGGAGAACTTTGCAAAAAAGTAAGTGGGTGTCTGCGAAGGGTGGTGGGACCCCATCTTCCATTCCGCTTAGAACTTCCAGGAAAATTGTTTTGTTGTATGGTTCTCGTTTCAAAATTACTTCCAAACGCTTTGCGTCGTCTTTCAGGTTTTATTTTTATTATTACTCTTTCGTTTCTACTACACTCGCTACCGGTTCCGGTTCCGATATCGGACCCGGTTCCGGTTCAGATTTCGGAGTCGGTTGCGGTTCAGATTTTGGACCCAGTTCCGGTTCAGATTCCGATCCTGGTTCTGGTTCTGATTCCGTTCCCGATTCCGAGTCCGATTTCGATTCCTCCTTCTTAGGTTGTACTGGAGCATGCGGAAGTGCTTCTCGGAACGGATCGAGTGTAACATTCACTTTCCTGTAGATTTTCTTCAAATACAAACACAACACATGATCGCACCAGGTTCCAAACTCCAGATAATACTTCAAACTATTCTTATAGAGATCAAGTTTCAGCAATCCAGCCTTCATCTGTGGAAGGATAAGAACATTATCAATCGTTACATTACACGGATCGACACGATCGAGCATCCGTTTACTCACTTCACAAAACCGAACATCGTTCACGCGTCCCGGCGTATGATGCACGGTGTAGTAATGCTTGTGGAGATCCTTTGAGCTTTCGAACAGATGCTGCAAAAATGTAAGCAGGTTCGTTTGAATGGGAACGCACGCTATAGAGCCTTCGGGTACTTACATCGCAACACTTGATTTCCACCTTTGGCAATCGGGGATGTTTGATGTAATCCGTCGAAACGGTGGTATACTTGTACAGTAACTTCGTCAGCAGCTCCTCGATGTTCCACATATTCATCATAAACTGCTTATCACACAGATCCCACGTTTCAACGATGCTATCATACCGCTCGAGAAAGTATTTCGTTTCCACTATAAAATTGTACGTCTAGAAAGTGTACAAAAAAAAACAATCCGATTATACTCTGCCCGATTGCTAACGATGCATTACCCACTTACCAAACGCCATTGGGCCACATCTTCGGGCGTTTTGGCACACTTGCGGAACTTGACCGTGTCCTCGAGAATCATCTTGTTGCCCGGTAGCTTGCCGTCCTTCGACTGAAGGCGAATCGAAGCTTTCACTTCGCATCTAGTGTTTCCCTTAGTGCTCGTCCGCTCGCATTCTCATTCTCGCGTACGAAATCGTAAGGACAAAAATAGAGGCTTGTGCGATGTGTAAACAGATTCTTTACATAGGAACCAACAGCAAGAACGGATGCTCGAGTGCCTACGGTGCACATGCCGCACCAAAATCACAAACAACAGCAGTGGCTTAGAAATCGCTTTATTTATTCACATTATATACGTTTCTTAATATGTACAGACACCATTCTTACCGTTACCCCTGTGGTTTGGTTAATCGCTAACATTGAAGATACATATCATTAAATTATCTTACAAAACACATTCTTAAAGGCTACACAAAAATGTCGCTTCCCTGCGAGGATCCCTACAGGTTGAACGTGTCCAGCGTGATGATAATCTTTTTGAGGATCTTTTTCAAGTACAGACATAGATAACGGTCGGCGATGGTTCCGTACTGTACGTATTCGCTTACCCTCCGATTGAAAAATGCCAATTTAAGTAGGGCAGATTTGAGCTGGGAAATAAAAAAGGGATGTTAAGCTGTTGTACTTTGATCGCGCTTTGTGTGTGTTTTCCGTTTCCTCCTACCTCGCAGTTATCCGTTTCTTCAAAATGCGATTTCTTGTGTCGGCAGGAGTGATGGTGTAGCCTCAGATCTTTCACTGTTTGAAACTCGAGCTGAAAAAAGAAAAACAACCAAACACATTACTGTTACGACCGTTGCATTCGGTGGTGGTGTGCCTCTGTGAATTGATTGCTATATTTAAAACGGAAACTGATCGTGATGTGGTATGCATTCGATCGGTCAATCGATCGATGACATTGTGCATCGATCGCCAAACTTGTTTTGTATTGTATGGTATGCGAATGATAGCTCTTCGTTAAAGGCGTCGTTATTTTTAGCCCCACACAATCACACTGTCGATCGTTTATCATTATCAAGTTCATGTCAAAACTGCCTTGCTGCTACTACCCGTCCCATCACGTACACTACTTACATCGCAACATTTCAGATTGAAGAAGGGTTTGCTTTTCCGGTCTCCAACACCTTCGAGCGAAAGGGTAGTAAAGCGGGACAGCAACTGTGTAACGTTCTCGTGGATTTCGATCAGATAGTGCAGAAAGAAGTTACCCGACAGATCCCAGTGACTGATGATGGAATCGAACTCGTCGAGGAAATACTTCGTCTCCGACACGAACTTTTCCACCTTGTGAAAAGTAATTGGCGTATCAGAAAATAGGTTACTGTTTACGTCGAACTTGTACAACTTACATCACGGGTCTTCACTATTTGTTCCATTATTGCTTTCTATTGAACGGTCGCTAGCGTGGCACCTATCAAAGGGTTTGGTGAGATAGTTCAAGATACCTTTGTACACCCAGATACTGTGCAGTCACGCAATTCGAACCACTTGTTTGTTCCGCTCCTCAATGGTTTCAGTAGTCAACGGAAGCTGATGCTGTACTGATCTACGTCGTGCGAAATGGTTTACCAAGAAAATTCTCTACCCCATCCGATACGCACTACCAGCAAAGCCGACAAAAGCCCACGAAAAAAGAAAATAGCTCGTTAAAGCCGAACACACAAGCCGGAAGGAAATAGTGCAGGGTGGGTAGATCCTTCAATAAAGGCCCCGCGAAACGATCGGTTCCGATATGTTGGCGGATTGAAGATGATCATGATCTCAGGGCTGTTAATGCGCAGGATCGCGAAGGGTATGGTGGTAATACTTTGCAGTATCGGATCGAACTGTTCGATTTTTATTTTAAAACTTCAAGGTACAAGAGATTCGCTTCGCTATTCTCTTCAAGTCCACCAGCATGGTACAGGTGTACTCTTTGCCAAATCGTGTGTACTCGTCCAATCGATGCCTCATATGGTCCAACTTGGCGAAAGCCGATTTAAGCTGAAATTAGTACAAAAGACAAAATTATTTGCTCGATCCCGGTGGTGGCACACTCGCTGACTCACCTCCAGCATGTTCGGGTATACAAGAAACGCTTCATTGTGGATGGCCTTATAATGCTTACGGAATTGCTCATTGTCGGTGAATCGTAACTGTGGATAAACAAGCACATCAATAAGATCGTTGATTTTCAATTGAAGGATTAGTTGATACTTACGCCACAACACAGCATTTCCTTCTCCGAACGTGTGCTACCATCATCCAGAGGAGTTGCTTCGAATTTGTTCAACAATATCTTCACCTTGGAACGAATCTCACGCAAATAGCTCTTGAACACCAGCTTGTACAGATCCTTGTGCAACACAATTCTATCATACTCTTTCAAGAAATTTTTCACGTCATTTTGGAACCGATCTAGCTGCAACGATAACGTTTAATGTTATTCAGCGATCTCCAGTGGTGGGATGTCCGCCAAAGTGTTCACGTACGTTCTTATACTTATTGCTATAGTTGTAGATGTTGGTATGTATGTAGACCGTTGTTGGAACACCCATCTGCAACTGGACGAACACTAAAATCGCACACCCAAACTTCCCAACTCACCAACGGGAACTGAACTCATGTCCAGTGGTCAATCGGTCAAATCAAATCGGTTCTTTCATTCTCTACCCCAACCATGGCTCAGAAAAACCAGAACGTGCTGCGCAAAACTGAAACGTCACGGTTTATTTATTCTTCGACTAAAAATAAGGTTCGTCTCCTGCTATACAGCGGGGATCATCCCATCTACCACTTGGGACCACGTTCCAATGTGGTGTACAAGTTGTTGGCAATTTTGTTCAGATTCATCACTAAAACAGTGGTTGATTCTGTGGCGAAGTATAGATATTCCTGTACCCGGCGATGAAAGTATTGAAGCTTGCCGTGTCCCGAACGAAGCTGCAGAGGTGAAAGTTTGATAGAATAAACGTTAACAAAAGAGGGTTTCAATCCTCGAACAATGCATAAGTACCTCCACAATGCTTGGATGGATAAGCCGTGCAAAGTTGTGAAATTCAAAGTAGTGCCTTTTAAGTTCTTCGCAGTCATCGAACAGAACCTTTCAACACAAGAAACCCAAAGATTGATTAACGACGCACTCGTAATAGTCGAAGGAAACTTACGCCACAGCAAAACTTCTCCATGAACAATTGTCCTTTCGTGCCACCGGATCGAATGTGTTGGAATTTTTGTAGCAAGTCCATAACATCGTCGTACAGATGCTTCAGTTGGCGCCGAAAGCTTCGGTGGTACGCTACGGAGTGTAGCACTATGCGATCGTACTCTTCCAGAAAGTGTTCCACATCCGTTGAAAACTTAGCTAGCTGGATAAAGCAGCACAAACGTATAGAACACTATGAATGTGACGCACTAGTACACTACCACTATACTTACGTTTCGATATTTGCAACTAAAATCTTGCGTTCGTTTGCGAACACACGTCGGGGCGGAAACCATACTGTAACCTTGTGATTAGACAACCTTTCGAGCGGGAAGTAAAAGTGAAAGTGAATTTCTTCATGGCCATTTCCGGACGGAGAGAAGAATTCAATGTCCCAATGTATTGGCGTCATTAGTACAACGTTGATGAACTAATCATTAATACTATTTAAAGATTTGTCTCAATCCAAACTCTACTGTAAGATCAACTGATCAGTTGGTTTCAAAATCATAGTCATCATGTTTGTTGATCATTCCGTACACAAACACACCGACACACCACGTGTTTCGTTTTCAGGGGTAACATTTATTTCATTCTTCGAGGTTAAACACATGCAAAGTTAATGATCTAATAAACTGATCGACATCCTTCTTGGAAGGGCATGGCGGGAATTAGCAACGACGGGGTTAGTGTAAATTTGAGTTTTTTTTTCTACCACTGATGGTAGAACGCGACAGCCTTATGAGCTAGTGAGGGTTTGCTTCTCTGTTTCGGGCCGTACATCCCAAAAACACCACAATAGGTCCATCTCAACCAAGATGTCCCGCCAACACTGAATTGCTCTTCCGCAGTAGTCGCTTCAGGGAAAATATGAGGTCGTTGTTCATGGCTTTTCCATGCTCGATGTACGTCTGGACTTCATTCGCGTAGTCTCGGATTTGGTCCAGCTGTCAGGGATAAGAAATATCATTTTAGTATTAGAGTACATAACTCGCACGTAGACGATCGTGAAGTTACCTCTGGCAGGGAAATAGCTTTGTCAGCCTCTTTGTGAACTTCCTCGTAGTGTTCGTCAAATTCTTCCGTATTCATTGCTTGCGGATCCTGTAAGCAAGGAAAGAGGAAGAAAGAAAACAATATGAAAGCTCTGCAGATCACACTCATCCAATGAGGTTGAAGTATGCTGTCTTCAGCTATATCTTACCTCGCCACAACACACGATGTGCTTGTAGAGGAAATCCTCCCGGACCATCGTATGCAAGATGTATCGTTGGAGCAACGTCACCAGCGGTTCACGCAGTTCGTTCACGGTCTGAAGGAAGACGCTCTTGTGCTTATCCTTCTCCTCCAACAGATCGTCGTACTTTCCGAGGAACCTGTTCGTTTCCGCCAGGAATAGTTTCAACTGCCGGGAACACAAGCAATACATGAGCACAACACCAACAAAAAGACGTTAGCTTATTTGAAGAAACTCACCCTTTCGAATGTTGTAATCTGAGGCACTCGTTCTGGTTCTGGTTCTGGCTCCGGTTCATCATCGGATGGTTCTCCCTCGGATGCAACCTTTGCTTCCTCAGGTGCGGCATCTTCCGGTACTGCTTCCGCCGGTGCCGGTGCCGCTTCCGCTGCCGCCGGTACCGCTTCCGCTGCCGGTGCCGCTCCATTTGTGTTTTCTTCTGCCATGGTGTGATCGGAAGTCACTCACGATAATAAACCGCACCCTAGGAAATGCTTTCGAGGAAGTATTGTTTGCCGGCAGTGGTTGTTTTCGCTGCTAGGAGAAGGTACCTTCGCTGGTGAATGTTTAGCACTAAATGATGCTTAGCAGCAATGCAGGACACCTCATAAGCTGCTAAGCTGTGGTATCTAAACCACCCGCAACACACCTTCGGGAGTGTAAGTATCGTTGCTCGTGCTCTGCCCGAAACGCGCGAATTGCAGCTGCGCCGTGCACGAGCCATCTGCGCGTGTTGCTAGCCTTACCACCCCAAAAGCCATCATGATTCGTCATCATCCGAGGCGTGGCGAGCACGAGTTTGACGAATCTTTCCACTGCGATGCAGCATTTGACAGTAATGCGGTAACATTCCTGCAAAGGACATACCGACACTCGTACGGCTTCACGTCAGGAATGTTCGTTGAAGGCTAAGCGCACCGACACATGTACAGCCGGTCGGACATCGTCGTTAGACGGCGCTAACCCTGCGTCGGAATATTTTGTAGAATTCAACCCAGAGTAAACTTAAATGACGATATAAACGAAAAGACATAACGGTAGCTTAGCAGTGTTGGAAATTATGAAGCAATTTGCTTTCGTTTGCTCTTGTGAAAGTATGCTTTCTAACTTTGGCGCCAACGACCTTTTGTCTGATTGCCGGTTTACGGTTTGGCTACGTGCCCAAGTTCATCTGCTAACAATAAAATCTAGACGGGAGGTTTTCAACCGCTGCAAAAAAAAAGTTGGAGAGGGGATACAGCTTTCGTGTGCGATCCTTGATCCTCGCAACAGCAGATGATCGTTCAGTTAAGCGCAGTCACTTTCGTTTGGGACATCACCGCTAAGCTCTGTGGCACGTGTTTACTGATCGGACAGTAGCTTATCATGAAATCAGACACCCACAAGTCGAATACATCCCCATGGGATCAGGTAAGCGTAATCAAATCCCTATACTTTGATCTCGAAGGTTTATCGTGTTGTGTTGCTTTACAAGTTGGACCAACTGGTGAAAGAAACGCGCAATTTCCTTACCGAGTACGATGACATTGTGCTGCACAAAGAACTCTACCGTACGTTGTTCATGTATCACCTGACGAATCTTCGAGATGAGGTGATATTGCTGCTGAAAAAGTTTACCACCCTGCCGAAAGATATCGCCGAGGAGAAGGAGATTGAGTGTTGTGGTGTAAGGCCGTTTACATGTGTGTCTGAATGTGAATGAATGATAGCAAACGATCGTTACAGGTGATGTACAGCGAGAAGGATGCGTTCAAGCAACACTACGAGGATGCACACAACAAGAAAGTTCTCCAGTCAGCATCCTTATGCGAGGTATTAAAATGCAGTGGCTGTAATTTGATTAAATTCCGATAATGAACAAAACATTTCATTTTCAACAGCTAAAGATGTCTTTAACAAAAATTGCATTCTTCGAACGACATATCAAAGACTATTTGTTGGGCGGACAGGAATCAAGCTGTGAGCTTTTGTTGAACTTGCGGAGGATATTGAGACGGTTGGATCATACGTTGGAGTTTTAGTTTTATTATTTGCTTGTCATGTTGTTAATCTATCCCTCTCAGTAATTATTTTCAATAAATTGTCAATAACCTGTGGCTCTATTATTGTAATTTTTTTCCTCCTCCTCCGAACATTATTCCGCCCGGGTTGGTTTCGTCTAATAACGTATGATGGAGATGATTCTTCGGAGAATTTTTGTTAAATAAAAGCACAGTCCATTATTCGATGCAATGCCCGACGCGATCCATTCATCCAGCATCCGGCGAAACATCACCATCCGCAACAGGGCCATTTTCATCTGAAATCGCACAGTGTTTAACAAACTTACAGCAACGCAACGCAGTGGCATACTCCCTGTGCGTGCACTTACCTCACACGTGGTGGCTACCATTAGGTACGTCTTATCGTGAACCGCGTAATAGTGTAACCTCAAGGCAGCCAGCGTCCGAAACTGATCGTCACAGCACACCAGCGGAAACTTTTCCCTGTAGCCCTTGACGCGGATCGTGTAGTCGGGGATCGGTTCCGGTTCTTCGTCACTTTTCTTCTTGCTCTTCTTTACCGGTTCGGGCATCGGAAATCCGTACGGGTCGGTTGCGACGACAGCCGGCTTCGGTTCACACCACTCGATGATGGCGAAATTCATCAAGATTTCTATGATCCGGAACCGAATCTCTTGCAGGTAATAGTAGAAGAACGTGCGGTAAATATCCTTGTGCATGACGATACGATCAAAATCGTCGTGGAACTGTTTCACGTTTACGATCATTTTTTGCAGCTAAATTAAAGGTCAAGAAAAGCGATCAGTATTGCAATTGTTTCGCTGGTGCACGATTTCTATCCAGCACAGCACTTCACCTTATCCCATTCGAGAGCTTCTTGGGGTGTTTCGAAGTATGGTCTTATGGAAAGATACTTTAGCGTCAACATCCTTGAACTGACTGAGCGGAATCGAACGGGAAATCGTTTCTTAGAACATGTTTCAGAACATCCGCGATCAGAGAGACGAGTCTATATTTATTTCTCCTATGGCAGCTATACGACATTCTATTGCATCCTATCCAACCAAAGCATACAAATACTATTTCGCAACTGTATTGAAAAAGAACACAATAAAAATACTACAAACTACAGCTACCCATCCAGCACCAATACTATCCGAATCCTTCGTGAAAGTAGCTTAACTTGCAACCATGCTTGTTGTACTCTTTGCATTTCAGCCGTATCTCTTTCGTCAGCTCCTTCGGGCCACAGCTAAAAACTGATACCGATTTTCTAAAAGCGAAATAAAATTTGCATTAAATGGAAGCTGTGATTCTTGCGGGCAGGTTTTCTTGTTCCATACTTTGGATAAAGTGTAACCAGATCGATAAACACATCATTCCAGTTCGGTCGTCCCCGGTGCATTCGTGACTTGATCGATGGCATATCGCCAAAACATTCCGCTAACAGATGTTCATCGTAGTTTTGCGTCCAGTACAGCTTCACCCAAAAGCGATCCGGTTTGTTTTGGCTCCAGAACTAAAATTGATGTTGGCAAAACATTATTCCGCTCTCGTTCACCTTCATCCGGTTTACCTTTTCCTGCAAACGAGCAATCTCGTCCGCAAACCATAGAAACGTTTCCAAGCTGCGTGCAATCCAAACGAGATGAACTCGAGCCGGTTGATCGACATTGGTACTTCTGAAAGAGTGAAACACGTGTAGTGTGTGTACACAGTTAACCTTCTTCATAGATACTATCTTACAATAGCAAACGCATAATGGTAACAAACGGTGTAATACCAACACCAGCACCGATAAAAAGAATTCGCTTGCAATCAAGCATATTGCTCATGACCGAAGGGTACGGTCCATCGAGAAGGAATTCGATTCGCCGATACGGGTCAATACCCCCCAGATTACGCTTGCATTGTTCGCGCTGTGCAACTCGACCGTAAAGCTCCTCAGTCCAGTCACCACGCACCTTGATCGTGAGTGTAATATCGTTCCGATCCTCTGTAGGTAGCTGCAAAATGGTGATCATTAATATGTTGTCTATTCTATCGAACCTCTATGGAACTCTGCTTACCTCTGTTATCGTAAATGGATGCCACTCGAGTGTCGAAATTGCTGGACACTGTAGTAACACGTACTGTCCGGGTAGGATCTTTACGCGGGATTTTCTACAGAACTGTAACCGGAGATGTACGGCATGTCCTGCCATTGCGTACGCCTGCACAGTCGCTATTCGGTACCGCTCCGCATGGGAACTTAGATAGCGGAAGGATATATCCAACAGGTAGATCAATAACCCGGTCAGGGGCCATATCCATGCTCGTTTTATACCAGCAGCAAATTGGGGAGGTTCTTCGCACAGTACCAGCAAGTCCTCATTACTATGGAGCGTAACGTTATCGACAAGATCGCACATAATCTTATGCTTATCAGTATTTGTTTGATGTTTGATGATGTTGCTGCAACAACAACAAAATACAATTATTTGTGTGCCTACTAGTTTATCTTCGGAGCATAATCTACCAACCTTAATGGGTGATAAAACATCATGCCATAAAATATCAGAAAAAGATGATGCGAAGTAAAGAAGCTGTTATAAAATCGGTCGCGTACCGATCGTCTAGCTAGGTAAGCCATTGCTACCAGTGTTACCAGCATGATGCAGCCAGAAAATCCTGTAGGAGTGGCAAACAGCAGTCGCATGATGTTCTGCTCGTGCGTTACGGAAAATCAATAAATAAATCATTCTCATTTTCAGTTGGGACGCTATAAAGGAATCTTACGTCATCTGGCCCATTCGCCCAGTTGATTTCCCGGTAGCGCACGTCATAATTGTCCACAAAGTTAACGATGTTCACAAAATGTGCCACACTGTGTACAACTGGATTGAATGAAAGCAAAACCATATATACTACCACGCTGCACAACGTTTGGTATGATACACTTACGCGCAACGATCAACAAACTGTACCCCAATATCAGATGGAGCACCTTCGTCTTCTCCAGATAATGAACCAGCAAACGCATAGACCATCGGCCAAATAGTTTGTGAAGGAGCAAATTAAACGTCTTGCACGTGGGCAATGTTATCAGGGCCATGGTCACATTAAGAACCGGTGCTGTTCCGCGTGAAACGCATAATCCATTCTAAAGTGTTATAAAGAATGTCGTGATATAAGGCAGATACTTTACACTTTCTCTACTAACCCCAAGAATTCGGCTAAGATAATAGTATTCCACATCTTGATGATAGTTGCTGAATGCTTTACAAAATACCACAAAATTGAAACCAGTCCAGAGTAGCTGCAAGATGATAAATTTAATTACAGCCGAATTGTAAATATTGGACACCGTGGGGCTTCCCATGGACACTTACCGCGATGATATATTTGAACATAAAATTTCTCGATGAGTGATAGATTTTGTTCACACGCTCCATCGTAAATCATTTCTTCTGAGGTGCTCCTACCACCCGACCCACCCACATCCGGAACTAACGTAATGATCGCAGATGTCTTCACCCCCTTCACAATGATGGTAGCATAGAGATGATCAGCTCAATGTTATGACGATTGTTTATACTAGCGGTCGAACCCAATCAGATGTTATGTCGCTATCCAGCACGATCGATGTCTGTTTGGGACAAAAATAGAACATCAAATGCACGTTGCTACCGCCATTCGCACATCTGTTTTCTCGGACATGGTTTACGGACACTGCACTCACTGGTTAGGTTGCGCCCCGAAATAGGAGAACGCAGCAAAAAAAGCCTCTCTGCAGCCTAGTTTCTTGACCAACTTTTACCCAATGGTATGGCTTTTAGGCATACTTATCTTGCTAACCGTTATCGGACATTTACCTTCCGGATGGATTACGATTATCGATGTTTTAAAATATTGACCACAATTCCTACACAACTAACTGCAACCTTCGAATGGTAAATTGAATGTGAAGTTGGCAAAACGCTTTGCTTTTTGCAGCCACCACGAGATCACCGGCTGCGCAGGGCAATAAAAACACTTCACTTCAGCAGTCGTAAACCCGGCAGCATTATCCAATCGCGACTTTCCACGACAATGGTTCCCTTTCTACTGCGAGGTTTGATTTGTGGAAGTCACGTTCCGCGACTCAAACCTGGCAAATGCGATCGTACGATCGTTCGCTCGTTTGACCAGACGCTTGCTAGACGCAAACCCGCTGGACGCTCGCTATGTCTTGGTGCCGTTTCCGTTGCGTGCCCATAGACGGTGAATGTGTCGGCGCAGTAAAACCATCACTCAGCACAGTCGTACATGTTCTTTGTTCTTGTTCGAAGATTTCATTCAGTCTCGTTAGGAGAAATTATGGTCGGAGAACTTGACCCATCACGCACGATTAGCTTTTAGTTTTTCTGCAATGTAACAGTAATTTTCATTGGAATTCAGCTCACCAAATTGCCAGGAAATTATCATATGGAACTACGGAAATTTTATCCGAAGCGGAATGATCCTTGATCTCTGATTTCTCTTCAAAATGATCCTGGATCAATCCCCAAAATTACTCGGAGAAACAAACTCTCATGATATTCTTTCCAAAGATTATTCGCTTCTTCCGTAGAGGATAATCATTCGTACGACCGCTTTGAATATCGTGTAGAGTTAAAGCCACGTGGTTGTTCTAAAATACAAGTTTTAGTACAACCAATTCTGTTCCACACAATCTGTGTGTCATTAGGCAGTGGTCTGGTAGGTTTTCTATCGCTGCAAGAAATAAAATATCGTTCCCCTCCATAGATGTCGAATGATTTAATGCATGCAGTATTAAACAAAAAAAATCAGAAAAGATAACAGGAATGACAAATATTAGCTTATCGTTCATCACTGTTCAACATTGTACGAAGAAAACAAAAATATCATGGATCACAGTTTTGTTTTGGTTGTGTGAGACCGCAACCTAACTTGCCAAAGTCGTTTGTGCAGGGGCCACTTTGCAGGGGGCCGTGTGTTTGGATCGCGCAAGGCTTTGTCATTTCTTTGCAGGAGTTTGAATCATTTTGTTCCGATTTTCATTCCAGCAATTGACCAGCTAAGTTCTCTGTTGTATTCGTTCCGTTTTGACCACAATTTGCAATATAATAATGGTGAGTACATTCCTTATCATCGATCAGCTTTATCAGCATTAACACACGCTTCATTTCGTATTTATAGTCGAACCAATATTTAACAACCAACGTACTGCTTGAGACACTGTCGCTCAATCTGGATACGTACGCTTCGGGTCCGAAGGAAATCGATACATTAACTCTGACCCAGGTAGAAAAGCTGATAGAAAAGATGCAGCAATTTCTAAGCGACTGTACGCTCGTCCCTTTTGTCGGTGATGCACAGACCAGGGATAAGCTCATGAAGAACTTTTGCCAGAAACCGGATACTGTACGCTGCCAGATGTGTAGCAAGTTTATCAACAAGTATGAGGCAGCCATCGAGCACATCAAGCAACACGAAGAGCAACTAAATCAACTGTTATCACCCAAGCCGATCATTAAGACCTTTGTTAAGAAAAACTGCATCCCCAGAACGAACGAAAAACTACCCAAAAAAATGAGGAAATTTTTGACCAAAAATCCTAATATCTTGGTCGTTGAGGTTGCGATCGAATGCACCTATGTGCAGAATGATATCGACAACGATAGGGCACTGAAAGATTTGGAGACGTTCTTGCAGCCTTACTATCCAGCCGTCAAGTGTTATCCGTTTGGTTCCCGTATCGTCGGTACCGGATCGTTCTCCAGCGATCTCGATGTGTTTGTCGATCTGAATAATGTTTACTACGGAAACAGGGAAAAGACTCTACAGGAGGAGGTTGCGCTTACGGAGTCGATTAAACACATTGAAACCATCCTGAGCCGCAGTCGAGAATGGAGTATCGATGCCGCTATCTTAAATGCCCGTGTACCAGTGATGCGGATCGTAAGTTCCATTTACGACAAGCTACGCTGCGATTTAACGTTCAGCAATGGACTAGCGCATCGTAATTCGTTGCTGTTGAAGTACATGTTCGGTTTGCAGCCAACTGGTAAGCATAACTCCAGAATCGTCCCACTAGCTAAACTATCCTATTAACGTTTTGTTGGTCTGCGTCTCGTTTAGCTCGTCAGCTTGTGTGCTACCTGAAGTGTTGGAATCGGGAAAGTTGTCTGAATTCGTACACCCTGTCGCTGATGGTTATTTATCTGTATCAGTGCCGTAAGCTGCTGCCGTCTGTAGCTCAACTCCAGGAAGATGCAACCAACGACATCATAATCGACGGTAAAAAGAAATTGGAAAAAACCTTGTTACAAACGTTTACATGATCTTTTGCACTGCAGGTTGGAATGCTGGCTTCGCTACACCTACACTGGAAGAGCTTGGACTCAATCTGTGGCAATCGTCGATCCTTGACCTGGCAAACATGTTTTTTGATTTTTACCGTGTTGATGGAGGACATTTCTCGGTGGAAACGCAAGTGGTTTGCCCGTTTCTCGGTAATGTGCCTGTAAAGAAGAGTTCGTTCGAGCCACCAAATTACGATGGCTTACCGGCACAAATGGGACGGCTCAAAAACTACCTGCTTGCTAAACAGCAAGTGGAGACCAATCCCAAGCACCTGTTTGCTAACCATAGACCGTTCGTTGTTCAGGATCCATTCGAGCTTAGCCACAATGTGGCCAAAGCAATCCCGGTAGAGATTGCATCGCGCTTAATGCATTGGATTGACTTGAGCATGGCATTAGTTGCGGATATGAAAGAAGAATTTGATGGATTCACTCCAATCGACTTTCACTAACATTACCATTTTTTTCTTGATTATATTGATTGAATAGGATTAATCCAGCAAGTTGCTTGCCACTTCCACTAACAATTTGACATAGTATATATATATATATTTTTCAATAAAATCATCTACTTGGATGAAACTACTGGGTTCTAGTTGTTTTATTTGGGTTCTATGAAGAGTTTTACCAGCGCGATTAACAATATTAAGTTAAACGTTCGAAAATCCTGTTTTAGTTTTGCGATTTAGGAAACGGTACAGGTAAGAGATGCGTTTCTCCATATCTCTCCATTTTGTAGGCCTAGCGACTGGATAGATCGTGTGACTGAGCATTTTTCGCTTCCGCAGCAGAACCTGGTACTCATTGCCGGACACACCACGGAGCCACGAAGGTACGGAGTAGAGTACACGGGTGGGATGTAACCGCTCGTTGCCAAGAATGTCGATATAATCGTTCTGTCCAAATAGTGCTCGTTTTTCGCACCAAGCGTTCTTGGGTCTGTGTAGGAAAAAAGCCGGTCAATTAATGATGCTATAGAAAGTGTTCGGTATTCCTATTCAGACGAATCGATTGCACATACTTGTAGTCGGGCATTGGCAGTTTCTGTCCATTGGCCAGGTGAGGAAGGAGTCCTCGCTGTAGAATTTTATCTTCATAACCGTATCGTCTCACCAGCGGACCACGGGCAACTTTATCCGCATGATATCTGTACCGGACGGCGGTAAGTTGCGGCTTCCAGAGTACCCGTACGATCGAAGTGAGTATACTGCCGGTGAACGCCATTATGCAGCGTTATGTCGGCAAAGAGTTTTTTTTTATCGCGTCCAAATTGTTTTAGGGAGGGGTGTTTCGGTTTTCTCGGAATTTCTTACAAGCCGTTCACGTTATTTTTCCCGACATAGAAAAGAAAAACATTGCGAATGTCACGCCTGCTTGTTTTGACATTTCCTCCCGGCAAGGTTTCCACATTGTGAGGTATACTTTTCATAGAAATATAAAAAACCATCCCATTTTTCATAACAATTTATGAGCAACAGTACGTTTAGAGCATACAAAGCCTATCACAAATTATAAAGAATATCTGTGTAGTGTTTGTGCGCAATTGAACTGAGTAAGCAGTGTACGAACGGCTGAAATTTGAACAAAACGTTCCGGCATCTTGACAGCATACGAATGTCAGTTTGAAACAACACACAGGGCTGCCAACGTACAGAATCACACGAGCAATAGCCAAAAAATGCGCGTTTCTTCTTCCTCCTGAACGGTGCGCGCTCTTTTCGCAGCTGTCTCGTTTCGGCTCCTCGTGGACACGCGCTAATCGAAGAAAATTGTAGCGCATGTAGTGAAGGGAATTACATTAGTGGTATTCGGAACAAAAACGTGCAACGAATCTTGCAACCCGCCGTGAAGTCATCGCTAGCGGCTGGCAGTGCAGTGTGATTAGCGGCCATCCACCAACTGGGGAGCCAGCAAAGGAGCGACCGAATCGGAAGCAGCACCGAAAATCGCCCGTGTTTCTCAAGCCAGGCGCCAGCCATCCTCCACGCTAGCAGCGGCGAACCATTGCTGTCCAACGAGCGTAGCTGATAGATGCGAAAATAATGGCTGCGGGAGACCAGGAACAGTTTCAGCAGCTGATGGGCTCGCTCCTGTCTACGGACAATGTGGTTCGTACGCAGGCAGAGGTACGTAGCTGCGTCGCAACCGGTCCCCCAAGGTCGCCGGACTGTGTGTTGTACTACGGCACGAGTTTTCTTCCCGTTTTGCTACGCCCGCACCCATACATTGATGTGCGGTAGTGTGTTTCCGGTTCCTGCTTTCTATCGCTGGTAATCGATGTGTGCTGAATTGGAAGAAAACCGCGTCACCCGATGGGCTTAGACCGTTTGATTACCACGATAACAACGCAAATGACTCATATCCCGTGGTGCTTCTTGTACGTGTGCCACGAACGCGGCGCACGTAATTTGATTGACAATCGTGTCTATAAAGGGTCTGGAAACGAAACAGCTGGACAAGTGTCAGGGTGTGGAATGGATGGAGGGAGGTGGTGAATTCAGTATTATTATTTTGGTCATACGACGGGCGTGACCTTCCGGTGAGAGAATCACATTTGCATAGTGCAAGACCGTTCCATTCGCGCGATGAGCTAAAAGGAAGATAAGAAACCGTAGTAAGCATTGAAATGGAATTAGCAACGGAGGAACCGTGGCGTGGTCGTCAGCATGTGCCTTTTTTGAGCGTTGCTATACAACCACGATCGCGATCGCACCTACGGTTTGCAAGATCATTGTGTTGGTAGAGTTTCTTGACCAACGCGAACAATCTCAATGGTGGTGTGTCGCAATGTTGGGAAGGTGGGGGGCCTAGGCGCCGTATATTTGACGTTGCGAGTGATGCACAATGTCAAATTACGTCTTCCATCGGTAGAAAGTCGCATTTTATCGATTTTACAGCACCGCTTGTTCGTGACCGTTGTCACCTTTGCAACATTTTTTTTTTGTGTTTTTATTTACCTTTTTTGGTCCAACGAACAGCAGTATTGTTGTAATATCCTTGCACGTGCGTCAAACGATCGCTGAAATTGCAGCACAAACAACATGCTGTCGCTGTTGTTGCGACACGTGTAGAACGTATGAATAAACCGATTCCGACCATCCACAGGAGGTGTACAATGGATTGCCGTGTGAAACAAAGGTTCCGCACCTGCTCGGCACGATACAGAACCCACAGATGGCGGAAGATGCTCGGATGCTGGCGGCCGTCCTGCTGCGAAGGTTGTTTTCTTCCGAGTTTCATGAATTCTACGAACCGCTACCACCGGAATCGAAGGAACCGCTGAAGCAACAGATCCTGCTGACGCTGCAGCAGACCGAGTCCGGCAGCATGCGGCGAAAGATCTGCGAGATGGTGGCCGAGGTCGCCCGGTGCATGATCGACGATGACGGAAACAACGAATGGCCGGAATTTTTGCAATTCCTGTTCCACTGTCACAACAGCACGAACGTGCAGCTGCAGGAGGCCGCCCTGCGTATATTCGCCTCCGTGCCCGGGATATTTGGCAACCAGCAGGCCCAACATTTGCCGCTGATCAAGCAAATGTTTATTAAATATCTGGAGCCAACCTCCGATCAGGAGGTTCGCTTCCAGGCCGTCCGCGCTTACGGCGCGTTTGTGCTGCTGCACGACAAGGAGGAGGATGTGAAGCGCCAGTTTGCCGATTTGCTGCCGCAGGTGATAATGATCACGGCCGAAAGTATCGAGCTGGGCGATCCCCAGAACCTGATGCAGCTGCTGATCGACATGGCCGAGGGCGTGCCAAAGTTCTTCCGCCCGCAGCTGGAACCAATCTTTGAGCTCTGCATGAAGGTGTTCAGCACGGTGGACATGGAGGACAACCTGCGCCATCTGGCACTGGAAATGATGGTTTCGCTGGCGGAAAATGCATCGGCCATGGTGCGCAAACGGGCGGAAAAGTACGTCGCCGCACTGGTACCACTGATCCTGCAGATGATGACCGACCTGGAAGACGACGACGAGTGGTCAGTGTCGGACAAGATCTCGGAGGATGATACGAGCGATAACAACGTGATCGCCGAGTCGGCACTAGACCGGTTGGCCTGTGGGCTTGGTGGCAAGACGATTCTGCCGTTCATCGTCAACAACATTCCAAACATGCTGCTCAGTCCGGACTGGAAGCAACGGCATGCCGCGCTGATGGCCATATCAGCTGCGGGCGAAGGTTGCCAGAAGCAGATGGAAGCGATGCTGGAGAACATTATGCAGGGTGTGCTGAAGTATCTGGTTGATCCTCATCCGCGCGTCCGGTACGCGGCTTGTAACGCGATCGGCCAGATGGCTACCGACTTTGCGCCTATTTTTGAGAAAAAGTTCCACGAACAGGTCATACCGGGGCTGCTGAATCTGCTGGATGATGTGGAGAACCCGCGCGTGCAGGCACATGCCGGTGCGGCTTTGGTGAACTTCAGCGAGGACTGTCCGAAGAACATTCTCACGCGCTACCTGGACGCAATCATGGCAAAGTTGGAGATGATTCTGACCACCAAGTTCAAGGAGCTGGTCGAGAAGGGCACGAAGTTGGTGCTGGAGCAGGTAGTTACAACCATTGCCTCGGTGGCGGACACCACGGAGAAGGATTTCGTGGTGTACTACGATCGGTTGATGCCATCGCTGAAGTACATCATCAAAAACGGCGACACGGACGAGCTGAAGCTGCTGCGTGGCAAAACGATCGAGTGCGTCAGCCTGATTGGGCTGGCAGTCGGTGCCGAGAAGTTCATGTCCGATGCGTCGGACGTGATGGACATGCTGCTGAAGACACACACCGAGGGTGACCTGCCGGATGACGATCCGCAAACCTCCTACTTGATATCGGCCTGGGCACGAATCTGCAAAATTCTGGGCAAACAGTTCGAACAGTTCTTGCCGCTCGTGATGGGTCCGGTTATGCGGACGGCCTCGATGAAGCCGGAAGTGGCACTGCTGGACAACGACGAAATGCAGGGGGTGGAGAACGATAGCAACTGGCAGTTTGTGAACCTGGGCGAACAGCAAAACTTCGTCATCCGTACGGCCGGCCTGGAGGATAAGGCGTCCGCCTGCGAGATGTTGGTGTGTTACGCGCGCGAACTAAAGGATGGATTCGCCAACTACGCCGAGGAAGTCGTCCGGTTGATGGTGCCAATGTTGAAGTTCTACTTCCACGACGGTGTCCGAACGGCGGCCGCCGAATCGCTCCCCTACCTGCTGGACTGCGCCAAAATCAAGGGACCGAACTATCTCGAGGGCATGTGGCTGTACATCTGTCCGGAGCTGCTGAAAGCGATCGATTCCGAACCGGAGGCGGACGTACTGACCGAGCTGCTCCACTCGCTGGCACGCTGCATCGAAACGCTCGGTGGCGCCTGTCTATCGAACGAAGCGATGGAGGAAGTGCTAAAGATTATCGACAAATTCATGAAGCAACATTTCGAAAAGGAGGAAAAGCGAGCCCAGGCCCGGAAGGAGGAAGATTACGATGATGGTGTCGAGGAGCAGCTGGCCGAGGAGGACGATGCGGACATTTATCTGTTGTCGCGCATCTCCGACATCATCCATTCGCTGTTCGTCACGTACAAGGATGCGTTCCTACCATCGTTCCAGCGCGTGGTACCACACTTCGTAAAGTTGCTGCAGGCCTCAAACCCGTGGGCGGATCGACAATGGGGACTGTGCATATTCGACGATGTGATCGGTAAGTTGTGATTAAATGGGAAAAGGTCGAATAGAAAAGTACACGTTTCTCTTTCCGATGATGAAAATCCATTTTCATACGAATGACCTTTTATGATTCATTTTAATATGGCTTAACCTTTTCTGACGATCAAAACAAAATTGCGGACGCAAATTGTGGAGCGATGGGATGGAGTACATTAACGGGACCTTTTGTTTTTGTTTTTTTTTGGGGAAATAGAATATACTGGTCCGTTGTGCGCCCAATATCAGCCCTATTTCCTGCAGCCCATGCTAGAATACATCAAGGATGAACAACCGGAAGTACGACAGGCAGCAGTCTATGGATGTGGAGTGCTGGGACAGGTAAAAATGCTATTTCGAAAGTCAAAATGTTTGTTGTCCATGAGAAAGAACAATGAATAGCTCTAAAGCAGTAGCTCCTTAAATAGTGCTCACATGATAGAAAAGGGGATCGGATCTCATCTGTTTGAGCTGTGACTATCCTGTTGTGGGTTAATTCAAGTCACGAAAACCAGAAATGACGGATCCCATGAACTCTCGAAGCTGTAGTGCCTTAGAAGAAGAAGATTTAAATAATTAAGAGATGATCAATAGTTTTAATTGATATCACCCAGTTATCTAACTACTTAATATCTTCGTTTACAATGTTATTATAATCAAGCAATGGAGTGTTTCAACTCGCTTTTTCTGAAGTTTCGCTTAGGTTATAAATCAAAATCCTTCTATCAAGTTTCACATTTGCTTCAAATATATTTTGTTTTAAATTATACATTTTATTTAAACATTTAGCTGCAAGAGCAAAAGTCGTTTCTTATAGCACTTCCAATCCACGTTAATAATTTGAAAACATTTAAAAAATCATGCACATTGGACTAGGCGATCTGCAAGTTATTTTGCCTCAACATAGATAAACTTATAAACAAAACAAATAGTATATAAGTTGGATTCTCCGCATTGAAACTTAAAACGAGTTGCCTATAATGTGAGCGCTGGATGTACAATCTTTGGGAAACACTGCTCTAAAGCAAGCAAACATTTTTAATGTTATTGATTTTCGGTTGGTTGGATCCACACGCCACGAGTGCCGACTGTTTTCTCAACGGTTCTTCTTTCTCTATATTGTACCCACTATCCATAGTTCGGTGGCGAACAGTTCGCCGTTACCTGTGCTCAAGCCATCTCCCTGCTGGTGGAAGTGATCATGGCCCCCAACAGTCGCGAACCGGAAAATGTGAACCCAACGGAAAACGCCATCTCAGCCGTGACGAAGATATTGAAGTATAACAACACAGCGATCACCAATCGGGACGAAATCATTGCACTATGGTAAGCTTATAGTTCGTTTATTGAGTTGTGTTGGTGGAGTTGTTTATATGATGAGAAAGGATGTACAAATGTCTTACCAGAATACCTCTGGATGGGGAGCAAGTTTCCTTTATATGGCTTAACCTTTTCTGAAGCAACTGCTGCAGCTCTGGCTTGATCGCGATCGCGTAATGTCCCCGTTTCGTTCGTATGCTAACATGTGTTTCCTTTTCGCGCAGGTTCACCTGGTTGCCGGTGGGCGAAGATGAAGATGAAGCGGTGTACGTGTACGGCTATCTGTGCGATCTGATCCAAGCCAACCATCCTGTCATACTCGGCGAAAACAATGTCAATCTACCCCGCATCGTATCGATCATTGCGTCCTGCTTCTATCGGGAAGCGGTCACCGTGCCGCATCCGGAGGCCGAACGAATGCTGGAGATCGTGAAGCAGATCGAAGGTAATCCGGACCTATTCCAGGCCTGCATTAATACACTGTCGGCTGAACAGAAGGCCGCCCTCGAGGGTGCTTACCGGGCATCCGTTGAAGCTGCACTAGCGAAGGCGGCGGTAGCAGCAGCATCAGTGGCATCGGTTGCCGGTGTGACGCAGTAAATCAACAACAGCAGGATCTTTTCTGCCCTCCCCCCTTCCTTCTCACTCTTCCTTTCCCTTATCTTTCCTTTTGGAAACCGTTTCCGTGTGTGAAACCCGCAGCTCTATCATAAATTTGCAAAATGTTGCAGTTATACGTTCTTCATTAGCAGTACGTTAAACATTTTTTCCCGTGTTAAAACATTATAGTAACTTCAGGATATTAGATCTAATGTGCGAATGGGTATTAGTTCCCCTCTCTCCCTCCTCCTCCGCCAAAAATCTGAAATTCTTTTAAATCGTTTGCACTAAGAAACGAGATACAGAACGTGATTGTATGTTTTATTTTTGTGTTTTTTTGTTTCTGTTCACGAACACAGAGCGTGATCGGTATGTAATGTTTAACGAGAAAGGCTACGTTTGTTACATTATGAACAGGATCCCTGAGCTTGTTTTGTGTGAACTGGGTTTGTTTCCAGATGCAGCAACACGTGGATGATTTTCCACACCAAAATATGCCTTTCTCTTTGTTTGTCAAAGACTTTTGTATCGCTTTGTACTCGGTTGTGATAAAGCTGACCTTAATATATCTCCAGCAAGTTTTTGTTTTGTTCATTGTTAGGTAGGGTCGTTTACATTGCATTTGTCCCCGAGAAGCTAACACCGCTAATATTGGACCAATGGTGGTGGTTCCCCGTGCTATGCGGCTTTAGCAGTGTACGGAACTGTAAATAGGAAGAAACACAATTACGGACGGGTACCGGTTTCCGTTAATTAGCTCACGACACACGTTACAGGCAGCGAGTAGAATGGATGGTATAGTTTTGTTAATACTCTTTCGATTTACTTTACGCATGGTTGTTGATTTAAACCTGATCGATTGACGGGACATAAAGTTTGGGTTGATGAACATTTTCGTGTATAGAATAGAATTCAGCACCGTGGGTGCGTTTGTACACAGGCGCAGGATGCAATGTTGGCAGTTAGAAAGTGGACGTAATTTTTGCAAGCACATCATCAGTTCTGAACATATCTTCTTCTTCTTCTTTGGCCTAACGACCTACTCGGTCATGCCTGCCATTTCTGGCTTACGAGACTTATTGATACCACGTAGTTGGATAGTCAGTCCTCACTACGGGGGAACGATCCGGATGGGATTTGAACCCCGGTCCTGCCGTTTAAGACCGGCGCCGCTTATCTCCTCGGCCACCGGACCGCATCACCAGTTCTGAACATATGCAACCGACAAATGCATCAACAGTTTATGCGGATCAAGAGAGGATCCTTTTTTGCCAGCTTAATTCCATTTACACAAAATCCGCCAAGTACATAACGCTCTTAAAGATAGTGTAATAGCCGATAGTTTGTAGAGGTCAGAAACGGCCAGAAATCTGGCAAAGTAAATCCCCAAATATGTTCAGTACTGATGAATGTTCTTACGGAAATTGCAATCACTTTATTTTGTATGGAATATCACTAACGATCATGGTGGAATTTCTGTCCAGCGATGGAATGGTATAAAGCGTGTGTACTTGGGCTTGATCGTACGGGCCTTGGTTATAATATATGAGTACATCCCTTTCAGTGAAATATTATATCGCACACATCACTACGAAACGAGCCAACAGCTCAGCTGCATGTACTACACCAACGTTAAACTTTGCGCAAAACAGTGCACTTTGCAGTGTTAACTTTTTCGCCTCACGATCTTAAAGTTGAGCCACTGTCGCGCACCTCCAATAGTATACATATTTGCTGATATGCAAAACGAACGATAACAGCACGGCACACCGGTGTGGTAATGAATGGGTGAGAGAATGGGGGTTTCTTGCACAGCGGGAACAGTGTTTGATTTATAGTGGAACTAAGTGAAACCTATGGAATAGTATCCTAAGAATTCTATTCAAGCATTATTATTGGCAGTATGTCGCAATGAGACGGAAAATATATTCTAATTAATCGAAAAACAACAAATCGACAAATGTGTGAAGCATTTCCGTCATCCGAATAATGGTCGTATGAAAGCAAATTTTAGCTAATGCGTTGGATAAATTTGAATACTGGTCATTTTATGATTTTGAATTGAACGCCACCTACGATGTTTGATATTTTTCTTCATACAATTATTTTCTTGCAACGATACATGTGCTAATGCTTGACGTATTAAATCAAGTAAATATTTTCTTGCAAATTCCTGGGTATTTCTTCCATGCATTTTTTGTCGGCTTGTGACGTCACACTACTCGTTGATACATCATGTGAAAGAGCGAGATAGCATGCGCACTAGCGAACCGCTCATGAGGTGTGACCTTGGGCATGGAGTCTTGATCGAAGGTGCTGTTCCGTCGACTCGTTCATTCGGGTTACCGTAACAGCACATACAACACCAAGGAAAAGTAAGTTCCCCTGTGAATTCTCTGTGAGCATTTGTAAAATGGTTGGCCGTAGCTTAAACTTTGGTTCGTGAATCGTACTTGAAGCGCTGTACTTTTGTTTCCTCTTGTGCCATCCGTTTTCGTGGCGGTGCTGAGCTGTGCGATGTGCTGCTTAAAATCGATACGATGCTTCCTGGAGCGCCATATTGGTTCGCCACGTGGTTTTCATTGGCATCATGTTTCACGATCCATAAGCCACTCTTTGGCGTAAAATTATATTAAAAATGCAACAAGTAATCGTGCGTGTGGTTGCGTGCTCAGAGTGTAATTTATTTTCAAGGAAACTGTTGGGAACGCCTCGAGTTTTCGCTGCCCAGCATAGCTCTAACCATAACCTCAAAATTCGTCACTGACGTTTTCCTTGTTTTCTTCCCTCATCAGCATGGCGGACGCTGCTCCAGCCCGTGGTGGATTTAGAGGAGGATTCGGCTCGCGTGGAGGTTCCCGCGGTGGTCGTGGCGGACGTGGACGCGGCCGTGGTCGTGGTCGTGGACGCGGTGGCAAGGAAGACTCGAAGGAATGGGTGCCGGTAACGAAACTGGGCCGTCTGGTGAAGGATGGCAAGATTCGCACGCTGGAAGAAATCTACCTGTACTCGCTTCCGATCAAAGAGTTCGAGATCATCGATTTCTTCCTGAACCGTCTGCTGAAGGATGAGGTGCTGAAGATCATGCCCGTCCAGAAGCAGACCCGTGCTGGTCAGCGTACCCGCTTCAAGGCGTTCGTCGCCATCGGTGACAGCAACGGTCACATCGGTCTCGGTGTGAAGTGCAGCAAGGAAGTGGCCACCGCCATCCGTGGAGCCATCATCCTGGCCAAGCTGTCCGTCGTCCCGGTGCGTCGTGGTTACTGGGGTAACAAGATCGGTCGTCCACATACCGTACCCTGCAAGGTAAGTTGCAACACTGCTAAAATGGAGTCGGTGTACGGCGAGAAAGACGGTATCGAGGGAACGAATAAGAAGTGTCCAAATGATGAGTAATATTCCTGAAACATGTTGCGGTTTCCACGGATTCCAGTCATGCATCTGGATATGACGGTTTAAAACGTCTGAGGGTCCTTTCTTATCGATAATCGATACTTCTCCAAAACTGTACAATTTCCATCATTCTTTTTTTTAACTCAAATTTCTTAACTAATGTACTGATTTGCTTTTGTTACAGGTCAGCGGTAAGTGTGGTTCCGTATTGGTGCGTCTGATCCCAGCACCCCGTGGTACCGGCATTGTGTCTGCCCCGGTACCGAAGAAGTTGCTGCAGATGGCTGGTATCGATGATTGCTATACCACCACCCGTGGTTCCACAACCACGCTCGGTAACTTCGCAAAGGCCACGTACGCCGCCATTGCCAAAACGTACGCATTCCTGACACCGGACTTGTGGAAGGATCTGCCGCTGAACAAAACTCCGTATCAGGAGTTTGCCGACTTCCTGGACAAAACTAACAAGAGCGCTCAGCGCGTCATCGAAATGTAAGGAGGACGGTACCAGCATTTCGTTGAGCACAAGTTCGCTATAAAAACTCTTCGATGCAGCAATGCTTTCGGAGCAGTACACAATAAAATAACATTTGCTTCGGAAACGAAACAATAAACCAATATGGTTATATGGCATGGTTATTGATCCGAAATTCTTTTGCTCCAGGGCGCAATAGCTTGATCTCAGGGAACGATAATTATGTTCTTCTCATACACAATTTTGCTGTAAAAGGTTGAAATTTAATGATTATGTTAAACCATATCGAAATCGTCTTGGAGGCTACCACTAAAAGTAAGAATCTTATTTAGTCTGATAATTTTGGACATTGCTTATAAGGTAAACCCTACCAACCATTTCATTAAAATAACAAATATAGGATTAATGCTTGCACGATTTTTTATTTGGTTAATTTATACGGACCTTTCGAAAGATTTGGCATGCATGGCATCCCTTCTCCTTTATTGTGCGGTGTGTATGCAATATATAACATTTATATTAATTTAATTGTTTTAGAATATTCTCTTCCTAGCAGAGGCAAACGGTTTGACCGAATCACCGACCAGTACTCATTCCAGATCCACCATACCTTTGTTGGCGAACTTGGGCAAATTTTTCGTTATGTACGCAACATAGACCGGGGTCAGGAAGCATTGCCTGAAACTCTCCATCATTTTATCAATGTCTGCGAAATCCATCTCGAACCCTTCGCCGTTTTCCGGTATGTCCATGACATCTTTTATATCCACGCACATAAACGGCACGAAGGTAGCGGCGAGCAGGAACTCTGCAAAATTCATCAATTGAGGTTAGTGTTGCAGTGGTGTTTTAAACATCCAGCATTATTCTTACCCAAATGTCCACACTTTAATATTTCCAAGTTGATTTCCAACAGTGTGGGAAATTTGCGAAGATATCCAAACTTTTTCAAGCATGCGATCAGCTCCTCGTGATAGAAGTTGAGCAACTCATCACGGTGCTGTTCGCGGGTGTTGATCGAAACCGAATTGTACATCGCGTAGATAAGATCGATCGCCGGTGTTCCCCAAACGCTGAGCTGGAAATCAAGCTACCAAAAGGGGGAAAGAACTCTATTACTGATGCTACCGGGAACAAGATTTCCTTCACTCACCAGCATAATGTCGTCCAGCTTGCCGTCGGTACGTTTGAACATCATATTTTTGAAGTGACAATCGCCATGATTGAGCACGTGCACGTACGACGATGGATCGTAGCTGTAGATGGCGGAGGCACGCTTAAATATTTTCTCCTTCACGTTCGCTATTCTTTCGGAGTATTGCTCGAGTCCGGGGATTTCCTTTACGATCGAGGACAGCTGCAAAATGTTGCTTTGCCACATTTGCAGGAATTGGTGGTTTTCCTCGAATAGCGTGTACACGCCTTTGTTGAGCGTTTTCATCTCCGGATGCTTTGGAAATGGAAGAACAAGTTGTAGCATTATTGAAGTTATAGCAAGACGACTGTAGGTAGAAGTATGCTTACCGCCTCAATGAGTGACATAGATGCAGCATGCCATCGGGCCAGCTTAGCGAATACTACTTTCGACTCCTCCAAATCCAGCTGATCCGTCTTCATTTCGAAGCCATGTTTGGTGATATCTTCGAACACCATTACCCAAATGGGATCCTTTTCGTGATACAACAGCCTGTTGTTGAGTTAGGGAATAAGAACATATTGTTTGTGAGGTTCCTAAGTAGAAACAACTCTTGTGGACATTCACAAATAAACATTAAATCAGGATCTCAAATTTTAAAGTTCTAACTCTCTTTTAAGTGCTGCAAGAATTTGCGGCCTTTTGACCCAAATGTTTTTTCCTTAAAAAATATCCAACTCGAGGTCAGGAATGAAAGTCCCAGCGATTCCAGCTAAATGCACTCGATGGTAGTAATTATGGAAGTATTCATTAGAGTCTAACATGTTCCGATTGATAACTGATTCTAAAGAGACATTGTGCTCATCAGCAATCAATCCATTACATTGTCATTGCGTTTGTTTTTCACTATCACGAGCACAAGTCACGTTGCGTCATCGCGGTTAATTAGTTCTTCCTCAAACTGCTTGCGGTTTGTAGTAATCTAACCATCGCTCAACATTTTTTTTCATTGTGCCAACTAAACAAGAATGCGGTTTTCGGTACGTGTGCAGCAGTATGTGCCAGTAGTTAATTATTGCACCCATTGCACCTGCAATACCACTAGCACACGCCAACGTGGGATTATTCAGTTTCAAGGGCATTTTGGAATAGGGTGGGTTGACTTAGAAAGCAAATGAAACGTGAACGTTTTTAGTAGTAGCGATCATCATCCAGAGTATGGGAATGGTTTAAATATGGAATATAGCAGAGTAATTAATATTCGCTCAGGGTACGAATGGGATATGAATAAAGTGATTGACAGTTCTTTGTGATTGATATGACATACTATCCTCAAAGATAGTTACTGGAGACTCTGGAACATATTCCAACAATCTATTACAAGTTATCATTCCAAGGACTTTCAATCAATGAACTTTCAATCGTTCTAGATCACAAATATGAATACTTTTAAAAAGTTGCTCAGTTGCTCAGACACGTGAGACAATTACTAGACACTTAAATATTTGCACAATCATACCTATCCTATAGGCCATTAGCACGTCACGATAATGTACCAACAATCACAGATGGCGCGTGCCCTTTTTGGGAAATTGGTGCGATAAATATCGCCCGTCAGTCACAATAAACTTATTCAGCATCTTTTGCCGACGGGCTAGTCACACGCGCTCGCGCCTTATCTTATCAACCACAACAAAAGAATACGGGAGGTACTCTGGTTGTTTAGAAAACCCACAAAATGAGCACCCCATTTCCGACCGGAACTGAAACTTACCTCGCACCAAGTACGGTATGATCACCAACAGACTGCAGTAGCTGGTGCATTGCCGGAACGATCGTCGTGTACATGAGTGTTTCCGTCTCGAACACGTACCCATCCTTCAGGATGTCCTTCTTCAGCCCATCCTCGGCCGGGAGCGTCTTCACGATCAGTGACACCTCATCCGCCGAGCTGCTGTGGCGTACGATCGCACGAAAGATCACGCTCGCAAAGTGATCGCCCGGTTTGGTGCCGGGCAGGGTGCGAAAGTCCTCCACCACGAGCGAGCTGTCCCGTTCCGCGTGACGCAACACCTTCTCGAAGAAGCTCCGGTTCATCCAGCTCGGTGCCATCATTTCGTCCTTGTTGAACGCCATTATGCGTAGGCTGGGTAGGAAGGATCAGTGAACGCGTACTCTCGGGAATCACTTGTTTTCTGTTGGTGGCCTGTTCAAACGTTATTCAAATTGCGTCGCCGTAAACCGTTATGGTTGACTGTCGGTGCGAAACTGATCGCGTGCTGCGCAGAATCAGCAAAGGCGCCGTAAAGTGCTGCTGCTGTTGGCGGTGGTAGTGGTAGTAACATTCAAATCGTATTGCTCACAATCGGAGACCCAAGGGTAACAACAATAGAGATTGAAGACACTCGCAATTGTAGCGATGATGACGTCGGATTGCCTGCGAGTCTGCTGATACTGTTGAGCTGATTGCGTTGAGAGCGAATTCCCAATGGTGTTGATATGGCACGCACCAAGTGTTTAGATGCTACTGTCGCTAAATGGTTTGCGGGCATCCGTAAAGGATGTTGATAGTTATCGTACGGCAGTGTTTGTGTTGATACAACCCCTACACTCTATTGACTGTTGCATCCAGTGATGGCGATTGTGGCGGGAATTTAAGCCGCCTCTGTTGCGTTTGCTTTTCATCATGATGTAGAAGATACTGGTGATAGTGGGAGCTGCTATGGGAAAATGAAGGAGACCTTTGGAGGGTCTAATTATTCCACGGTTTATTCTACGTTATGGTGATGAGTTGATTCTGTCGGTCATTTACGGAGACTTTAATAACTGGGATGGGACATGAACAAATCGCTGTGAGTATAATTTTACTCTATGGCGTGACTAGGCAATATATCTATTTGAACTAGGAAATAGTACCTCACCGATTCGTTTGAATTATGATTGATGGACAGCATTCGGGAGAGACATCGGGTTATGATATTGATGGTCCGGGGAGCTCAAAACCTGTAGACAACACATCTAAAGCTATTCAAACGTTCCATTTGTTATTATGTGTTTCTTTCCATGCATCAACATTTTAAGTGATTTGCATCATAAAATATTTAACTCATAATTTCTTTACGGCTCTCCCAGGGTGAAGAGATAAGGCGCCGCCATTACATCTAGCTGTGAGATGTATCATTGCTGGAGGTTCGCAATTACGACACGTTAGAACACCACAACTGACCCGATAGTCGATTGCACAACTGTGAACAAACCCGTGCTGGAAACATACATACAGTTATAGCAAAGTGTTTAGCCTTGACCATTCGATGGCTGACATACTGTGCGAAAGCCGGTACGATCACTCTCCGTTTGTAGCTGCACGTGCGTTTCGGAATTTGCGATCGGTGGCGTACATTGGCGCAGTTGAAAGAGAGTGAGAGAGAGTATGTGTCTATAATATGGTAGTAAAATTGAGTCGTTCCATAAAACCTACAACTAATGTACCACAATCTTGTGCGTGGGGTCATTCGGTTAGATTTCTAGTCGGTCGTAACTTGTGTGTATTTCCTCACCGATTGGTCTAAGTAGAAGGAATGTCAATCTAGCCGTGTGTTAATGGCGGTGGTCCTGGAATATTAAATTGGGTGACGGGTGGTTTTTCGTTGTTGTTTTCTGGGAGCATCAATTGGATGTGTGGAGCTGTGGACGTAAACAATTCGATAGTAATCACGATTATGTCATCTATAACCGTTGGTCAAGGATGTTTCACGGGGTGAACGAACGATCTATGCCAGTGTTCGGCAAACATTTCGAAGAAAAGCGTGAAATATTAAAAAAAAATACATATGAAAATGAGTGTGCAAGAATTTATTTGTAAAATTTATTATGGATCTTCACATTATTTATGAAAAACTCAGGGCATCTCGTAACTCTCTCTATATATTCTACTACTACTGAATATGTTCACAGTATACAGATCGATAAAATGTCGCTCCAAATCTCTGAGCTCTGGTATACGGTTATATCCAACTTCTGGGATGGATAGGTGACATGGCTTAATTGAGAGGAAGGCTGTTTGTTCTAGACTCTAGACGAGACTCGAGCTTGAGGAAGCAGTCTTACAATCCACCCTCAGTGCAAACGTCACAAAAAGACCTCAGTCCATTTTGAATCGTACCAATAGATATTTCGCATTATTGCCTCATCGCACTCTATAGTGTAGGATCTAATATGAGCAATGAACGACGTACACATGTGTTCTCACTCGTCTATCGGCGAAAAGCTGATAACCGGCTGCAGACTATAGGAGTTACAAGCTCTCTAGGATTATTCGTAGTTTAATGTTACTGACTTATAGGCTTACAGTATGATAAAAGCCTAAGATAACAGAGACAGCAGTTCGCAATTGAGAAAGAATAGTTACAAGATCACGAGGGAAATTTTATTAAATGATTTAAGGGTGCAATCTCATGCAATGTACCTTATTCCTAAATTATATCAGTGTAGTTTATTATTTATAATTTCTTCCCAAAACAATGTTGCCACAATTACAATACTTTTCTTTACAAACAACTGATAACCGCATATGAGCACCGACTGCTACACAATTCACCTTGAAGATGCATCTGCCCGCAGGAGGAGACCTTTTGTTCTGGTGTTGGTGTTGGCGTAGGACCAGTTTTTCGCCACGAACCACGTGTATTTTTTGTTGTAGCGAAACATGGAGAGATTGGTAAACACCCAAACACCATCAACCAGTAAAAACCTGCTTCTCTCTTTCTCTCTCGCCAATCCCTCCCCAAATGTTGGCCGTCACCGGTTGGCCCACTTCTCAACGCTACGGTCAGGTTGATAAATTCTATAAATACAGACAAACCCGGCGTATAGTAGCGTACAACCGTACACGCGTACACGACCAATTCCCACTCGCGTAAAATGAATGCGTATGTGTTTTCATTTGGGGTGAGCAACATAAGCTAGAGGGTCGAAAACATATGCTGACTCTACTGCCCCTCCTCTAAGGGCACTACAACTGGGGCGAGTTTTTGCATGTGGTCGTACCACTTTGGGGATCAATTTTGTTTTTGGCCACAAACGGGTGGAACGTACGGTAAACGGTGGTCAATTATCTGACAGCACAGCAGTGGTCGTAGTCATCGTAGTTTTGGGGCCATTCCCGAAATGTACGATTGCTTGTACGATACCAATATCAGCAGGCGAAAGATTAGGTGAAACGGTGGAACTTACTACGAACGTATCAAGGGGGTGTTGTTATCTCTCTGTGTGTAGAACCACGGTGGTGACAACACCACCCATCATCATCGGTCTATATTTGACGCAAGGACTCGGTGAACTATTTAAATTGCTCACCCAAGGTGGCAGCTTGAATCATTCCAGTGCAACAGGTGATACCCGGTGACACTTTGTGCGGTGCGATAAAATGGATCCGACCACACTGGAGGAGAAGTATCCGTTCATCACGAAGGAATACCTGCAGGGGATACTGCGGCGGGAACAGTGCGAGAGTGCCATCACGGTGGACAGCTTCAAGGTGGTCGCACCGTTAGCCAAGGGTGAAAACTACTCCAGTGACATCCTGCGGGTGACGGTAAACTATACGACCGGAAGCCACAATCACAGGTGTGCTAGGGGTGGCCCTAAAACCGCAAACGATGGCTTCTAATTTCACCGGCGACCGGTGGTGGTGTGGTGTTGCATTTGCAGAACCCAGACGTACGTGATCAAGGTGTCGTTCGCGAGAGATGAGGATGCCGATCTGTTGGATGCGTACGATGTGTTCAAGCGTGAGATTGCCGTGTACGATGTGGTGATGCCAAAGGTGGAACAGTTGCTAAGCTCGATCGGATACAACAAGCGCTTGGCACCGGTGTAAGGGCGTTGAATTCTCTCACCGAAAAATGTCCACGAGTTTTGAATGGTTTTTATCCTACATCCACAGTGCTCATGCGATCCACTCCACAACGATCAAACATTTCGTGTTTGAGGATCTATCTCTGCAAGGCTACAAACCAGTCGGACGGACGGCCGGGTTGAACTTTCGGCAACTTCAACTCGTGCTGGAAAAGATCGCTAAATTCCATGCTGCTACCGCAGTCCTGTACAGTATCGTAAGCACCCGGTCATTCTTCCCGAATCTCCAACTGCTAATGCTCCCTGTTATCCGTTCCCATTTGCAGGAAGAGGAATCGATGGCAACGCATCACTATCGCAACATTAGCGAAGATGTGCCTCATTTCTATCCACTGTTCCAGAACAGTATGATCGCGTGCAGTGAGCAGGCATCCAATTGGCCCACGACCAAGGGCAAAATTGCGGACAAGTTGCGGGCATTGGAGAAAACGATCATCGCCAAGGGCTGTCGTGTGTACACCCGCAGCGAAACGGACTTTAACGTACTCAATCATGGCGATCTATGGGTGAACAATGTAATGCTCAAGACGGAACCGAATGGCAAACCGACGGACGTTATACTGGTTGACTATGCGACCGGTTTCTTCGGCTCGCCGGCCATCGATCTTAGCTATCTGCTGTACACTTCGGCCTCGAACGACGTGACGGTGGACGATTTCGATCTGCTGCTACAGCACTATCACGGCGAGCTGGTGGATACGCTGACCAAGCTGAAGTATAGCAAAAAAATGCCCACTCTGCTGGATATACAGATCGAGATGCTACGCAAAGGGCACAATGGGGTTATGTTCTCCACCTTCCTAATACCGCTCCGTTTGCTGGAGGATACCTCCAACGCTGATCTGGGTGGATTGTTGGGCAGAACGGAGGAAGCGATCGCCTTCCGGAAGCGGCTCTTTTCACATCCCAAGTATCAGGATCGGATGGAGTATCTGTTGAACTTCTTCGACCGGAAAGGCTATCTCGATTGAATACCTATCCTTCTGACAATCCCAACTCTGGTACAAACAATAAAAAATTGTGTTGAGTCAGTTTATTACCCTCCTTACTAACTGCGTTCTACTGTAAGAATCCTTTATACAAAAAGTATGGCAGAAGCGGTTTAATTACTTCTTGGTACTCTTCCAAGTTGTATAACCGTCGACGGTAGGCACGGGCCTCCTCCTCGTTGCCGTACACATTGATCGTTTGGTTGTAGTCGGCGAACAGGAATGGTATGAAGCAGATCGCTAGTACCACCTCCAGAAATCCCGCACGCTGTAGATCACAGTTAATGTCGAGCAGGGTGGGACCCTTACCCATATGCCCCACACTCTCTAAGGTGCGCGTGAATTCCTGATGGTAAAGTTGAATCAACTGATGGCGCTGTGTGTCACGTGTCTCACGGTTACAGATAAAGTACAGGAAGTACAGAAGATCCACAGCCGGTGTTGTCCAACAGCTGAGCTGGAAGTCGTACTGTAAGGGGGGAAATTGTAAATAAGGCGGGATTGGGATGCATCGTCAAGTACACTCACGAAAACTACATCCTGCACACGTTGTTCAGGATCGAACTTGAACAGCATATTGTTGTAGTGGAAATCTCCATGATTCAGTGCACTGAAGCCAAATCCACGTGCTTTGTATATTGCCGCTCCTCGTTCGATGAACGTTGGTTGAAGATTTTCCAATCGCTGCGCGTACTTAGTGTAACCGTCCCATTTCGATAGCTCCTCAGCAAAGATGGTAAAGTTTTCCAACATGAACCGAACACCTTCTGAGGGTTTCTCCTTAAACAACCCGTTGTTCAGAGCATCCAGTGAGTTGGCCTGATAGTGAGTGCATAATGTTAGATCATGAACTTGGAAAGATGTCCCTAAAACATACCGCACTCGTATTGCTTAAGCTGTACGATGTAGCGTGGAATTGGGCCAATTTGACCAGAACTTTCTTGGCATCATCCACATCAAGTAGTGTAGTGCTGGGAACGAATTGATGGTTCGACAAGTCCTCCAGTATCAGATGCGGTACAGGTTCATTGGCCGAATAAATAAGTCTGGAAAGAAAGAACGAACCGTTACTTTTACCGTTAGTAGACGTCACCTGTGCACTTACTTGGGACCAAAGTGGGACGTCACACCAACATCACTGAGCAGCGCATCCATCTTCGTGAGATAGTCACGGTACACCTTTAGCTCGGTATCGTACGTCAGCTCGTCGGCTAGACTGTTCACTTTGGAGGTGATCAGTTTAACGATCAGTTTGATCGTTTCCGCCTTTCCCCGGCTACGATAGGTCACGCACGCCCGATAGATCGTACTGGCGTACTGTTGAGCAACATTACCCTGTACTGCGAGAAGAACGTCCTCTACCTCGAGCGCTCGATCGGCGGTGTATTGAGCGAGAGCTTTCTGAAACAATTGACCGGTAAGCCAGCTCGTAGGATCTTTTTTGGAGGGATGCATCCTGCTCGAGTGCGGAATTGCTGACGCGTTGAATGTAAAGCCCCACAGCAAGTGTAGGAAAAGTTTGGCACCGTTTTCAATTTATCGAACACGGTCGGATATGTGATGGTGCGTTGTATCTTATCTGTAGCGTGTAGACATTTATTATGTACCATTAAGGTGCAGTAAAGTAAGTCCCCGTAGATAACCTTTTTATAGCATTCAGCTGATATTCGGTGCCCATTTTTCGATTGTTCTGCTTCGACTGTTGCAAATAATCTCTCACCTTTCGGTTACGAAATGGAATTGATTAAGAGAAGTATGTAATATAGCATGTGTTATACATGAAACAAACATGTGACACATCGGAACAATGGTCGGTAGCACGTGCTGATGTTGAGCTCATGCACTTTGATAGTCCGATTAATCGATGCCAACAGCACGCATCACGTGAAATGGAGTTGCTTTCTTAAGCGAACGTAATCGCAAGTCTACCGATAACGATTACCATTTGTAACTGTGTTTGAACTGATTATCAGCAGAGTACAATGTCGTGTAATTATTGATGATATTTTATTTTTACTTTTACGTGCAAATGATGCAGATATAAACAACAGCAATATTAAGTCATAACTTTGTATTCGAAGTACTCGTGGATCGTTTGATACTGGTCTATTCTAAAAGTCCCTTATGCACATAGCCGGGTATGAGCGATTTCATAAGCGTTTTATACTCTTCGTTTTCCAGCCCCAAATTGCCCACCTGACCGGTAGCAAGCTTTTCCGGTGGAATTTTACTGAAGTCGATGAACCGAAACTGCAGAAAGCAGGTGTAGTGTAGAATGTCTGCAAACGAAACAATCATTAGCGTACTGGCGAAGTTATCCACATTCCTCTTCACTTACCGAGGAATCCGTTCCGCAAGAGTTCGATCTGGAGATCAAGCATGGTCGGAATGTAGCCCAAAAATCCGATCGCTTTCAGTGTGGCGGTGAACTCGGCATGATAAAACGCAATAAGATCATCCTTGTGGGCTGCCTTCACCTTGTAGTGTACGATGTTGTTCAGCAGGTAGTACAGATCGATCGCCGGCGTCGACCAACAGCAGGCCTGAAAATCGAGGAACCGCGACTCCACGATACTCCCATTCTCGTCGTTAAACTGATGGAGCAGATTTTTCGCATGGAAATCTCCGTGGTTTAGAACGTTGTACAGCCGGCCGGCCGTTTTGCAGCTGTAGATGTTGTGCAGTCGATCGCAATAGTCGGCAAAAGCGCGCTCGAACGGTTCGACAAACTGTTCGCAACCGTGCCAGGTGCGGAGGGCCTCGTTGAAGGCTTTCAGGTTGTTACCAAACATCCACTCCAGCACCGGATGCTTCTTCTCGAAAAGATCCGTCTGGAAGCTTTCAAAGTCGGTTTTCTGCGGAATGGAAATATGTTTCACTATCACGCCAATATCCTGGAGTATTTTCCCTACGAGAGTGCACTTACATTTTTGCTGAGATAGAATGAAGCCGCATGGAACCGTGCGATGGCGGTAGCGATCGGTTTCGCTTCCTCGAAACTTTCGATCAGATCGTGCCCTTTCCAACCGGCCGGTGCAAGATCTTCCAGTATAATGGTTGGCTGTGGAACTGCACTCGCGTGGACGCATTTGGGCAGTGGCAGCGACTTCTCATTTTCAGCCAGAACACGCTCCAACTTTGGCAAGAATTCACCGTACATTTTAAGTTCCGTTTTAAACAAGCTGGAATCCATCGTATCGGCCAAGACTCCTTTGTCGGGTTGTATCTTTATCACCAACTTTTTGGTACTCTTCCCACCGTCCAACTTCGCCGTTCCCTGACACTCGACGGTGAGACGGAAAAGCTGGCTGGCCAAATATTCACCCGGTTTACCGACCGGCGTACTCTCGAAGCTGACAACCTGCAAATCTTTATCACCTTCCGATTTACGCAGAACCGACTCCAAAAATGCACTATCGAGCCATTCTGGTGGCGAGGCAGGCTTCGGTTCCGTAACAACATCACCCATACTTAAACTCTGTTTGTGTGCAAAACTGGGCAAACAATTAGCGAAAAAAGTGCTGCGTAATGTAACGCTGTGATTGAACCCGTGCGCGCCAAACCTTTGACTGAAGGTGACTCCCAAAAACCGGTTACCTTTTATACGCTCGGTGCTCTGTGTAATCGATGATGACGATGGTACGCAGCCGAATGACGATAGACGAATTCTTGCGATGGGGTCTTATCTGTTTTTTCGGGGGTATTCGTCGATCCAGCTGGATTGTGGTGTTAACACACACCGGTGGGGAACGCCTTCCGGAAATTGGAATTAGTGGCAACAGGGAGTCATCGTGGCAGTATAAACGAGACGGGCTCGTTTCATTGCCATTTTTGGCACAAGCGTTAACACTTTCCGTTTCATGACAAAGCGTTTACATCTGATTTGCGATGAATCATTTTGGTGTTAGTGACGACATGCTGGGGCATAACAAATACGGAAAAAGGTAGAATAATCATCACGCCAGATCAACAACATATAGAAGTTAGGTTAACATACGTCTAACAAGTAAGGTTTTCATTGAGAAGTTAACATCTGGAAGAGTATGAATGAAGCAGTTGCAGATCAAACTATGGTCGGAGTATCGACCGCAGCCATCCAAATCTCTCTCTCATTTGTAATTTGTAACGCGATTCGGTAAATCTCTATGTGCCAGGCAAATTGATGTGCCCCCCCCCCTCCCATGGGACCTTCAAAGATCTTCATCCATCAGTGAAGGAAAACGATACATTTGATCGGCCTTAGAGTCGGCCAAAGACTATTCTAGTTAAAATCTTTTGATTTCTCTCTCTTTCGATACGATCATTTCAAATTGATCAAGTCCAATTCCAAAAGGTACAAGAGTATTTCAGCATAGAACGGACATTACAACAACACAAACTACAGTTTATTGGGTAAACGAACATCTTTAATGTGTAATGATCGATTGCTATCTATTTGGTAGCCCGAAGATTGAAGGAAAATTGTTTCACACGTTACAACAATAGCTGCCCATCACCAAGCGGCGATCTTATCATCAACTCTATCATGATACAGTTCCCAATGGCACAGCGTACCCTTCAGGTGGGGGAAGCTACAAGATGTTATAAATACTCCCAATACGAAACGAATAGCAACGGAGTAGTGATGTTGTGATCGAACACTAAACATAATTAAACAGGCGGTCTCTTCATTAAAATGCAGTGTCCAAGAGATGAAAACGATGTTCCCGAATGGTTAAACGATGAGTTCTTTTTGCAAGTCATACGAGAGTTTACACACGATTCCGGTGCTCGGTTGTGTCACGGGTGTAAGATACGGCCCGGCACAAAACCCGGTGAACATTTCGCCAGTGTTATGTACCGGACGACTATCCACTATCGGAGCCACAGTGGCAAGGAAGCATCATTGGACGTGATCATGAAGATCAAACCGTACCGGGCAGGGCTTAAAAAGGAAGTGCTCGAAGAGGGTGATCTATTTGCGAGAGAAATTCAAATATACAGTAAAGTGTTGCCGGAAATGAGACGGCGATTAGAGGAGATTGGTGAAACGTTCAACTATCCTCGGTGAGTGGCGATCGAGTGGTCTAATGTTTCCTCCAAGCAAAAATAACTAAAGCGCTTTGTGCGTTAGACTTGTGTTTGCAGCAGATCACCCATACACTATTCTAATGCTGGAGGACGTTACTGGAAAAGATTGGAAAACGGGAGGGTATATAACTTCGTTTGAGGAGATCGTACCAGCTATCAAAACTATTGCCAAATTCCACGCAGCATCCGTCGTGATGGAGCAAGATGTAAGAGTTGTTATGACCGATAGGGTGTGATCAACCTTAACGATAGTGTCTCTATTTGGCAGGACCCTTCGTTCAGCGTCCAGCATCGCTGTAATGTGGCGGAAAAGTTTAAAGCCCTGGACGGGATGTTGAAGAAAAGTTTCACAGATCTACTCCACTTTATGCGCTCTACAGATGGGTTTGAACATTTGATACAACCCGTGGAAAAGTTGCAAGGAAAGTTGTTGGACAATCTCGTTGCAAGTTACGCACCCTCGACGAACTGCCTTAATGTGCTAGTGCATGGGGATTTCCATTCGAAAAATCTACTCCACCAGTACGCGGCCGACGGGCGGGTTACTGACACCATGCTGATCGACTATCAAATTTGCAGCTGGACTACGCCGGCCGTCGATCTGTACTATCTGCTCGATACGATCGTGGAGCAGACGGTCAAGGAACGGCACCGAGAAGCGATGGTGTTCCTTTACTATGAGGAGTTTCGGCGTCTTCTACATCGGCTCGGTTGGGTAGGACGTGTTACTTCACTGCAGGAGCTACATATGGAGCTGCTATGCAAAGGTGCGATCGAGCTGTTCCATTACGTAGCGTTGTACGCGTATCGGTTCGTTGATCGGTCCAAGATTGATTTTGAGGCTCTGCTTTCCGGCAAAGCAACGAATCCCGCTGCCAGCAGTCCCGTGTATCGACGTGTGATGCGCGAAGTACTGACAAGGTTCCTTCATCAAGGTGTGATGGAGCCGTAGTACAAGCCGCTTATCACGTGAGCTGAAAGCGATAGAGCATTGGTGTGCAGCTGTGGTGGAATGGAAATAAACAAATAAAATAATTACATAATGTGTTATCTTATCGCTTGTTTGCTGGTGGTTGAAGTCGAACCTTCGCAGTCGTACCTAGGGAAAAATGTATTTGTGAAATTGTACTCTTGTTTGATGCGTATTTGTAGAAGTAAGAGCTAGCAATATAAACGGTGTGTTTTGCATATGTAGTCAACTATTTCAAGAACAATCTGCTTACGGCGTTGTATGATGTCATAAGCAATTCGCATTATTTGCACACACATATTGCTCAATGTTATTTCTGCTTATCTCATCAAAAGCATTTCACTGATACTACCACACGCATGGCACATTTTTGCCGACAGCTATTGACATTCTACAACCGTATCGGAGCCCCATTCAATACGCAGTTCATCATTCTTGTCTAGTGTGTGCTTGGTGCAAGAGAACTTCGCCTAATAACGCATCGTTCGTGGAGTGTTTTAAACGATGGAGTTCAATCACGATGAACTTTCGTCGCCGGACTGGCTAAACGATCAATTTTTCCAACAAGTGTTGTGCGAATATGAACATGATCCGACCGTTCGTTTAGTAGGCACGTGTGAGCTACGGCCCGGTACCAAAGCGGGAGATCATTTTGCAAGCGTAATGTACCGAGCGACGGCACGCTACCAAATTGGGCCGGTAGAAAAATCGATCAATCTTATCATGAAAATTAAACCGGAAGCCGAGGGGTTGAAGAAAGATCTGCTGCAGGATGATGATTTCTTTGGTAAAGAAATACGAATGTACACGCGAGTGCTGCCCGAGATGGCACGACTGATGGAAAGTATCGGCGAGGAGTATAAGTATCCAAAGTATTGTATCCCTGGAAGGTAATCGGAAGGTTTTGGGTGGTAAATAATACTTTCGATGTTATTCAGGTTGATCTTCGCAACCAAGACGCCTCACACGATAATCATCCTGGAGAATGTGAGTCCCCAGGGATGGACCATGAAAGGGCTGCTCAAAAGCTTCGAGGAAATGCAACCGACCATCGATGCTATTGCGAAGTTCCATGCCGCATCTGCTGTAATGCAACAGAATGTAACATCCTTGGAGACGATCTTCGTGTGGTGATGGCTCAACTAACCCATATGAAATTGTCTTATTTTCAGGATCCTGAATTTACGACCCAGTATCGTTGCACTATAGCGGACACTCTACGCACGATGCACAAAATGACGGATGTTTGTTTCGGTTCGTTTGTGCGCTTTCTGCGAGATACCTTGGAGGTTCCCGAACTCATTGAACCGGTGATGAAATTTCACCAGAGGATCGATCAGAGCTTAAGTGATGCGTACGCCACTAGTGAATCATGTGCCAATGTGTTAATACATGGCGACTTTCATTTTAAAAACTTGCTTCATCTGCAATCGGAGGAATCGATCGTGGAGACGATGTTTGTGGATTATCAAATGTGCAGCTGGAGTTCCCAGGTGGTTGATCTGTTCTACCTTACGTACATGATACCGGAACAGTCGGTAAAAACCAGTCATCGGGATGCTATAATCCATCGTTACTATCAGAAGTTTAGTAGTATCCTACACCGGCTCAACTACGTTGGACGTGTTCCAACCTTAACAGAGCTGCATGCTGAAATGCTACGCAAAGGGGAACTTGGTGAGTGTGTAATGAGGAACATTTATAGCTTATATGCGATATTTTTCCAATTTTATCGTTTTGTATTACAGAACTGTTTCACTACATTGTGTTCTCTGCCTTTCGGTATACTGATCTGTCTAAGGTAGATTCGGAAGCTTTCTTCTTGGGACGTATTGAAAATCCTGCACTACAGCTAGAAGAGTATAAAGCAACGATGAGAACGGAATTGAGAAGATTTTTATACCAAGGCATAATCGAATAGGTTGTTCATGTTTTGATGTCTATTAGGGTAGCAGGTCAGAACATTTGTTGCTTAAGTAATCGACTTAAGTATATGGGTGTATGATTTTTGTTTGATATTAAATATCGTTTTTAGTACTCATGCAAGTAACAGCTCGATCGTATATATATATTTAATCCGAATATTTCTGCTAGTGTTCTGGTAATTTACTCTTTTTACTACAACGTGTAAACATGTTATTTAATCTGACCTATTTTAAAGATTTATGAGCAACTGTGTCTACAGTACGTTAACTCTGTGAGAGAAAATGGAAAGCGTTAACCGGGTTTCCGAAGCAAAACATGCAAAGAATGAAACCAATTGGCAGCATTTTTGACGCGAGTTGAATAAAACAAATTCTTTCGTTCTACGGCCATATTAGCTTAACCTAACGAATTAAAGCTACGGCGTGGACCGTTGACTACATGCACGTAAATCACACTTCCTGAGGCAGAAAATACGCTCAATAACAAGGTTTTGCTGCTGGTTTATTTGCCATTATTGTGTAAATAAACATTATACATGACGGTTTTTGTTAATCTCAGATAACATGGTTTAAGTACATGCTTTAGTTTGTTAGATTTGGTTTCCTATTTAAGGTTAAAAAGCTTCGTGTCGCAGAGCAGTACCATTCAAGTGGTTTGCTAAGCTCAATCAAAGTTTATAAGTACACGTGTGTCAACTACGCCTTCGCCAAGAACTATGTTAAACGCCGGAACGTACAATGCAGACGAACTGGAAGCTCCGGCCTGGTTGAACGATGAGTTCTTCTGCAAGGTGATGCGTGAATCGGAAAAAGATTCCACGATTACGCTCTCAGGAGCATGTGTGCTACGCCCGGGTACGAACTTGGGTGACCATTTCGGTAGTGTTATGTTCCGGACGACCATCAAGTATCGGTCGAACCGCTTCAAAGGAGAGAAATCAGTCAATGTTATCATGAAAACAAAGCCGGAAGCTGATGGACTGAAGAAGGAACTGCTTGAAGATGATGGGATGTTTAGAATCGAAATAGACATGTACAACAATACGCTGCCGGAGATAGCACGAAGACTGAAAGCAATTGGAGAGGAGTACAAATATCCTCGGTATGTTGAAATGCTCTAGAACGTGCCGAATGTGCTTTGAATGTACAGGTCTCATTGCAGGTGCATTTATGGAACACTGGAACCTCGGGCCATCCTCATTCTAGAGGACATCAGTGACCAGGGATGGGTGATGGGAGAGTTTATCAAAACATTCGACGAAATGAAGTCGATAACGAAAGATATAGCAATGATCCATGCCGCGTCTGTGGTGATAGAAAGCTCAGTAAGTATCGGCGGATCCTTCTCATCTGAGTGTTTTTAATGTACAGTCGTGTTGTCTGGCCAGGATTCTAAATTTGCAGCTAAATATCGGCATTCGATCGCCAACAAATTCATAGGCCTCGAGGGCATGGTCCAGAAGGGCTTCCGAGACTTGATGCAGCTAACAGTGTCGTATCCGGAGTTTGCCCATTTTGCTAAGCCCTTGGTGAAGTTTCAAGAAGATTTAAAGGACTTTTTCGACGGTATGTTCTACCCATCCAAAACGTACCAAAATGTGCTAATACACGGTGACTGTCACATTAAGAATGTGATGCACAAAGTCGATACTGGAGGGCGAGTCACGGATACGATACTGCTTGATTATCAGGTGTCCTGTTGGACATCACCAGCCATCGATTTGTACTATCTGCTGGATTTGATCCCAACACAAGAGGTGAAGGATAACCACCGCGCGGAAGTTATCTATTTTTACTACCAACAGTACACCGATCTTCTAAAGCGCCTAGGATTCAAAGGAACGATACCGTCCTTGTTGGATCTACAGCTAGAGCTGCTCCGATATGCTGGGCTGGGTTAGTGCTGTCATCCTATCGTCGTAGCCGTACTAATGAATGGTTTTGTTTTCAGAATTATTCCACTACGCCGCTTTAGCCTCATTTCGCTTTATGGATACACACATGCTCGACATCGAGGCATTGCTCAAGGGTGAAATCAAGAACTCCGTCACGGACAATCCAGAGTACAGGAAACTGATGCTCACAGAGTTGTCGCGCTTCCTCCACCTAGGAACTTTGTCGAATGATTAGCTATGTTGCACATTGTATCGATGAGTCGCAATTAAATTTGTTATGATTTTTTTGTAGTAAATTTAAGTAAATAATAAATTAAACATACATGAAATAAGCCTTTCCCTCACCCAATTGCAGTAGTCAATGCCAAATATTTTAAATATACACATCAACTTGTTGAAAGATCCAGGAAATAAAATTTGCCATTTAAATTTAAATTATTATTTGAAACTTCAGAATCTTGATTAAAAATGATAAGAAAATTATTTTAACTTCTTTAAGGAATGTCTATGGTAATTATAAATATTCTGTGTCACCCAAAAACAATCCCTCAAAACAACTGGCTCCACATCAGTAATTCAAATAACGGCAACTTCATGTCAAATATTAGAAGCTTGCGGCAATAAACGAAAAAAAAGAAATCACTTTATGAGCCATTCATTAGAACAAAGCCTAAACAAAGAAGAGATTAATTTCCGCAAAATATTGTCGCGCCAAAATGAGAAGGCAAATCACTCCCGAAAAAAACTTCCTTCTCATTTGGTGTTAGTACTATCGCTGGCGAGATAGCGCGACTCCGTAGCGACGATCGTATTCCAATTGAGCTTCATTAATAATTGCTGTGTCGGTGGCGGAAGATTCAAGTGGTGTAGCAAACTTATCATCTACTTCTGGCATACAGGCACGCACACACAAAAATAATGTGGAAGATAAAAGAGCTTCTACGAGCAGCTTTTCTATTTAAAGATGCGAGATTTCTCACAGCTAGTCAGTTCCGCGTACGGTATTCTAGTGGACATTTCTCGGACCCGCAGTGGACTTTGTGTTGACCCGGCGTTAATTTGCGTCTTTAGCAAAAACTACAGTGCTCCACGATGACGTACAATCAAGATGAGCTTGAGGCTCCGGCCTGGTTGAACGATGAGTTTTTCCGTAATGCGATGCGTGAATCAAATAACGATCCAACGATCGAGCTCACGAGTGCGTGTGTGTTACGTCCAGGAACGAATAAAGGTGATCATTACGCTAGTGTTATGTTCCGGACCACCGTCAAGTATCGGTCGACGCGTTCCAACGAAGAGAAATCGATTAACATCATTATGAAAACGAAACCAGAAGTTGATGGACTGAAGAAGGAACTGCTTGAAGATGATGGAATGTTTGCGATCGAAATCGACATGTACAGCAAAACGCTGCCGGAGATGGCACGAATGCTGAAGGAAATTGGAGAGCAGTACAAATATCCTCGGTACGATGGAATTACGGTTATGAGACACCGAATGTGCCTTGAATATACAGATTCCTTTGCAGATATATTTATGGAACGCTGAAGCCTCGGGCTATCCTCATTCTAGAGGACATCAGTGACCAGGGATGGGTGATGAGCGATTTTATCACCACGTTGGACGATATGAGGCCGATAGTGAAGGACATAGCAATGTTCCATGCCGCGTCCGTGGTGATAGCAAGCTCGGTATGGGTAAACATGTTTTCAAACCCGTTGCATACTTTTTTAAACTGGTCTCTTATGTGCAGGATCCTACATTCATAGGACGATATTCCTACTCAATAGCGGAAAAGTTTATGGCCTTCGACGGCATGATCAAGAAAGGCTTTGGAGACTTGCAGCAGCTGACATCGTCGTATCCGGAGTTTGCCCACTTTTCTAAACCGTTGGAGAAGTTTCAAGCAAATCTTCGGGAGTTTTACCTCACAGTGTACAACCCTTCCACAACGTACCAAAACGTGCTGATACATGGCGATTTTCATAGTAAAAATATGCTTCACAAACTGGACGATGAAGGCCGCCACTCGGATACGATACTGCTGGATTATCAGATCTGTTGCTGGACATCGCCAGCCATAGATTTGTACTACCTGTTGGATATGATACCCACACAAGAGGTGAAGGACAACCATCGTAGTGAGTTAATTTATCTGTACTATCAGCAGTATACTGATCTGTTGAAGCGATTGGGTTTCCTGGGTAAGATACCGACCATGTTGGATTTGCAGATAGAGCTTCTGCGATATGCCGGTCTAGGTAAGTTTCAACCTTCAGGGATTTGTTCGCTACAATTTATTGTTAATTTAAACATGTTTCGTTTTTGTTGTTTTTTAAATTTATTTCAGAAATGTTCCATTACGCCATCTTCAGCTCATTCCGGTACATTGATCCGACTGCGATCGATATCGAAGCAATGCTCAAGGGTGAACTCGAAAATCCCGTACTGAACAATCCAGAGTTCAAGAAGCTGATGCACACTGAGCTGACACGGTTCCTTCATCAAGGCACGTTATCACAGGACTAGCTATGGAGATATGGTTTCACCGATGGGTAGGAAGTCATTAAATGACTTCTACTGTTAGTGCATTTATTGTCTGGCTGTTGTGTCTTCAATAAAATTTTGATAATCAGATGATGATTAAATGAATAATTTAAGGATTTGTTCTCCTAATGCATTGTGTTTATAGCATTCGAACATTATCTTTGTTTGACTGGGAGACATTTCACAGTCCGTTTATGAACGGTTCTCCTGAGTTTTGTTACCATAAGTCCAAGCATTCCACTCATACTCCCTGTACGCAATCACAGTCTTCGAAATAATTCATCGAGTTGTCTACTAATGTCTACTCCCTATCCATGTGAACAACCTAAACGCTTCGTATAAAGGGTTGTCTGGTGATATTCTAATGACATGTCTTATACACTTTTCGTAATCGTTTAGTATGTGTTTGAATTGCCGTATGATTTTTTTGCCCTAAAATGGGTATGGCAAATCAATCGTAATAACTTTTCTTCGTTTCGTACTCTCACTATCGCTGGAGAGATAAAATAACTCAGTAGCGTCGATCATATTCGTGTTGAGCTTCATTAATAATTGTTTCTGCTTTACCCTGGCACCAGAACAATACATATCGATGGGGAGACACTCGAGTGGTGTAGCAAACTTATCTACTACCACATGTACGCACACTTAGAAAAAAACTGCACAAGATAAAAGAGCGTTCCAAGTTTTCTATTTAAAGATGAGAGTTTTCTTACACCTGGTCAGTTCTGTGTATACTGTTATAATCAACATATCTCGTACCGCCGCCGGTAAAAGTTGCCGTAAAACCATAGTGCTCGTGCTCCACGATGACGTACAATCAAGATGAGCTTGAGGCTCCGGCCTGGTTAAGTGATGAGTTCTTCTGCAATGTGATGCGTGAATCAAATAACGATCCAACGATCGAGCTCACGAGTGCGTGTGTATTACGTCCAGGAACGAACAAGGGTGATCATTACGCTAGTGTTATGTTCCGTACCACCGTCAAGTATCGGTCGACACGATGTGGCGAAGAGAAATCAGTGGATATTATTATGAAAACCAAGCCGGAAGCAGAGGGACTGAAGAAGGAATTGCTAGAGGACGATACACTGTTTGCGATCGAAATCGACATGTACAGCAAAACGCTGCCGGAGATGGCACGAATGCTGAAAGAAATTGGAGAGGAATACAAATATCCTCGGTATATTGGAATTCAAGAGCCAGGGTTGGGAGGCTTCTAATGTATTGTGAATGTATTATCCCATTGCAGGTTCATTTATGGAACGCTGAAGCCTCGTGCTATTCTCATTCTAGAGGACATCAGTGGTCAGGGATGGGTGATGGCCGATTACATTAACTCGCTGGATGATATGAAACCAACTGTGAAAGACATAGCAATGTTCCATGCGGCATCCGTGATGATAGAAAACTCCGTAAGGATAACTATTTCATTAGAGCTTAGAACAAGCCACTTAAAACCGGTCTTATCCTACAGGATCCTACATTCGCACGAAGATATGCTTACGCAATGGGTGAAAAGTTTTCGGGTTTCGAGGGTTTGATCAAGAAGAGCTTCGGAGACTTGATGCAACTGACAGCATCGTACTCAAAGTTTGCCCACTTTGCCAAACCGCTGGAGAAGTTTCAAGCAAATCTTCGGGAGTTTTACATTTCATTGTACGATCCCTCCAAAACGTACCAAAACGTGCTGATACATGGCGATTTTCATTATAAAAATATGCTTCACAAAATCAACGAACAAGGACGACACACGGATACGATACTGCTGGATTATCAGGTCTGTTGCTGGACATCGCCAGCCATAGATTTGTACTACCTGCTGGATATGATACCCACACAAGAGGTGAAGGACAACCATCGTAGTGAGTTAATTTATCTGTACTATCAGCAGTATACTGATCTGTTGAAGCGATTGGGTTTCCTGGGGAAGATACCGACCATGTTGGATTTACAGATCGAGCTACTCGGATATGCTGGACTTGGTAAGTTCCCATACCCAAGAATCCATTTCTTACAACTTCATAAGTTTCTTTCGTTTAATTTTCTTCAGAACTCGTCCACTATGCCATCTTCAGCTCGATGCGATACATGGATCCGACTGCGATTGATATCGAAGCAATGCTCAAGGGTGAAATCGACAATCCCGTGCTGAACAATCCAGAATTCCAGAAGCTCATGCACATCGAGTTGACACGGTTCCTTCATCAAGGCACATTGCCGAGTGTCTAGCCATATACGGTATTTTAAATCGAGCACGTCTCGTGTCGTGCGCGTCAGCACCACCGCGATTGTGTTGCTGCAGCCCCGACGATAACGTTTGCTCTGCTATAGCCTGCAATCATTGGAGCGTGCCGGGACAATATTCGATATCATGCTGCCTAGATTCGCACCATCATGGGAACGCGTCCGGCGTCCGATGGAAGACGGCCTAACGCGTGGCCTGTATTCGCGTTTCGGCCATTGTGCGGTCTAATAGTTGATAATGGGTATCTGCAATAAAATAGCTGATAAAAAGTTGGAATTTTTTTACACGAATTTAGAGAGCGAGAGAGAGAAAAAGAGAGAAATTGTTTTCCAATTGACTTGCATTTCGTGTGGTGGACTAACGATCGTGATCTAGCATGGAAAAGATCAATTGATCAATGCAACCTTTGTGATATGGTGACCCCAAAAATGGTGTATTGGTGATCAACTTTATGGAATAATACTTTGGTTCTTCAATTGAGGTTGCTAGACACTAGGCCCTCTGTAAATCCAACGAAATTGTGGAGTCGATTTATTGGTTCGGCTTCATCTAGGGGTTTGCAACCCCTGCAGATAAAAAATTCGATTAAACCCCCGGAAAACGAGCTATCATGAATGCAGGTGTATGTGTATATCACCACCCCTTTCGGTGCAGGGTGTATTCTACTGGCCGCATATGGAACACCGTGACTCTGCGGAATGCATAACATCTGATTCAATTCTGAGCCGCACCATAATGTTTAAATCACCCCCCGGGCTACAACGGAACGTTGTCGTTGGTGTATGTGCGCAGCGGCGAACATCCAACGTTCGTATCTGTGAAAAGCGTCCACCGCTCACCCGACAGCGCACCGGGCTTAAATTGATGCGTTTGTTTTGCGGTCAGTTGCGAGAGAGCATCGCGATTGATCGTGTGCTGTGTGTGGGAAGTTTTCGGGAAGTTTGTGTGTTTTGCAGAAGGTGAATAATGGCCACCATGGAAGATCCGGCACCGGAACAGACGTGGATTGATCGGGAATATTTTACGCGTGTACTGGAAACCTATTTACATGCGGATGTTACTGTGGAGCGGTACGAGCTGGCCGCCGGATGTACCGGGGGGCAAAATTTTATGAGTGCAATCTTGCGTGCGACGGTTCACTACACACTGGCCAGCTCGGAACCGAACCATCCCGAGACGGTGTCGTTAATTGTGAAGACAAAACTCACCAACCCGGAGCTCGCTGAGGAAGCGGACCAGCTGAATGTGTTCGGTATCGAGAAAACCGTGTACGGACCAGTGCTGAAAGCGGTACGGGAGCTGTTGACCAGCTTCGGCGATTGTACACAATTTGCACCCCGTTTTATCTACGAAGATGAGCACGCGCTGGTGTTGGAAGATTTAGCCGTCAAGGGTTTCCGGCAGCCAGACCGTAGGGCACGCCTCGATTTGCCGCATATGCGGTTGATAGTGCAGAAACTTGCCAAATTCCACGCAGCGACGGCAGTGCTCGGTCGTAAGGTAGTGCAGGTTTCGGGATGGTGAGAGGTGATTAATTCCCACCACTCCACTGACCCAAGCGTCGAACAATGGAACTACATCGATGTAAAGTGATAATGATGGCTAATTACAGAATCGTGACCTGTTCTGCGTGCTGGCGAGCAGCAGCTTTGCCACCGAGGGGAATCCAATGCATTTGTTCTACGTCAACGCTATTCAGCATTGCATCGACCAAACGGTAAAGGTGCCTGAGCTACGGCAGTATACCGAATTTCTGCGCACCTTCCTGCAGCATGCCATCGAACGGGAGGCGAAAAGTTACGAGAGTGATGCAACGGGCTTCCAAGTCCTAAACCATGGCGATATGTGGCTAAACAATCTGCTCTGGAAGTACGACCCGGATGGTACGGTTAACGACGTCATAATGGTAAGCTTTTATACAACAAAACATTGGAAAACGGCTACAGAATGTTACCGAATTGAATTCTTGCCCCAGGTGGACTATCAGGAAAGTTTCTACGGCTCTCCAGCGTTTGATCTAAACCATCTGCTGTACTCATCCGCTAATACCACGATCCAGCGGGAAGGTTTCGACGAGCTGGTACAGCTGTACACCGCGGAGCTGCAGAGTGCATTGCGGCAATTTAAATACGACGGTCCACTGCCCGATCTGGCAAGCGTGCGAGCGGAAATGGTCTCAAAACGCGATCACGGTACGTGTGGCGTTAGCACATCACGATTTGCATAAAAATACGTAACCTAATATCTGTTCGTCTAACTTTTTCCAGCGCTCATCGTAACGACCTGCATTGTGCCGCCGCTCATACTGGAAAATAGTGAGCTGGCCACACCGGAGAATATGTTGGGCGATCACGAGGAAGCCATACGCACGCGGGAGGAGATATTTAGTAATCCAAAGTTTATTGAAATTCTGTCTGTTTTGTTACCGCGGCTTACGGTGGACAGTGGATTAGTGGATAGCTCTTCCAAGGGTTAGCCTATGTACGGCAAGCACCGCCAGGTTGATGTGTTCGCATGGGTAAATTCTACTGTTCAGTATTTCTTCACGCTTCTATGCACAGCTCGAGATTCGTCACCAATTTGTACCAACCTAACCAACAAACCAATAAAATGCTAAGAAATAGGTCACGTAATTACTTAGCGGGAACATTGTCGGGAGTTCAGATCTTGCCGTACACCGGGGGGCGTTATCAGTGTTCGAAGCGATGGTTTTGGGGAATGGAAGGTGTGTGTTCTTATCAATAATTCATTGCGCACACACTGAACCATGTTCGGGTCCGCTAATCAGTTTTGGGGTGTGAGTTATTTAAGTGCGGGATTTCCGGTGCATGTTATGTTCAAGCTAGCTGAACGCTAAACCCTGTTTTGGACGCTTGTTGGTTCAAGTCCTAGCAGATGTTCTGTTTATTGAAAATATAAAAAACGGGAGATACTTCAGAGTTCTTCGCCCCCCTAGTCTTGCTTGTCCAGCAATCCCTTCCGATCGAACTGGGGTAGCAAACCGCGTAGAATGGTGTGGAATTTGTCGTTCGCCACTATCATTCGCTTAAAGTCCTGCGCTCGCTCATCGGTGCACATTAACGCATCGAAATCGGCATTCTCAGTGTTTTCGTTCATCTGTACCGGAAGCGCGATGAAGGTCGAGTACACGCCTGTAAAGAAGAGAGGAAATCAGATTAGCTTCGGAGTTCGAAAACACACTCCAAAAGCACACTCGTACCGTAGAACATTTTGCGAAACGATTGCTGGAGGAACTGAAAGAGCGTTGGTAGCTTGCCGCCATATTGAAACCGCCGGGCAAAGTCTGTCAGCTGATAGTAGTAGTACTGCAGCAGCTCATCAAAACAACACTGCCTGATGTCATCCCGGGCCGAAGTGTAGTACAGGTAGCAGAAATCGATCATCGGTGTACCGTAGTAGCAGTACTGGAAATCAAGCAGCACCACATCGACCGGTTTGCCTGCCGCATCGTACTTGTACAGGAAGTTGTTCACCCACAGATCACCCTGCACGAACACACACAGCTCGTCCCCGGCAGGATCATTATCCATTACGCGCTGCGAGTACTCGATAAAGTTGGGACCGAGTGCTTGCAGCTTCGCATGGTAGTACTGCCATTCCGGGCCCCATTTGCCGACCTCATCCGTGAGCGCGTTGAAGATGTTGATAAACATTGGATAGAATGCGTCCGTTTGGCGAGTCACGATGCACGTGTCGTACTGTTTGAAAATGTTCGGCTGCTGTTCGTTCAACTTGAGCGAACCGGCATGCATCTGTGCCATCAGCCGGATCGCCATCTTCATGTGCTGCATGTCCATGCCTTGTGTACGATCCACCATACGGTATCCTTCTGGAGCGAGATCTCTAAACACGATCACTTCCCGCTTGCGATCCACTATGAGTGCGGTAGGGTACAGCTCGCCCGGTTCACCGAGGGCTTTCATCATGAGCTTCAGCTCGGGAATGACAAACTGATACACGTCCATCTCCTTGCGCTGGACATCGTACTGGCGCAGCTTTTCCCCGGCAAGTCCCTCCGTGATCATCCCTTTCACTATGAAGGTGCTTGTGATCTCGTACTGACGAAAAAGAGAGATAAAAAGAGAAAACCATTCAAAACACAACTCTTACTCGATCAATATCCCTGTCGATCACTATTACCTGCTGCTTGGAGTGGTACGTCACACCGATACGAAAGATAATACTGGCATAGTTGTTACCCTTCGGCACGGCATAGTATATGTCCAGTTGACGCACCTTAATAGACGCATCCTTAAACGCACATCGCAACATCTTTTCTACGTACTTATCGGTCAACCATTCCGGTGCATCGGCCGATGCATTCAGGCAAGCTATTGAATTATTTTCTGGCATCCTGCTATCCTTTCCACTGTACCGAGTGTGCAAGATGCTATAGCTCTGTGTCTGAACAGCAGCTCGCACGGTTAGTCTTTATACTGCACGGACCGCTTGTGTCTTGGGATGTGCAGTTGACGATGGACTTAATGCCATAAATTGTTGGTCCCGTGTGCGACCTAGACATCATCATACAGGAGCTGCATCTCAGATTGGTTGTGCAATTGTAGCTGCTGTTGCATGGTGCAGGGTGATGAAATGCACTTCAATTTACACTCATTGCGAAGTACAAATTACTTCAGCCTGATACAATTACTACATCAACCGCGTACTACTTCGAGATCGCACTAGTGGTGAAGTTTCGGGTGACGTCGCTAGTGTAGTTGATTGCATACATTTATTAAGGTTCATAAATCATGGGGAATTTACAAGAAGTCCAGAACCAGCCGGTTTCTAAATATTTAATGCCTTCATTATCTTGACGCAAGATTTAGCTGTGCGCACGCGGCCATCATGTCCTCCTGTGTTTAATCTAAGTAACCGCTTAGATCAAACTCCTGCAGCAGTGCCGGCAGGACACTGACATAACGTGGATTGTCAAAGAGCTCGCGACGGCATGCCTCACTCTGGTCACCTTCACCCAACAGCATATCCATGTCTGCATCCTCCGAACGTTCCATCATCGCGATCGGCATCTGTTGGAATACGGCATTGACACCTGTTGCGAAATGAAGCGGGACACAATTGTTTGATAAACATTCTTATCGGCGGAGTGATATCAAAGCTTTGCGCTCGCTAAGGTTAATGTCATGACCACTTACGATGGAATCCCTTGCGAATGATCTCCACGTGGATGTCTGGCAGTGAAGGTATAGTGCCGGCGTAATGCAATTGCTCCAATGTGGAGCGTAGTGTGGTATGATACAGCTGTAAAGTGATAAATCTGTTAAAATTTTATTTAATTCAAAAAATATTTTTTTTACATACCTGTACTAAGTCCGGTAAATGCACTGTTCGAACTTCGGTTCGTAATGAACCGTACAAGAAGAAATTAAGATCCACTCCTGGTGAGCCAAAGAATGCAAGCTGATAGTCCAGCAACAGCACATCTTTCACTCCAATGCCTTCGCCGAATGAAAATAGCATATTGTTTATCCACAGATCGTTATGATTTAGCACGTTGAAGCAGTCATCCCTGCGGCGGTAAACATCACACCCGTAGGGGATGATCTTGTCCTGAAGCTTTTCCAATTTTCGCAATATCAGATCCCATCGGCCATCTTTCATGTTCCATTCGGCTACTAGGCGCATCACCTGCTGAACGCATCGTCGATAGTATGGGAGGAATGTTTGCTTCTTAGGATCATCAGAAATGCATCCCTCCATCGTGAGCTCAAACAGTGCGGCATCCTCTTCGTATACAATCCTTGAGCAGGCATGCAGTTTGGCGAGCTTCACCATTACCAACCGTGCATGGTCCAAATCCAATCCGTACCGACGATCGACCATTTTAAACCCCTGCTCGCAAGCATCTTCAAACACGAGCATCTGCTTCGGAGTGGTGGCAGTGGCCAGACAGAGTGGTGAAATGATCGAAACATCACCAATCGATCTCAAATGTTGATAAATCTTGTTTATTATCCTTCCATAAATCATGATCTCCCTTTGGTAGATGTTGTTCTCTTGCATGACTTGTTGCTGAAGTTCTCCTGATGGCATCACCTGGAAGCAGATTCAAACAGAATAGCACTTTAAACCTTTCCTATCCACAGGAAATTTTAAAACGTTAATAATACCTTGAGAATAATATTCTGTCGCACAGACACACCAATATCGTAATGTAGCGACACACGGTACATTTCACTCGCGTAATTATCTCCCTTTTTTGTGGCAAAGTTAATCTCATACGAGACAAGCCGTCTAAAACTGGTTCCATGCCGCTCAACCAATAATCGAGCTAACAGCTCATTATTGATCCACTCATAGTTGGCCATTTCAAGTGCTCACTGGCAGACTTCACTACTAATCAATTCACTTCCGGAGGGTTACAGCTCCGAAGATCTTTACCGTACAACGACCACACCGGGAACTGAAGTGGTGCTGTGAATTTTTCTTTTTCCAAGCCGCTGATAACACTACCAAACAATGCTGTATTGCTGTAATATGAGGTACGTTGGTTGATAAAAATATAACTCACCCTACCCTAATTATAAATCTGATAAGCACTGTTGATGTGCAGAAATGAACATGATCATGTACGCATTCTGTTTCTCCAATTAGTTTCTAAATATGACTTTTCTCCTAGCAAAAATTGCCGTATCTTAATGAAACGCATCTATTAGTTTACGGGTATCAAAAGCATGAAGAATTATGAAAAATTGCATATGATAATCTATCAGGATAAGTGCAGTACTACTATCGATTAATACGTTGGTTTTAATTTGAGGAACGCCTGACAGTATGCAATAGTTAGCTTAGATATAAATCGAGTTAATCAACTTTGGTTGACTATTAACAATAGATTGTATAATTTCGGGCGTTTACATCTTTAAACCGAATCGTCCACATAACACTCGGAAAGTATATAGTATCTTTATAATTTCAATCAAAGTCCATTTTTACTCAATTATAATTTTCAAATTTTTCGAATATTGAACCTTATGTAAATAATATCATTCCGTGGACTATTTATATACGCGCACCGATTAGTGTTCGTTCAACTCATGAAGGTTGCATTATGTGACGCAATGCTTTATCTCACACAACGACATGAGCGGCCAGTAGCAGCAACAAACCGTCCCGTCGGTACAGTTCAGTCGCAAATATCGTAGCGCGTGAACGTTCATCCTACAGTGTAAACAACATGAGTGAATTAAGCTGGCAAACTGGTGAATATTTCAAGGACGTAATTGCATGTGACCTTTGCCTCCAGTCTGAGGATAGCTTCACCATCACAAACTTCAACATCGCCAAGGCAAATGAAAAAACCGCCGGCTATATGTCGCTTATCCATCGGGTGTGCATCGAGGTGGTGTTTGATAAGGGCCACAACAAACCTACAACATTGTCATATATTGTGAAGGAGAAATCGGACTCAGCGTTCGGAGGCAATCTCGTTGAGGTGCTGTCTGTGTTTCCCAAGGAGTGTGAAATGTACGAGAAGCTATTACCCGCATTCGAGGATATATTCAACCCAGAACGTTTTGGACCGAAAGTGTTTAAAACAACCAGCGAACCGTACACCGTAATCGTTATGGAAGATCTGACGCTAAGCGGATTTTACATGCGGGAGAAAAGTTACGGTCTTCCAATTACGGATGTTAAAAGGATACTACAGAAGCTGGCTGAGTTTCATGCTGTCTCAGTGGTTTACAGGGAACGCAATGGCTCATTTTCGGATCTCTTTTCCGAGGGCGTAATAACGGAAAGAACCGTTGAAGTGCTGCGTGGCCACTACGACGCGTTATACACAGCGTTTCTACAAAGTTTGCGAGAAAGAAACTTCCCTGCAGAATACTTACGGCCACTGGTAAATAATGGCATCCTTTTTCTCTGGACAATGTTTAATTGTTGTACATTCATTTTATCACAGATGGCGCTGGACGGACGGTTACTAGAAGCGTGTTCTACGGTGCAGCGGTTAGACCCGTCGGAATTCAACGTTCTAAACCATGGCGATTTATGGCCAAATAATGTTCTATTTGGTGAAAATGATCTACGCCTTGTAAGTGATCAAACTCAAATACGTCAAAATCTCAACTTAGCTTAATAACTTATTTTTGAAAAATTGAATTATTGACAGTTGGATTTTCAAAATGCGTTCTATGGATCGTTTGCATCGGATCTGCTGTACTTCTTTGTCACATCCGCTACGCAATTGATGTGCGATTCGCTGGAGGAATTGGTGCAGTTTTACTACGAGAACTTGGTGAAGGCATTCGAGCAACTACACTATCGTCAATTAATTCCGTCATACGCTGATTTACTGCAGCAGTTGAAACAACACGGGATCCTCATACTACCACCACTCTCAGAAGCCGTAGCCATTACGATGGGCGGTTTGACGGAACCATCGGATATGGCGCTGATAACATCTGAGCAACCGGAAGGTGTAACGCTACGGCAGCATATTTTCAATAATCCATCATTTGTGACACTTGTCGATCGTTTGATACCTAAACTGTTCGAATTAGGATTGTTACACAAATCAGAGGATTCTGTCCATTAGCTTTATTCTTTTTAATAAAATATTACATTATTTAGATAAAAAGTAAACTTGTTATTGATTAAGAAGGAATGAAGGTTGAGGGCCCCAAACCAGTAGTCGACCTTACCACGTAGACCACAGCACTTTTCACGAATATTCGGAGTACTTAAGCTGACGAGACCTTTATCAACCAGCTACCGTTAAATCCAAGACTGATCTATATGCGATTCTCTTTCTTATTACGGATCCAGCTTACAGTTTTGCCGCCTCCGCTACAAGTACGCCTCGCGATCGGAAATAGGGCAAGAGCAGCCTCATGTGCTCCTTGAAGCGATCGTTATCAAAGAGCAGCTTTTGGAACCGTTGTCCTGCTTCCGTCTGCACGATGGCCGCTTCCTGGGATGCATCTTCGCTCGGATCTGCCAACACGTACGGTAGATCAATGACGGTTGTTTTTACAGCGGCACTAAGACGATTGTTAAAATCGATGTGAAGCTGCTGAAGCGTTGGCAAAGGTTTGCTATACCCGAGCTGCACTAAGTTATGGACCAAGCGTTCCTGATAGTGTCGCAAAAAGTATGCCTGCTTCGAAAGTTTCAGATCGCCTCGTACGGAGGAAAACAGAAAGTGGATTAGATCGAAGACGGGCGATCCCCAGGAAGGGTATTGATAATCTACCATCGCCACACGCTCAACGGTTTCGCCGTCATATGCGAAAAGCATGTTGTTAAGCCACGCATCGCCATGATTCAGAACATTGAACCCATTCACGTCGATGGTCCAGGTGTCCACCAGTAAGCTGTAGATCTGTCTGGAAACTGTCTCCAGGGCGTCGACATAATCGGCTGCGAAATCCCACTCCTTCATATACTTGAACATACTGTCCAGTGAGGGAGCAAATAGCTTATCAGTTTTAGATGCCATTTCCCGGTCCGTGCTTGATTCGATCAGTTCCTTCGGAAGGGTATTCCCCGATGCACAGTACACCGCTGAAGCAGCATGGAACAGAGCAAGATGTTCGAGTACAGCCTCAACGTGAGCTTTATCTAAACCTTCCTGTCTGTTAGCCAGGCGGAACCCGCTAATGGTTAAATCTTCCAGTACGATCACATCGACTGGGAGTCCAACACGTGGTTTATAATAGCGTGGTCCAAGCTTCACTGATACTCCATTGTCGCGGTACATTTTCTCGAATTCAGGTATGAGCTGTTCGTACAGATAGAGCTCTCTCACGTACATTTCTTTGTCCAGTGTGTAAGAAGCCGCAATTCCCTTCGGAGGTGCTTTGATGATGAGTGATAGTGTCTCCTCTGTGGCTTTATCCTGCCACAGTAAACTCACCTTAGCCGAGTAGAGGGCAGATGCGTAACTATCTCCCTTCTTAGCAGCGTTTTTCACGTAAACACTACGCACGATGCGCTTATCTGCGGAACCAACTCCATATTTGGAATCTACGATGTGCTCTAGGAATTCTCGATCCAACCATAACGGTAGTTCCAGTGACGGGTCACACTCAATCCGCGACGTACGTTGGGTACCGATCTGCAGTATATCCATCACTCCCATGTCGTAGAAGTAATTCAATATTTGTTCCATTTGTTTCACATAAGCCGGGTTGTTGTACATTTTCAGCTTGAACGCAGTGCCAGCATCACCCTGGTCCAGCATCAAATCCATCGACGCATCGTCCGTTTTCTCCATCAAGCAAATGGGAAGAATGGAGAAGCATATCATCAACCCGAACAGTTGGTGCGCCGTAATGTCCGAGTGCAGTTCTTTCAACAGCGGCACTTTGCCACTATATCCGAGGAAGGTTAAACTTTCGACCAGCTGTTCGTGATAGTATTCAATCATGTAGTTCATCTGCGACAGCTTCAGATCGCCATTTACAGATGTCATGATGAAGTAGAGCAGATCGATTGCCGGCGAGGACCAGAAACTGATCTGATAGTCAATCTGAAGCGATAAGAGATGATAAGGCACGCTTCACGGGCGAAACAACTCCCCAGAGTCATTGAATGTCTTACCAGTAAGATATCGTTCGGTTCACCATCTTCGTTGTAGTGAAACAGAACGTTATTGCACCACATATCCCCGTGATTGAGTACGTTGAATTTATCTGGTTTGGCTCGGGTCATGATGAGGAGGCAATCGAACAAATCCATTCCCCAGTGTTTCTGTAGAAAGATCATGTTGGTCGAATCATAAAAAAAAACAAAATAGACTTTTGGGAAGAATTGCTATCCCGCCTGAAGGTATGCAATTTGAATTGGACAGTTAAACTACAACTTGGAAAAGGCTACAAATAGTACGTACCAAGAGATTGGCGTAGAATGATTCCTTTTCCGACCATCCGTGCATCATCTTCTGGAAGAAATCTGCCTGTCCCTTCTGGAACTGTTCAGTCATTGCGCGTCCTTCCTCTTTAAACATTCCCTCCTTGAACAGTTCCCCATAAGGACCACGTTGCTGCTCCGTAACGACGGATGCCGCATGGAACTGTGCCATGCGCCGTAGTACCAGCCGGGTATGTTCCATGTCCATACCCTGGCGCCGATTAGCCATCGTAAAGTTACGGTCGCGCAAATCCTCCATCACAAGAATGTCGGTCGGTTCGGTGCTGTGCTTGAGACACTGTGGACCAAAAGCGACACCCGTACGGCCACGTGCATGATACATCCCTTCCATCACAGGCAGTATGTCCGTGTACATGGCCATCTCCTTCGGGAAGAGGTTCATCATCTTAATCATCTCGTCCGACAGTCCAAGTTTCGGTAATGCTTTCACAATTAACGATACGTCCATTTGTTTGTCACCGTCGTGGACACGCACTGACACTCGCACACGGTAAAGAATGGACGCGTAATTATCACCCGCTTCCGTCGCCTTCCGTACATCTAGATCGGTGATCGTAAATGCCGTTGGCGGGAGTTCCAACTTCACCGCAATCGCATCCACAAAGTATTCGTTTGTCATCCATTCCGGCACACTCACGTCGGACGAGGTCATGGTTGCCACGCGTACAACTTGATTGTTTCGTTTCTAATCTTTGCCAATTTACGGAGAGTTCACTACTGAACGTTGTTTGGATATCTGATACGAATAGACCTGTTCGCTGAGAGCGCACAATAAATACTGACCCACAAGCTTATGATGTATGCCCGAGTAAGGCACGCGAAGGTAGATATGAGTGTGTCACTTATCATCCATACACCGCGACAAGAATGTCGCGAAGATAGCCTGGGATGATGGGGGTTGAAGCATATGATTGGTATTGGTCCAGTAGGGTAGTAAGCGCCTACATAGCTTATCCCTATTTAGCCCTTTTTTGTTGAAGCATCATTTGCAGACCGGTCAAGTCATTGCGTCAAAATTGATACGTAGAGTTACAAGTGATATCAAAGAGCAACAGGTATGTGGTACCGCGAAAGGAACCGTTGCGGCATCGATTTCACCAAACACTGTATTTATTGCACGCAAACATTGAAATTCCATCCCCTTCCAGTATGTGCGCACGACAGCCACACTTCTTCACTTTATCTTTACCCAATGTTGAGGTCTTTCAGACCATTGTCCCGAAAGGCTGCCGTATCCGCTCCAATCGCAATTGTAGCCATTTCTGGTGCCTGGCACGAATTAAGATAGGCTTATTGCGATAAGATAGGCTGGCGTGTGCTGGCAAAAACCCTTATACGGGTACGTTGATAATGAATTGTGGTGCCAAATCAGTGATGTCTTCAGTGGCGCACGACTTTACACACCTGTCGATAAACAGGAAAGAGAGTCAGCTGGGAACATGGAGAGGAAGCTTCGTTTCGCTTTTTTTCGTCTCATTACATCATTTTGTTTTGAGGAGATGACCGGGAGACGATGGCGCGAAGCGTGACTCAAATAAAGTTGAAAGTCATGCTGACTGAACGACGACATTAGGTTAACGGAGCTTTGTTTACGGCAAACATAAAATCACACATGCCCGCGCACACACATAGGGCAATTGCTGTTAGAAGCTGAAGCATTTAATAACAAAAAAAAACAGCTTTATTGTATATTGCTGTTTTTACATCATATTCGTCAATGACAATGTGTTTTTTGTTGAATAACTAAAGGCTTATTTTACGGGGTACGCCTCGATTCCGGAAGTAGGGAAGCAACTGCTTCATTTGCATCTTCAGCTGATCGTTGTCCAGCAGCAGCTTCTGGAACCGTTGCCCTGCATCGGTGTTCGCATCGACGGCCGAATCGAGTGATGCATCTTCCGTGTCCGGTACGAGTGCAAACGGCAACGCCAGCATGGTGTCGATCAAGCCCAACATTAGCAGATCGTTAAAGTCCACGAGCAGCTGTTGCAGCGTAGGCAAGCGACGGCGGTAACCGAGAAGTACGAGATTATCGACCAACTTTTCCTGATAGTAGCGAACGAAGTAGTGCAGCTTCGTCAGCCTCAGCTCCATGCGGACGGAGGAGAATAGTAAGCTGTGCAGATCAATCATCGGAGATGCCCAGCAGCACATCTGGAAGTCGAGCAGCGTAACAACGGCTTTCGCGTCAGTGCTAAACATCATATTATTTGTCCAAAGATCACCATGGTTTAGCACATTGAAGCGATCCTCCCGCGGGGTGATAATGGTGGCAAGCTCATCGAAAGCATTCTTAGCCAGTTCCTTCAGCTCGGCATGATGGTCCGAAGGGACAAAGTCCCAGTTCGCCATACACTCTACCAAACCGTCCAGCATTGGTTGAAATAGCTGCTTGCCCATTTGCTTTAGATTCTCAACAACTTTCGGACTGTTAAAGTCACTGGAAAGTGTGTTTCCCTGGTCGACAAACACGGCAGACGCGGCATGAAACATGGCTAACTTTTCCAGCACCAGCTCGGTTTGGGCTTGATCCAATCCTTCGCGACGGTCCGCCATTCGGTTGATGCCATTGTGCAACAGATCATCCAGCACCAGCACATCAGCCGGAATGCCTTCGCACACCTTCAAACATTTTGGTCCGAAGCGCACGCTGATACCCTTATCATGGTAGAGTCGCTCAAGCGCAGGCAACAAATCCCGGTACATCTGTATCTCTCGCGACGAGAAGTTTAGATACGGCATGTGCTCCGCCAGTACACCCTTCGGGGGTGCTTTTACAATCACTGAGAAACTCTCAACGATGCCGGTACCTTGATTCAGTACGTCGACCTTTGCGCGGTACAACACCGATGCGTAGTTATCGCCCTTTTTAGTGGCCAGTTCCAGCTGGATGTTCCGGATGAGACGACGATCGCCGTTCGCACAAGGGCCAAGTTTGGTATCTACTACGGTGTCAAAGAACGCCCCATCCAACCACTGAGGTGGATAGAGGGAGTGATCACATAGGATACCGGGTGGCCGCTGGTTCCCTAGCTGACTTATATCGAACGCACCGGTATCGTAGAAGTATTCCAGGATCGGGATCATCTGCTCGACGTACGCGGCTCCGTTGTACATCTTCAGTTTGAACGCAGTGCCAGCGTCACCCTGGTCGAGCATCAGATCGATCGATGCGTTCTCCGTTTTCTCCATCACACAGATAGGAAACACGGAAAAGGCCGTACTAAGACCGTACAATTGCCGTTCAATGAAATCTGAGTGGAGATCTTGCAGCGAGGGACGCACACCGCCATACTGGAGCAGGGTCAAGTTCTCGGACAAGTGCTGGTAATAGTAGCAAATCAAGTGGTCTAGCTGGCGCAGCTTCAAATTGGCGCGCACCGAGGAAAAGATGAAATAGTGCAGGTCAATTACTGGGGAGCTCCACATACACATCTGGAAGTCGACCTGCAATCAATTGGAGAGTTCTAGGATTAATTTAACCGCACGATTTAACATCAACTGTCCGTTTGCGGATGATTAAGCTGGCCGCCGCACCACTTACGAGCGTTATTTCTTTGATCTTTTCGGCATCATCGTACTGGAACATCATGTTGTTACACCACATGTCGCCGTGGTTTAGCACGTTAAACTTGGCCGGGTCATGTTTCGTGATGCGAAGCAGCACATCGAACATCTCCATACCCCAACGTTTCTGAATGGAGATAATGCGTGAATGCCTTTTTTTCTTTTATCTTTAGCAGAAATACTAAGAACATTTGCACTCACCAGTAGCTCTGCATAGAGTTTCCCATTCTTCGGCCATGTGCACATCGTTTCGTACATGAACACGTCGTGCTGGGACTGGAACTGCTCAAACATGGCGCGGTTCTTTTCCGCATACATGCCCTCCATAAACTTCGCATCGTACGGTCCATTCATTTCGTGATAAACAGCCGAAGCCGCATGGAACTGTGCCAACCGACGAAGTAACGTGTGACAATGCTCCAGATCGAGCCCCTTCTGCCGTTCGGCCATTTGAAAGTGACGATCCTTCAAATCCTCCATCACGATAATATCCGTCGGTTCGGTGCAATGCTTCAGGCAGCGTGGTCCGAACGAAACTTCCAAACCATGCTTCCGATACAGCTGCTCGAACGCGGGAAGAATTTCGGTGTACACAGCCATCTCCTTCGGGAAGACGTTCATTGCCGAGATCATTTCTTCGGAAAGCCCCAACTGCGGCAGAGCCTTCACGATCAGCGAAACGATCCGCTTATCTTCTCCGGAGTTCCCCATGCGCACCGTTACCTTTACGCGGTACATGATCGAAACGAAATTGTCGCCCGCTTCCGTGGCCGGACGAACGTCCAGCTGCAAGATGGTGAAGTCATCCTCCGATACGTTGTACGTTTTTGCAACGGCTTCAATGAAAAAGTCGCTTGTCATCCACTCTGGGATCGTAACGGGCTTCGAAGACGACATCATACAACGCACAACAAGATGCTGGATCGATGGTACTGATTGTAAATGAACAAGAACCTTTGAAAACCCGAACCGTTCTAGTCGGATGCTCGCACTTTACTAATTTCCAAGCACGATGTTTGCTGGCGCAGTATTAATTCGCTTGCCGACGTCCTCCGGGGAGATACGTTATCTTTTTGGCGGAATAGGAAATTTGGACTCGAAATCGGGGGATTTTTTTTTGTTCAATTCCTCTAGGAGAATCTTGCAATTTTATCTTGCTCTACAATTCGACTTCAATCGGAAATCAAATCAGTTTTGAATTTTACTATTTTATACCATGAGGTTTATGCATCAGTTTGGTGAAGAGTCAATAAAGGGAGTAAAAATTTTGAACCATTTCCAGATGATCAGTTTGGATGGTTATTCACATTCGTTGATTTGCCATTACAGATAGTTCCCGAGTTACACTTCCATCATATTAATGTTGGTTTGGTCTTACCAACATACACGATGATAAACGTTTATTTTAAATTGATGAAATGAGTGGTTGTGAATGTTACATGCATCATACCAAATTGTTTCACGATTCCACGTTTTGAGATTAGATGCGCTAGGGGGATTCGTAACGATCATTAGAAATAGCTATAATATTCAATTATGAATTAGCGTGTAGATCAGCTAAACCTTGAACCCCAAAAAGGCGGATAGTAAAATTGAGCTAGCGAATAGTGAAATTGAATGAATCGTAGAATCAGTTGTGTGGTTGTAGTATTTAAATGATCCATGTGATCTGCTCATTCATTTTGAAATACAACAAAATAGTGTTGCTGTTGCATTGTGATAGACAGGAATTAATATCATGAAACTCCAAAAAAATACAGTAAACTGGGCTAGTGGCGTTTAAAAGAATTTTCACCAATAGTTTAGTTTTCGCCTTGGTAAACAGACCAACTGTACATGATCATCGTACAGCTCGATCGCTGGTTTAATTTCAAACCAATCCTATTTGCAACAAACAAAAACATGACACCTGGGTAATATTACCATTTCCGTGTGATTCTATCTGTGTGAAATAATAATTTAACTTTAATTTAACCGAACTTTTGGTTTCGGTTGGGTTTGTTGTTTTTTCACTGCTTGATGCTGTTTCGAGCTGCTAGACCACCGCCTAAGCAACGATATGTCCAACCGCGTCATTCGCTTTATTCGGGCTTGTCACAAATGTTTCGAGCAGTTGTCTCATTTTTCAAACAAAAAAATCCTTCTCACTATGAAACGACAGCGGAAGCCGAATTCGAGCAGCTTCTCATGCGGGGTGATTACGGATAAACGAGGTTTAGCTGTAAATATCCAAGAAAGTGTACCTATTGTTTGCTGCTGTGCTGCGCTTCCGAGAAGTTTTCACATTGTATGACGAGTCGAAGAGGGATAAACGCGCGTTACCGTAGTGCGAACACTTGCCGCGCGGTGCTGGACGTGGATTTTACACGAGTGAAGCGGTGGTAAGCGTATATAGTGCCGTGCGCTATGGGCGATATATTGTGGCCAGCAGCAGCAATGAACGAACCGTCGACGTCCCAACCGCAAGGGCCGCGGTTAACCGAGAACGATCAACTGTTCGAGGAGCTGTTGGAAAACATTGTGTACGTAGGAAACCTGCCGAAAACTATCATGCTGACCGACCTGATCGAGCTGTTCAAGTATGCCGGCCGGATCGAGCGCGTCGCCTGGTACGGGGAGCACCGGACCGACATCAACACGAAGGTGGCGTTCGTACGCTTCCGCCACTCGCGCCACGCAAAGGAAGCGGCCAAATGGGACCGGATACGCTACCACGATTCGATACTTATCGTGATGCAGATATTCAAGGACCAATGGTTCGACATGAGCGTATCGATAATGGTGCGAAACATACGCGATGGTAGGTAGAACAGCAAGCGGAGGTTTTTCCCCTCCAAGCACTAGCAGTAAGAAGAAGCGTTTCTTCTGTCAAATCGAATCCCGGTGGTACCGGCTTACTCACAAAAATTGTACCCACTTTCCGTTCATTGCAGACACAACGGACTGGCAGCTGTATGAGGCGTTTCGTAGATTCGGTAAAATATACGGCATACTGATACCGACACACGGGACCGCGTACGTGGGATTCTACTACGAGGCCGAAACACAATGCGCGCTGGAAATGAACAACAACATGTTCAACGGCAACAGAATGCGAGTGGAAATGTTACGACGAAACCTGCCGCTGCAACAGATCGACATATTCGACATGTCCCGGAACGAGGTGCGGCTGCTGCGTGACATGCTGCTCGAGGTGGATGAAAAGCTGGAACAGTTCTACTCCGCATACGACGAAGCGTTCAATTACTCCTCGAAAGACTATCGCCGGTGGAAGCGAAAACGGCGTCGCGTAACGCCCCTGCTGAGCGATTCCAGCTCATCGTCCGAGAGCAGTTCGTCCAGCGTGTCCGAATTGTCCAATCGCAGTGCGAACGAGGTGCGGCGTATACTGTGCGGCTCGAACGAGGAGAACCGCTGCCTCGGCATCTTCGGCATGAACCCGGACACGACGGAGAAAACGCTGATGAAGCTGTTCTCCCGGTACGGGCACGTCAAAGACATCAAGCTGATCTACGACGGCAAAACGAACGTGTCCCGCGGTTACTCGTTCATCTATTTTAAGCATGCCAGCGATGCCCGCCGAGCGCAACGGAAGCTGAACGGTACGATGCTCGAAGGGCGCAAGGTGCGGGTCGATTTTAGCCGCAGCAAACCACACGAACCGCGTGCGGATCGGCGCAAACGGGTTTCACCGACTGCTGCTGCGGCTACCGCCGCCTCGACCAGTGCCGATCGCTGTTGCCATCGTCGACACGGCAGCACCCATCACAAGAAGCGCAAAAAGCGACGCGTTTGCTACTCCTCATCGGATTCGGAGTAAAACGCGTGGCATTACAACCAAAGCGCTGCGCCAAACGCAGGAGAACGAACGGGAAGCAGAAAAGCAACCAAGGGATCCTCCCCAAGCATGGAATCGTGATGTTTGTGGGTTCGACAGTGGTCACTTCCATAACCGTGCTAGGAAGGAATTCTCTAACTGTGCGCATCCTATTATCCACCCGGACACAATGGCCACCTACCATCTTTTTTTTCTCTTTTGTTAAATTTTAAGTTGAACGGTTTTTTTCTATTTTTTAGGCAGTGATGAAGAAGAGTCACGGAACGGTTATCAGAACCGTTGAAGAGAGGGGAAACATTTGCACTATCAATTTGGCGCAACCACAAACGCGCGGCTCATAATCAATTCATCAATTTCTTTCAACAATTTTCTCAAGATGCCAGCTTGATATGTGCGCGCACAGCTTCAAACAAACGAACGTCATCCGGTCAGTTGCAAAATCCATCCTCAATTCAAACTCAAGCCACGTGCGTACGTGTGCAAAGAACGCAGCGCCCCCAAAAAACCAACTTCTATCAAGACCACACACTCGCCTATCCGTATAACCGTATATAATATTCAATATTAATTTTATTCGTTGTTTGTCAGTTAGTAGAAACATTGAACGTACATTTATTCGCTTTGATCGTTTAGTGTAACACCTTCCTGTTACGAACTTATTAACGTATTCTTTTCCCGCGCTCACATGAATTCAATTATCAAACAGCATTGATAAAAAAGCACTAGAAAAGAACTCAAAAGAATGATCTGGAACTGAGCTAAACATTAAAACCGCATCGTGGGTTATGGAAGCGGGTAAGCGGAATAAAGACAGCTTTTTGTATATAAAATGTGTGAAATTCCGCGAACCCAAATGCAATGAAGAGAGGGCCAGTTGAAAAAACAACAGCCGGTTAGACGTCGAATCGTCGTGAAAGCGATTTTGTGGTGCAGTGTGTACGTGTGTCCCCGTAAGGCGTAAGGTAAACTAGGCACTGGGAAACCCGGGGACAAAAACCCTGTGTAATGAATCGTGATGAAATCAAATCAAACAGCCCCCACAACATTCGCGGTTTGCATTGACTGGGTGGGGGACGTTTTGTTTTTTCACTGTAAATGATAGGAGAGAGAGAGATAAAGAGAAGAAAGGATAGAATTTCTAAACAAAAAAAAAAAAACAACTGTGTAAGGAGAAAAAGATTCTTCGAAGCTTTAGCCATTGCGGTTATATAGAACCGGGGAAAGCGAGAGAAAAATGGAATGCCTGCGATCGATGCAGCATTTGTTATGTACATTAGATTGTTGGAAGCCCGCGCGAATGATCGTGAATGATTATTTTTTCTTTCTGGTTTGTTTGTGATCGCCAACAGATGTTGAAGTCCTTCTTTTTTTTTACTACATAATGAGCGGAAGTAGGATTTAGTTTTAGACGTAGAACGGATCACGATCACGATCAACCACATTGTGAGGGTTGAGAGAGGGATCGCCCAAGTAAAAATTCTTGGAACATGGAGCACACAGAGCTGGTTGGTAGGAGACACAGTGTAGTTGGTGAATTTAGCGATCGCGCGATCGATAAAATGGCGGGATGGAACAAAAACAATGAATAATAACCGTGCGTTTCGCTGTGTGCATCATTAAGCATATGTTTGTTGGTATTAATCGTCAGTCAACTACAGTCGCTCGCTTACTGGCCCTGTCCCATAACCTCCAACCAACACCCAACAACAATTCAGCATCAACAATATTGTCAATCCTCACAAATCAGCTCGATCTGTTTGTTCCTCTGTCAATTCAACTATCTTTTCCGCGCACTCAAACGGCATGGTGCGGTACGGTTCCGGTACCGTACGCCGGATGGTACTCGGTACCATTGACGGTACCACTGCCGGTCGTGGTGGCAGCAGCAGCGGCAACTGCTGCCGCGGCCACAGCTGCTCGCTGCAGCGATGGATGATGTGGATGCATGTGGTGTGCGGTTGCCGTTGTTCCTGCTGCTGCACTAGACGCTGGTGCTGTTGTCGATCCATGTAGGCTGTGATGTTGCTGTTGGTGATGAAGATGCGCATGATGCTGCTGTGGTTGTTGTTGCTGATGTGAATGGTTGTTGTGCTGCTGCTGCTGGTGATGATGATGATGATGGTGATGGTGATGTTGGTGGTGTGGTGTGTGATGTGCGGCCGCAGCCAACACACCGGGATACAGCTCAGGCGAACGACCGTCGTGCGTTGGCGTTCCGGCCAACAGTTCCGACATGAACCCAATGTACGTGATCGCTAGGCGCAGTGTTTCGATGCGTGACAATCGTTTTTCGTACGCAAACGTCGGTACCTTGCGGCGCAACTTGTCGAACGCTTCGTTCAGGTTGAACATACGGCGCCTCTCGCGTATGTTGGCCGCCCGCCGCTGTGCCATCGATGCTACCCGGCGGCGCGTTTTCTTCGTCGAACCACCACTGTTCGGTGCCGGTTGTGCTCCGCGCGGGGAAAGCCGTTGACTCACAAAACTACCAACCTGCTGCCGGGGCCAGATAGCTAAGCATGGGCGAAAAATGGGACAAGAATGAAAGAAACTGCAAAATCCGAAAATCAAGACAAAGTCACAAATAGCAGCATTGCTTCAAAATCCCTATCAAGTTTCAACCTTGGACGCACTATTGTGTACGATAAAACGATTTTCTCAATACCATAATTCAGCATCAAGCAGCGATCCACACATTTATTTTATACAAAATACATCATCTCCAACCGTCCCCAATGAAAATGGTACAACGTTCAACAGAGTAAAGTTTATACCCTGCAGAAGGAAATGGAAAATCGTTAATGTACAATGAATATCAACATGTATCAACAATATGCAAATACTGTTCTAAATGACCATTAAAACAATGTAACAGAGTCACGAACGAACCTGTACGTAGCCGATCGTGTTTTTTTTTCTACTGTGATCAGTGTGCCGGAGATTCGAAAACAACCCGAAATTCCCACTATCAATCCCCCGGAAAAAAAACCCGTCTGTGTTTGTGTGCATGCCATGTGGCTTTTGTCTCCAACGGTCCACTATCAAAATTTGGGTTTCACTCAAGACAGCTGGATGTAGAAATTTCCAACCGTTGCATCTCAACCAAGGATGAAATCAATGGAATTCCATCAATCTAAAAGCTTCCTATATCCGAAACATATGTCCTCAACCTTTCAAACGGCGTGGCGGTATGTAACAGTATCTGTAGCATATTTTTAATCTCATTTTTTCGTGTCTTCATTTAATGTTATCGAAATTCATGCATTTGCTTCAACATTGTAACGAAAATTGGTATTAATGTTACTTGTTTTTTAGCTTCTTTTTTAATCCCTTTACTAGGAATGGTTTGTTTGATGCAATTCCTTTAAAGCGGAAACGTAAAGGTAAGTATTGATCGGACTGATTGGTGATCATATTTTAATATACGACATTAAACAATTGGTTTAATTATATATTTCTTTATATAAATTGTGAATTCCACAACCTCATATCTTCACCAATCTTTCCCGAATCATTAGGTATTGATCGATACATTTTTATTTAATTCATAATCAAAAATAAGCACTAACACTTTTATGATCTCCCTAACACTTTAACGATATTTTCTCTGAAAAAAATATAGAGAAATAAGAAAAAGAAACGTAAATAAAATGGATGTAAAAATGAAGAAATAACACATCGTGCTGTTTGTTTGCTATAAAGATAAGTGGTAATTTCACATAAAAGCATAAAATGCTAGGTGAAAGCATTCTATTTCTAATCAGGTAACTACTGATAACGATTAAGTATCAGAATGTACAATTTGAAATTGATTTTCCAATCGGTTTTCTTCATTTTTGCTTCCTGTACTATTTGTGGAAGCCTATGCAAAACTTCTATTGAATTACTTTAACACTAGCTAGATCTAACATCCGAAAACCTAATTGAAGTAGGAAACTTCGATACAATTCTTCGCCCACAAAAAAGAATTGTTTAAAACATTTATTGTCTTTTATAGGGCAAGTTGTCCTGTTCCTAATTTATCAATCTGGAATATGTTTAATCTTTAATCTATCCCACAAGACCTGTAATAATATAATTTGATAAATTTTGGAAGGTAAAACAATTTTATATAAATTAGATAATAATCCTATCATCAATTGAAGCAGCCGACTTTTTATCAACATCGTTGGGCAGCATAAATTGCAAATCAAATTACTGATATCGATGTTGATGTTGGATGTTAGTCTTTCAAAAGAATTATGGTGATTCAATCTATCAATAAAGCGGGAGTTCAACAATAAAACTCTCTGGAAGTCCGCATTATTGGCAAACGAATGTCACCTCAAACAAAATATTAATGTGCGTTTGATTCCTAATGCCATTTAGGAAACATGCACTACAATGTTGGTTGGTTGGTTTGTTAATTTATGGAGACTTTGAGTCAATGGACTTCATTCCTCTCTTGCACTACAATGTCTATGTCACCATTGATGCTGAAGTCTTCATTATTATGAGCTTCGAGAAACGACGATCACTTAAATTCAGTCCAGTTAATAAAACTCCAATTACGTTTAGTTTTTCTTATAACACTGGAGGAAAGGAAGATATAAAAAACTTTACAATGCATCATTTAAAACATTTGCTATCAACAATCCAATTAGTGTGTTATCGTGTGCCATGCCACATGAGTTAAAAACACTTTTGTGAGTTAAATAATCCAAATATCGATAAAAAATTCATTTCGCTAAATCATTATCACTCATTATATGCACATTTGCAGTCGATCGGTATCGGTATCAAAACCCATCCTCCAGTCTCGAACGCAATGCAGTCTCATGCTAATAGCCCCGACGGTTAAGGATGTCCCGTATCGAAGGAGCTAGAAGTAATTTGCTGTGCTTGCAGCTAGAGGAGAGCTAGGTGAAAGTGATATCAATTGTTCAGTAAATGTTTTAATACGTTAAAGCCGTTTCCCTCCCTATTTTCTTTAGGAATTAGTAAATTTGATTTGGGGGCCACTTTTTCGAGCCTTATTAAATAGTCCTCCCCTAAACAATTTCATTTGTCACACTCGTCGAGGTCTATGCTGTGGAGATCTATTCACCCATTTTGGCTAGTTCCCTGAAGTTTGAATACTACAAAGAAAGACTTAATCTCCAGGTAAATCTCAGAATTGACTAATCACAGTTTCCCCAAAGTAGTAGTATCAAAATACATTATCGGATGTAATTGTAGATGAACTTAGCGGCCGTCATTGGCTTATCGATAAAGTACCATTTAACAAAGAATAGGATATTCTGTATATTTTCCATTTCGGAAATCCCGGAGATCTTTGACATCAGCTCCCCCCGTCCTCGAATCAGTAATCTGGGGTGATCTTTGTGGCAGATCAAGATACTGATGGAGAAAAGCCCAGGACTTTCTTTGTCGTCCACTGCTCTCAAATTCAAGTAAGTTTATGAAAAAACGGAATTTATAAGCGTTGAATAGGGTTCAAACGTCTACACCTTAGCCGGCGGTGATCCTTGGTGTTCCCGCCACTGAACAAATAAGAAGTAAAAAGCTCCATTTTTGCATAATCCATCGGTAAATTCGAAAATTTGAAGAAAGTTTTTATCGTAACCTCTATTTTGCATCACTTTTGGTGTTTTAACCAAAAACGTATGATATTTAGCGCGCTTGATTGCAACTCGTAGAAAAGGTTTAGTTTGGAATTAATTTATGCTTAGGCATTAATCTTCTTCTTTTGTTTCACTTCTGTGTCCTTTACAACCTTGAGTGATTTTGGCCTGTCATTACAACATCCTTAGGACACACTCTTCTAAGTACAGATGAGATTATTTTCTTGAAATGCATCTTTTCACAACACTTCGAAACGTTATTCGTTAAATATATTCACTTCTGTACACAGTATCCCACTTGAAGTAGTATAAATAGAAAATAATCCTTGTAGAATGTAATGCATATAGTTACCTAAGTCAGCACACGGAAATCCAGCCATCAGTTCCGGATAGTGTACCATCGGGGACGGATTTTCCTGGCCCCAGATAGGCGTGAAAGTTGCCACATCCGGCGGAAACGGTGGTTCCATTCTGTGTGATATTGTTCCAATGTTTTCTATTCTATTTATCTCCACTAATCCTTTCTTCCTCTGGGTGTACACTTTGTATATTTACCACACTTATTTTTTCACATTATTAGCAAAGGTTAAATTCACTTCAAGCGTGTTTTTTTCACAAATGATCGCTTTTGTATAATCTTAAGTACACTAAAGTTTTGCACTCCAGACCGGCAGTAGCACACGCAGCATCCCGCATCGGCTGAACATCACCAACTGACTGGCTGAGGTGAGCATGCAGACTGAATTTAATATTTCCATCCGGAACATCCGGAACGTGCGGTGAAAATGGAAAATCCTGCGAAACGGTAGCATTATTTTTAATATCCTCGCATCTGTGCACCGTGTCTCATCCCTTTTCCCGTGGAGGAGGGCGCGAAACTTTTCCCCGTGGCAATGGTCCTCCTCTGTCGATCGATCGGGAGAAGATTGGTGTGAGTGGTAGCAGCTTGTCGGAATGGTTTCCTTTCCTGTCGTACTGCTGCCAGCATCCACCGGTCTGCAATATCCCGTACCTAGTATCAAAAGGAATAAAGATGAAATTTCCCATCCCAGCAGACCATGCACTGGAGAGCGAGACAAGGATATTCGGAGCGGATTGGCATTACTACCGAGCTCACCATTTGTGCTTCACTACGCGCAAGGTGTTTGAGAAGAAAAATGAAGGGTCACACAATCGGTGCAGGCCGGGCATTGGAAGCGTTTTCCAACCCTAGTAGGCATTCAGCTCCAAGGAGTTAGTAAAAGTTTTCCTACTCTTAGCAACCAGCACCGGGAGAGTAGCTCGATCCTGCCACCGTTACCATGGTCTGGAAAAAAAAAAACGTTTCACAGCTGGCTCCGCCCATCGAGGATGGGTAACAGATTTCGGCGACCAATCATGAGAAACATGTTGCACACCGGCACACCGAGCAGGCGTCAGGCTGTGTTGTGCAGATCCTTGGCCGCTATGGTGCCAGCACGCAAAACTTTGCAACCGAATGTGGCCGATATGCGTGTACCCACCGGATGATACTGCTGGTGGAGCGACAAGGAGCGATATGGGCGTTGGCCAAGGACGAAACATGGCCGTCAGCCGGACAGTAACACGTTACGCGACTTCTTGGTCACAAGTGTGATTTTGTTGTTTTTTTTTTGGCACTCCAGAGAGGAAAATCGATTCGGTCCCCATCAGTGGAGGTGCTTAAAATTTAATTTAAATCATGTTGGTCAATTTTAGAAGCTACACAAAGGGATAATCTGTTTAAAACGTTGCAGGAATCTTGATATGCAGAAGATTTCGAAGAACTTTGGAAAGTTCGTGGATTAATTCATCCTAAATTAAAGTTCTTCTTACTTGTGTATTTGAGCCGTAGTAGTTACCTACTTTTTACCCATTTTAGAAGAATTTACGAAAGATATAAATAGCAATTGATCAAGTATTATACAGCAGACTAAATTCCACATTGTACCGGATTTTTTTCTATTTAGCTTCTTCGCGGGATAGTATGCAAAGCAGCGTTTTGAGTATATTTTAGTATACTACATGCTTCAACCTTAGTATGACCTGTTGGCAATCAGTCCACTGCAGATTTTGGAGTTATATTAGCGTTTCCATCAGTTATGTTCTTACTTGGTTGTTCTGTTCCCGAATTATAGAATTGTAGATATTTTTTTACATGTCTAATACATGATTCCTACAAAAGTAGTATCACAAAAGATAGACATGGGCTCGTTAAATCGGCCATCTCTTGGTTTGTAGGGCCAGACAGTGAGCTCTCAGAAAGCACATTCATTAGAGGATCGACCTTCTTAAAGACCTTCTTGGGTTCCTAAAAGAAAAATATGTAGAATGAAGGCTCGATCTGCTCTAAAAATGAATTTCAAGGGAGAGGATGACTGACGGGGTTTTAGGTGGCCGCTTTCTCCGTCCATAGGTTGATCTGTCCTTGGAACCAGAGAAACAGGCTCTACACAACACTCGTCTTCCGGTCCTTTATAATTCTAATATTCGACTTTTGTGGTGTGGTTCCTATTTTATAGGCGAATTAGACTAAATTCGCCAAAGTTTCTATAAAACAACCAAACAACAACATCAAATTCCTACTTTCATTACTTACTGATGAATACAGCAAAAGACTGAAGCTCATTGATCAGTAAATTGCTAACCGTGTCATTCATTTTGTCATTCATCTTTCAAGTTTGATAAGGCTAAAACTGATCAGGAGTGACTATTCTGTTCGGGGTAAATACAAATCACTGAAGATAGTAATGGCAAGCCAAGATTCGAAGTTGTAGTGCCATAGAAAACGAAAAAGACGCCTAAACTTATAAGACTTAGGTTAAAAATGTCTAAATCCCCATAACATTCCTACCATTGTTTTATTGTCATTTTTTGTGGGTATAATTATGAAAGATTTCTATTATCTGGAATGGAATATAGTTGCTTTTGTACCGAAGATCGAATCAGTGTCCTATTACTAGACGACTAGTGTTTGAATTCGACATCTACTCTTCGGTACTCAATTTGGGAGCATGGCTCTAAGCATTGTCCTGTTGTCCTAATTTTTGGATTATTTTAAATTTGATAAATTTAAAAAAAATGCTAAATTGATTTTATTTGAAAATGCATCCAAATTGTATGAACCGTCGGGGATTTAAACAAATAGTACGATACGATCATAATAATAACTTAAATAACATTCAATATATGATTAGCTCCTTTTAGTATCTTTGTCTTTAATATGTTTTAAGATTTCAAACTTTTTACTTCACTGAAGCTAGCGAAAATATGAATTATAAGAACCAGAGCTCATAAAAAAATAAGCTGAAAACAATCTTCTTAATAAAAGCATAATGTTTTCTCCTTAGCAGTTACAGTTCCGATCATATCTTAAAAAATTAGTTTATTCTAGTTGAATTATCCTGTTGTTGGAGGTATTAGCGCATTCTAGAGAGTAATCTGCAGATCTTACTATTACTGTAGCTCAATTTATTTACAAATTATGCATCAAAAGTATAATCAGAATTAGGTAAATCGTTTACAAATCAATCGTATCAACGCCACAAAGTCACTCGTTAGCTGTACACACTTGAAAGTTTACATTTTAAATTCATCAAGCGGTTCCACCCTGTGGTACATGTACACAATCAGAAAAAAAACATCACAAAACACAAAAACACAATGACAAAACAGTTCTTTCACGCGTGGAGAACTCAACAGATTGATGGAAACTGCGGAAACACGCACGCACTCTTCCAATCAGCACCCTCATAGTTTAGGTCCATCCCTAGCACCGGGCTCGGCATGTGGATTAGCGTCGAAACAGCACAAACAAAGCAGGCAGTGAAAACAGACGTGAAAAGCTAGTGTAAGCAAACCAGAACCAAAAAAAAAAGGAAAAGAGAAAAAGAAAAAGGAAAAATCCCAGCTTACTGGGGCTTGTTTTTACCGCAGCAATTAGACACAGATTTGTCATCGAAATGACACTTTATTAATTTTCTGTCCATCCCTCTTTCATTCCGTCTAGTAAGCAGTAGCAAATACATCGGGGGAAGCGATGAAAGGGTCCGTCGAGAGTCAGCAAATGAAAACAACCATTTCCGGAGGACCATTTTACGGTGCCAATCGTCCCCGAAACTAGAAAGTCAACTAGAAGTCAACGGAAGAACTAGTGGGAAACAAGGGGGTGAGTACACTTGGTTGTTCTACACCTGACACTGATCTTTTAATATCCTGTTACTGAGCGTGTCCAACCGTCTCCTATCCCATTCGCTGTAAGAAGTTATTCCGTTTAGTCAGTTCCGGCGTTTGACAAGGCGTTGAATTGAATCATATTCTATTATTAAAAATGCAATGCAATCGCTGCCCTTCGCATCATAAGTCATATTTAATTTGCCAACGCAATCGCCTCGTAGAGGGGGTGATGCCGATCCGACAAGGAACTAATTGGTTATGCTGATTTTACGGCTCGTTTTCTATGCGTTCGGTGCATTGCGGCAGTGTGCCATGCGAATAGGGAGAAAAGGGACACTCCCTTCGTCAGGTGCATTTTTTCACAAGTTACTACGTAATTGCGTGCGTGTGGGACATATGGAAGGACACATTTAGTTATGCTCAAAGTATTGAGGTCAGTTTTGATGGCATCGGTGGCGGAAAATTGTAAACCTCCGGGTGGAAGTTGCTAATGAGCCGTACTAGACAGCGCATGGCTACGGAGGGGAGTTGTTCCAGTAAAGAGGATTGAATTAGGATCAATTAGAGGGGTGATCCCTTTTCGAGGTGATGGTGTCTCACTGTCTGGAGGAGTGAAGCGATTAGGTTTGGAGAAGGTATAGAGCAGATTTACCAGATGCAAGCATATGTTTCACATTTGATGCAGGATTGTAAGTTATTCCTCGAGATTTGAAGCAGAATTTGAGGTTCATATAGGTTCGATTTTGGGAAAACTGTAAAAGAGACGAAATTAAACTTATAAATCTGTGCAGTTTCTCCTAACTCGTCCAATCCTTGAAGAATTCGGATATCTAGTGGAATACCTATGGCTGCGGTTTCAAAAAGTCGTCGTTAATATCGTTGCTACTATTAGTATCAATAACATTTTAGAATGCAAGAACAGATCTCACCTAAGGAATGAGAATGTTGGCAATAATCATTTCGCGATGGCTTAAAAGCTTGAAATAACTGTAAGGAGTGGTGGATTATGCTCAGAGTGGAGTACGTCGCCTAACATCCCGATGGCCAAGGGAGCTTCAGGAGCTAGAAGCAAATGGGTAGATAGAATTGTGTTTGAATATCTACGTAGACGTTAGAAATTCTTTCTGGCAATTCCCCCAGACAACGCCCCGTAACTTCTGGAAATTATATTTGTATTAGTTATTATTTTGAAATCTATTGAAATCAAGTCGAATGTCTCTGGGATCCTTTTCCAAGCACTTTAGTTTTTATATGGGGACTTTGAAAACCGATGATGATTCGAAGATAATGTGATAGGTCTAGCTACTGATATTAGGCCCCCAACAATTCGTTTTGCTTAAGGTCTCCGAAGTGCTTTATACATCTTGTGCAGTATACGAGTAGTAATTTATTGTCGGATTCCTGAGATAAGCCATCGCAAATGATGAATTGTACTCCACAACATGACGGATGAATCGGTAAGTGGAATCAAGTGAGGATGTCAAGGGTTTCTTAGAAATTTCTTCAAGTATTCGTTATTAGGGGTCTATTCCGAAGTTCGTTGTTGTTCCCATCGTCAGATGCAAAGTGGTCTATGTGGATGGTCTGACTACTGACGGGAGGCGTCGACATTAATTCCTTTTGGGATTTCCACCTTGGTCCTTCACAGTGTCCAACAGCAACTACTATTTTGTCGTCTATTGATCGTTTGTAATTTTCGAGGTACCGAAGGTTTCCAATTTTTTAAATGACGATTACCTTCGCTAAAACATACTTATAGTTATTTTATGTTTTCTCAATATTTCCACCTTGAATCAAATGACCATACACACACACAGACACCACTGTTTTCTTGGCTGTTGCTGAATTGTAATTCCATTTTTATAGATTTTTGTTTATTTTCATGTTACGAAACTATATTCTCTCTTTCGCACTTTTTTTTATCTTCCTTTCCCTTTTTCACTGAAGCGCTTTTTCAATCAAGCAGGTTGTTTCCAATAACTGCTACGTATTTCTACATATAATATGTGGCTTTGCAACATACACCCACTGCCCCCCACCGGTAGGTTTCCCGGTAACAAATTCCCCATCTACCCCCCACTTTCCCCGTTTCTGGCCACAACAAACTTCTCATATATATTCACAAACAACAGAAATTGGTGGCTCATTTCCATCGTACCTAAAAAAACAAAAAGTCGATCTTGTTCCATGAGTCGACACGTGGACTTAGGTAGTAGGGGTAAACTAAAATGTACATGCTAGTTCATTTGCTGTTAACAACGATATTGTTGCTTTGCCAATAGCTTTTAGCATAAAGTATGTTTTGAGTTTGTATGGTTGTGTGAGTGATTTGGGATTATCTTTTCATTCGTTATCAATTTTATTGGTTATGGCAAACATGCTCGTAGTTGTAGAGGAGCGAAAATGGGGTAAAAAATAACCACTGGTTGCGCTGGGAGTATGGATACTGCCGTTTTTGTTTAGGAGAAAATCGCCATGCCTTACGGGGTAGGTAATGTAATTCATCTAAAATGGCTTAGCTTTATTTAAACAAAGTAATTTAAAATTAATCCTTTTTCCACCTTTCCCGCATCTCTTTCGTCCAGCCACGTTAAACAATCCATTAAGTGAAGTATACTGCTTTTTTATGTGTGTGTGTTTGCGTATGCTTTTCTACCTAAATCCCTTATTACTGCTGGTGACCGAAAAGCTACCGTACTACCTAGATCTTCCATTCTCCTCCTTCGCTTACCTTTTATGTGTTTGACACGCACAGAAAACATAACGGAAATATTGCCAGCGGTTTTCGAAAGGGGACAATTAATATAGGTAAAAACAAGACAAGGTAAAACTGCGCGCGCGTTTACGGGTATTCAAATGATTTACACTACAGCATAGCAAAAAGTTCTATATGATGGATTTGTAGAATTGAATGCGCCGCTTATTTATAATCATTGTGTATCCGTAAAAACTGAACTGGGATCTTTTCTTTTCCAATTTCTGCTCCATGGATGGAAATTCCTCACAGGGGGAAATTTAATGTTAACTTCACTTAGCCATGTTAAACAAACGTTCATTCTAAAAAAACTATTGTTAAAGAAGAGTTTGCATTGCGAACGCGAAAAATATTTAAATGCATTAAACAAACTTAACCTTCCCTTTTTTTTCTTTTCTCGCACATTTACATTTCATGCTGAACATAACACATATACATTGTAGCCCCCTATCACTTAATTTATTGCTTCGCGTGCATAAAAAAAACGCAATTTTGTCATTACGAGAAAGGATTAAAAAAAAACTACATACACACAGAAGAGCAAGAACAAGGTTTCCCAAGAGTGCGTGTGCGGGCATATAAAACATCTTTTCCTGCGTGCACACACACACAACCAAAATGGAGGCGAAAAGGTTAAGATGTAAGTAAAATTGATGCTTTACCGGCGCTTCCTTCTGTTGGTATGTCTGTTTTGATCCATACTTTAGTCGACAAGCGAGCAAGCGACCGTATGGGTATGGGAGGATTGATTTAAAAACTCTTTCCGCTTTGAAACTGAAATTATATGGCCATAGCATTTTCCCCTTTCTCTGCTGTGCGAGTTCAAACAAATCTGCGTAATATATTACTATATACACAAACCTTCTATTACTAAATCTATCACTGACTTTTGCTATGCTGCTGATGTTCACGGCCGTTCTTGTCGCACGAAAAAGAAAATCCGATGGAACAAACTTTTTCCTTTTTAAGATACGAGAGAGAAAAAAAACTCAGCTCACACCGTGAAGCATAACAAATGTAACCGCTAACTTACTTACATTTTACATGCTCTTTAGATCTCGGCTCTCTTCGTGTCTGGGCAAAGCTAAACTCTTGCATTACCAGCACCACCATTACTGCCACCACCCACGCCTCCAGTACCACCAGCCCGACCCGCCGGCCTATCATGCCACTCGGGATCGTTCGGATCATCCTCCTCGACGAACAGCGATTCGCCCGTATCCGTCTCTTCATCATCGACCCCATCCTCGTCATCGTCGAGCATGGGCTTTGCCGTGGGTGGTTCTATTTCGTACTGTTGCGATTCACTACGACTGTTGAGCAGCCGCTGCATGATGAGCTCCTTCTCCATACGCTTGGCCAGCATCAGGTCTTCATCGTCGAAATCGTCCATATCGGTTTCGGTCGCCGATACTGTCGTTGCGGTCGATGCGTTCGAGCTGAGCGGGTTTTGACCGCCCAACCCGAGACTGGCCGGGGCAAGATTAATGCTCGAGTTCACCATCAGCAGTATGTTGTTGTTGCGACACGTCGAACGATGGAAGGGCAAACCGTTCCGTCCGGTGAGCTTGCTGAGGCAGTCGTTGTCCAGGTGATCGCTCGGCATCGATCGTACCATCTGCTCGAAAACATTATCCGCCAGTGGAAATTGCAGCGCTTCGTATGGTGACACAACCTGACAGGAAGTAGCCAAATACAAAGAAATGGTTAGTTGGATGAATTGTGCAACTGGGGGAACTTGGAAGGATTTAATTATAATCGCGATAAAGAAGAAGTGTACGCTAGAATGTTTAAGTCAATCATATTAATCGACTCTGTTAACATCCATGAATTTTTGTCTTGCAGATTCATGGATCCTCAGAAATTCCTTAGTCCAGGAATTAATGAATCTTTAGCGTAGAGATTCAAAATCCTTCATTCAGATTCATCCAACACTGTTGTAGACTGATAGTAGATACTGACAATTGATTCCCATTAACGTAGATGTTAGGGGAGATTCCTTAAGATCCTCCGTAGGTCCCAGTCAACTTTGACTTGATTATTTTTTGCTGATAGGTCTAGCTACATCTTAGGGACTTCTACTTTCATACTGCTTAAGGCGTTTATAAAACTACACTTACCTCGCGTGTATCCGGTGTAGTAGTGCCTGCTCCCTGAGTTTGTTGGTCTTCCCGTTTCGATGACACCGTCCTACGACGTTCCTTCTTGTGAAGACTTTTATTAAGCGCTATGGAATGGAAAGAATAGACAAAACATTAGCAAATTTCCAGTATCACTAGCATAGCCTCTTTGCGAGTTGTATCCTCCTATGGTTACATATAGGGCTAATAAAGAGAACAAGAAAATTACCATTTATAACATTAGCTTCGGATAGCTCCTGCCCATCCTGGGGAGTTAGTGGAGTCGATGGACATGCCGGCGAAGACTGTAAACAGAAGATAATGTGTGAGATATTCCGTGTGGTATTCTGTTTCCGTAAACAGAATTGTTCTCGCTGATACTAACATCATGGTCCACCATCGGTGTTGGTGGTGCTGGTGACGTTGGGTCGGGTGTGTTACCACCACTGGAACCGGCCCGGCTATCGGTGCGCCGTTTAGCACGCGGCCTGCTCCATGGGAACTTCATATACGTTTGGAACTTTTTACGCTCCTCCTGCAGTGCACGATCGTGCTTCAGCATGATCGCCTCGTCGGAGATATCTTCCTCGTCTTGGGCCGGTATCACAATCAATTGTTGCTGTTGCTGCAGAGGTTCGTTGTACCCGGAGGTGGAAGGAATTGCCACCGGTGCGGTTGGTTTCGTACCGTTCGGTGGAATCGTTGAATCGCCCTTTACCGCACTTTTCATGATATTTAGGTTTGCCTCAGCCGGTAACTCCGTCTCCATTGTGATGATGTTTTGGTTATTGCTCGTTGCAATATCGGAGCTGTTCGATAGGTTGTGAACCGGTTCTTCTGCATCCTCTTGCTCACTAACAATCCGCCATCTGTGGCACAAAAAAAATATGGTATTACAAATTTGAGATCTCTTTAAGCAAATCATCAATGCAAGAACGCTAACATACTTCGGTACAGCGATATCCTTGTACTGGGGTATTGAGACCCTTGTTGAAGCGGCCATGCTCTGTGGAATAACGATACTGCTGATGTCGTATGCACTACTATTCCGATACCTCCTGCAAAACAATAAACGTTTAATGATTAAAATTTAATCAGACGGATCCACAGCGTGCCTCTTACTTACCTTTCGTTACGATTATTCGGCGTTGGAGATGTGTTCCGGCTGCGACTTACACCACCATCATTACCATCGTAACTATCCTGGCAATGGGAAGATTTTCTCGATTTGCTCACACCCGGTACGTGCTTGTTGTTATTCCTATGCCCGTTCGAGCCCGAGCGCGAACCGTCGTACGAATAACCCGATCCAGATTTACGACTGTTCGACAGTATCACATCCCGCTTCGTTTTGGCTTTTTTAGATTCTAAAACATTGTTGTAGAAAGAGATTCAATTAGTAACGAAATGCTTGCAGACGGCGCTACCACGTATTTCGTGCGGGAGACTTACTATTTCCACTATCGCTCAGGTAGCGATCGTTGTTCTTGTACTTGTTGCTGGTCATCGACTCGTACTTTCGCTTGCCATCCGAGCTGGTGTAGCGTTTGCCGTGCGAGGACGCAGTCATTTCGTCGCCGGATGAGAAAAACACTCCCCGGGACGATGATCCCGGTACCGACGATTCGGCTAGACTAGCGGTGGTGGCCTTGCTGCGAATCATTTTACTTTGCCATTCCGGCGTTCGCATAATTGCCTCCAGATGTATGCTGTACGAAATGTCTGAAAATGGGTTAAGAATATAAAATTAATGTAATGTTTATTTGCAAGAAGATACACTTTTATTATAAAAATTAATATTTTAATATTGTTTTATGAATGTGTTTTAACTACTTTAATTCTTGGAAACTTAAAAAAAGAAAATATTGAAATTTCTCACATACGATTTCATCACTTTTATGGTTACAATCATTCCACCTACTCTCTTTGTTTGGAATGGAACGTCCAATAAAAAAACCATCTCCTCGTCACGGCCACCCTCATATATCCGGGGAATGGTGTGATAAAGGCACAAACACACAACACAGCCAACCGTGGGCAAAACCAAGCGCCAGGCAGGTACGTTGTTGTTGGGCATGATGATGATGATGATGATGTTGTTTTGCTAGTTTTGAAGCGCATGCGCGCCGGTATGCATTTTCCACGCCGGAACGCGCATTATGGTGCGTTTGGGAGGGGAAACAGGATTCGAAATGAACAAACATTGAACAAAAAGAAAAACAACACATTCTCCCCGTGCAACGTAACGAAAATTTTGCGCGGGAAATGTTGCTCTCACTCTCCACGAAGAGACACAGGGCAACGTTTAATCGCGGCGAACGTACAGTTACCGATATGCTGTCTAGGCACGGCAGCGGTCGAGGGGGGGGGGGAGATTGAAACGAGAGAGGGAAGAGAGTTGTTCGATGGTGGTGTTGATGTGGCCGTGCTACTAGTAATGATTACATACCAACACTACGAAGGTATGGCAACAACCGTACACACATCACAATCATACAATCCATCATCATACCAGCCGGTAGCGGGATCGTATTACACCCGAGTGGGTGACGGTGATGGTGGGTTTTGCGCTATTCATTACATTACATTGCGCGCTGCAATGTCTAGCTGACTGGAGGAGTAAATGACACACATGTAGTCCAGATGCCCTCTCTGCCTACATTTTCTTCCCGTACGATTACTTACACTCGTTGCACTGTACCTTGAGTGCAGATGCAGATGTAATTATTTACGAAAAACTGGTTGCAAAAATGCTCTTACTGACTTTGCTTACTTCATCATGTATTTTTGATGAGTGAATTGCATTTAAAGGTGAAAGGTGATCGATATAAAGATTTATCACTGAAACAAATTTCTTGTGTTTTGAAGATTAAGGTGCCTCTACACGATTGAATGTATCAAAATGGTACGAATTTTTGCAACATTCTGCAGAAAATATGACACAAACAAACTCTAACAAGAGTTTATAGAACAGCCTTCCAATGATATGCTTTCTTTGGTGATCTTTTCATACAAATAAGCACACGTGGCACTATAGGCATAATTAGCAGCAATGTCATTAATGAATTATGACCTTGTAGTACACCATCAATCTCGTAAAATTGTAAAAAAAGTTTAGTAATACAAACTGATGGCAGTTTTGAAGGTTATTTGACTGCAAAACCTGTCACTACATAAAATATACACTACACGAATATGTTCTGACGAGAAGCATTCATTCGATTTCTGGAAAATGATCATTTATGCAGCATGCTCAAAGTGTGTGAAAAATGTTTAGGATTTTTTCCAAACTCTTTACAGCTTCTGGAGTACGTTTCGAGTTGTTTCAACTGATCATTAAACAACCACGACTTCAAAAAATTTCACCATAAACATGTTATTTGTTATCGATTTAAAAATGATGGGATATAATTGCTTTGAAATCTAAATTTCGAGTCTATCATGGTTCCATTGTTTCAAAAATGAACCACCACGACAGAGGCGAAAGTTTGGGGACTCTATTCGCTATTTTAATGATCCGCAATCTTATTTGCATGTGAAGCTTTCTGTCGTTTAATAGACCCTTTACACATCGCACGCAGCAACTGACTCATCGTCGTTGTTCTGTAAACTTTACCAATATTTCTTCACACACATTGGTAAGAATTTTCACTACAATACTCATACACCCACCGTGGCCGACTGTTGTCCAACTAACGCTGGAACGTTTCCCACTTCCTCCTTCCATTTGGTTCGTACAAGAAGACGTGGTGAGCCGCTCTATTTCGCTACTGCTTAATTCGCACCGCGTAAATGATCACACTTGAGCGCGGGTGAACAAACCGAACAGTAATCTTACAATCGCTGGCAAACAAACAACGGTCCTCGTTAAAAGAAAAGTTTTGACCCAAGCGACGATAACTTTCTGCTCACTCTCAGTGCAATTGTATTTTGTTCATTGTTTTATACGCACGAAGGGAAATGTGTTTGTGGTCGTTTCCGAAAGATGTGTTCCTTACCTTCTGGGAAGCTCAACACTGGATGGAAACTTGCATCGAGCAATGCAACACGTTCCGGGAACGTCAGCGTATCTAGCGGATCTCTCAGTGCTGTCGGATCCGTACGTCCCGTGCACAGTGCACATGGAAGCAGCGGCCACTGACAACCACACTTGACGTTGCTGTTTCGGAGATAAAAAAAGATGAATGGTTGTAATTAATATTGGCTCTCCATCAAATTCTCCAGAATCGAACGTCCGCTTTTCAATTACCTTGGTTTAGCCGCCCGCTTCGATACGGTGTGCAGGTTGTGCGTTTGCATCAGCTTCCGTTTCCGGAACTGCGAGCGACAGTAGGGTCGGGTGCGGGAACAACTGGACCCCATATCGTCCTCGTCCTCCGTGACGGTAGTTTGAGATGTTACGGGTTTGCTACTTCCGGGAAGTTGGCCACGATAACCGTTCACCGATTGTTGGGACTGCTGTAGTTGCTGATCGCCAGCAGGTAGGGAGAGTTCCTCCAGCACAACCGAACCCTTGTTGACACGTATCTTATTCAGTACCTCGCCATGCTGCCGGATGCGATATTCTAGGTCCGCTACACGGGCCCAGAGCCACGTCCATTTGCTTGCTACGGCCGCTCGATCATTTGCCCACCTCCATGCGGCACGTTCAGTACTGAAATCCGAATATAAACAACCATAAATAAGTTAAATATTGTTGGGTTTGATACGTAACATTTTATATATAGACCACAGGAATCGAAATGGATAGAGTAATGATGTTCTTAACGATATTTTTCGACAAAATTTGTTCATATTAATCTTCTGCAAATATTATGTCAAAATCAGAGTATTTAAATAGTTCTCAGACTTCTTTTATATTCATTAAAGCATGGACTTTTAAATTTACAGTGATCCATAAATTCCTCTAAGATCCTTCGGAGATTAATCAATTTTCAAAGATAATTGAGCCTTTGGAGATCCAAAAATCCTTCCCTCATACATCCTCAATGAATCTTTAAAGATTCATGATTTTATTTACCTCAGGAAATAATATTTTTTATACATTTTAAGACACATTAATCCTGGTGGAAGAGCATCTTATGTGGATTCATTAACCATTTAGAATTTATACATCTCTGAGATCTTTAGAATATGCAGTTCTAGGAACCATTCTTCATCACATCCCCATAATTATACTAAGAAAGAGTGATCGTCGGATGGGATGGGTACTTACATTGGAAGTGGTTCCTGCACATTGTTCGTATATGGCATCGATTCGTCTGCCGATTCTCCACCCGAGCTGCTGAGCGTCGCGTCCGAATCGATGGTGGACTGAACCTGCCGTAACTCGGCATACAGCATACCGGCCGCCTGTTCCAGCTCCTGCGTAGCGGATCGTTCGAACATCGGGATGGTGTTGGAGATGTTTGCGATGCTGTTCGGATCGATGCCACTGGTCGATGGTGCCGCCGCTGCCCCACTTCCGAGGTTGCTTACACCGTGGAAGTATCGGCTGTCGAGAACACGCTTGCTCTGCTCAGAACAGATCGTGTTCGCAACGGATTCGAGTCGCTTGGTGAACGTTTTCAGTGCATTGGCCGATATCGGTTTCAACTTTTCCGGCGTTTGGTCTGGTGGAGGCGCTTGGAACGGAATAATTTCTGGCCAACTACTGCTGGGGTCCCCGCTTACGAAAGGCTTCGCCAACTCGGCACTGTTGCCGTTGTTGATGCTGTTGTTCACGTTGTGTAGATGTTTTGCATTTTCCTTTTCGCGCTTCTTCCAGAACCGCTGCGTGTATTCGAACAGACCGGCAATCTCTTCGCTGATGTGCTGTCCCATATACCGGGCCTTAAGCTTGCTGAGACGGCGGGAAAGAAAATCCTGTTTCCGTTGCATCTGTGCTTGGAGTTTCAAGATTTCGGCGCGCTGCTCCAAACGCTCCCGGTCCTTGTTGGGGGAGGATTGCGATTGATTGCCATCACCCACCGGAACGCCGCATAGATTCGCCATTTCCGCATCGCTAAACAGCAACAAATTGTTACTGTCGAAGCTTTTAAAGACCTGCAGCAGATCAATGTCCGCGGTGGAGAGTTCCCGTATCATCTGGTCTACTTCGTTGCTTTCCTTCAGCTGCATACCGAGTTCGCTCGTGCCGCTAATACCCATGCCGGTCATTGAGGATGACGATTGCGAGGAATCCTGGATTGGGATGTTCAAAAAGCTGGTAGGTGCGGCTTGCGATACGATCATCTGTGCCGGTGGCAACTCCAACGGCATCAGGTCACCGGAAGCATGCTGTACAGGGTGCGGTTGCAGTACGTTAGCGGGCATTGCGGTATGTGCCGTAACGGACGCCATGTCGACCACATTGCTTACCGCCATCGAATCTACTGCGGGCACTTCACTTCCATTGCCACCACCTCCCATCGTCGCGTCTTGATGCAATTGCTCCAGAGCTAATTCGATCAAGTCCCGGTTAGTATCGGGATCGATCTTCAAACCTGGCTCACCGCTGTTATTGTTCTGTATGTCGTCCACCGTGGTCGATCCAACACCGTCGCTGGAATCCAACAGCAGGGACATTGCCGTCGTATCGTGCACCTGTGACGCTCCACCTGCAATGATGCCCTCCTCCTCTTGTAGTGGCGTTGTTGAAGTTACGACTACAGTGTCGGTCACATCCACAGTTCCAGCGATCGTTAACGGATGGTGATGTTCCTGTGCATCGACCAACTGTTCCAACTGTTGCGTTTGTTGCTGCTGATGGTGATCTAGTTCGGCGTGAACATTGTCCGGTGAGGTGATGATAGTAGCTCCGTCGTATGTGGTCGTGGCTGTAGTCGTCGTGCTGCTGCTCGTACGCGGTGAGGCACCCGACGCAGCCGACGAGGACAGTTTGCTTTGGCTTAATGGCTCCGTAAGAGCGGGTGCCATCTCTTCCACAGCATCGGATCTTTGTTTCACGGGCACCGACGCAACTACCGCTAGTCCCATTCACCGCATCCACATGCAACGCAGCTTGCGTATTCCTTTTTTACCGGAGGGCTTATGTTTTCCGCTCGGCCGTAAAGAAGGATATGCGCTTTGTTTGTCTTGGTCGTATTCAAAAATTGAAAAGCTTCTATTGCTTTTTCAACAATTTAGTCATTTAGCCGAATGTATCCTTAATCATCTGTACCGCTATAAAGAGAGAGAGAAAAAAACATGGTATCAATTAACTATCGTTATTTTAACGAGGAATTCGGACGGATATTTAGAAAAGTTAGGAAAGGGAATAGTGCAGCCTTAAACCCACCCTTTCTCCAATTAATTGGAAATGAATATCTCAACTTTTCAATAGGGGACCGCCCTGGAGTAGAGGAGATAAGCGGCGTCGGTCTCATACGGTAGGACCGGAGTTCAAATCCCATCTGGACCGTTCCACCGTAGTGAGGACTGACTATCCAACTACGTGGTATCAATAAGTCTAGTAAGTCAGAAATGGCAAGCATGACCGAGTACGTCGTTAGGCCAAAGAAGAACTTTTACATAAGTTATGCTCCATTTCTACATCCTAAGAGTAAATTTTAGGTAACTGAACACACACTCAACTGAATGGCGCTATAAAATCACTATGAAACTATTTGTTTGATTAGATGCTTCGCTGTTTTGAAACACCTTGAATTATTTATCACACACCGTACACTAAAATGGATGCAAATTCATGTCAATACATGTTTCATCATGCAAGGTTAGAAGCATAAACTACACATGCTTACACAAGAAGAAACAGAATCCGTGTCAAAAAGAGGCAGAATGCCGCGAATTCTATTCGCGTTACATACGCACACATTACGAGGTACGCACGCAATACGCCGGTAGCTGGGTTAAACACACAGATCACGCACACAACGGCACAGAACGAGGCAATTTCGTTTACTGTCTTCGGCCGCTGCTGCTCACACACAGTACCATCATACAAACGCACTTTTGCGAAAGGGTTTCTTTCAACGTTGTTTGTTGGACAATTTTCCATCCAACTACAATCGGGTTTCTTCCCCGTTTGTGAGCATTTTGCGTAAAGTTGCGTTGTTGTTTTGGTCATTTTGAGATTAGGCGGTTACTATAGCAAACTTTATTCACATGGCCCAATTGACAGGAAACAATTCGTAATGATTTCATCATCCAAATGCGGAAAACGAATTCCCGTACCCGTACACATTCTTTCACATTTCCACTTATGGGGTGGTGGGAAAATGGTAGGGGTAGCTTTCCACCGTTCTTCTCACCAACGATCACGAATTCTCACACGAAAAAGGCGGCTGATTTTACCATGTGATGATGAGAAGAGTGCGATGGAGCCTGGTCGTAGTAGGCAGTGTGTGGGGTGTAGAATTACCACACACAAGGAAAGCCGAACGATGATGGCACAGCACACGACGGAAAGAATAATTTCTGCGTACGTGGATATTACGAGCGTTTGGGCCTCTTCTTCTCACGACATTTATCCGGTAGAGTGCCGGAAATGGAATAGTTCACGAAGCAATAGTACTAAATCGATATTGTACATCTTAATTTTAGTCTATACAGTTTATCTTGCTGATAATTGGACTGTTTTGTGCAACTGGTAATACTTGAAACGGCGGTTTGTGCGTGAGCTGTCCGTTACATAACCTAAACAAAAAACATTATCACAACATGTGCCAGCTCATGGATTGATTTGATGCGATAAAATGTGTCTTATCAGAAATGCACTTATCTAAAGATGTAGCCTTTCACACTATTACGCTTTACCATAACAAAAGCACAACGTTTATGGGAGTTCTTTGTTAAAACATTTTCCTAAATAACTATTCTATTTGTTCGTTGTTTGGATTAGAGACGGGATTTTATCTACTTTTTCATTTATTGCGCTATAATTTATTTTTAAAATATTAACACGATCTGCAAGGGTAAATAGACGATTGTTTACATCAAACGTTGGCCTTTTATTTAATGATATTTGTATGGGAAGTTTAATCTAAACTATTTTATTACGTTTTTGTATTTTGAATGATTTACCAGTTGTGAAAACAAGGAAGTTGGGAAGTTCACCCCATGTAGGATCAAATTCATCCGTTGAAATGCGTCAAATCAAAATGACACGAAGCTTTTCTCTGCAGAGTAAGGCGCAAATAAACCACAAGCAAGTAACACCATTAACCCACTCCATTTCCGAACGAAAGGCACGCACAATGACGCAGTCCATTGCCAGGCCTCCTGGGGTATGCGGTTTTACATGCGTTATTATACCATATTGTGGGTTGTTCGGAACTAACTATGGTGGCAATCGTACAGGACGGGAAAAATCTATAAAAGTAACTACACCATTTTTTGGAAGTAACAATTGCTTACAACAATCATGCGTGGAGTAAAAAAAAGCCAATGGTCACTTTATTCCATTATGCCTCCCATTGCACTGTGATAGCGTGTAACAAAACTTACTGTTAGCACACACACAAATATACACACATGCCCACATACAATTTCAATTAAAAAAACGTTTTTCCATCATGCTCTACCCTTGCGGTTCGCAAGCTAACGCTGCTACACATTGCTGTGTGCGTATGTGTTGGTGTTCATGATAGGGGCGTACTGCAATCCGATGAGCTAGCCTACTTTGCTCACTGCTCACATCCGCTCAAACAAACATAAGCGCGCGCTATTAACGAAAATTTCTATTACAATTCTTCCCCGTGTGGGAGGGAGGCTGCACTAAACTCTGGAAATACGTCATGATCGATGCAATCGAAATGCGTCGATTTGCTGCTGGTGCAGCATACGGGGTGGTAATAAAAGATAAATACTCACAATGATATTTTCTCACTTTCGACGCACACACTAATGAACCCAAACAAGCTTCAATTTACCGTGCATCACTCGGGAGAAGCTCGGATGATATTTGCTTTTTTCCGAGTAGGTTAGTTAAAAGTAATTTTATTTAGCACTTTCAACACGTTCTTTCAAATTTTCTTCGAGTTGCGATGGGCTACTTCAACACTGCACACACAACTCTTCGTGTTCGGTTATGAAACAACGAACCCAGCTTCACTTGTGGTAGCGCGTACTCACTTCTCACTCACCAACTGCTCAGCGACACGCGATTCCGTCTCACCGAGTGTACCGGTATGGATGTGTGCGTGTGTTTGAGCGATTTTTGGCTGGGCCAAGAAAGATGGGTATGTTAAAATGATTCCAGTGCTGCACGCGCGGACACATGCACTCACACTTTCACACGCACTGTATTCCAATACAAAGGAATGATGCGACGCACGATTGCTTTGCAAATTATGCTACCACCATGGGAGACATATTTCACCAAAACGGCGAACGTTTGCTTCCTAGCCGACACACTGCCTTTTCGGTGCGTTCAACAAATCCGGCACAGCAGTTTCGGCGTACGTCTCACACCACCGAACATCAAATTACACTTTCGTTTGAAGAAAGCCCTACGCTTCCTTCCTTTTCATTCGACACACCAAAATGCCCCCAGCACACACGCTCACTTCGCTTGCCCGATGATGGCACATTAAAATGGTGGTACCGTGTACACACACACACACTGCTACCGCGCCCCTATGCACCACCAACACCACTACGCACGCCAACAATCGATTGCCGTCGTTTTTTTTTTCTTCGCTCCCGTTTCCTTCCTTCTTCACGCTCACTCCAGCTTCTTTGCTCACTTCGCCTTCCTCATTCAAAACCCGACGACACCACTCGCGTTTCTTTTCTTTTTTTTTTACACTTCAAACCCGCGCGTACGTCTCCGTCGCACACTTCCAACACAACATACGCACCAACCCTTTCTCTCCCGCACACACGCCGCTATGGCAAACGATGAACACGGAAAAAAAGATGGCTTCACCTTTTGCTCATTACGTCTGCGATTCGAAATACTGGCATCCGTTACCGCAAATGCACGCACTACGATTGCACCATCCGATGTCACGCACCGTTCGCCATATTCACAGCTAAATTCACTCGGAAATTATTCGTTTCCACACTGTAAAAACGCGAAAACGCGGACGACGAAAAATGCTGCTGCTTTGCTGTCGGGGTCGTTCTAGAATGAGGAAAAGAGACGATACTCCGTGCTCAGTTCCTGGCGCCTCTCCGTTCCGCGGAAATCCCTTCCATCTACGCTGCACAAATCCGAAATGATCAAATTTCCCGATGCTGCAGCCAGAACGAGACACCAGGCTCATTTTCTATTGCTGGTTCGCTCTGATACACAGGGGTCGCCTCAGCGCTTGGGGACGGTTTACCACAGTGGATCGGTTACTTGTTTTCGAATGGAGATTACGTGTCCGGAGCGGATATTTTCGAGCAGTGCATTTGTTCCATCAGCAAACAATTTGGAAATTTACTTCCGGTTGTTTAATTCGCTAAGCCTTTCTTAGCACCTATGCTAATTCGTAGAGAATTCCATGAATTCGTTGATTTTGTTGTTGATACACACCGAAAAAGATCGGAGTGAGATCCTGGAGGCCGGTAAAATCAGTTAATGACCGGTCGGTGTTGTTAATTCATAACGTCGAAAGGACTGAAAATAAGGAAAAAATAATATGTTTTGTTAATTCATTAAAATTATGAGCCTCAAAACGAAATATAAAAATACAAACACCCAACGACGGTAATACCGACATATTCAAATGCACATTGTTTTCGAGCAGTTCGTGACATTCGAAAAAAGTTACACCACCTTTCAAAAGTGTGGTGTAGATCGGCTTCAAAACATAAACATTCGTTTTCACACCACATACGGGCAGATGCCATTAAAATGTAACCGATTTTGAATGGTTTGTTCCATCAAAAGCGAAATGTGCCATTGGCTCACGTGTACAGGCTTACAATTTGATGATTGAATGGCAAAATGATGCGATTCCGCTAACCATTTGCTGTACCATGTAAACTGTCCGGAGCTAGGATTGTAATCTACGTCACGATGGCCTGCTTTACCTCTCGCACTAGGCTGTCAAATGAGGTCAGGGTGCCGAAAGTTGATATCGTTTGGCCCTACATTACCAAGCAGTGGTTAGATTATTTACAATGGTTACAACCATTTACTAGCCTGGTTACACCAGTGGATGCACCCACAAAAGGGATATTTTACTTATGATCATCTTGAAGGCGCATTGTTTGTTGCAATCGAACGCTTTCAGAGCGATCGTTCGGAAGGTTACGATACCATTCCGAACACAAAACAATCATCCAAAAACGGATTAAAGGATTGTACTGTATTAAAATAGTGCTGTACAACATGCAGCAAATCAAACAATCATATACATTCTGCGAAGATATTTTATGTTACGAGTATTTTACCTTACCTTGATCCTTCAGCGCCTTATGGTACACGTAGCATCTCTTTTCTTTTCAATGCTATTGAATGAGAGTTGGGAACAGTTTTACTACGTAAATTAACCCACTGCCGTACTGTTGAATGGTCGGATGCCATTATTGCCTAAACAACGATTCTGCAACGAAAATTAAATGTATTGTTTAATGAAATCGTATGCAGCACTACCTCTAAATCAAAACAATTGCCAAGCTGAACAATTAACATACGTTTAACGGTTGTGTTGAGAAAATTGATTAACGAAACTGTTTATTCAACGGGTTAGACTATTGTTTACGGAAAACAACTATCTTTGGTGCTTCTGCCTAAGTTCTTAAGTTAACACGATGATCAAGCAGCTAGCTGCTGGTTGACAACATTCTTTGACTATCGTTTTAATACTGTCAAAATTCTTACCTGCTTCAGGACAAACCCAATTGATTACAGGTTGGTGTACCGAAATGTAAACAATGTTCTCTTGAGAATTACAATCCTTTCGATCGATGAGATAACCAAGATAGTAGATTATATTAGATGGGAATAACGTTACGATACTGCAGCAGCAGTAGCAGCAGCAAGTGTGAACTACGGTATTTATTTCAAGGGATGAAATGAACGACACACTCTTCAAGGGTTGACGTCTAGCAACCGACGAATGAGGTTGTGTGTGTGCGAATGCGCGGAAAAACTGACAATCAATCGGTTCAAGCGGAATTGTTTCTAGAGCAAGTAAAAGTGATTCGGTTTTAACAATTGTTAATTAACTGGTGGAATAAATATAACACCTTCCTTATAGAATGTTGAGAAACCATGCTACTCCATCGTATAGGAACGGTTGACCGAGAGTCCGGTGTTTGAAACGAACAAACGTTCTCAACTATGTTTGGGAATACATAGTCCGAAATATTTACTTTCATGAACCAGACAACATATTTTAACTTACTAACTCATCAGAATTTGGGAAATGGTAAACAATACATTATGCATTTGTACTTAAAATTGTGAAAAAACTTACCAGTCGTAGGTGCTGCCTCCACCGATGTTGCAAGCACTTTTGTTTATAATCAAAAAATAACCGGTTGAACCGATTGCAATTGACTTTCGGTTTCACCAACACATGCACGAGCAATGCGAAAGCTCGAAAAAAAATGTAAACATTGAACACACAGTTGAGGATACAGTTCTTGGTGCAGCATAGGCCTAGATATTTGAAATGTTTTTAAAATCGGTATTAAAGCAGCTTCTTTTGGGGAAGAAAAAACCCCCCCACCCCAGTTGGGAATGAAACCAGTGCTCCCGCAGCTTCCTACTTCCATGCTGCCATAAGGATTTGTATAAGCCTAAAACGACCTTTTAATTCCGGATCCATTGACCTTATGCTGTACACAGTGGCAGATTGACCCTTTGGAGACCCTAAGCGGAATGATAGCTGGGGCTCCAACACTGGTTATCTGAACTATCTATTTCGTTTTCAATCTGACTTAAGATAAACCAGCGAGGAGGGCCGGGAGGGTATTGGTGGACAATTTTCGGAACCCCCTAAATGTAGAATATACAAAATGATATTTTGTTCGAAGCGGCTCGATGATCTTCGGTGGTGGAGGCGTCGGTCTCCATAGGGCAGGACCGAGAATAAAATCCCATCTGACTTTATCCAGGACTGACTATCTTGTTGCGGATAAATGTTGTCGAGGTTGTAGTGCCTTAGAAGAAGAAGTTTCGATTTTATCTGAGATAGTGATTCTGATATCCAAGTTAACTTTAGTGGTTTTGGAAGCAATAGCAGAGGATCGTGGAGGGAGTAGTAACTATCTATCATCAGTTCTCTAATTGAAGCAGAGGAGGACTAAGTCACTTGGAGACCCCAAACCAGACGTACCACGTAGATCACATCAGATTTGATAACAGAAGTTAGAAAAAGGGAGGCTGGGAACTTCGCAAACGTTTGCGATCTTCAGGACCTCCAAATGAACAAAATGAAGAATTGAGGTTTGGAAGATGATCCCTAACATAAGTGGGTAGTGCTCTTAACTTCAATATTTCACACGAATCGCCGGGGCCTAAGGAGACCGCTTATTGCGCCTAACGATAGATCCTGAGTCGACGCTCTTCAGGGGAAACCCCAACTCCACCTTTTGCTAGGTCTTTCAATATTGTGACCACATCTCCATGTTAGCCTGGGATCACTTGTGAGATTTTTCTCGCAGCCAAGTTGGGGCCTCCCGTGATTGTTAAACTCGCCAAGAGTTGTATATTGCCTACATTATTGCATTGCTAGAACGCCTAGACTAGACAAGGCACGCCTAGCTCTGGTAATTATGACACGTCATTACAATGACAATGGACGGCCATATATGTATTAATAGTGAATACAGTTTGGCCAACCCACACTGATGGTTACACATAGAATCTCATTGAAGCGCGGTACAGCAAGGAATGGCTATAGAATTCAAAAATAAAAAAAAATATATGCCTTTATGTAGCAAAGACGCACGTAAAACCCAAAAGAGGAATTAATGAAATAAAACTCTTGTAAACAAATTACTCTTTTGATTCTTAAGGAAAGAGAACCATTGCATGGGCGCTTAATTAGTGTACAACAAATGCAAACACACCAAAATAGTCTGCGAATGCACGCATGCAAAATTGTCGCAAGCAGGAACTACCACTATACGGGAAGGGGATGTTTTATTTATACACATGGATTATCGTGATTGGCGGTTTCCCGAAATAAATGTTGCCGATAGCCTTCAACCGTGAAATCGTGGTTGACAAACTGAAAAAGTGCATAATGCACTTCAGACTCCCGGAGAAGTGCGTAGCGCGTGGTACACAGCAGTCTGCAAGTGATACGCAACCAAAGACGGTGCAATGGATTGTGGAAACGGATGTGTTAATTTCAGCTAAAGATGTGATTATGGATTTTTATTTAGTTTTGAACGTATGTAATATTGTGGATGTGGAAGAATGCAGGATGCCGTAATGTATGGAGCGTTACTTAAAGTTGAAAATGCGTACCCAAATGTACAGGAGAGTGTCCTTGCTCTTGTAGGTTTCGTATCCGTTCGCAACGCTGCGATCTTCCTGTGAGACATTAGTTGTGTAAAACCGAACCAAAGGTGACACGATAAATACCTACCATTACCGTTGTGACCCAGTGCTAAAGTGTTGCGAACTTTGCCAGGGTCAATCTACACCCTAAAGATTGTGAACTTTTTACTTACCATGGACAACTGTGTGATTATCCTGTCCGGTATGAAGGTTAAAGTTGTCGAGAAGAATAAGGCTTGCGTCATAAATCTGTTGCGCGCTGATGGGACGGGGTTATGGTGGCCAATTTCGTGTATGCGAGTGAGTATTTTTTTTAATTTTGTAACCTTACCGGTAGAAGCTTTATTTATCTGCATGATGACCAACTAAAGTGTTGGAGTTTTTTTTATCCGTGAAGGACTTATGTATTGATAATATTCGTATTAGAACATACATTATACAGTTAATGAACAGTAGCTTTCTTATTATAAAGACACGTGAAAACCCCCTCTTGATAATTTTCCTAAAAGGATGATCCTTAAAAGGAAATCAAATGTCCAGAAAGTATCAAAACCATATTTCGCCTTTTCACATACATTCACAGCGCTTCCATTGACAGGGTCATCTGTGTTATTCATCTCAGTAACGTAGAAGAATAAAATAAAGGACAAATAAACGACAAATCGCGCCGTTGGATGCGTCCGAGGCAATGCAAAACGTGAATTGTCCGTCTCGCTGTGGCACGCACACTACACCCACTAAACACTACACGGCCAATTTCGGATGCTGCGCGTGTGTCACATTGCGCACATTGCCACTTCGTGTCTTTCCGGCATTGGCCGTTAACGGCGAGCTAGCCGTGGTCCGATAAAAAAAAGTCGTACGACCTCACGAACACACTACCGTCACGGATCGTGGGGGTTTTAACTTTCTGCGCTCGGTTCGCGGCTCAGTCAGTCGTCGTTCGAGCATTAGGCAACATTTAATTTTAATTTTAATATTTAAGTAGCTCTAAGTGTACATAACACTATTCGAAACGAACCAAGCAAAAGCAAAAAAGAAAGCCTTTACAGAAAGTGAAGCAGCTAACAAGGAAGTCTAACGCAGACAAAACGAAACACGAAGAGTTACAAAAATTGTTGCAAAAACAAAAAAGAAATAATACTAAACACAAATAAATTGTGCTACTTCGAACAATTGAAACGAAACGAACCTTAAGTCAACCGGTGCAAATTGAATCATCCGAATAGTGAATCATAACGAAGCGAATTGAAGCAAATCCTTCACGGAACAAACGAGAATCGCACTGAAAATTCCCCCATACGACACGTGTGTTATTCAATTTATGTTCGAAAATACGTGCAACGAAAAAGAGAAAAAACAACGAGCAATCTTTGGTGGTCTGGTGAATAATTTTACGATTCCGATTTTGAGTGTATGTGTTGTTATTATAATTTTATTGCGAAATTCGAAAGCTCAAATCCAAGTTCTACTACCATAACAAAGATAAATCCGGGCAGTGTGCAAAACAATAGTGAAATATCAATACGGTTGCGCTATTTTCTATGAGTTAAGAAGTTTTTGTTCAAGTTTAATCTACCCAAAAAACATCACAAACATAAAAAGAAGTGCGATTTCTCGTCGGAAATTCTTACGCGTGTGGAATTGTGATAATACACGCAGTCGGCCAAGAGTGGACAGCACAAGTGTGACTAGAAGAGGAAGATAAGACAAAAAAAAAAACAGACAGAACTAAAACGGCAAATCGCGACCGTGCGTGCGTGCGTGAAGTGAACGAAGGTGGCAAAGTGTGGCACGCGGCCAGAAGTTGGAGGTGTTTGAGGTGTTTGTAAAAATAATTGAAATCCGTACCGTCCCCTATATTGCGAAGACGTGCGAACGCATCGGATCTGTTGGTGACCGATTGTGAAGTGTAAATAGGTAGTTATGCTCTTTTTTTTTTCTTCTCTATTCCTAGTGCTTTGTTTTTTGTTGTTCTAGTACATTCTGTCTCATTTTGTTCCGAGAACGTGCCCTGACGAGGTGTTCCTTGTCGATGGATAGCAAGCATGCAAAGAAACATTCTATGGTGATGATGTGCCCATTAAACTAAGTGTTGTTGTCCATAGAGAGACATTTGAGAATGGTAATTGTTTTAAGCACAGAGACTGTTGCTTTGGATCTCACATTTGTTGGAAAAGATTTTGTAAAGTACCATCCAATATTGATCACAGATCTCCTTTTTTATTTGAAATCCATCAGAGAAGTGAGATTATTATTTGAGAAGTTCGTATGCACCTAAAGGCGATTCAGGACTGTCTTCTTAGTGTCCCATCGATCAAAAAGTTCAGGAGCAAGAATTCATCAAGTTGTCTCAGGAGCTCGTGCCAGTGCAGAACGAGGCTCCATTCAATATCTCGTTCATGTCAGGGCTTTGAAGAGTAATGACGTTTTCAACACCTTCTACTGATGTTGAGGACGAACTACAACCAGTGTAACATCTGGATGAATTCTTATTATAATGTAAGAAGTAAGATTAAGAAGTTTCTTAATTTTCTTCTAAGAAAGTAACATGTACAACAGGCGTAATTCAAGGCAACAAGAGATACAGGTTAAGATCGTAAAAGGTGTATGGTTGTAGTAGTTCTGGAGTTTCGCAACTATCTTCGTCTTTTCTTTTTGCAATCTTCAAAGCTTAGGCTAAAGTGCAAATAGAGTGTACATAAACGAAGCTGGATACTTTTTGAAGTTGAAAATAATCAACAAAAGCTCTGTAATGTTGAACAAAACCCCCTATACAATGCGCATTGCATTTGATTTACTTAATGTTTCAACATAGAATAAAATATTACCATTACCTGCCCTTTTGCCCCAGCTGGCCTTCTGTTGGGCCGTGATTTACCGGGGACCCCATTTTTGGTGACCACAACACCCGCGTACATGGCGACGATGACACGTAAGTGGATTTAGCGCGCCTTTTGTTACTAGATTTACTCCCACATTTTGTTCACGCCTTTGAACAAGCGTGAACGAAAGATGGTCCATGTGCTATACGGAGGTGTGAGCTGGTATCGATCTGCACTGAATCCAATCGAAGTGTAGAACGCACATAGCAAAATGGGGTCGAACATAAGCAAACTTTCATCAATTTTAACGAGGAGCTCGAAAATACAGAAACCAGTAGCGATCGACTACTCTGGTCATCCGAAATGGTTGAGAGTGACGAACAGTCAACCATTAAAGTTACCACTTCTGGCTGAACCCGCTCGAGATCCAAGTGGAGGGCAAACAGTTATGGCAAATTGTAAACGAGCGTGCGATTGACAGTTTTGTTGCCTCCACACACCGGTGAACGATCATTGCGTTGCTTGTGTGGTCGTGGAACACTGGATGGTTGCGCACTCCGGCCACTAGAATATAGAACACTGGCAGATTACGTCAGGCGCGAAAGACGCCACCACGGTTCGCGATGATGTACACCGACCGAATGCCCTAATGTCGTTTCGGTTTCGGCGCACTTGTTGCCCGATGATGTGCGGCCGTGTGCGTGTTTGGCGTGAGTTTGTGCCCTTATCCGTTTTGGTGAAGCGATTCTCAGCTGGTTCATGGCTGCGATTTGTGTTGTTCTAAATTTGGAGAAAATATCCATCCACCCCGAGACCTGGCGCCGATGTCCAATGTTTTAGTATCGTTGCGTAATTTAATACTTGATTGATTTGATCGCAACCTCAACAAAGGCGTGTGATATAGAATGTTTGGTTGTTTACGACAGATGCATAATCTACTTCCGCTGTACAGAAGCCGATAGATTGATGGCATTCTCTGGTTATGACGACACCCGCTGACAACGCCCCTAGATGCTAGAGAGTGTCAGTCGAAACCATTCGTCACGGTAATCGGTCAATTAATTTTAATTCCGCAATAATGCACTGCACGATCAGCACAATCAGACGAGTTTGAGTGAGTTTGATATGTGCCGCACACAGGCCGGACTGCAGGTTGTTGTTGGCTGCAGTCCCACACCGGCTGAGGTCAAACTGGGCTGTGAATGTGACACATATTTGACTAGTGCAATGATCCATTGTCCTATGCGCTTTTATTTATGGCACGTTCTGTAAAATGGGTAGCTCGGTTGGCTTTATGGTACTTCAGTACTCAAGCGGGCAAATTTTAATGGCTGTTGTGGTTGCATAACTTCCAAAAGTATAAGCAAGAACTCTTGAATGAAATGGTACCAAGATCAGTTTAATGATCATGCTAATTATAAGATATGCAATTATGCTACATTTATGAGCAACCTAGTAAGCAAAACGGGTTAGTCTACACAGTGTGCAATAAAACAGTTTCACACATTGTTTACAAAACTTCAATCTTTAAGGCACTCCATACGGTATGACCACACCACAGCACTGCTCCGACGCCATTTTGCAAAAGAAAACGCGCATTCAGTTGTGGCAGATCGTTTGGAATAATGATGCGCAAAATTATAACACCCACATTCACCATGACCGGCGGGCGGGCTGATACACACAAATACTTCATCATCGTGAGAAAGTGCAGCGGTAACAGCCGCGGCAATAACCGTATGATACCGCCAGCGAATGATTTCGAGCGAAAGGGATCCAAAAATATCTGATCGAGATATAGCTTGGCACATGGGTGGGAAATCTACGCCACTACTGTATTATAGTGTGCGTCGGGAATATCGGAAAAAATAATAATTGTAAAATGCGTAAAAGAAAGAAACGCTGAGCATGAGTAGAAAAAATATTGTGCTGGGAATTCTTTAGTAGCTATCTCATGGAAATCATTCGGAAACCTAGATTTATGTTTTTTCGTTCTTTATGCAGAACAAAGAAAGACACTCGCTTTAAAGGTGTTCTGACATCAAAGACACGCAGTTTTCCGGCTTTTTATCAAAAAGTAAATATGCCTTATTTAGCTAATTAAATCCAGTCAACTAGCAATGCGTTGTTATCATTCGGGGTTAAATCCCTATCTTGAAGTCCAAGTAACAGATGCACCGTTGTGCGAGTTAGGCCATTTCTCTCTGGATCTTTTTGGAGCGCAAAGAATAGATGTACGGTTTCATTTTTAACGTATGCGATCATGTGGACACCCCCCAACGAATGCGTGTCAATGAGAAGGTTCAATTAATCCGTTGCTTTGTTTTTCTACGCTCCCATCCCCAATTGGCATGGCGGGTGCGAAGGCAAACAGCAGCTGCACAGAATGCCACTACTACCCTATCTGTAGTAGCTATAAATATCGGCACGTCTGTGTTCGTCAGCGATCGTCTGCAACTGCTGGCGGGAGATTTTTTGAGCTCAGTGTCAGCCCCACCGGCATCATTGGCCGGCGGGACGGTCAAACTTCTTCCCCATTTTTTCCCCCTTTAAACAGCAGTTGGATTGCAACGAAACACGCTGTGGCTTGTTGTTTTTCCCCGTTTCCACCATGTGGTAGGGAAATGTGTAAGAAGAAAGAAACCCGAGGTTCAGAATGTTTCTTCCGTCTAGCACGGTTTTTCCGACTCAAGACAGGCGGAAGTCGGTTCACGACGATTGATGCTGCTGAATGTTGGTGTTGGAGAGAAGAGTTAGTTTGAAAACACTTCAGAACGGTGAAGAGGTACTTGAGCTGTGCTTCAAGGGAAAAGTGTGGAATTCTCACCTAAACATTCGATTTATCATTAACACTCTCAGCGATCGCTTGGAGCGCATACCGGGAATTGGATTACATGCGAATGGTTTATGCTTTTCTGAAATGGATTTTAATACAGCATAAACAGCCCCCTAATGTGCTTTGTCCCAATTTATCGAATCGAAACAAAACAACCAGGATCTGGATATAATTTTAACACATTATCCAAACTCCAACCTATCCCTCCACACAGCACCCACTGACGCAAATCGAGCTCAATCAGCCCGGGACTGAAATGATGTTGAATATTAATCATCAGCCTTGGAAGGATGTGTGTTCCCTTTATTTCGGGTAGCTCATTGACGGTTGACATCATGCAAATCCCCACCGAAAGCAGCTATGTTCGGTCTTTTCCGAGCACGGTACCGTCGTATGACCGCACCTAGTTTTCACAAATCCTTCCATGGCAGCTCACGGTTGTTCATGTCCAAATGACATCATGTCCAAAATTTATAATAGCGACGTGCGTTGGTATGAATCAAACGGAAAACCGGAAGGGATGGTGATACTGTACTGGTATAAATCTGTGCCGGACTTGTTGAATGAAAGCACGAGTTGAACGGTGTTTAGTCCAACAGATATGTTTTACCAGAAATTTGGAAAATTAAAATTATATTTGAATGTTATTTGTACAAAGCAAACTTTATCAAAAAGATTGAATATAGTTTTAATTTCGATATGAAAACACTAATTAGGGGTTTCATATACTTATACTACAGATAATACATTGAAAGGATTTCATATTAGCACGACACAGTGAACGGAACTACACTCCTATGTCAATCACCTTCCCACACATGTTGGCGAAACTACCCCGTCATTCGTCTATTCTTTGCCGTGTTGCGAGTTTTTGTTTATTTCACTAATGATGATGTATTCATTGTTGTTTTTTCTGTCTATTCTCTTGTTCCAGTTTACTTCCAACCACACCCAACAGAGCGGGGACCTGGAACGAGAATAAAAGGATCGATTTATTCCCGGACACGGTGCGGACAGCCCAACGCCCTTTCAGCACGACACGTTGAACCAACACCTAAAGGACCTGTTGGTTGAAGTTCATTGGCGCGAAATCAAAGTGACGTAGCCGCACCATAGTGTACATGAAGAGTGCACGAAACATTGTAACAGATTGGTTACTAAAGTGAAAACGGAGAGTATCGCAAAACCTCCAAAAACCCGCAGAGAGCGTGCGGAAGTTATTGTTAAAATTAAAATTTAAATGTACTGCCTACGTGGAGAGCATCAGCATACGCATCAGCAAAAGCAACAGCAAAAACGCTAGGACATTCAAGTGATAAATTGTGAAGAAACGGTGAACCAAACCCAGTAACAATGACGAATGAAGAAAAGCAATCCCAAGTCTCAACCGGTTCGGTGAAGACGATCCTTAGTAATGCATCTCAAGCAGAACAGCAGATGAGCAGTGAAGATTCTGCAAGATCTTATAGAGATGTGGTGAAAAATTCACCCTCAAAGCTTGATGTAGATAATCCGAAGGAGATAAACGTGAGACAAAAACGTAAGAAGGCGTCTGAAAAGCTAGACGCTAAAGTCATTTCGGATGGCAAACCATCACTAGACAATGGATCGATGGAGAAGGAATTTTCTCAGCCCGCTCCATCTTCGGAAGCTTTGGGCAATCTTTCCAAAGCGAACGGGAAACGATTAAAGTTGGATCTTAAGACCAATCAGGAACACCAGACAGTGGATCCAACGTCACCATTAGGGCTTTTGCACGAGGAAAAAGTGATCGTACGGAGCAAACCACCGATTCCACCGAAACCGGACGTCCGGACGATACAGGCATCGTCCCAAGGGCAACAAAGAGCCACAGGTTCACCGGTAACGCCGCACACCAAAGGCAAGAAACAGCAGGTGACTGAAGCCCACAATGCACACACCGTCCAGAAGCTGTTGGCCCAGAATGAACAGATGCGGCTAGAACTGAGCGAACTCCGAAGTAGCTTATCTGCAGAGCGGAATGCTGTAAGAGTGTTACGGTAGGTAGTGTATGCATCCCTTATGTCGTTTTCCGAGTTACTTACTGTCCATTTTCTCCCCTTAGGGCACAAAATGAGTCCGATCTGCGAAAGACAAAATCCGAATGCAAGAAACTGCAGGAAGCTCTGCAGCATCAGAAACGTCATACACAAGCTCAGGGCCAATGTCCGAGCGTTGGAGGTGGAACACCGGCCAAACGGGCACACCGTGGAACATCGGAACAGCAAGAGTCCCACGGTGGTTGGACTTCGGAGACACGCGGACCGCACCATCAGCAGCAGCAGTGCTGTTTGGAAGTTCTGAAGCTGAATCAGGAGATTTCTGCCCTGCGGGAAACGAACAAGTTCTTAGAGGAAAAATATCAAGTAAGTGGAAATATTAGCTCCAAAACCTCAAAGAAAAATCACATTTGAATCGGGAAATCTTCTAAACCGTTTTTTCCATTCCAATTGTATACAAGCTGTGAGCGATGGGAGTGGTTGCATGCTTTGCTTGTGTGCAAAGTGGCTGCGTCACGTAGGGGATGAATAGGCTGCGTACTGCAGTTTTCTCGGTTTAATTTCCTTCTTTTCTAGACACCGCATCAACAGCTCATTAGTTAACATTGTACTTACAAAGTACTTATCAGGGTCAGAATGGGGTAATCAATATAAGTTTATGAGTGGTTACCGATCGACAGCTATGTCCTGTTTTCAATTACATAATGATTAATTTGTTGCCAAAAAGAATGATGTGAGCTGAGGTGCTGCTTCCACCAGCAGCTTCAAAAATCCATTCTTACGCAAATGTCACGGCTGTACAATTCGTTTCCTCCACCAACAATTGCTTGTCCTCAAGTTGTGCTGTATGTACTGCCAATGTCAACGTAGCCGATTGAGCTCCCCCTACTGCACATCGATAGCTGGTGTCAGCTACCGATCAATTGGTTTTCTTTCTTTGGTCGACAAAAAAAAGAAGATTTAACGTCCCATTGCCGTACGCATGCAATAGCCAGGAGGTTGCCGTGAATGTAAGGAGCCAGATAGCAATCAATTCGAACCCGCAATATCTTCATCATCTGTGGATCGGTGTCAATCTGACGGTATGGTATGCAAAATTTTGCGCTTAAAGTTACGAAACCGATTACTCGATGCGTCTCACCCGGAGTATCAGGAACTAGGGTAACCGGTGGTAGCGGTAGCCTCGGGAACTTCCCATCCAAAAAAGGAAATAAATTGATTTGATTGTCATTTCAAGTATTCAAACTGAAGGGGTTTTTTTTTGTTTGTTTGTGTGGGGGACCGAACAACCCGTCGGTTCCATCACATTCCCTTTTCATACGTCAACATTTAACCTTAAAAAGGCATCCTCTTCTCGTGTGCGCAAAGAACACGCGACAACGCGCGGATAATAGGCGATATCGCTGTTTTTACCGTAGAAAGTTCGATTTCCCTTTCGTTGTATGCTTCGCTCCGTACGCAGTGCGAGTGAGCTTTATTTATCATGTTTCATAAATAATGCCAATTTATGGAAGGTCTCTTCCAGGATCGGAATATGGACACTAGAAGGAAATGGGGGGAGAAGGAGGACTAGTGACACATTAATCACATGCACACCTCTTCCAAACCACCGCAGCATGGTAAACCACACAAAGGGACATGCAAATCTGTTCGATTAATTGTGATTCGGCAGCGACCTTCGCCGGTAGTCGTGAATCGTCACCATGTGAGCCTTCACCCGAACCGGGGGTGTCCTGAATGGCTTTGCACCTCATCGTCGAAGGATTGGAGAGTTCGCGAAGGAGACGTCAGAATTACTTAATGATCTGCGAACAATTATTATGCGTGTGCACCTAAAAGAATGCAAACAAACCATCCAAGGATGATGTGCGCTTGCTGGGTGATGTCCTTCACCGGTGTGATATACCATTACACTGGACTTGGTGATCCTTGCAAAGTATGGCACGTGTAAAGTATCCCCGCTGGGACAGCGTTGCGGTGCGTTACCATATACGCTTACCGTACGATATGATTATGTGGTAAACAATTCATTGAATACGATCCGATCGCACAACGAACGAGCACTGAAAGGATTGTTCTGTTGGTTTTTTGACCGTCGATTTGATTGCGAAGACGCAAAACTGACACCGTGAAGGATTTGATGACATTTTAATTGAAATGAAATGGTTTTGAAATCGCTTTTATCGCACATGTGCGGTAGTGGATGGGTTTATGGTAGGTAGTCGGAACGAATGTCACCTCGCATTAATTTGCATTTTATAGCTTTTGAAGGATGGAATTTATAGTAGTTGATTGCGCAGATTTTAACCATCTTGGGGCTTTTTTTTCTGGAATATTAAGATATACATTGTCTGATGTTTTAAAACTTCGATCTGAGGTGTGCTATCGGGGTGCTTAGTATGTACTTGGTAAGTACTACTTTCCACAGTCCTATAATATGATAATAAATAGCTCCAGTACACTATATTTCCTTTGGCTATATTTTAATGCGTGCTTCTTCTGTTACTGACCTTGAGGTTATTCTGAAACATAAGCTTGCAAAACTGAAGCTTTGCCACACGGTTCAAGGGTCTAATCAGTGGCAGATTTAGTGAGAGGCAGAGTATACAGCCGTTAAGGGCACCGTCTGCTGAGGGGTCCTAAAAGTTGCGTCAGTCTTCCTCCCCGAACTTCAGTTCTGCTTTTTTTGTTGAAGCTAACGTGGATGTTGACGGTCCTTAATAATTTTTTAAAAATATTCTTCGAAAACTCTATCTCTGTTATTCTTCACCTCCTATTTCTGTTGTGAGATCCGCCATGGTGTATGTGGCAGGTAGTCTGCCTACTTTGGAGAGGAGCCACGATCTTCATAGCACTTAGAACCTCCAGAAAGTTTGATCCTCCACAGATTCTTATTATGAATCTTATTATGCGTTCTAATGGAAGCTACACATATATCGCTAAACTTCCTCGCTTTTTAAAGACTTCCGCACTGATACTCTCCCATTCCATGCAGTAGTACAGTTCCTTCAGTAATTTTCAAATCTTTATCATTCCGAATCTTATGGTTTGAGGCATAAATATATTTCCTTCATTTGACCCTGAGCTTTAATTAGCGGCGTTAATATTTTAAAGAGATTAGGAATAGATATTAAGATAAGAGGATTGGTTAATTCTACAAGTAGACAAATGTTTGAATAAATTGAAATTGGTTGTGAGTTTGATTACCATCTGTTTACAAAGAGAACAGTATTATTGATGCTGCTCGTTCTACACTGAATTCTTAAAAAGTGCTTTGCTAAACACTTCCTGGCAAACACTTCAAATGCTGAGTTTCCTTTCACCAACTACGGGTGCAGTGTGTGCGAGATACAATAAATCACCATCATAATTAGTCAATCGCCGATCAAGTAGCAAGATCTCTGTGCAACTGGAATGCAATGTATCAGTTTTCCCTTTCTACCGGTGCCCTTTCGATCGGAGTTGTTGGTGGAGTCTCTCAAATGCTCCACTACACCCGCTCCTGTATATTTGACGCCGCTTCTGACTGACTTATGGTTCGATTGTGTTCGGTGCTCCACTACGCAGCGTAGTGAGAGCATTCTGGAGCATTCAAAGAATGCATTCAGCATTCGTATCTACGAAGGCATACGCTTTCCGACTAGCTAAACATCATCTAGGGCTCGTTTAGCGTCAGCCGTGCCGTGGCCGATATGAGTAACACGACTTCTAGCACAGAATAATGGAAGGAAACCGTCCGTTCGGATCGCGTCTGGAAAGCGTACAGCTGTTGCTTCCGTGTTATGCAAATTCCTCCACAGACTAACCACAGCGCGGCATAGTTGGATGGGGCTGTACAGCCCATTTCGGAATCCATGCTGCATTGTGCATTGTTTTCACTTTCGATCCGAATCGATCATCTTACCAGCGGGATGGTAGCTGGCAAACTGGAAGCGAAACACTGACAGTGGTACAAATATTCGAACCTTGACAGCAGACCGTCTGTTACGGTCTGTCTTAATTCCCATGTTTACTCATGTTCCGCAGGTTTCAACTACACGATACTAACAGTGGCTTTTGTTTCGTCTATTACTTCACAGATTTCCTCCGAGGCTGAACGGCAGAAAGCTTCCGATATTCGCGTACAGCGGGATCTGCACGAACTACGATTGACTCAACTTTCCAAGTCAGCTAGAAACGAAATCCAGCGTATGGTAAGTTCTAATCCGTCCGGATGCGGCACCAACGGATCCGGGTGGCATTTGCATACCTTTTGAACTTCTTTTGTGGTCCATCTCGTTCGCTTTGAAGATCCGCTTAAAGAAGTCGTTAGCGGTGGAGCAGTTTCAGGGGTTTAGATAGTGTCTTGAGGAAATGTTTATGATTTGAAAGATTTTTAAGGATAGTTTATGCTTCAATGTCATCCAAAGCTCAGTCACGTACAACCGCGGGATCACATTCTTTTGTATTCCATCCTTGACATGGAAGTGGTCGATAGTATCTAGTTTTATAAAAAAAATCCCAGCTCTGAACTTATTAAGAAATCGACATTATGACATGTTTTTTTTTGCATCTCTGCTCTGTCCAAGGATGGTCAAGCCAGTTCCACGAATTGATCCGTAAAATTCCACCGTACCACTGCGGGTGCTTTATATTAAACCCTTTTTTACACCATTTTCAAGTCCGACTTCGGGTCAAATCCTCACAAATATCATGGGATGAGTCACGGTGAACGAAGCGCCAAAAAAAAAAGGTACATCACCACAAACCACGGATGCCGGTATCTTAAGCTAACGATCGTAAAACATTTGTTTTCGTTCAACCTTTCCCCCCATTCCGACGCGTTACGTCTGATCGTTCTTTATGTTGCAGTTTTGTTTTCTTGTAGCGTCTCCAAACGTTTGGACGAGGTTCTTTCCCGGATTCAAAACGCTACGGTGCGGAATCCTCTTACCATAGTCCGGATCGTCGCCGTCCGTGTGCTTCCTTGCTTTCTTGTGTCGTTCTAGCGGTGGATGGCTTTTGCCACCCGAAAATCGTGCCGTGCCAAAATTTGCTTCATTTCGGCTGAGATAACCTTCAGAACTCCTGGGTATCTTGGGTTGGACCCAAACATAAAGGGCATGAACGATCGGAAATGGCAGCGCGATCGTTGTTCGAGACAACGTGAGAACCGGGTGCGACTTATCAGACTATGAGGCTTATCCTGAAATGACGACCGGGGGGTAATTATTTGGTGGGTAATTTGCGTTCGCTCGAGAATTCCTCCGGTGGAACGCCCGAAGCTACGCCACAATTTCAGTCGCTAGGATGCTGCTTTTCAATCAAATTATGTTTTTCATTCATGCACTCGGTGTAAAAGATGGTAGTAGAGCACACGAGCATGGAAATGCATTCATGAACGGGCTTGCAGTTAATTGTGTGTGTGTGTTTCATTCAGCGGAAGCTTCACATTCCTTCATCGCCTAAGGACAAATGGGGAAGATAATGTTCTTCATCGGCAATGCCTCACCGGAGTGGAGATGGTTAGACGATTACCGTGTATTATGCCTTTATTTTCTGCACCGTACGCTGAGGTAAAGATCCGTAAAAGGAAACTAGGGTTTCGTAAAGCATTTGAATGAATTCCATCCCCCGCGGGAAGTTTGGAAGAGAAGAAAAAACGCCAAAAACGATCCTTCAGGGCGTTCCCATGGATTTTGGCAGAGCCTGTCTGACACTCGCAGTCATTTTCTGCACAGATTGCAGCCATTAAAATGCTACCTTTGTGAGCTTTCGAGTACTTTCGATTCCTGCTGGAATGGATGATGATGAATCATGAGCAGTAAATTGCAGGTTGTGTTTTTGTTGTTATTGTGAATATTAAAAATATTAATCGATGCTTAAAGAATTCCAGTCAGACGTTTTGCTCCGGCAAATAGAGCGATGAAGCTCTTGAATAACAATTAACAAAATGCAATTCCAAACGATTTGTTTGGTGCTTGCGGTTGCGTACGAAAGATCGTAGACATAATCAAAGCGTATTTGATCCACAGTTCGTTTGCGAAAAATAATGATCCAAACCAGACTTATTACTTCATCACCCGCGAGTTGCACGATATTTCAGTTCAAGACACAATTCTAAAGCTCATACCTTCTCGCAGACAATGGGATCAGTGGGACGAAGGTCTAATTAATCTACCTTTCGTTTGCCACGGGAATTTGGTCACCCGGCTAGTGACTTGAGGTAGATGTTTTGAAATTTGAAAAATGAGGAACCGTTTTTACCCTTCCCGTCCCGCTAGTTTCTGGGAAGAACAAATCGAGTCCGTTGAAAAAGCGTTGACCCAAATCCAAACCCTAAAAACAAAAAATTCTTACCGTTGTTTAATGCTGTTCTCCCTCCATTGCTTCCATTCTCTGCCACATTCTAGCTGGAGGAGCTGAAATCGAAGGATCGCAGCATAGCGCAGCTCAAGAAGGAGCTCCAGGCTGCGCTAGCTGCCCAGACGGGAGCCGGTGGTGGATGTCGCAAGGAGAGAAAGGCTGCTAAAAATTCCGCTCAGCAATCGCACGAGGTGAGTGACTTGTGGTGACCGTTTCTGCTATCCAAATGTTTTCTTTCAATCGGTGATTTGTTATTTTGGACACACAAAAACTGCACAACCTTCTGTTGTTACCATTATGTCCCTCTCCCGAGTACCAGCGACATGCAGATCACGAAAAGTTAGTTAAAAGCGTCGCGAATGTGTTCGTGCTGTGCGTCTTCTGCAAAGCGGACGCGGTGATAGGATGCCTGATGTCGTTGTCACGATTTCATCCGAACGGTAAATCATTTTCATGTGCCGACAAGTTGTGACAGCGTTGTGCCTTGGGATGCACTCGATCTGCCGCACGATCTGTCGTTTCTCCTACGATGGGACACGTGCAGTGAAGTAACTTGTCCCAACGTTCCGGAACCGGGTGTACGCACAAGATTGCATTAGACCGTCGGTTAACGGTGTGTCGCGGAATGGTCATAAGGTGTACTGATCGTAATTTTCATACAGGAATTACCGCACGCACGCGAAAGATGATGACTTCATACGAGCGTGAGGTGGAGAATTTTCCCATGCCTCTTCGGGGTGATGAAGTAAATCCCAAGAGAATTCATTCAGAGGTACATCACAACTGTGGTTAGGCGCCGGGTACTTAGATATAATAAGATCCGGCAGTAGTTAAGGTGTAATCAAGCAAATCGAGAATAGACGACACAAGAATTTAGAAGAGCAAAATGAAGATAATTGCAGCAGTTGGGTGGCTCCCTGGTACAAAACTTGTGTGCTATAATTTCCAGTGCTTTTCAAAAGAAGCCATTATGGAAAATTAATCTTTAAGTAATGAGTGTTTCGAATGTTTTGACGACACTTTTGTTATTTTGCAGAATTCCATGTTGTCCGAAAGAATGCGAGTACTTCTTCTGATTACGTCGACGATCGTTGAGGACTTATTTGAATAATATGGATAAATTTAGATTTTGTTCGCTCTAAAAGATGGCTTCGAAAATCCTTTAGCTTGATCACTTGATGATCATTGTTGATGAACTTCAGTACTTTACGTGACTCTTCAGGTCCTCTCACTGATGGAGCCCTTGGCTTATTACACCTATTGTGTTATCGACCACACACTCGATCGGATTGGATCTTCTTATACCTACACTTAAAAATTTGGAGAGAGATGTTTCCATTCTTTAAGGCGTGGAAGATTTAGAGATCAAATATTATCCTTCGATAGGCTGCAAAAATAAATTTATCATTACTATTTTACTTGAAATTTTTGATTAAACTCAAGATACTAATGGTAAACAAAACATTGAAGGTCAAATTTGGAAATAAGTGGTCTTCAGAACCTGAACTAACAATGTTAAAGTCACAATAGTTTGATAAGCTTTATCTATTAATTTAAATATATACTTCATCGAAAATATTCATGTAAAACACCACAAGAAAACCTTCCCGAAATTCCTTTGTAGTTTATTACACCATGTTGGTTATTAGCTTGTTGCCCTTCAGATCCAATTACAACCGTAATAACTCAACTTGGTGTGTGGGCCCGAACAGCTTTCTTTTTAATACTGACATTTACTTAACATCCTCTTCGTATGCCACAAATTAGCTACGAGCATGAGAAACACTGTTTTGTTCCCACCGCTACTAGCAGCAGTTCGATCAGGTACCGGCGCATGTCGCCAATCATTTCGAAGTGAGATACCCTTCATTTACCGATTGGTCACACGTTTGGTCGCACTAATTGAGCGGTACGCGATGGAGTGGAATCGGTCGGGCTCGTCTATATCGCTTTCGATGCAACTTCCTTCCGGTGTGGTGATGGCCCAGCAGGGCCACCCTTTTTCCAGTGTCTTCCGTAATAGTACTCACGTCTATCGAGTGTGATATCGACGGAGCCCGATCGATGATGAGTGTGTTTAATCTCCGGTGAAATATGATACGGTAATGAAAAAGCGAGCCAGTTTCAGTTTTCCAACCATTTTCAATGTTTTTTTGTTCGTCTTCCAAAGGCTTTGGGGTGTAGTAAAACACTTTCGATAAAGGTGCACTTTCGGGCGGTCGATTATTGGGATCTTTCGCAACACTTTCCTGCGGGCCGATGGCGGAGACACTTAGATACGGGTGATGAGCGTGCGGAAGTGCTCGTTGAGTGTGCCAAGTACCTGCACGAATTGTTGGTCCCCGGAGGAAAGTGAAACCACGGGAAACGGGAGTGTTTCGCTTCCTCGCTTCCCGGGGCGACTGATGATAATTTCTTGTGGTACATTTTCTTCCCCCGTATTTGTCCACTTTTTGGGATAGAGGGCTTAACAGTTTCACTTTCGTTTGGTTTGCGTTTTAACGACCGTTGGTGGACACTTCCGTTGGTGGTACTGCTTATGCTATTGTGCGGTGAGTGTGTGTCTGTAGTGATGTGCCCTTTTTCGAAAAGTGCATAAGTATTAGCGCAAACAAAGTGGTCCTAAACGGCGGGATGGTACTCCATGTAGTACGTAGACACAATTTTGATGTGCTGGGGCGTTTAAAAGGTTCATCTGCCGATAAGCATCTTGGAAATCTAGTAACAACACTTTCACCAGTTAGCTCAATAGTGGGAGCAGTGTTGGAAATGACACAGGTCATTTTGGAAAAAAAACACCCAAACACACCGATGGACCATAAAATCGACAAATACAATCCATTCCGATTTTGGACAGCTGAAAAACCGGGGCGCTACCTTATCGTCAACTTCATTAGTTCCGCCAGGGCAGAGATCCCTTCGGGGTGAGTTTGTACACGCCTTTCCCTCTCGATCGGGTGACGACTGAGATGTACCATGGTCTTTGACATTAATGCCAAATCGCTGTCATTTGCCTAGAGCTACCAGTTATTTGTTCCCAGTACCGCGCGGCTTGAGAATCGTACAAATAGAGGCGAGCATGAGAAGATGAGCAATTATCCCTCGCATCGGACGGACACGACACACCACGGAACGTGTTTTTTTTCTTAATTTGTCACCTCGAAAGACTACGCCACATGTTTTGAGGATGTTTTCATTTGAGTAGTAAAACAATGGCGAGTAAAAAAGCAAAGGTGATCATGCTTTTGTGTCTCCAGAAAAAATAAAAACCTGTCCATCGGAGCGTCGGTGTGAAAGTAGTAAAATTTGAATAGCTTAAGTGTGTGTATGTTTGAATTTGCCTTTTGTGGAGTTGCCTGACTTTTACCTTATTTGTTGACCGTTGTGCGAAACGGGTACGGGTTCGATCGATGCCGCCATCAATCTGGCCCATCAGTAATGGGTGACATCGGTAGTAATGAGCTATGCAAATGAATTAGAAATTTCCCATTTGATCGGACCAAGCGTTCGGTGTTGGAATGGTTCCGATGGGGGGATGATTTAAAATCCGTTCAAACTTGGACGACTTGTAGACATTGGCTTTCTTTCGCATGGAGGTCGGATTGCACAAAACTGTGAGTTAAAAAAACATGAAGTGTATTTGTGATTAAAAACAATATTTTCATCAAAATTTAAAAGTAAAGAAATAACATAAAAATACAACCATTAGTTAAGTGATTTTAATTGTTCAAACATTTGACAACTAATAAGTTTATCGAAACTATTTCAATGTGTCTTCTTCTAACCTTCGTTATAAATATAATATATGCAGGCCAGTTAAATTATAACTCTCTAATATATTATCAATATGAACTTCAAGAAAAAGCCTTCAAATTGGAACGGTGTTGTCAAAGATGCATAAGAAGTAGGAGAAACCTTGTGCACTCGGGTCGGGAACCCGAAACGGATCCTAATACATCACCGTCAAGCGAGATGTGCCACTGTCCGCACGGTTCACCGACCCGAACGAAATCGAAATCGGAGTTCGAAATGATATAATTTATCACTGTGCAGTGAAATGTTTATCCACCATCCCGGTATTCCAGTGAAGTTGCGCAAAAAAAGCGCATATTGTCACCGGTTGGTAGTAGTCTGGGTAGATTTCTACCATTTGCTGTATTCGCAGGTTCGTGACCAGCAACACGATTACCCACCGTTAGCCGCTTCGATGGTACTCGTCTTCAGCCAGGTGCAGACGAGTGACAGTCGGGTGCATTCCCGAGTGATTATGTCGAAAGAGGCGCTCTTTCTCCTGCACGTTTCATCATCGCCACAACCGGGCCCAGTATCGGTAGTGCACGTCGGTATTGGATGGATGATGGTGTAGCTATAGATGATTGAGTAATGTTCTGGAAGCAAGAGGGGTTACAACCTCAAAGAGACCGGTCGAACGTACGAACCTTTCCCCTGCCCGTCAACGAATGCGTTCGAGCTTACGTTCACACTGTCAGGCTGAGAAAGAGATCACATTCTTCAGCGTTTGATTGAAAGACAAAAGATCATGTCATAAAAAATAACATTATGTGTATGTGTAGGGCGAAGAGAAGAAAAAAACCGCTCAGAAAAAATAAAACTTCCATCCTTTTGTTCCACCCGCCTGGTGGATGGTGGATTATGCCACAGTTTCCATCACACCGGCACCGGCTTCACATGCGGCCGCTTGTGTTGCTGCATATGGGAAGGAAGTGTTGTCGCGAGCGCCCCGTCATACAGGGCAAAGCCTGAACCGCTGCTGTAGGACAGCAATGGCATATGTGGTGGGTTGGCGGGCTAATTTGCATCGATCTCGATGAAATCCGAATGCACCCTTAGCTCCCCTTTTTCGGACCGGTTCAAACACCCAATCGGATCGTGGATTATGTGTGTGTGTGTTCGAATGACTCGCGCGCTAGTGATCGGCACACACCTCGGGTAGGGAAGTGGTGGCAATCTTGCGGAAAATGTGTACGCTGGGAACGGTATAACTATCGAAGACGCGTACGTAGACGCGTGGCGTGGCGTAATCAACGCTGGTGCGATCGTAATCGTGAACCAATAGAACCAGTGCGATGTGATCGTAAAGCAAAGCGTCACCCGCGAGATGGCCGCGTAACCGTATCGCAGAGTCGGCGTACAGCGTGCATGCCCCTGTCAGAGCTGTCAAAGGGCGGCTGCAGATGGTGTGTGTACTTGAGCGTAAAGATGTGCGTTAGTTTTTTCTCACACAATTCTAAAGCGAAAGCTTCTCAGGGCAACGGAGCGCTAGACGGTGCCAGACTTGGACTTTCTTTTTACGATTTTTGTGTACCGTCACATAACGTTACGCGAGTAACGTTTCATCTTCCCAGCATCCGACAGGTTTGTATGGGTTTTGTAGGTCATTCGTAAAATAATAGGGATGCGTTGTAAAACATTGTTTTTTTCGATGGTTCTCATTACATGGATGGCAATTAATGAGTTACAGCTTGATCTTAAATGAAATTAAGCTCAGACTAAATGATTTCATGGGAGAATAAAAATAATGTGCTCGAGCGCGTCAAAATTTGATGTGAGATTGAAGTTCTAATTTTACTTACATAGTAATTTCATTTATTCAAGATAAGATTAATTTTTTGACTAGCACAGGGTGTAGTAAACAATCTTGCTGAAAGGTGTGAGTTAATTATAATAAAAATAAAATCACATCGTTTTAATTCAAATATTTTGATATATTTATCCACTTGCGCAAAGAGAATGGACGTTGTATCTCCCCATCAGTAGCATCTGGGCATTGGATTAGGAGGAGAGAAGAGAATTTGATGATCTTCGGGACTTCTAAATGATGAATATTTAGGATTGAGGATCTATTCGTCGAAAGTAAACCCCTGACATCTAAGTTAGCTTCGGATTTGAATCTACAGACCAGATGTAACCAACACTTAGTTGGATCCTAATCGCAGATCGTAATGCGGCAAGTCCACCTTCAATAAAAAAGCGCCTCTGACCGCGTACGTTTACATATGCATATGTACTACTCCAACCATTTGGTAAGAATGGTAATTAATTATTTTCACATTAGTTTCCCTACCTTACACCCGCATACTCTCTCCTAATTTCTGTACTATCTACGATTACGCCACCAAAGGGGAATTTCGCAGGATAAGAGGCGCTTAAGATTTTTGCATCATTAACAACACGAACCATTGGACATGTTGGGCCGGTTTTAATCGCGCTCAAACGATGCAACACACATGATCGCGTATGCGTACCGAATCAATCTGGTGACTGCTTATGATTTATTCACCAGAGCATACGATACACCGGTTTGCAGCGTAAAGCCAAAGTCGTAAGACTTTAATCATCGTCGCTCGAAAAAGGGAATGGTTAAGCGGTGCATATAAACACACCTACGATTAATCAATTGCATACGCAGGCAATTATGTTGCTCATAACCGTTCGCAGGGCGCTTAGTTCGATCTTGCACGGGAGCGGTTTGTTGTAGAAAAAAAATGGGAATAGTTAGAATAAACCTTTGTTACTGCTGGCATCCAGTTAAATTGGTTCTGCTTAAGGTATTTTATACAGTAACGCACCAGAAAGTAAATTAAATCCTTATGCGAAGATTTGAAACGTTGTAATTAGTTCAAGACTAATGGATCACCTGTTGCATAATTAATGTAACATGTAGAGCGTATTAAACTAAAACCTGTACAAAACGTTCTTCATGCCTGAATGCAATATTTAATCAAAAAACATCCTTTATTGCATTTCAACAACAAAAAAACGTTAACGTTTCATGCACATCACAACAATTGAAAAGAATGCTTAACATTAACATCACTGCACGAAACAGTTGCACTAAGTCGTTATTTAGCGAAAAGAAATGTTTTACCTGAAGTTTCTCACGCAAGAACGAAAGCATGCAGGAATGTTGGTGTGGTCCGTGTGGGCTGCCAACATTATTATTGTTGTTTTTTGGTTTAAATTGCAATTCCATTTTGTATTCTGCAAGCTGCGCCGGATTACATCGATCGCATACTTATGACCCACCGGCGTCTGACTGATTGTTCTTGACGCTTCCAACAACTTACAGCATAGTTCAAACCCCTGTTTTCGGCTGGCTGTTGCAAGCTTAATTTCCACCCAAAAATTTTCCTTCCTTTTGCAAGAAGAATTTAAACAAAAATATTAAACAGTTTTACAATGTTGGGACGATTGGGTCAGTTTCTTAAGCGGGTTAGCCTTCCGCAATTAATTGTTTATGAACTACTCGGTTTTTCAGTTACCGCTGCACTGGCGGGTGAAAATTTGAATTACGAGAGCGAGGGAGAGAATTCTCTGAAACCTACCCGAACCCGAACATCGCGGATTCTCTCACGCATTTTTTCCTACTATAGCGAAACGATCGTACGCCATCGTCGTTGCATGGTGGTTGCGTGACTCTCCCTGGGCGAGAGAAGCTCATGCCGTGAGATGAAAAGGGTTAGTTCGTATCGGTACGCGATCGCGTGTGGACGTACAGTCTGTGAGCCTCCGGCACAAGTGCAGCAAGGTGCAACAGAATAATATGCGTGGAGAAGTGTTTTTTTTTTCATAACAAGAATGTGTTAACAGGTGCAAATTGAATGATTTGACCAGTGAAAACGTTGGGAAGTTTATAGGAAACTACCACGAAACGGGGTGGTTGGAGAAAATTTAGAAAGAGCCAGTAAGCGGATTAAAAAGTGTGGCTGAAATTGGCAGACCCCAAAATTGATCGTACATCGTAACGGATATAATGCTGCAGTCGATATTAATAATGCATGGATAGTTAGTGAAGCTTAACAAACCGGCAGTGCCTGTGTGTCTGTGTACGTGTAGATGCATAAAGAAAATGGTCCGTGGCCAGTGAAATGTTTTGTTAAATACGGTGTTTTTTGTTGTTGTAAAAACCACCAAAACGATTCCCCGGGAGCTTTCGTTCCGTTTTCAGACGTGTGTGTTTGTGGATTGTGAAGTAAAAAAAAATCATAAAGTTATACATAACGAGCAAGTGTGGAAGGTTACCCCCCTTGCAACCAGGTGCATTCTTCGGTGCAAGGTGCCATTAGTTGATTGATCGTGTTTTTATGTGTGGTACTGCTGGCTATAAACTCCCCTATACGAAGGGTTGATGCGTTCCGTTGCACACCGTTTGCTAGAGGGTAAGGGTTAACACGCTCCAGCATCTGCAAAAGGTTCGCCGGGCATGCAAAACAGTTCCCATTCTTTGGCAAACAGCGTCAGTAAGTAAAGAAAAACAAAAGAGAAGAAGTAAAAAACACCCATACTGTGTGAATTAAAATTAATAAAAAAACACCAAACAAGGCTCGTCGGTAACGGTGGCCCTTAGAGTCGTGCCTCGCCCATTAGGAGGTGTACGCGTCTAATTAATTGGATTAATGATCAGTTCGTGGAAGCGGTGCGAAGGTGCATCCCGCGGCCTGGCGTGAAAGGGGAGGCTCCGCCCCGTGACAACATGAACACCGAGCCGGTCCCGTTGTGCAGGAAAAACGCCGAAACGCTATCATCACCACCGTGCAGAACGTGAACGAAGTAGCAAAAAAACAACAACAAAATCCCCAGTGCGGAAAAGCAAACGAAAAAAGCAACATTTCCCGCCGTGTAGAAAGGTAATCGTTCCCAACATGTTTGTGTGTGTATGTGTACGTATTTAAAAGGGAGGCAAAGAAGGAAGTGAGACAAAAAAAAACACAAACAAACACCCACGCAAATATAAAGCCAAAGTGTATAATGTTTCATCCACCTGAAAAAGAGCAAAAGGTTGACGGTGTCCAATAATTTTGTTCCCTTTCGAAGGATGTTTAGGGAAGAAACATCGACTTAAGGGGAACTTTAAGGGGAATGATATTGAAAACTACGAGCTACAAATTGCAATTCACTCTACTCTCACTCGCTCAACGGTGAGAGGACATATTGTAGGAAATGGGCAAAAGCGAACGAGACGAATCACGTGTACGAGTGACGGGAAATGTTTTAATGAACGGCAGCAAGGAATCGTTTTACAGTCCCAACACAGGACAAGTGGTTTCGAGAAAGATGCATTTCTCTTCCAAAACGCATCGCTGCACATGCATCCAATAGTGCACGTCTGCACGCTAGGGCCGGTCGGACGCCTACAAGAGGCGAAAGGCAAGAAGCATCAGCGCATAATGTTGCCAACATTAGCTCCAGCAGGCCCCCACACGCGATCGATGACCATGGGGGCGATGTGGTTGCGCTGGTGTTGGTGACTGGTGATTGAATTGCTTTTGCTTTCGAAGCGTCCAATTGTATGGCCACTTTCAAAGTCACAAAGTCGGCGGTGTTGTGGTTGGTGTCTTCTTGCTGGCCAGGGTTGGGACGGTTGCTTAGTTTTCGGAAGACATACCGATGTAGAGGTACATTTCCGACAAGGTTTTGGAAGTGATGCGAGAGTACACGAACGAATCGGTTGCAAATGTGCAACCGAAAATGCAAAATTTAAAAATTGGATTGTTTTTCATTCAGGGGTTTGAGAACATTACCTGGTGTTGTCAATTCGACTGATCATTATAAATTTTTCTAATTTTTTCTGGCTTTCAGAGGTATATTTAAGTAGAGTATTGTATCAAATCTTTTATATTTAATTTGTTATTGCTCTTTGCTTGAATTTTTACTTTTATTTTGCAGGGATTTATGTATCAATCCCACTTAAAATATTATTGGCTTTGGTTGTATAATTTTGATTGAAATTTTAAATTATTTATTACAACTAATTTGTTGTAATCTTTCAAAAAAGTTGAAAACTAAAAAATAATACATTAGAACTTCGAGTTTTTGAGTGCCATTTATCCGACATTATTGTAGCTCCAAAGCGATTGTTTCAAGATGATTTTTAGTTATTAATCGAAAACTTATGATACCAAAAGTTAAAGAGTGGTTAGCTTTAATATTACAAATCTGAGCAAAACTTAAATATTGTTTTATCTTGTTTGTTGATAATAAATAGTAAAAAAAGGTATATAAGCGCATTATATACTAAACTTTATAAGGAAGAGGTCAAATATGTCTTAATCGTGTCGGATTAGTACTTTTACTTAGTAATAAATAAGTATTAATACACTCTATTAAAAAAATACTTTTATACGAATTAAAAATTAAATTGGATAAATTATTTGCAATGTGATAAATTCAATAATAGGACCTTGACTAAAATGTTGCAAATTAAAGAAATTGAAAATCTCACCTTCAATTCTTTATTTTCGGAAAAACCACGTCAGCTCATTGTTCGTTTCAAATAAATGGTTATGTGATGAATTTATGAGGACTGCTATCAAACCAGTATGCAATTCGGTGCAATGTTTCCTCTTCTCGTTTCGTACGCGCTTTTTTCTCTCCTTATTTTGTCATGAAAGTGTTTTATATGTTACGTGTTACCGTGGGTGCGGTCAGTGTTGAGTAAGAAGTTGATGGCGATATCCTCCGCTGGTCAATATAATGGGTGCCGTACCCATCGCATCCTAAACTACGTCCGCGTACATCCCACTTCCGCCCTGATAGGCCTCACTAGTCGCGATGTCCGTGTAATCCTCGCGGTGTGACCACTAACGGCCAACGGTAGCACACGAGCCTCTCCCCATACCAATCCCCAGGCGTTACCGCCAGCTTGGGGGCTGATAGCTTGGGGACTGGTTTTCCACCACCAGTAACTTGGGGCGAATTCTTTCGAGCGTGTCAAAAATATGTATTCGCAAATCGCATCGATCGGTCCGATGCGAAACCTGCCGCCTGCCGGGGAGAAAGTTTCTCTTTCCCATTTGGCAAAAGCCATACCCTCGCTCCATCCCCCCGTAACGCCCTTTCTTCTCCCTGCGGCAACGTGTTTTAATTCACCGCGACAAGGATGAGGAAGAAAGGCAACTGGGCAAAACAAAAAAAAAAACCTCCGAGCTCGGCTCTTCCAATACCGGCCCTCACCTACACCCGCTTTACGCGATCGCCCTCGAAAGTCAACCACCCTCCCACTGCTCTCGTTCATGTGGTGCCGTTCGAGCCGTGTTTCTTCCTCTTATGGACATAGACATTAGTAGCAGCAACTAGCATGCGAAACACGGACCAGCGTTCAGTTTCGCAAGCAAAGGAAAAACAAACAACAAGTGAAACAAAAAAAACGGCAATGACTTGCACACACTCACACACACATTGCCTAGTCGAAAATGATGAGTGCACTTTGGATGGCAAACAGGACGGAAAAAAGGGCGAAAGGGTGTCCGTCTCATGCACGTAAAACAATAAAAAAATGTGCAAAAACGAATGAACTTCACTTTTCAGCAAAACCCCAAAGGATCTCATACATTTTAATTGACTTCTGCCATGTACGGCCATTTTGAGGCTGCCATCGTGGAGCGATGTTTTGTTTGTCCAGACGCGTGGTGCTGTTTGAGATGCTGACCGGTCAACAAAACAAAAGCATGTTACCCCGTTGACGAGAGAGAAAATCACTTTGTTCGCCTTGTGCCACCGAATGGGTGCGAATCGTTCAAAAGACTTGTGCGCCAAAACAAGCGACGAACCTTTTGTCGAAGGGGAGAAAAGTTTCATTTGCTGATGTTTTTATTTTCCGTTCAGCAGACAATCGACGAAGTTATAATAATTCACTTTCTTCGTGTTTTTATCTGCCCCCCCTAAAAAAAGGAAGAATATACTAAAAAAATGAAAATCCATAAACCATCTAGCCATGTCGGAAATCAATTGCCCCGAGTGTAGCTAGAACTATTATTAGATCCACAGGGTCAAGGGATTAAAGGTTTATGCGTCTGCCTTCCGTGATCTTCCGTCGGTTGTCCGATCGTGCCCACAAATAGCCCCTGAAGCGGTGGGGGAAACCATAAATCATTAACCCTGAAATTTCACCGTACGGGTCTCGAATCCGAACAGGTTAACATCGTTGGTGATGATGATGGTGCTTGCTGATGTTGCTGATGTTGATTTACCCTCTTCCCTCTCTCTCTCTCTCACACACACGTATTGCTCACGTTGCAAAGAGTAAAATGCTATTTCTTGATGTTTTTTTGAAAATTGTTTTTTCTCTTGTGTTCGTTGGTGTAATGCTGCCCGTGATCGTGCCCGGCACTCGTAGCATACTCGTGTGTGGTGGTAGTGAAGCGCATGCAGAATTGCACCAGGCACCCAGAACCGGTTTTCCATCGCGGTGACCTGCCGCGTTTCGTTGGCCAGTTTCGGTCGAACCGAATCGAAAGCGAAAATTTTTCCAAAAGCATACAGTTCGCTTCGGTTGGCATCGAAATGGCGTGAAGGTAGGTTTGTGTGATCGTTCAGCGTTCACATCAATCACGGCGACTTGGACATGGGGACCCCGAAAACGCGAACATTGAAAACGTGCGCTCTTGCACCGGACTGCAGCGTTCCTTCGAAGCAGGCGGGTGCAAGTGCACTTGAATCGTGTGTGTGCGTTTGTATGTACACGTGAAGCATGTGGTGTTGTTGAGCGGCTACTCTACTGTTTACATTGCCAAAGGTACAGGTTGCTGCAGGGTAGCAGGGGAATGTTTGTGTGGTTGCGATTTCAACGCCGGCACTCCACACTTTTGTCGACCGATTTTGCCAACGAGTGTGGCGAAGTGAACTTACAGTTGAACGATTGTGCTGCTACAAAATGGTATCGTTGGAATCGATTTGGTGCGTAGTTGAGTGTGCTCTACGTTAGCCTTAGCCTGATTCATCAGTGATGGAATTGCGCAGCATTTCTGCAACGAAAGCGGATAGCATGATGGCCAGTTTATGTTTAAGGATTATTGGAATCATAGTAATGATGTTCCCGATTTAAAATTCTGGTGATCAACAAATTATCAACATTTTTATACAAATCGTAGATTATGATATATGTAATTTTACTTTAATTATCCGTTATTGGATATCCCAATTGTGGTAATTAATGATCAGAAAGACAGAAAGACGAGCTGGGTCAGTCTCTTTGAACTCTTCTCTACTCTAATTCTCCAAACTCTTTCTTCAAACGGACGGAAACGAATAATTCTCAGCGATTGACCGTTTTCCGATTGGTTCAATTCTGATTTTTTGTATCTCCCCTTAAGAATCCTCCTCCACAAACGGACCGATCGATCGTAGGAAATGATCAAATCAAACGAAATGACTTGAAATCAATGATCGGCCCCACAAAATCATCAGGTTCCTTGTGCACCGTTTGTCTCGGATGAATTTACAGAAAATTTAGCATGTCCACCACATCCACCGTGCCCACCATCTGTCATGTTTGATTTTTTACCGCAAAAGGAAAAAAAAACACACATCGCAAGAACTTTGGCCCCGTTAAGGTAAAAATTGAAATTTCCTTGGATTGGAGTTGGTGGTGTACCCAATCATTAGATCAAGTTCGTTCGATTCCTGGTTGGGTTAGATTTTTTTCTCGAGTGTGTGTATGTTGCGGTTGGTACAAGAGAGCAATCACTTGCGAAAGGCACGGGGTGACTTTAGTTCTAGCGACTAGAGGTTCATTAAATTTGCTGATGAATTTCGGGGAATGCGTGTTGGGCGGATCGAAAACAGACCCGTGCGCAGCAGAGATTGCCGAGAATGGGTCAGGGTATCGTTGTTTTTTTCGAGTTTTTCTAGTGTTTTTTTTCAATTTCCGTTCAGGTAGTTTCAATTAATAGGCGGTGGTTGTTAGTATGCCCTTTCCAACATTTCATGACTATGTGTGTTTTAAACCTCCAAGCTTTAAGTATTGGGTTTTGTGGTTTCAATTTACTTTTGTAATTTTCTAACCTGTATTTTCGTTTAATTTGTTCTCATTTTAGGTAAGTGACGTCGAAAGTTCTCATCTTCAAAAACATCACCAGTAAGTAGCATAAATCATTTGGAAAAATATTGTTTCGATTCCTATTCGATTTCATAATCGATGCAAGTTTGTTGAATAACGTATCTCCAATAAAGACCCGACCGTGCCCATTCTCACCGACAACCGGCACAGCGAGTAGTCTTCATTTCTTAATTAAAATTATGTCTTCATTTCTTAATTCGCTAATAGTTTTTTTTCCTACCACTCATCCACAAATTAAGCTGCCACTAATGAAGTCGCAAAACGCTTTTAGCAGCAGCGGCATCAAGCATGTGGCAGCTTTATTGGCTGTTGGGCGGTATGCAACAGGTGGGAAATGATCTCCTGTTGGCATTATTGACGTTTACGTTTTATGTCCGCTTGATACAATCGCTTCTTTTGGAAAAATTTCACCGAAAGTAGGATGTTTTAAATAACTCCCAACTCGGTATCATCGTAAAATGTTACTTAAGATAATAAAAAAAATTATAAACAGTGGCTCATATTACGTTCGACGGTTATTATGTTTCTCAAACCAATGACATCACTCGTCATACGACGGCCGTGCGTTGCGAGCCGATGAATCATACCGTGATACTTTGCACATTCCATTCGCGCCTCCCGATGGACCCTGCTGTCAGTTGGGCCCGCGGAACCATTGTTTGTTTCGTTCATGGGGGAATAATTGATGACAGCTTGTTTCGTTCGCGAATAGACACCCGGGACAAGGATCGCGCCCCAAATGAGGGGGGGTTGTTTATCCTTCCCCAAAGGAACGCATCTCGGTGCTTTTGTTGATACAAAATTAATGTCAAAAGATGCCTGTTTGTCACGTTGCTTCAAAACTCGCCAATGGTTTAACGGGAAGGGTAATTCAAAATAAAAATGAAACACGCCATTCATACGATGTCTCTCCAGTCTAAAAGATTGAGCAGTGCGCAAACGGCCTCTTTTTCACCCTGCGTTGACGCATTACAGCAGAGATTAGGCGTGAAATCTAGCACCGTGACCGGTAGATTATGTTCTAATGTCTGGACAATTAGTTTTCCAACGACATCCGTTCAGCACGACGGAAAGCAATTTGTTTAGCTTTTCTTAGCAAACCCAAAACGAAAAAAAATCGAATGATGTCAGAAATACCGTTTGTGCTTTTTATTCTAATCGAAAATCTTCTCTCGAATGGTTTTTACAGTGGGACACTTTTGTTTACTTTACTTTCCACCACGGTCATACCCTCATTCGGTTAGGTAATGAGTTACCGTACCGCGAACACCATTTCCCCCCGTTTTCGGGGGCCACCGTAACAAAGGTGCCCATTCACAGGGTACCGCTAAAACAACAAAGCAACGATCTGCTAAATGTCAATCTGCCCTATCGTCTCGTGCGTCCGTTTTGCCACTTCACGATCACGATGTGCTTACGGCAGCAGCGGAGGCAATAAAATCGAAGCTTTTGACACTTAGTCACATGTGCGGATTAGATTGGTTACGATGGGAACATTTTGCCTCCTGTTCCTAAAAAGGCGTACTTTTCCTCGCTACCGATAAGTTCGAGTGTGAAAACAAACCACAATCAATTACTGACGGGGTGCTTTCTTTATCCGATCAATATCAAGAAAGAAAAACCGCCCCAAACAAAGGGGAAGTTGTGAACACTTTTTTCTCTGAGTGTTGGATTTTGTTTTGCTTGTGTGTCTTGGGTGGAGATAAAAAGCTTAACCGCAGGGTAGAATTAATTAGTTCCGACTGGTGGATGTTGATGTTTGGATTCGATTGATGAAGTGAATCGTCCGGAACTGGCAGTACACGATCAAGTAACGAGTGTTTGTAATTGGAAACACTGCCGTAGAGAGTAATGTTTGATGGGTTGAAAGTGTTTTGACAAGCGTCACAAAGTAATACTGTTTTCCTGCTCTTATTTCTGTAATCACTTTCAAGTCATTAATGTACCATTCTTAATGGTCGGGTAATGTACGTACGCTTCACTTTCGCTCGCTTTTTCGTATTCCTGGATGTGGATGTTAATGCATTGGGTACGATTCTTTCGTTCTCATCGTTCACGCTTCGCCCTTCTTCATTCCCATGATTAGACTAACATCCTGCCATTTTCGTAATTCGATCCATTCAATTGCATCCGTACGCAAGGGGAACCGATCGGTCCTCGAAAAAAAAAACCGGTTGCAATCGAGCTGAATCAGTGCCGAAGAACTGTGAGATTCTACGCTCCACAAACTCGAAAACAACCCATCCAGACATGATATCCTTTCGGACGATTGTGTATATGATCCCACGGCAAGTTGCGTGTACAGGAAATGCGGCAGAATATATGCATACTGATGACGGGATGCACTGTTGCAGCTGCAGCAAACACTCGAGACTTTGGAGTTTTTCGTTTGGGCTTCGGTCCGGATATTGAGAACCGTTCTGGAAGCGCTGGAAGCAGCTCAGTAAAGGGTGTTAGATTGTCATCAACTGTGGTTCCCTCTCATTCGCTTTTAATGAACCTGAGACACACCATCATCTGATGAGCCTCAGTATCAGGTTCACCCTGAGACACCGTTGTGATGACCGGATAATGAGCGCACGTGGACGGAGCGAATTCCAGTTGTGTTTTTGCTTAATTCCCGTACCTTACTGCAGAAAACAGAAGAGGGAGAAAAAAACAACGTAGCACCATTTCTCCATGACGATGTCATAATTGATGACATCCTTCCGATCCAACATAGTCATTAGTGGCCGGACGTAACGCTCGTGGACCGGTGCGGAAGAATTTAGTTCGACGGCATGCGCGGGGTTTTTGCTAAACGATCGCGCGGACGTGCGGATGAAATGAAGACAGCTGCAAATGGATCTGATCCTCGTAGGATCTTACGTGTTTTTGTTTTCATGCGGATGTTCTCTTTATGCGCTCGATTACCGGTATTTTTTTCCGTTTGCGATCGATTCTGGTGTAAAAACTGTAAAAAACAGTCCATCCCCGTAATTGTGACGTTCTGCACGAGGGCAGCTGCAAGAGTTTTTGTGTCCCTCGGGCGGCTAAAACGATTCTCCAACGATAGCGTCGTAATGGCACGAGTCTTCAACAAAGTGGATAAAGGAAGAGAAAAAATAAAATTTTGATCCAAAACTTAGTTTTATTCCAAAAACCAAAGCAAACCAAAAGCGAGTTTTATGAAGTTTCCACAAAAACTTAATATTTAAACCCTTTCTTTGATAGATTAATATTAAATTATTTTTGTGACGGATCATTGAACTGTAAGTTTATTGATCATTCGCTTCAACTTTCAATTCACCTGCCATTTTCATTTTCATTCTTTTCACTTCCACGAACAAGAAGCACTGACTGAGTTGTCAGTTTTCCTGTTTTCTCCGTGTGGTAAAACAACAACCCAAAAACGATTCCTCATCACCGGTACAGGTATTTTTCCGATTTCACCCCCATATCTTGCTCGCATCTTGGGTATTCCGCCATTGTGTCGTACTGGCGGATGAAAACGATGCGATGTTCGCCAGACGTTGCGAGTGTGTGCGCCCTTTCGACTAGTACCGTGGCGTTGCGTTGTGCACCGGTGGCCAAGTAGGTGACAATATGCGAAAGTGACACCGTGCTTACACCGCAGTGGGAAAAGCTGCACCGCAAACCAAGCTACCGTGTTCGTGACCGTGGCAACCACCGGAAGATGCTTCACGTTCCAAAGGGTCGTGTGCCACTCGAAACGAAACGATGCACTTGAACATGGCGAAGGGGGATTTTTACTCATTTCCCTGTTCACTTGCCACGGGTATCGGGGGCCGGTGTTGTGCTGGGATGCTGTTTATTTATGCATTCCATTAGATGTTTATGGGTGTGTTGGGTGTTTTTTTTTCGGTTATTTTTCTTTGCGCATAGTTTTGTATTACTTTGCGTCGAAAAAGGTCTTCCCTGTTTCCTCTTGGAAGTGGAAGGAACGGGTGACGAAACTTTCTTCTTCCCTTCTGTGCAGGCAGAGGTTTAAGAGTGAATGTCGGAGTGGCGCGTGAATTCGGCACATGGAGTTTTAATCTTGGTGTCGTCTGTGTTTCGTAGAGAGATGTTGGTGAACTTGAATCATGCTTGTGGTGGTCTTTAGTTTGTGTTTTGTTTCTCACATCCACACAGCGAGGAATGTTTAAAGTTGAGGTGCACGGTCAGCTGTGCATATATGCGGCAGTTGGTGCAGTTGCTCCAACAACGTTTGGGATGAGAAACAGAAAGTATAAATTATATGAAACAATATAATAAATACGCAAAATAAGTCAACGATGCATTTAGACATTAACATCACAATTCTTCAAGGAATCATTGAAAAATGTATTAGAAGCAAGTGATCATATTTATTTTTTTGCTTTTTCGAGGATCGCTGTTTCTTATACATACTACAAACAATCAGCTGTAGATAGCATATGCAATACATTATCAATCATTTGAATTTAATTTTAGGGCTCTCACCTCAATACTCTCAACCTCATATTCTTCAGAGTTTAAGGCTTTTTTCAACCGAATGTTTGCAGTTTGCAAGTTGTCTTATTTAGAAATTTCTCAAACATCGTCAAATGTTTACTTTTAGAAAGTGAAATTAAATTTATTTATTCCTATTTTGTTTGTTCAAACTCTTCAATTAAGCTTTCTGTCTTTTACGATCATGATGCTTCTCATTTACTGGTTCAATGTGATTATCGTTATCGTCATTTATTTAGAAACTCTTAAAGAAACGACCTCGTATCATACAACGGACAAGTATATGCTTCCGATGCCATTAACGAGTGCACACACGCGTCCATTTTCCATTCCATTAAACCAGCTAAGGGAAGTCAACAAAAGCAGAAAGATGCGGCGAAGGAAAATGGTCCACAAGACATCAGGAAGTCTTCCCGAAACAGTAATCAGGCCAGGTGTTTGAGGTGATCTAAGAAAGATCTCCCCTTTGGAGGAGACTTTCGGGAGATCACGCATCGGGGTTGTGCAGATGATCGCTAGATGTGACGAACAGTTAATGATTGATCATGAGTTTGAAGGTGAATGGGAGATAAAAACGGGGGTCACTCTTTAGAGGCACACACTTTGGTGGGTCGAGTTGATTGGAAAGTGTTCGGACCGGCCACTCGGTACACCCGGCGGCTGATTGATCGGTGAAATGTGATCACGATTCTCACATCCCCGCGATCGATCGATCCCGAAGGGCCACGGGCTTTATCCAGAGCTGGAGGGATGTGTTTGTGTGTGTCCCGCTTCCGTGAGCATACCTTCGCTGCACCCTGGAAGAGTTCTCATTGATCGACAGACGCGCGGTGTGGAAGAAGATTAACCAAGGTGCGTCGTCGTTGTGCAAAGTGCCTCCAGCACTTTCGGACAAACTTGAAGGCGTTAAACTGAATGGAAGAAAAAAAAAGCGGTACGATGTGAACTGGGACACTACGGTTGGGAAATGATGCCGCTAGATGGTGTTGGAAAGCAAGCCCCATAAGAAGATGGCGTTTGTTGTTGTTTTTTTTTTTAAGTTCTGCCGGTTAGCGGGATGAATGAAGCGCTACGAACGATGTGCCATTTTGTTGTGACCATAAACTTGAGGTCTAAACAGCGAACCAAAAAACCACACAAACAAACCTAAAAAAATGGCAAGTGCAGCAACGAAACGCGAGACGTTCGACAGGATAATAGACGAACCAGTACCACCTTTGCCGAAGTGAAGATGTCGAGTCATGAGAACCGCCATCTGGATGGCGGTTTTTTTCGTTGTAAGTTTCGGTCTGGGAAACACATTTCAGCACATGGGAAAGGAGAGGCTGCACCGGAAATACCTTGCCCGCACATCAGCAAGTAAAGTGTTCAAGTCCATAATTCATGCTCTGCTCCTTTTGACCTTCTTGTACGGGAAAAAGACCCTTACCGTACCCCGCTCGAGAGCATTTGAATGGATGATGCATAGACGCGATCTATACCGTGTCTGGCATCTTGGGTGAGTGGTACCACACCGTTTGTGACACCGATAGTGAATCACGCGCCCCTCTAAGAGTGAGAGTGCTCATTTGCGAACAAATGCAATGGAGAGTGGTGGCAGCAGGGTTTTCCGCCAGTGTCGCCCTTTTTATTTCTTCCCGGCTCAAAGGGTCACCGTCAATTAGTGCGGACCGCTAGTGACGGGAGTTTAAGAGTGGCGAAGGTTTTATTTATGTGGCGGTGTAGCATTTGATGGAAAGAATTGCACCGTGAAAATCTTGCGCGTTGGTGCAGTGCGGAAATGACGATCCCTCCGGAACCCTTGACATTGAGCGGAAGGCGCCATTGGTTCGTGGGGCGGGACCTTTGATGGGTCATAAATTTAAAGACGCTAGATTTGATGGGTGTGTAGCAAATTATGTTTAACAATATTTCAAGAGCACACCCTCTTTTTTCTTCAAGATGAAGTTGTGTTGTTGTGGAGCGCTTCTAACGGACAGTTGGAAAAGTGAATAATTTAATTAATGTTGTTTTCAATTAATTCCCTCGAACTGCGGCTGTTTGCTCCAAATTTGAATCGTTTCAAAATATGTTATCCAAGCATCCAGCTGTTTAGATAACAGTTGTTAAATCAAATATTTCTTCTTCTCATCAAACATCGATGATCGATGTGTTGCGTTAGGTTTTATGGCTAATGATCGGTATTGGTTACAGCATGGATAGGAGTTGGATTGTCTCCAAGACCCTTCTCCTCAAACAAAAAAAAAGCAACACCGTAAACAGTGCAGTGTGTTTGTGTCAATTTGTTATGAAAAAGCAACATACAATCAGTAATAAAAGACAAAAAAAACAACGTCATTTTAAGGGTGCAGAGCGACCGTAGAGCAACGCACTATTGTTTCGTTGGACGATTTATGAGCCACCACCAATAAAATGGTTGTACATTCCGTGTCATCATTGCAGCCTATTCATCTTCCCATACGGATGAAGGTGGGTTGAAGATGTTTATCCAACCGTTGTGCACACCGTGGTGCAGAAGCTGGATGACGAACATGACCAGTTTCGGTTAGATAAATGTAAACCGTCGCATCACTCACGGTCGCGATCTGGGGCACGCTTCATTACACCTCCATCTATCGTTGCCAGGCACGTCGCGGTAAAAGATCACTCGTTAAGATGTGATCATCAAACGATCGTGCGATAAAATGACACACGTCAGATCGCATGTGTGGAATGGTTTTTTTTAAATGTTGTTTTTCCACTGCAAAATGGTGGCATATCCGCGTGTGTTTCGCAAATGTCATCCTTACTTTAATTTCCCATGTTCCTACAGTTCCTACTGTTCCTACAGTACGGGCGAGCGTATTTTGTGCGGAATTTTCTGGATGGCTCCAGGGTGTTGATGACCTCCGGCGCTGGGTGAGTGGCCCATGCATGAATGGGAGGCCCATTTGTGGAGCGGGCGTAATGAGACATCTGGCTGCACTGGTGGCTGGCTGTTTATGGGAAGAAGCAATGGAGAAGCTGGCTAGTTTACCGATTTGGTTGGGAGAAAACTAGACACTCTGAGCACATTCCAAAAACGGGTGAAGAAGTGATGGTATGAAGTGGTCACTTTATCCACTCCGGGAAGCATTTGTTTCATTGATAAGTGCGTGTGACTGGAAACGTGTTTTCATTAATGAGAATCATTAGAAATGTAGCAAAATGTCTACCAAGATTATAATGAAGCGTTTATAAACCATATCTTCCTGCATTTTATGTTTTTGAAGATGTTTATAAAAGTATTGAAATATCTTGGAAATTTACGTGAAAATTTGTGTAGGGTTATTGCACTTTCTTAAAGCCCTTTTTCTTCATAGCTTCTCTTGCAATGTTCTCGGATTAGTGTTTGGACACATCTCACGAATTTGAACCCTAAAACCGAAAGCACATAAGCGATGGAACACGAACCAACCAAGACGGTTTCGCGCCAATGCAGATAGCGGACAGCCGTGGCTGCACAGGAAATTGAACCGGTGGCCGGGACCGTGCATGGCCGCCGGCAGTGGCACTTCTCTCTGGTTTTGTTATTTATAACTTTAACCTAGTTCGAACACTTGCACATCCCGAAACTCACAAACTGAAGACCCACGCCGAACGCCTGGCACCGGAATTTGTCGTGCAGGCTCACGACCCGACGAGACACATTGGAATACCTTCCGGAGAGGAACCAAAGAAGCAAGATCTGTCCGTTGGTGGTGAAGCACAACGTTCGAAACATAAACAAAAAAAAACAAAATGAAATGTGCCCACCGGACTGAAAAGCTGCACTTTCATCGTTTCTGATTATGGTCTCCTTCACTGCCTGCACTGGGCGGGTGGAAATTCCCGCGCGAAGAATGATTGTGCCGCCAGCTCGTGAGCACGTTTGATCGTTATGGCCCTCGGGGTAGGGGTGGTTGGTTTTAAGACGGGAAAGAGGGTGGAAGAGTCGGTAGAACGCTATGATTGATGCCCACCGGCCACCGGCCGAAGCGGAAGGAACAAAACCCGGGAGCAAAGTACACCACTTTTTTATTTCACGTGTGACCCAATTTTCCAACGTTAACACCAGGAAAAGTACAACGATCACACAACAGAATCAATTATATGTAATTTTGGGGTGGAATATTGCAGCTTAAGGATTGGACCTTTCTCACGTAAGGGAAGCTTTTGTCCTCCCCACCCACTCGGGTGGGAGCAAACGCAAACCATTCCCTAATGAGACACAATTAATTGACAACTATCATTAGCCGTGGTGCGCATGATCGTAAAACAACGTCCTTACTTTTCGTTCAATCCACTTTGAGCGTACAATTTTCGATTGGTCCCAAATCATGGCAAGCGATTACAGGAGACCTTTCCCTTCCTTCTCTCGTTCGTTCACTCCTTTTCGGTTATCTCAGCTGAACAAATGCGCTTTTTCCTATCGTTTTGTTCGATCAGGTCAAAACAATGGCGGAAAAAAGCCCGATCCGCACACGCACACACAACCTGTGGATAAAATTGTTATGCTCATTGGTTACGATCAGTTATGCGCAGTTATGCTGTCGTTTGGGAGGGTGTTGTATTTTTTTCTTTTATTTTATTTGCCACGCCACTGCCCCTGGACAGGGTGACGACGATTGGGCAAAATCGACAATTTCTCTTTTTCTCCGGCTTTCGCACGATAATCGATTCGATCGTTTTGATTGATGAAGTTGTAAGGTGTTTCGGTGATGATGTGTGTGTTTTTTTTCTGTGTCCTGTTATTTCGTTATTTGTCGTGCGTAATTGTGGTTTTGCAAGTGTTTTCGGATTGAGTTCCCCCCTTACAAATATACCGGACACGGAGGACACACAAACGTAACGAAATCGAACTTTGATTGTGGCCCATTCTCTACCGGTCCCTTCCGATTCGGGTAAACGATAAAAGCTGCTGCCCATTTAATAAAGCTATTGGGAAGAGGGATCAAGCAAAGCGGTTATGCAATCGGTTTTGCATTCGTATCGATTTTTTCTTTGTGAAAGAAAAGAGATTAAAGATAATCCTTATCCTCCGGAATGGTCCTCCTTCTTTTTGCAGCTTCGGTGTCGCTGTCGGGCAAGTTTGGTTGCGTTGAACGCTTGACATGTTATGCAACGTAAATATGATATGTAATGTATATGCAGCACCATAAACGTACCATAACCTTTTATGGCTGCTTTAAACAAAAAATATCTGCACATCGATCGGTTATGATTTGGCGGATATCATTCGATACGGGACGTGTTTGACTCGGAGCAAAAATATGTGCCGGTATGTTTATTTTTTTTTGCCAAAAGATCGTTGCACTGTCGCTTCGATACGTTAGATATGGTAATGGTAGGGGTGTATAGCGCTGTCTCAATGGCAATACTATTTTTGACTCGACAAAGTCTGCCGCAAAGTCAGTGATCCGTGGCGCCAAGGTCGGAACTGATGCGATTCTAGCTGGGTGAGGTTTTGTTCTTGAGCAGGGTACTCTTCCATTTTGCCGATTGAAATATGGGTTGCACATGGGTTATTTGTGGAGTTTATTGAAATAAAAAAATATTTATCGATGGATACTCAGAAAAAAATTAAATTTAATTCAAACAAATATTTTGGAATTTTTGAATAACTATAAAAAATCGTTAGTTATAAAAAAATAATACAGTAAATTAATAATTATAATTAATTCTTAAAAAAATTCTAAATTTAAAAAAAAGAAAAATAAAAAATACAATTAAAAAATAATAAAATAAATAAAAAATCAAAATTGAATTCACATAAGAAAGATCGCGATATGTATATAAATTTTCTAGAATAATAAAATCCTTAGCATTTACGATTTATAGTGCAACACTCTTCCTTATGGTGCAGCGAACCGTAAGCGTACAAAATAGTTACATCCAAGAATGGCAACTTGCTGATTTGTTTTTCCGTTCGCTAGTTTCATTTTCATTCGTGCGCTCTTTGTTTTCGTCGGAGCGTGTCCCGGTTCCAAAACATCCCGTGGCGGGTGGCAATTCCAACCGCTCCAAACCAACACCACACGTTCCAATGATCCACGCGAGCGTACGAGATATACGTCCCCCGGGTGGAACCTGGAACGCTAGCCAAATGCTCATCGAATGCGGAACCTTGCATGTCTCGATACGGAATGCATACGGCGGCACTGCCCTCGGAACGCACGCAACATTGCAACGGTCGCCCGATAGCGGCTGTCGTGGAGTGGTTTGTTTGTGTGTACCATTAAAATTAAAACAATAAGCAAATGAGCAGACGAGGTGAGAAGTGAGCAGTTGAAATAATAAAAATGTGTTGGACATTAAAATAAAAAACAACCTTCCAACATACCGAACCGTTCCGCAGGGGACGAATTCATGGAATGACCGGGCCACCATTCCGGGCAACGGTTCGGGACAATGTTGTCGCGTGGCCGAGCCGTCACCAAATAGGTCGTCAAGCTGACCGCAATAAAGCGGAGTGTTTGGGGGTTTAAATTTGAAAAACAATTTCTTTGGAAAAAACACACTCACGCACTGTCTCTGGTGATAGTGATGCGAACGAACGGGTGTTTTAGTGCAACTTCATCGCCGCCCACCAAACAATGGTGTGCGCACAACATAGTACGTCCGAGGTCGTCCAAAACGACGGTCACCCTTTTACGGGGGTGTGGAATCATATTTTGGCGTGTGCTTTCGACCACCCTTTTCACCGGCGAACGTGAACTGATCTACTTGTTGTGTGCGTGGTGAAGGATAAGTTGCCCACGGTGACAGGGCCGCACGGCATTCGGCGAATCGTTTATCCTCCGTGAGGGCTTTCTTCGGATCGATTCGGCGAAAGCTTCGAATAAGGGTGCGTCGTGTGTCGTTCGTACAATGTATGGTGGTCAGTTGGTGTTTAAATCGCGCGAAGGGAATAAAAAACATGGATGAAACACGTACCCAACCCTGTACAGCATGCATTCTCACGTGAGTGAAACTGGAAAGTTTTGAAAATCATAATTACGAAATTACAAACGATTTCGGTACGATTTCGTAGCCCAACGTTGGATAAATGGCCACAACATTCGCGCACTGCACATTGCACCCGTATCGGTAGGTGTGTGTTTATCGTGGTGTAGTACGTTTTGTATTACAGCCCTGATACACAACCTGATAGCGGCTACCGTGTTACAATCCGAATGATGGCGCACTGGCCGCACTCATAACGGCATAACTAGATGTAATTGTAATTGGTTTATGAATAACATTCCGAGCGGACTTCAAGTGCAAGGGCCTTCAAGATGGGAGGTGGAGGGATCGCTACCCCGTTAAGCGTTCGATCGCATTCGAGTGCGGTTCGGTGCGAGCGGATGATTTATGATTAGATCGGGCGGGAAAATGAGCTACATTATTGGGGCGGAAATTTTTCGGGCCGGCCGCTTATGCATGATGGTCAATTAGATGTTGATGAATGTTGCAGATAATATGATTCGTTTTCTGATCCGTTGACCGCAAGTTCAACCGTGTGTATGGATCGTAGCGTCTTTAGCCATCTAGAGGATTGGATGAATGTAGAACTGTAAAAAAAGAATAGCCATAATCAGCTAGTACAGTTGTAATGCTCGTGTTAAAAGAAATTAACTTGTGGTTTATTTAGTGATTGAATGTACCTCTAGGAAGATTGTTGAGTAAAATTGGGAAAAACGAAATAAATAAAGCAATTTTGTTAAACCATCTTTTATTTAAAATTATGTGAGTAACTGAAATTTATATGTTTTATGCTCTGGTTGATTGCTTTATGATTGAGTTTTTTAGTTTTGTTTAGTTGATTGTTAGTTATTATTTCATTTATTTGTTAATTGTTTAGTTTATTTGACAAACTTATGAACAATTTAGTTGACTTGCTTTTTAAATGATTTGCTTTTGTATTTTCTTCATTTAACTCTTTTCTTATTTATTCACCTTTAAAATCAATCGCTTATTAATTTTATTATGCCTTTATTACTTTGTACTTTTTCAACAACGTTTTTGGATTGTTTTTCGTTAATTCACTGTCGTAAAATTAAAATTTTAGTATTATGTTTTGAAGAATATAAGATGTTGAGAACTTTTGTTATATGAAGAAATTTATCATTTTATGTTTTTTTTTTTTTCGTTTTATAAACATGTTTTGAGATGGTAAATATCAAATTGTATATTCTGTACAATTTGTGTGAACATTATGAGAGGCATTTTAATTAAATTAAGGCATTTTGTACTTTATTTTGAGTTTTGCGTTTTATTTGTCGTAGTTTTTACTCATCAGGGACGATTGTATTGCTTAATATGATATTTTCTATTTGAACAAGTTTCTAGAATCGGCCTAATGTCTTTAAATGAGCATAATCTCATTTATTTTGCCTTCCTTTTCACACTATGACCTCTTAAATTGCTATAAAACTTTTACATCGTGAAAAAAGGTACTGATTAACATTTGTTTGTATTTTCCTTTCCGTTTTTTTCCAGGTGAGACAATCCAGAGCGTCTGAAATCGGTTCAGCGTAAGTTGGTCCTCTTCTCAAATAATGTTGCGTAACTTACGACTCTTTTTTGTATGTTCGTGCGATACAACATAAACGATAGCTAGCGGGAGAAAATGATATGAAATTTCAAACCAATTAAGATCGGACGGTGGAAGTGTCGAAAGAAATCTAAAGTGTTTCTAGACCGCGTGTCAAACCTAAGAAATAATCCAACACCCACAGACGGTGTCGGTGCAGTAAAAGTGTTACCGGCAATGGCAGGAACCCACAGTTCCTTGGGGCGTCCTAATCGTTCGTTTGGTTTAAGCTTTCCTTCTCGCGTTTGTGGGAGTAGCTTTATTGCAACCGTTTTACGATTTACCGTCGGTGGTGCTGGGAGAATCATAAACGCACGACATTCGAAAGATAACTTTTTCCGGTCGGATGGTGAATGCGTTTTTCGAGATTTTATTTTGATGGCTCTGGAGTAATGGAGTTGTGTGTACGAATGTTTATGGAAGGTACAAAATCCAACACATTTAATTATTTGTTTCCATGAACTGATTGGCACACGGCACGACAACGATGGGATGGAAAATAATGAGCACAAGTGGCCGAAAAAAATGGTGCCACTTTACTTGAAGATGCGCACCTAACTCGATTATCTAACCACAATGATTAGCGCATAAGAGTGCGCGTGCAAATCGCGTTGAAAGAACGTGACCTTATTAATAGCCTATTGTTGTTTGGGCAAGACGAAAGCACAAAATATAGCTGGTGTGCGGTACATTAAGTTAAGCCACGAAAAAATCGATTGCCAACGCTCAGTTGAAACGGGTGATCTTGAGCAGGAAATCAGTAATGCTGACTATTGCGGTATGCAATCGATGAAACCTTACAAGGGAAACGATTCTTCTGGCCAGACGACGAACGGCAAGGCTATGAGAATTGTGTCGATGATCGGGTGTACGGTGCAGAAAATTAAGACAAATCCATACCGTTCAGCACCGAGCGGGGCAGGATGTTGGAAGCGTTTAATGCCGCGTGTCATTGTGAAGTTTTGATTGAATGCAGGTGTTCCATGGGAAGCTTACCGCCGATCGTTTGACGTATCGTCAGTGAATTTTGGACAAATTGTCCGCTAATGAATGACATAACGCGGTTAATTTATAGCTTCTTGATGCGCGGTTTAAAGTGGTTTCTTGGGAACTTTTCAGCCCCGACAGCCCTCGGTTCGGTCGGTTTTATATGACAAAAGGGAGCATTTATTAGATTTGCCCTAGTTGATTAGCATTAGGCAATGTTTAATTAAATTAAATTTATCTTCACAGGCAATCACAGCATTGAAGCCTTTCGAGAGGAATACAAAACGATAAAATGATAATGGTTGGCCCCAAAAAGGGGAAATTAATTTAATGTTTAGAATTGTCAGACTCATGTTTTCATATACATATAAATTGTTGGTGTTGAAGGCGCAATATCTTAAAGAAGCTTTCATCTTACATCATTTTACGTGCTTTTTTTGCTCCTCAAATTTGGTAGATCCGTTGTATGTTTTTCTTCACACAAAACAATTTGCGAGCAATATATTCGTACACTTTCGATGCTCTTTCTTCTACTGACAGGACACACTTAAAAGTGACCTGTGTGCGAGTAATTGGGTGGAAGCTGTTGTTGTTCATGTGAGTTTTAGATTTTCTCATTCCAAAGCAACCCAATTGAGTGCCTTGTTTCGTGGTCAACAGTTTTGCATAATGAGGGAAAAGTGAAAGGGTTTAATTGGCCTGCATGACGTTGGAAGTGTTGGTGGAGGAGAAGTACGTGACAAACATTATGGCTTCCACCCCGGATGGACAAAATAGTACGAAATGTCTGTATCTCCCGATCGCCCTTGTTAGTGCTGAAATAAGTGAACACACTCACTGATTACTCACGATGAACAAATGGTTGTCGTTTTATTCAAGGGAATTTAAAATTGGCTAGTTTGGTGTTATGGTTCTATTCCGATAGGTTTTTTGCGAAACGGATTGACACTAATTTTAGTAGTGTTTGTAACCAACATGATGCGTGCTTGGCAGTACGACTGGTACGTGGGACACGGTGTGCACTGGTGGTGGTACAGCAACATAATGCACCTCCTGTACCGTCTTGGTCGCTCCCTTCGAATGGTGATGATGCAGCAAACCTAGTCCACCCTTGAAAAGCACCTTCTTAACGACGTGCTTGGTTACTAGCAGTGGGGAGGCCGTGCTGAGCGAGAAGAGAGCCAGTGCCAGAATAATTACAAAAGAGAGCTGTTGAAGGAGTAGAACAAGAATTAACTATTTTGCGTAATTTACAACGAAATGTTATCGATAGAACCTTCATTATGGTGAGATTGAAAGGTGCTTTCTTTGCTTGAAGTAATGTGTAGGATACGATGTGTACCACCGATTGAACGTTGAACGATTGATACTGCTACACTGCTCTGTGACCTATTTTATATTGTTCTTGTAATCTTGAGATACGCTTCGGTGGGAGTATGGAACTGGATACTGACAGGGACCCATGCCTGGAGACATCTTTTTGGCAGGTATGAGAAGAAGAAGGTGCAAAAATGGCCCGCTGGGCATAGTTGGATGACAGAACCGGTTGCAAGCAGCAAGTGCAATGTTATGTGATTTGGGATATTGTGTACTTTGCAGAAAAGCAAAAATATTTGAGCTTGACCTAGGAAGAGTGGGAATATTCAGGGTGTACTAGAAGTTCGATATTTTAATATTTCTTTTGGCGGATCTCTTAATATGCTTAGACGGCATTGGCATTAGGTCAAAGAGTTTGAAATTGGTCTTCTCTACCGTCCTCAAATCTCACAGTGTTCTTCGTTGGCAGAAAGTTTTACCTTTTTTTTGAATGCCAATGAGAGTTTATCAGAGACTCCAATGTCAATATAAAATGACGCATGTCCGTAAAATGATAGTTTGGAGTAAAAAGTTTGTATTGGAACTTATTGCAGACCCTGTATTAAACTAAAGTATCGAGAATGACAAGTTGTAGTGTCAAAAAAAGAAGATGAATAAAAAAAAATATCGATTTTGTCTATTAATACTGGAGCTTACATAAATCGTATGTAACTTGCCACTTCGTTACATTATTTCGTAATTGAAAAACATTTATTCTAAACATTTCCCTTTACTGTAAGGTGGAAAACGATTTGCTTTACTACTTTACTAGACAACAATCTCTAATGTTGAGGTCAGAGAGCGTTCACCCTCGTTCGCTCCCAACACGAACCGTCCTCGGAGGTCGTCGGAAACTGCTCACTAAAACAATCAACTTTCTTCACCTACAAACCTATAATTTCGACCAAACAAACTGCGCAAAACAACAAGCAGCATTTCCGGAGCTGAGCAGAAAATCAAACAACATTTTTCCCATTTTCCCTCACCCGTGTCCCAACAAACGGTGGGACATTCAAACCCCCCCCATTTCGTACCGGTTCATGATCTTGACAATGGCCGTAAATGGTGGCCGCTAATGTTTTACTCATAATTTGCAACAAATTCTGTACCGTCTTGGTGCAGGTAGCCGTAGCCGCAGTCTAACCAGCGTGAATGATATCCCATTAGCGTGCAGTTATTATTCAAATGGAGGTCGGTTTTGCTATTCATGCTGTGGCTAAATGAATTTTTCGTTCGGGCACGGTAGTTGTTAGTTGTGGGATGTTTAGCTTCATCTGATCTGGTTGGTGGTTGTTGTGGAGAAAAATGGGAAAGATTTGGTACAAGCGTTAAGCGACGAACGTCTTAAATAGTTCACCTTGCCTTCGGAGCAACGGATTGTTTGGGCAAAGGGAAAGCGACAAAGCAAGAATTACCTACAATTAGACAAAACAACACAGGGCCACAATTTATTGCGCTTTTGTTTACGCATCCGTTCTGTGACAAGATGAAGCGTAAAATAGAGTCGATCAGATTGGGACGAAACTCGTGTCTTGTGACGTTCCTCTGAGGCTTTTCTTGGTAACTCGTCGTGTTGAATGGAGATCCAGAACCAGACAGAAGAGAGGCACCGCAGACTAGTAAATGAAGCGGTACCACGAGCGAACGATTAGCCGTTTACACTACAAGGAAATAGGTCCCTCGTGTGAGATGGTGTCATCAGATAAGCGTTCATAAATTATGCAAAAAAAAAGGAAACTCGTGGGCGATAGCAGACGAATCTGGTAATGTTAAAAGGTCCCTTTCAATCTCGTGTCTCGAACATCCCGTTCTCACGAGTGTCTCATTAGGCTAATTGTGGTGCGCCCTAAGTTCAAAGTGCCTTTGCCACCAGGTTGTAGCTTTACACCTCGTGCCACAAATTCGCAAACCGAGCCCGACTGCTCTAATGTTTCCGATCGTCTAACCACGCGGTGTTCCTAATGGTGGTGTTATGTGATTTGGCCGCCAGAAAATCTTTCACCACGGCTATGCACTCACTCACGATTCGCGTGCAAAATAAGCGACCACGCGCATGTAAATGGACCCGGTCGCCCGATCATGGTTCGGCTGGCAGAATGAAGTTGTCATTTGGGTGGCTTAGTGGCTTAGTGGTGGATGTCTATTTCGTGGAGGAGGAGGTGTGCTAGCTACCGACATTGGGCCTACTGAAGATGGCAAATTAGATGGCCAAGGGTGGAATTGCGAATGTGGACGCTATGCATGGAAAGTGGGTCCGGTGGGCAGAACCGGAAAAACGGGACACCAGATGGGTTTTCGGCGTTATGAAATCGGTACAGGCGCTAGGTATGTATTTTGACTGGAGGGCACGTATTAGGCTGCGATATGGGTGATGTTTTGACTGGTTTGAAGATTTTTGCACACTTGTTACGTTTGCGTTAATGGTGGAACCATTATGCAACGGAATCGTTTTATTTGGTTACTTTTCGTTTATGTGGTACTTTTCTACTCAGTTTGAGGTAAAAACATTATGCTAAAATTACAGTATTAGAAATTAAATTAAATTCAGAAATTGAAAATGAACTTGAAAAATAAAATCTTTGTTTGGGATATGAATTTGGAGCAATTATTGCGATCATTTATACTATTAGCATCAAAAACACTGAAAGGGGCATACATTTACACCTTTGCGGCATCTAATCGACCTAATTAGCCTACAAGCCACTCCTCTCCATTCCATCATCCATCAAACGAGTATGGTTCATGAGCGTGCACCCATTACCTGTTGCTGATTGTAATGCGGTCCCAGCACAAAAGGAACAAGTCGCCAGCCCGTCATTCAGTCACGGTTATATAGGTGCCAGGTTGCCCAAAAAAACAAATCTTCCATAGAAAACTATATGCGAAACCATTTCTCGCACTCATGAACCTTGGTGGCGAATTCATTGGCATACTTTCAAATGACCCCAAAAAGAAACAAAAATTTGTAACAACCCGTGCGTTCAGTTGGGTGTGCAGTTCTGCACAATTTTGGTGTGCTGCGGTTGTTTGATGCATTTCACACCTTACCCCACTACCCACCTAGGGGCAGTATCGCGTCAGGTTAATGTTATTGATGTGCCGAATACGCAAAAAAAAAAATCAACCACCCTCCATCACCGGAAAAGGTCATTAGGATTATTAATTATGATGGATTATGGGGATGGGCCGAAAGGATGATTTAGCTGGACAAGAGTCATAACGCAGCGGGACGTGAATGAGGGGGAAAATCCCCTTGCCGAACATTACACATTCAGCTAAGCGTGTATGAGTTGCACATTATCAGTGTCAGAAAACGGGATTTTTTTTTTGCAGGTGAACTGCAAGAGAAATTTTCTCACGAAACCATTAGGTACGCTGTTGGAGGGTGTAATAAAAGCAGCACTCACCCAATGTCGGTACATTGCCAATTAGCCAAGGAAGTGTGGATGTGTTCAAGCGCTTGTTTTTGATGTTGTTGTTGTTGCATAATCGATCGTTTGAAGTAATTGATGTAATATTGCGTATTAAAAAAATTGGTGGACTAGTTGGTCCTCTCAGGTATAAACATGTCTTTAAAGTCTTAATAAATGTTGGGTGAATCTGATTCAGAATCATGTTTGAAAAAGAATTTTTGCATGAAATTAATGAACACCCAACTAGTAACCTGCCACATAGATCACGTTGGATCTGAAGAATAAGGCCATGTGAGAAAAACAACGTAAACGTCAAAGGCCTTCAGAACTTCGAAAGAAGAATAAGTTTTAAAAGATGAATCTCAACTTCCACTTCAAAGTTAATTCTTAACTGACGACTGAGGGCGATTGAGGTGTAGACTATCAATGCTTTAGAGCTTCCAGTGATACTTTTGAGAATCCCTCGGCCGACGGAGCCTTGGTGACCACCAACTGCGTCTACCGTTAGATCCGCTACTGCTTCTCGTGTAGTACACCTCCAGACCTTACGGGTTTCGGAGTTCTTAAAAATTAATGAATCTTCGCATAGCCGACATTTGATTCACATAAGTTTTCACTGAAGATATATTTGTATGACTCGTCTCAAAAGATTCATAAGAATCACAGGTAGTAGAAAAAGATGTTCAGTTTCCTGAATGTCTGCATTTGAAAATCATTCATCACATTCCATGCAACGCATGCATCGGTGAACATGGAATGAATGATTCAAATATTGCACTTCATTTCCTAGTTGAGGTACTAATATTTCTTCAATAAATAGCTACTTTGAAAGCCAAGTTATGTTTAGAGAAACCTCAAAAACCTGACTTCGATTAAAACCTTATAAAATTGCAATCCATCTTTCCTAATTTTTTTTTACGAAATTAAATAAATTAATCAGATTATAACGAATAAGATAATGGGTGGATGGCTCGTGCTAATGTATTGTAAACGGCCATGATTAAAACATCAGATAGTGTAAACATGAGCCCCGGGTTTTCGAACATGCCCGTTCTTGCTTTCGAACCGTTTGACCTGTTTCACAGCGGGCGGGTTGGCCGATCTATCCCGGCACCGGTGTGCATTCTACCTCGCCAGCATTAATAAGATTTATGACAAAATTAACTCGCCCAAGGTTACGCCCGTTTGGTGGTTGGATCGGAAAACAACACAAAAAAACACTACCGTTCCGTTCCGTTCGGCGTTCAAAATTCTGACAGCCATCAATTCAGGCATCGGACGGTTTGTTTCGTACAATATCAGACACCGTTCCATGTACAGTTAGTGGGGTGGGCTTTTGTTTTTTTGCACCACCTGATGAAAGAGCATGTTCCTTTTGTACGGTGGAAAAACCCCCCGGTGGAAGCTTACCCATTCATTCATGGAGAAGAAGTTGCAAAAAAAAACATCAACAACACACCAAACAACAACACCACCCGAAAACAATCATCGTTACACAATCAACTTAATCACCAGCTTTAGGTTTAGGCCCTGCACACCGGTAGGAGTTTGGTTGGGAGGTGTTTGTGCGTTGTAAAGCTTCGTTAGCGTATCGATCCATCAGTGGGTTTGTGGTGTACCAGTAAGGATGTGATTTGCCGAGGGAGTTGTTCCAAGAACAGACACACCGGTGGAAGTAGTAGAAGAAACTGATGGACAACTCCCATAAAAAACCCAGCAAGTAGGTCACACACATGCCGCGAATCCCGGACATGGTCATTGCGTACGTAAGATTGTTATTTGTCTCGGTATCTGGCTACACTCGGGCGGTTGTTATTACCAGCGGAGTGTGTGTTTTTTTCGGGCATCTTCGGGTGCAGAGTTTCATGCTGCAAAATCCTTCCCCAAACACCGCACGACGATCGACGTTTGCTAATGCACGATAATTTATGGTTTATGACAAGCACTTATGCTCTCGCCGGTGGTAAATTCTACGTAGGGAGCAAGACGATCACTTCGGTTGGCGTGATCGTGCAGCGTGATTGTGTTTTTTTTTGTTGTTGCTTTCTTCAAATTCACCTTTGCGGTACTTTAACGTAAATCATTATGTTACAAGGTTGGGGGTTGGAAAGCACACCCCGCAATCGGAAAGTTCAATGAAGCCAACGCTCACCGTTGATTACTGGGCAATGTTTTGGGGCTCAGTTGAAAACATATGGCTTTCCATTAAAAAAAAACGACGAGACGAGATATATTTCCATCGAAAGGAAGTTCTAACAGCGTCCATTTCATGACTAGTAGCTCATTTCAATCTTAAGTAAGCGTTATACAGAGGTCAATGGTCCACAAACCGGCGTTTAAAGGAATGCAAGAATTATGAAAACGCGTGTGCGTTACTAAAACCCCTGTTAATTAACCTTAATTGCGCTAACATTTGCGCGCCCGCTCGTCATCACCCTTCGGTTCGGATCATCGGTAAGCGGACGCCTGTTGCCGGTTCGTTTACGCCGTGTCATTCCCCCTACGCTCATCTCGCATCGGCTTCGTGTGACGCGGTGTAATGGGTTTGTTCTCAAAGAAATAAAATGGTAGGAAACAACTAACGCCGCACTCGGTAACGGTGAGAACTTTGCCTCATCAGGGAGCTTTCGGCACCTGCTCAATCACCTCTGGTAATAGCGTACCGGTTTTTTTAGTCTCGATGGCAGGAGCAAGCTGCTTTCCCTCTGGTGCGAATGACGCGTTGTGCAGTTAGGTTTTTGCAACGGAATTAGGTGAGCAGACACGATCGTAATAAACCAACAAAAAAGTATAGCTGTAATAAATGTTTCTCCTATTATAAGGTAGCCAATGGTGAGTGTTAACGTTCGAAACAATGTTGTAGGATTTTATGCGTCTAAGCACAAAACGTTGCATTAGGGGCGATGCTATCGGACGTTTGAAAGCATTCATTAAATTATGTTGAAACAAAACAAAATACATTCACATTACCTCCCAAAAATGGCCCCAAATGAAAGCTTATTTTGCGAAATTATTGACCAGGTAGCGCGCTGCAAAGATTGAAACTAAATGATAGCAAAAAGCAACAACACAACAGAGCGCCACATGAATAGACCGAAAGCGGAATGGTTCCAATCTCGAGCGATAAACATGAAAACGAAAGTGTCAAAATGATTGGTTTGGTTTTCGGCTTTCTTTATCACCGAATTGAAGCGTCCGGTGCTCTCGTGGCAAACATCTTCTCAACGGCAAGATCGAAAATACAATGAAAGCGAAATCGAACGCCAAAAGATACGATCGTACAAACAAACGGTCGGTTTCGCGGGCCTTATCATGCTGGATGTTTTCGTACCGGCACATGGTCATGATGGAACGAGCTGCTTGGGTTCATTTTCCACAGCCTTATCATCGTTTGCTTTTCGATGTTCCATAATTTCACTTTTCTTTTCATTTCTCATTATGGAATTTGGCAATTAATGTTCCTGAAAAGCGTACACGGTGCTGATGATGTACATGGTCGAGCAAACAAAGGATCTGAAAGCTGTATGAAAGGTGAAGATTACAGAGGCGGTTCAAAAAGAAAGACATTCTTTTTTTTTGCTAAGCATCATTGGAAGAAATTGTTAATGTCCTGATGACTCTTTACAAAACTTATCTTGTTACTTTCAATGTCATGTCTACTAACTCATCAATTTGTAACTTCATCTCCAGTAGCTAGACACTAGAAAAACAGCTTGTCCAAAGCAATATTAACCTTGCGGTAAAGCTCAATCGACGACGTTCGTGATGATCCTTCTAAGCCACCATGAACGATGGAACTAGTTGATGGTGACCATACACCGGGCGCAATCACTGCAACCGAATCGGTTAAGCTGCAAATTTATGGCTTTGATCAAAAGCCCCAAGTGCCGCCGGACGTCAGTGTCATCGAAGGAATTTCACGTCAGCCTGGCAGCGCACCGTCCAAAGCCACCCTGGAGCCCTTTTGCGGGGTGATGTGGCCGCCCTTGATTATGGGCCGACCCTGGGCCCCTTGATACGAACAGTTCGGTTTTCTCCGTGCGACAATTCCCATAAATAATCGATATTTTCTTGTATTTAAACCTTAACAGTGCATTAGCGGTCACCGGTTTAAGTTCGCTTGGTTCCAAGATGAAAGCCCGTCCAAATGGAAATGAGACAATGAATCATCCATTTCTTGACGAGTGTCTGGCAATAGCCCAACCCTTTTGTGGCGCTCTCTCTCCCTCTCTGTGTGTGTCGGTATCGGTGCTCATCCTGAGCTGAGCCGATCCTTTCGTGTCGATGGGATAGCGGAACGGAAGAAAAGAATTGCGCGGAACGGAAACCACATGCGTCTAGGAAAACAAATTGTTCCGACCTATTTACATATCCGATCGAGCCGTTAGCTGCTAGCGACGGTTCGAGGATACTCCACTCCGTCGGGTGAAAGCCCACTGACCTATTGACGAAAGAGACCGGGCGTTTGCTGTGACCAAGCAACCGTGGCAGTTATTAGCTTAGACGTTAGGTTTGCTCGAGAGCGTGCGAGAGTTGATTGACTTGTTTCCAGCGTTAGACGACGGTTCAGGGCAGGATCCACTATCGGTGGCAGGTCCAGGTAAATGGTATAGCGCACGTAATTACATTCCAGTCGATGGACGCGCACGGCACGGTGTTAAGCAGTTGGCGGACAAGTGGTCGATCGCTGGATACTTTCCATATTCCGCAAAATTTGACATCATTCCCTGGTGGTGAGCTTTTCCTTTGACAGCTGGGTATTGATCACGATCAGGCCACGTCGGTGCAGTCCCATTCATGTGGCGTCACAGTAATGGGCGTGCGTTGTACGATGCCGAAAGTGGTGATCTTTCACTGCCGTGATGTGTTGGAACGTTATTACCTTTGATGGTCAGCAATTGGAAGGGGGATGTTTTGAATGGTACAAAAACTTGGCCTTTGATTAATATTTTGGTGACCTTTAAAGGTGTTTTGATGTAATGTGATCGATTGCGTCGAAAGTTACAACAACCAAACTTCAGCTAGGAGTGGCTGCAACACTTTTTAAGTTGCAGTTTTCTATTTTTAGATTTACAGGTGGTCGTTGATGTGGTTAGATAATAGAATATGATGAATAAGTGCTCTGCTCTATGATTAAAACACTTTCCATGTTTTTGCTTGTATCAACAACCAACGGGGGTTGTACATATTGTATTCAAATTAGCAAACGTTCCACCTTCAGAAGGAGGTGGCATAAATGTTCTAGCTGCTCTGATTCATTATTAGCACGCGGTCAACTGCTTCAAGTTGTGTGGAGCTCATTTTAGGAGTGCCTCGCATCTCGAGACATCGCAACCGGTTGAACTTCAAATGAAAGCCAACGCAACGTCGTTACTCACACACTTTAACTGTAAGTTCAGAATACTCACATATCTCTGCTTGTGGATATGAACTACATTGCAATTGCATCACAATAACAAGCTTCCTGTGTGTAATTGTGAATAGCCGATGTAGTAAGTGACGCATCTTACCCTTCTTGAGGTTATTTTGCATCAAGGAGAGGGTTCTGATTTTGTCGGAAGTTACCCTGACGTGATCTTCCACCGGACGCCAAGAGTAAATCATGCCTTTGTTATTCCGGTTGAGTTCCAATCCCATCTGATGCTCACCGCTTTTCTAAAGGCAAAGGGATGAAATGTTGCGCTTGGTCATCCAGAGAAAACATTGACTTTTAAGCTGGGAATCTCAACGGAAATATCACGAGCGGAAGAATGAGATACGGGGTGAAACTTTGCCACGATCCAACCAGATCCAACAACTTAATTGTAAGACATTTTAATTGTTTATAGTCATGTTAATGGGTTGCGATTAGAATCACGCTCATGGTAATGTCTCGGCACTTTAGACCCATTCCCATAGGCTGGGATAGGCGGGAACCATTTACGAGATGGTAAATAGATGGATGCAATAGCTTTATAAAAAACGCGGTCCACGTTATGTACATTAGGTGTGAGTTTCTTCCAATGAGGTGACTCAGGAGTAACTTGTATACTCACCACAAAAAAAGGAGTGACATGAATTTGGACGATCATTTTTTCTATTTCGTTGTGTGCAGTTTAGGTAGCAAGTTTGTTGTGTTTTCTAGTGTGAACATTTTCCTATACCAAGGCATAATTGACCGTGTCTTAGATTGGAGCAAAAAAAAATAGCTCAATGTCTGTAACTCTCGTCCAATTTTTTTCATCGTGGAATCAATTTCTGCACAAATTCAAGTTTTTCGGAAATTGATCCGTTCCGCGACAATTGGTGGCAGCACTGAGCAAACATTGAACTTGAAACGAAGTTGCGCCGGTAAAGAAATCGCGTTGCGTTTGTGCGGTTCCGTGGTCATAGACAATTTGTGCGATTTTCTCACGCTTTGCTGAAGGTAAAAACAATTCTCACTCTTCATTAGCCTATGCTCACTGCGCAGTCGCTGATGCATTTGAGGCTGGACAAGCGAGTAACCTCGTTACGATGTCTCGCTTTGCAATGGCATCACAGACCGGTAAGGAGGACAATGGTTGAGCGAACGGGACAAAACGTTAGTTCCATTCGCATTACAACTTCTCCACTCCACTCGGTGCGTCTTGGAAGCTGACGAGATGTAGAGCAATAAAACAATCCCGTTAACACTTACGGCTGAAGAATGGACAGGAGATGTAGTTAGGCGAACGAAACGGGAAGCAAGAGTCAGTGTCAAACTTCACTGACTCGGGACGTTCGGGACCAACTCTTGGGTTTTTTTTGCCTCGATCACTCTCAAAGATCACATTGCAATCACGGGAGATATTATAGCAAACCACCTGCTGTTACTAGCATCAATTTCATCACCATTTATCGAGCCGCCTCGAGCAATGTGATAGTGATCACATAATTATGTAAGAAATTTGGCATCTTCAGCGCATCTGCTGCGGGCCGATCGATTTATCATCATTGCGTTCAACTGTCTCGGGATGGTTCAGTTCGATTGTACCGAATTTGGAACGGAACCTTCCTGGAGGGTGTGCAACCGTGGCGTTAAATTCCACACAATTCTCACGGTGATCGATTCGCGGTGTTGTGATGATACGTCATAGGGTTGGAGCCAGCTCACACAACGAAACATGATCGCCGGCGGAAAATGACAAGTTTCCATGCTCGGTAGGAAGATGTCTGCATGAATGGATGGATGGATGGATGAATAGATGGGTATTGGATCTTCCGTTCGTACACATGATACGGTCGTTTAATTTAATGAAACATCCACGGAGAGCCTAAAGTTAGCAGGAAGGCTCGGTTGGTGTAGTGTGTCAACGGCAACCTACCAAATACAGCCAATGGGGTCAGTGTGGCGCTGATTCGTTCTAACCAATCTCAGAGTGTCTCGGTGGTGTGCGTGCTCCAATAGCATATTTTTCCACACCGGACCGCTTTGAGCACCCTTTGGCGTTGGGTTTGCTTTTATGGTTTAGTTTTTATTGCCATCGAAAGTGTTCCGCGTCCAACGGTGTCGTCTGCTTTAGAACACCTTTTATGGCAGTAGGTGGAAAGTAGGTCTATTGGTGGGCTTTAATTGAGATACTGAAGATGTAACGACTGATGTCTGCGGTAATAACGTACTGCTATCGTTGGAACAAACTCTATTCCTTACAATTGCGCCTCACCAAATTCTGCAATGACTTCTAACCTATCAAATGTGAACTGAAAGGTGAAGCAGGTTATCGAACTTTCAACATCCGAAAGTTTCATCAGTGTCGGTGTAGTGTTGCGGTAGCTCGGCTGGGCACAACCAGAGAGGTTTATCCACACCTTGAGCATGAATCTTACTTTGGGTGGTCAACAAGTCCTCGCCGACCTCTGGTTCGGTGATACCGCCGTACGCCGTGTATGGACAAGATCACTTGTTTGGCAAGTTTCGGAACCTGGTGAAAGCAAAAGGAGATGAATTGCGCGAAACAGCAAACGGTACGGCCAGCAAGACCTAAAGCCTTCCAGCATAATGGGTTCGGAAGGATTGATATGTTTTTATTTTGGCAGGCTTTCACTTTCTCCCAAAATAATACAAAAAGAGATCACAGCGCCGAAAGCAACAGGGCAACACGGCGAAGGACTGAACCGGGCCACAACTTACACTTTACGATCGAAAATAAAACCGAAACCAACCTGTACCAACGCACCGAAAAAGGAACGCAAACAGGTTCGGTAGGCTTGCGAACGCTAGAACATGTACAACCCTTTGAGCTGTATAATAGTCCTGCGAAATGAGCGGTGGGCTTATTGTTTGGGCGATACACGGGCACGAGTGTTTTAGCTCGACTTTGCGTGGCTGAGCTTGAGGATAGTGTGCAAAAGATAAAATTCGAACATACCGTGACGTGATCGATATGCACGGGTAGACCTGGAGAGCATGTGTCCAGCTGACATTTGAAACCATATCTGGAACTGAGTGGAGCCCCTTGGCTAGTGGTTCACGTATATCGTATCGGTTTCAGCGGTTGGTGCCGTTTGAGTGCCCGCTGTAGATGTCAAACAATAATTGAACAATTTTAGAACAACTTTATAGTAAAAAAAAACTCTTTAATATTGTATATTTTGCATAATTGAGTAACTTAAATAATTTTTTAATCTATTTTTATTCTATTACGGATATGTCTAGTACAGTATGTAAATATAGGAGCTCAATACTAGCTCCACCTTCAACACAAGCTCACATTTTCTTTAACTTTGTATGCTTTTTGGGGTGAGCTAGATCACAAAGCAAACGTCTGCAACATTGTTGAAAACGTGCCACCTGGGCGCTTGTACACGTACTGGCCTGCTTATTGGGGGTTATTGCTTTTGGTAAATGCTGAAAATCGAACCATTTAAGGTCAATACCGTACACTTGGCGAGATCGTTATCGCATTGGAAAGAAAAAAAACGGTTATTGCTATGGGTGGTGACTGGTTGAAAAAGTTCATTCAGCGATTAACCGTACCCCTAGGTGGTGGTGAGGTTCGTCACCTTGAAATTGTAGCACCAGAGGTTCATAGCTTACACGCGCATTGAAGTCTTTCGATTATACCTCACAATCGAATTCAATAGGTAGCACAGTTTTGTTGAAATGGGACAGTGTTGTGGTCCAAAATGTTGCGAGAAAATGTAACGTGCATTTTCCTACTTCAACTGTCAATTCAAACAGAAGCTTGATAATGTTTTAGTACAACCACATCACGTTGTTTGGTCAAATGGCATTACCATGGAAACCACATAAACCAAACAGCGAATAAAAACAACTTCTTTCACACACAGTGTGCCATGCGCAGTAGAGTCGTAGTAGCGTTTGACATTTTATCCACCGAAAAGATCCATCCAAGTACACTCTGGCTCTCACGAACGACATTCCGGTAGTGCTCTTACCTTTATACCTGTACGGCAGAAATACGGCGCAGTTTCTTTTCCACCGTTCGGTGCACTGTTTAGAAAAATGTGCATTGGCCGTAAAGCTGTACGCTAACAGTATCCTTCAACGAGCTCGGCGAAGACTACCGTCAGTGCAGTCCTCCACCGAGCGGCCACCGTTCCTGAAGCGCGCAAAGATGATGTTCCAACGATGGATCCGTGGCCTATATTTCGCGAAGGTAGGTGTGAAAGCACAAAGCGTACACGGGGCTTCCACGGTTCACCAGCAAATCGATCGTGGGGTGAATGTCACGGTGAAAATGGCCGGAAACGCTGGTTTGACCCCCATTCACGGCTAGACGTCCGGGGGTTGACCACAGCCAATCATTTCCTTTCGGGTCGCGGGTTGGCTTTGCATACGTGACCTCGGGAGTGAATATTGTTTCAATGTCGATAAATCCCGCTCGTCATCATTATCATCTTTTTGCAATCGGTTGCTCTGGTCCAGGCACCCGGAGGGTGTGCCCGATCGTGGAAGCGATTTGCCAGATGGGAGGCAAAAACCTAAAAACAAAACCGCCAGTTCAAAGCGATGGTAGGCCGCGGTCATCAATCAATCGGAGTTATCGATTGCAAATTGTTCCAAGCTTAGGTAGGGGAAGCATAACAGAGGACATGATGGAACAACTAGAAGGCCGCGAACCGCCGGACGTCAACAAACATTGTTGCCAACGGTTACCATTTACTTCGGTTTGATGGATGCATCCCAACGAAAGGAAGTGGGTGTTACTCCCAACCAGGGGGTAACTTTTAATGACCCACTCCCGCTGCGTTCGCAGGTCGTAGATATGTGTGCCTGCATGCGTGTACACGGGGTCTAAAAATAAAGGATCGATCTGGAGCTAAGCTACGGGTTGAACGGGTTGATGAATTTATGAACGGTTCCGGTATAGTTTTGTTGCAGTTGTAAATCAATATGAAAGTTTGAGAGATGTTAAAACCGAGTTGGGACGAGCTGGAGAGCAAGAGTAGGGAAATATTATAAATGAATCCTTTTGGACAGTGATGAGCAATCGTACTAGCAGACTTTTCTAACTGGTCTGCCAGATAATGTAATTTATCGTTCAATTGCATAATTGATGGCAAAACTTCAATTACCCGTTGGAAATGGTTAGTGCCTTCCAAAAGCTTCGCTGGACATGTTCGTGTTGATGCTATTGGGAACAGTGTTTGAGTTGAGAATAATTTATCGGGTCACTGGCCATTGAAGCGAATGTGAAGACTTGGGTTGTATTTATTAATAGCTTGTTTCAGACTTTTTGATATTAAAAATTGTGTTACGGCATCTTCAATGAGTGCAATGAGGCAAGTGAGTAGGAAATCTTCGCTCCCGTTGTTTTACATGCGCTGTAGTCATCTCCACACTCTACCAGATGTACTCAATCGTAAATCAAAGCATAGACACTTGATCGATGTACCTAATGCCAATCAATTATGCATTTTCTACGGTTCCGGTCGCAGATTATTCATAAGGCACGTTTCAGTTCGCATCAGTACCGTTCGCGTTACAATGAATGTGTAATTTCGCTTCACCAACTTTACCGCCACAGGGCAGCCGCTGGTGAAAGCCTTCGGTCTGCCTGATGCTAATTTTCGTTTCATCGCCGAGCGTCTTTCCAAGTCGCAGTGCTCTACGGGACTTGGGTCGCTCATGTACACAACCTGCTGGAACCATGGTGTTGATGTGAAACATGTATCAGCAGGGACCGATCGGGATCTGGGCTCGTTTGTGGTTGACATTGCCAAGGGGGATACATTTTACATCTCAATATCCTTGAAAACATACCGCACATCGTGTGAGCACTTTTGTCCCTAGAGTGGATTGCGGGATCGGCAACCAGCACCCAGTCTTAATCGAACTGTCATTCGCAACGGTTTTTGTGTTGTCTAATGGTGTTCATCTGTTTCTGCTGCTTTTCGCAGGTGAGCTTCGAGCGTCTATCGTTTTATATCCGTATGTACCTTCCGACAGGTCAATGATGGAGAGTAAATAAATAAATCACGTACCCATTGACCTGACGGTGTTCCGAGCAGATCCATGGGTTTACCGTCCAAAATGGAAAGTTTATGTGCGAAAGCGGTTTTTCGCTGAGGGAATTGATTGTCCAAGTGCGGGATCGTGTGACTAAGCTAAGTGAAGCTTTACTCTGGGGAAGGATAAACAACGGATCGGTACCAATGTAATACCGAAAAGAGCCCGCGCGGTATGTTATTAAGAACTCAGTAAACGGCAAAGTATGCGATATGAAGAGTGAAAGTATTGAATCGATACGCTTTGTTTTTGTTTCTGTTTCGATGGTGCAATTATAAACAATGTGCAAGGTGTAGCAAATAGCAATTATTTTATATGCAACGGTTGATGAAATGGTGCGTGGAAGATGGTTTAAAAAAATGGATAATGCACATCGGTGCGTTAGGTTGGGAGGGAGAGGGCGTTAATTACATTCTTATTAATGCATTTCGTTCCCATTGCTCATACGCACTATAATTGATGAATTGCGCGTAAATTTTAATACGCCGATGTGGAGCACTTGGTTGATATAACAACAACATTAAAAATAAATTTTTCAAAATTAGTTTAAAGTTTTCTTTCGAAATTTTAAATTTATAGTAGACACAAGAATGTCGAAGAAAACAAATCATTCCGCAGATAAATACTAGCATTGACAACTGAATTAAATTAAATGCTCCTTAACCAATATTAATGCCTGATATCGTTAGCAAACCTCTAGAAATTGGAAGAATGTACCCAATCCATTTCCAAACCTCGTTTGCCAACATTTTACGCATGTGCTTTTGCAATCGTGCAATTTGAGTGCCCAACGCACGTTGCGGCCCACTAGAATTCATGCCCACCAACACACATTCACACCAACACCTCCCAATTTCCACAACCCACGTGAAGCGTGCTGGCCGCGAAAGCCACAATTTCATTTCTTTCTAATTAGATTACGCTACCGCAATTGGGCTGATCATCGCAAATTCATTGTACGTTGGCGCCATGTCTATTCCCTCTCTCCCCTTCTGCTCCTCCCTCCACATCAAAGAAAGGCACTCAAGATTTGGTTTAGAGCGCGTTTTTTTCTCCGTCCCTCATACTTCTTCGGAATAAGCTGTAGCGTTTGGCTCGCGTTCAACCACCCGAAACCGGGTTAACAATGTGCTCGAGCAGGTGTCGCTCGCACCAGGCTGCGTACCAGGCCTCGTACGAAGCCTCCTATTTCCAGGTACTTAATTCGATTAGTAAATCGAGCTATCTGACGATCGATCGCGAACGGTTTCCCCCCATCTGCCCGAAAGATCTTGATGCCCCAGAACCGAGCCTCAAACACCCGAGTGACCGTATTAAACGGGTGACAGAGCGGTTAAATAATGCTTGCTAATTTTGAGTCTGCCCTCTCGAGGATGGGCTCCCCTGCGAAAAGGGTTTCATCTCACGGAAAATCAACGATGAGGAGGGAGCTGATGCGGACGATTAGTGCGGCATGCGAGATGGTTAATGATGAGGCGCGTGTGGAGTTGTTGCACAATTAACCTAGCTGCTGCTTGAGGGATCAGCTTTACATTACGCACTGATGCTGCCGCAGATGAGCAGAGCAAGATCTGCAAAGATGTGTACTTGGAAAAGCATTTGCTAGCGCCTCGTTGGTGGTACTTCTTCACACCGGTAATTGAATAATGTTCGACCGGTGAACCATGTCAGCGGATCGTTGTTATTCGCAAACTAAATTAGTTAATCGTCCAGGTCTAAGGTTATTCGATCGATTTTCATATTTCATATTGCAACAATCCAAAATAAGCCTACTCGGTAATGTGATCTTCGCTATTAATTGTACATAATGTTGGCCTGCTGAGTGAATACACACAAAAACTCCTATTAAAAAGTCGAAGGCTCAATTCACACGCTGACTCTTAGCGCCGGTAGCACAGGCGTACCTAATATGGGTGTCCCCTTTCACCGATTGCATCATTTGTGATCGCCAGAAAAGAAGGAAAAAAAAATAACATGAAAAATGCATCTAAACATTTCTATCGCGCGATCGTCGTCACGTTATGGTTTATGGTTCACCCTGCGGTGCCCAATTCCACCTGCAGCGCCGTGAGGGCTACCGTCTGCGACTTGGGGAGAGGACCATGATCGCCCCCCCCTCATGGGGCGCCGAGGGCCGGGAACTAATTAATTTCGTTTCGTTACCTTTCGGTGGGTATTGTCATCACAAATTACGACAGGTCGGGACAGACGTCGGATTTTTCCGCTCGTGCGTCACATGCGCATATTCATTCAACTCGTTTTAAGGTTGTGTTCATCAAAGGCCGGCCTTCGGAACACCCTTAGGGAATGGGTCCAATTTTCTAAAACTGTGCTAAACTGATCGATCAACCTGCTGTATGATAGCCTTGCGGTGTTTGTGATTTTCGGGTAGTTCGTAACGTTTACCGGTCGAGCGTACGATTTGAAACTATTTTGTATAAATTATGCCCAACCCGGGTTAGGTTGAGTAAGCGCGTATGATTGGTGTTGCACCGGCCGTCTTGTGTTATGTTGCAACCGGTTTTTTGTTTTGTTTTCTCCACTGCCTCCAACCCGCCTTCTACTTCCTTCCGGTTTCCGGGGAGTGCTGACAAATTTGACAATACTAACCATTTCTCGTCCCAACTCCAATCCGATCCGATCCGGCTCTAATTTAAGCAAGTGCTCGACCATGTTTCCCACCATGCCCACACGGCATGCAGCTTTATCTTGGTAAATTTAATTAAAAATATGTATCCAACCCTGATGGAGGAGGATCGTAAAGTTATGCCCACTCGCACCAGCCAGGTATAACGATGTCCAGCTACTACTTTCCATTCCAGTAGGGGAAGGCCATTTGCTACGAAAAAGCACCATCTCGACTGCACCCGACTATCGGGACGCGATAGTAATCAACAAATTTTTACATTTATTGCTATTTAATTGCAATCGAAAGCTGGCCGAGCGATAGACTAAACAGCGCGTTGCTAATACAGCTGCACGGCTGTGCGAACGTGCACCTTCAAGACGGTGGCCGGTGGTTTGGTTTGGTTTGCCGAGATGAAAGTACCCGATTACGTTACAACGGCGATGGGTGGCAATGAGTGATGGTGATGAGTTCGCTTTGGCTTTAGTATATTCATTTGTGCGCATTTGTGTCCGTTGGATTTGCAAAACCATTTTGGTGGGTTTTCGTTTCTTTTTTTCTCTTTTTTTTTTCTGGCGTACAGAATCCATTCGTAGTGCGCGGCACGATTTGCGTTAGTTAATTAGCCGATAAAGTCAAACGGTCGATTTGAATGATGGCTGCCGTGATGTTTGGTGCTGCCAGGCTCGATTTGGCTAATTGACCAATTGGATGGTTGAAATGTGCGTTGGGGCTATTCGGGGCTCACGAGACTCCATACTCTTGAGACTTTGTGCAAACATCAGCAGTTGCAAACACGGATTGTTTGACGCCATTGGAACGGAGTTAAACGGCGTTTTGAATCTCATTGACCTGAATCGGAGAAGCAATCGCGATGAATTAGACACGATTGAACGTTCGGTTGAGGTTTTAAACATTTTTCAATTAGTGCATCATTAGCGACTAGAACGTTGTTTGAAGTCGTTTTGTTTATGGATTGGTAATGTAATTGTAAAATGTTGCGATTGAGGATAAAAAAGTGTTGAAAATTATTATATTCACAATCCTTAAAAAAGCTGTCAATGTGAATGGTCAAAAAGGATTTCATGGTCCGGGTTGTCCGGTGCCATACGCATGACATGACCAACCTACATAAACTTTGCGAGTCGATCTTCAGTAAGGTTGGTTGGTCATCTGGTTGGACTACTTTGTGATATTTGTCAACTACTCCTTTGTTTTGTGCGCTGAGGGAATGTGCAAAAGTGCAAATTTCTGTACCCAAACCATCGCCACATTATGTCATCCAACGTCCCAGGAGCTATACCACCGTATGTGTGTTAGAAAGTAGTCCGTTGTACAAAGTAGACGCTAACCTGGCAGGGCAGCCACGCACAGTGGGTGGGTAATTTTACGCGCGCTGTTCCACAAAATGAGTGTCTCCCGAAATTAGCCAACAAACAATGGCGGGCTATTTGGTCGGGTGAACGAACCGGGTAATTTTTGGCACACGCAGGTAGGTTGTTTCGTTTCAAGGTGAAAAGCAACCTTCTCTTCATGTTGCTTTGATAAGCAGGATGATTGGATGATGAACTTGTTGACAGATTAATTGGCACCACGGGTGGGTGTAGAATTTCGAACAGTGCCTTTATTCAATCTGTTAACAGTGTGAAAGGTTACCAGTAGCTGGTATGAACACAAAAATGTCAACAAAGATTGTAAACATAGTGGCGAAAGTTTGATGATGTAAAAACAAGCGACAACTTTTGTCCGTTCGTCTTCACGTTTTCGTCTCACAGCATCGCTATGCATGGCTGCAGACTCGTGTTTTACGTACATTTGTCAAAAATATAGGTGTCAATGTTTGAGCGTTCGATAAAGCGTAAAAACTCTTTGCATAATCGACCACATAACCGAAAGTTTGTGGAAAATGCATCCAAAGCAGGTGTGCCAGAGTTACCGAGCGCAGTCTCGCCGTAGATGTGCCGTTCCAAACCATTGATTCAACACACAAAGACACGGCAAACATTATCAAAAACCCTTCCCACCGTAAAAAAAAAAAACAGGTTGTTTGCGGAAATCACCGAAAAAAATGTGACAAAGCGTGTACTTCCGCTCGTGGAATGACGCGTGCGCGTACGCTCGGAAGTAGCACCTTGTTGAGTGTCCGAAACAGGCAATTTATGGTAATCATGCTTCAACGATTACTGGCGCTTAAAGTTTTAACCATTTAGCCGTGTACGGGTGCCGAAATCGAAATAAAAAATGGCTACGAATTGGCTGGACTGTAAATTATAACGATTGGCAGTGATCATTCGATAATGGGCTGTGGCGCACGAAACAAAAAAAGATCGAATTAGAAAAAAATAATTTCCAAGGAGTTCCAGTGGCTTTTTGTGAGGACAGTCGTTTCGGTTGGAGAAAGCGATAAAATCGATCCACTCCGTTATCGGCAAATCGGATTACGGGTTTGAGTATTTAAGCGTGATCAGTGTCTTAATCTATGGAGTGTTAGATAATGTGTCTACGCGATGTTATCATGGTGCAGGTAAACTGTTGCATAAAGCATTTACTAAATTATAGCAATGCCGAAAGCACCAATTTTAACTCTAACTATGAACCTAACTGAACTGAAATTCCTCCAAGCTCCTAAACATGCTCCAGAGAGCTTTCGAGACACGATTCCATTCCGGGTGGCCATATTAATTACGTACTGCGGACGTTCTTAAATTACCAACACCGGTCCTGGCCGTAAAATATGGTCGCCCATTTACCGAACTGTTCGCGTTTATTGCACACCAGCCGGGTTCCTCTTCATATCGCTTCGCCATCCGTTAAAAAGCAAATCGCGAAAAAACCGTGATCGCGTCCCATTTATCGAAACGTGATCGATCTCCTTCCTTTCGGTTGCCGCCGTTTGGCCATTCGTTGCAATTTTGCAGTTCCGCTCCGTCTGGGCATGGGCAGAGAGAAAAGCATCGTGTACCGTGCTTAGATTTCTATGACCAACCACAAACAAGCACCGGTGAGCAACGTGAGCGTTGTAAATTTGCTGATCCGAATTCCCTTCCAACTCCAGTCCATTTCCGCTTTCAATTTTTGCGTGACGTTTGGGCACGCAAACGGCAACTTCAACACACTCGTCGCACGTTGTCTCTCTCTCTCGTTGTCTTTATCCCGGACCGTGGAAGTCGTCATTTGGTTTAGACGTAGTCGGTGTGTCTCGTCATGGTTGGGATGGTTGGGTAAAGTTTTGGACACGATCGCTAGACGATCGACCGCAATTTCCTGCTGTGCGTGCGAGCACTGTGGATCGAATTTGATCCACCACAGCTAAAGCTGACCACCAATCATCCGGCCGGTAGAATATGCTGGGACGATGCGGATTACTTCCCACCCCGTGGAGCCGGTGCTCCAGAAGAGGATGCTTTTCGGGTTGGTAAAAGCAATGATGTTGCGCAACGGAGACATTCTCCGCAACCAGCCCCATCGCCATTCTTTCTCCCCAACAACGGGGGTTGCGTCAGTTGCGTCAATTTCGTCCAGGCAGGGATTCGGGTTTGCGTGTCAATTGGGGGTATGTGACCTGTGCCTTATAAATCTGGCCTTTCGGTGTGGTGTAATTGTGCGGCTTAAGATCTTCATAGAGTTCGATGCGATCTGACTGTGAGTAAGAGTGAGAGAGAAAGAGAGAGAGGGAAAAATAAAATTCACCAGCCAGGTGAAAGTAAAGAGCCGATCATGAATATAAGCGAGGGTAAAGTGCTCGGAATCGGAAGGTCCAGTGAATGATTGTTTTGCTTACCGAATGGTCCTTGGATGGCTTCTGAAAGGTTTGGTTGAAAGTATGTTGCTGTTGGATAGTGAAATGCAGTAGCTGTAAGACATTTATTGAAAGCGATAACTAAAGAAGTAGGTACTTGACAGAAATATAAATAACCGTTACTGATTGATGCGAAATATCTTGAGTGCGTCATGTGAGCTCAGTTTTTCCCCCGGTAGTATTAAAAGTTTGCAAAATGTGTTTTTTGCATGATTTACTATTAATAGATTTAACAAATTTCAATAATTTACTTACGATTCATATTAGACTTTGACTGATTGTGATTTATTTGACAGCTGTCAATAATGAATTTGACGTGGTCTCTTCGCACTGGATCACTCTTGTCGTAGTTGAGTAGTGGATTCTCGTTCTATACAAAACGAGGAACTCTAAAAATCGAAGCCAAACACAAGTGATCGATGCAATTATCGTGAAAACGAACCTCACTATAATTACAGTACTTACGATCGTCTGTGATGCTGTTATTTAAGTGACGGTTGACGCTTAGAAGAATGTCAGCACGTATGGGACACAGAAAAAAATGTTCAAAATGAGAAGGGCTGTTGTGCAAGATCAATTACTGGATGAAGCGTAGGTGGAAATCCTTCAAAACTGACAGCTAGAAATTGTTGTTTTCGTAGAACAATTCAGTAGCATGTCAGCATAATATTTTTAGTTGGCATTTCAAAACAAAAATTTACAAACTATCGTAGAATCATAATTGGAAAGCTTTTGCAAAGGATTTTAAATTTAAGCACGAGCACTCAGCGTGTAATTATTTTCCCCAACTACTCATCTCTCCATATTCTTCACGCTAAATCATAATCCACGTTCGCAATTTGTTTCGCTCTCTGCATCCCGTCTCCCCGCACCCGGCACCGTTTCTGCCACCCAACGGTGTCTCTAATGGCCGAACAATTACGGAATATCATCCTCACGGTGCGGTACACCCGAGGTCTGTGCAGCACGGATTTATTTCACCTGCATGTAGCGTATGGAACCGTTCGATCAGTGTAATACCATCGATTTGAATTGAAAGTACACCGGCCTCGGTCGGTTTTCACTTTCATTCGAACCACCCGGACCACTCGGCGGTGACTTGCGGGTGCGGGTTCGTCGCTTACCGCGTCATGCAGTTCTTCGTACGGAAGAAAGTGATTTATGGGTACTGTTGGTGAAGCTTTGCAAAATCTTACCCGTGTGTACCGATAGGACGCCGTTTGCCGCACTAATCACGTTATTATCGTCCGATTGGGATGTTGCTCAAAACTGGCCCCAAAAAAAACTGGGAATGATCGAAGGTGGCGAAAGGTGGAAAGATTGCAATTATATTGTCTTTTTCTTTCTTGTTGATTGCTTTTCATCTCATATTGGCGGAAGAATCTGTTAAATGAGAAAGAGTGTGACAACGACTATAACGGTTTTATCTCACAATGCAATTTAAGGATTGGTTGCGTAAGCTTTTTCAGTGCGATATCGCTGAGTAGCATCTTAGCGATCGTTTGATCAAGAAGACAGTCCTCAGCACATTGCCTGATTTGGTGGCGGATTGACCGGGTCGTTAGGTTAATGGGATGGAAAGTCTGCTGGGTTCGAAATCTCGAGAGATTCGTAAGACTTGATGCGATGAAAAGTGTTGCCGATCGACCTGTTGATAGGCAAAAGTGGAGGCGAATTATTGCATATGGTCACCACTTATGTCCTGGCGGATCGAGTCGGCTCGGGCGAATGTGATAAGTTTGAGCCTTTTATGCTAACATACTTAAATGGTTCAAAATAACCTCCCAAGCCTTGGCTCAAGACACCTTGTTGGGTAATCGAGATTGGGTAAATTTTGTTTTACTTACCACCCCTTCGCTTTCGTTCTGGTTTCGTCGACGATGATCATCGATCCGACCGGCAAAGTGCTTCTCATGTGGGAAATAAATCATGTTTCCGTTTTAACCGTAAGTGATGTCGGGTGGCTCTCGTCACCCGCTACCGCCGGCCCTTAATTTATGCAAAAAAGAAATTGCAAACTGCCCACACAACTTTCACTATCCGGGACCCTCCGGGACCTGCTCAACGTGCGATCCCATTTTCCTTTCAGCAGCCGGTCCGAAAATCGAACCAGTGGCGCTCCCTTACTGCGTTCGGCACCTGGCAACACTTCCCCATGGGCTTGGGACCCAGGCACTGTAGGGAGATGGTTCTGCTTATGGTCATGCAATATTTTATCGGTTGCTCCCGCGGCTCAATATAGATCACCCGCGAGGTTGTTTCCGTACGGGGAGAGCCTCGGAACGGTGATTGCGTGGAAATGGAGATTAAGGTGACCATTCATCTCCGGCCCCATTGCATGTGCATTGCAACGCAATCGACATCATTACGGTGTGTTACATAAAGGCGCTTAGACAGCAACTGGGTGACGAAGAGAAAGATGTTGGTGGGTGTTGAGATGGACACCCTGCACAGCCTACGCAGCATAAATGAAGCGCTTCGATGGTATAAAGCTTTTCACTATGCTTGTTTGCTTGGGAAGAGGAAAAAGAAGACGGATAAATGACCAACGAAAATTTACCTCCCATGCTTCTTCTTCACCAGTGCGTGTGAGCTCCACCGGGTTGGAGCGTGGAAAGAATGGTTCCGAAAAAGAAAACCGGTTCATCGGTGCTGCATTGTGTAAGGTGACCGACGAAGAAAGTACTCGATCGCACTTCTCACAGCGGCAGGTATCGTCCCTGTTGTTTGGGCTTGAATAGGAACGAAGCACACCGTAGCATAAACGCGCGTAATCGTGATCATTTTTCTGGCAATAAGGTATAAGACGTAAGGCACACGGCGCAGGCAACACCGAACGATTCAAGATCTCAACGACCACTCCCGGCGCGATTAAAAGTTCAATGTCTCTCTTCTCAGTTTTGGGGCTCCACAAGTCCATGTATGGCGCAATGGTTGAATGCGTTTCGTTTTCGGCCGGAGTGCTTCAAAACTCGAGACAGATGAAAATAATGCAACTCGCTTCATGTGATGCGTGCTTTTGTGGTAGATCATCTCGATACGAAGATTCGGAAAAGATTTTCAAAGCCCAACGGTAATTGTTTACTTATTCTTTCTTTCGTCCTCCGTTTCAGATGCGAAAATTGCGTGAGACAGAACCATGTAGCGGAACTATCAGCAAAAGCAACAGCAATAACAGCATCCAATCCGTCACCGACGATTACGAACAGCTGGAAACGAAAGAATCTCTGGAGCTGACTATTGTCACCGCGACAACCACGACGACCGCAGTCCCGGCAGCGGAAGAAGCGTCGACACACGACTGCAGCTGCCGTGCGACACGGAACACAAGTGAAACACAAGTGAATAATCTAGACGTAGCGTTAGAAACAACGACGTGCGGCAACGATGAGGCTGAACGGCCCACTCTGGTAAGGAAGGCATCTACTGACAACGTTGTACAAGAGGGTAATGATTTTAATATTTAATTTCTACCATCAATTAGCCGCACGAATTATGTAAACGAACCGAGGAAGCTCACAGCAACGATAGCAGTAGTGTCTGCAGCGTAGTACTAGAATCGAAGGTCAGTACGCCTTATTTTGCACCGAAAGTAACAGAGACAGCAGCAGCACAGCAGACGATCGTTTCAATCGAGTGCCAACAAGCGTCCCTTTGCTCTGATCCGGATTCGGCCCTGTCCTCGATGAGTCCGCAACCGAACAGCTTTACCGGTGACGCACCGCAGGACGATCCTTGGAATGTTCAACATTCGCCGATCGTCCGGGACGAAGGCAAATTGGCAAGGATTAAGCTGGAGCTGGACGAAATGCAGCAGCGGTACGATACCCTCAACCGGGATTACACGCATGCCAAGGAACAGATCGACCAGCTGGAGCAGGAGCTGGTTAAGGTAAGTTGTGAAGCAGAAGTCCCGTAGAAGTAGATAACTAATCCCACTTTCTTGGATCTTTGCAGGCAACACAAGCTTCGCGCGAACAAAGTAAATTGAATGAACGCATCGCATACCTCGTGAAGGTAAGTGTGTAAAATTATGATTTATTTAACGAGCCTTCGAAGTGCTCACAACGGTATTTTCAAATTGCGTTGAAAAGTTTCTGGTTCATCCATTTTCGAGTAGTGTGTCTTGGATAAAAGGTGCTCGAAATTTCTCGCGTTGAACAAAAATTTAAAACTTCACTGTATTTGCGATTTTTGTTAGACTAGCTTTTATTTTAGTGTAAAATAATTTTAAATGATATTATTACAAATCGTTCCAGCGCGAGGAAGACCTGCTAAAGGAAAGTCACGAGCTGCGCGAACAAAACGAGCTGCTCGAATTTCGAATAATCGAGCTCGAGGAGAGCCATGACAAGGTAAGTTCACATGTAGATGGCGCTCGTGTAAAGCGCTGGTAGATTTGGGCCATTTTGGCTCCGGAGAGTGGTTTAATTTTTCAAAATAATTTTCCTAGAAGCACGATATATTTATTGTTTGTTTTGTTAACTGAAAAAAAAAACTAAAACCAGTTTTAAATGCAGCTAAACAAGCACGCATGCATTTGGACGAGATTAAAATCAGCAAATCGTGTTAAGGCAAACAAATCTACGAATGAACAGCTCAATCCATCGCTGCCGGGTACCGGTTTACATTAATCATTCACTAGTCCCACGGCCTCGGTGCAGATTTTTGGACCCCCCGCCTGCATTTCCCTGTCACCAGCAAGATAATTTGCGAAATATTGCCCAGAGCACTGCAATCGACGTCGATCGCCGCTCAAACCTTGAACAAATAATTGGATTAGGAATTGGACAATAATTCATTGGCTTACGCGGTGTCATTTGTGGAGCAGTTTTGAGCGATACGTTGGTTTGTTACCATTCAGATAGGGAGTATTGTAGAGTGACCGAAAATCAACCATGAAATGATCGATGGCGGTTTATGAGGGTGCATGAATGTAATTCCACTTTACGCAAATTCTGTTTGATGCGTTCTAGATTTGTTGGAGAGATATTTTATGCCCAAGACCATACTGTTTTTTTAAAGTTATTTTGGTCAGAATCGATATTTTCTTATATTTGGCTCTACGACCTACTCGGTCATAGCTTCCTCGGCTTATTTTTACCATGTAACCCGATCTTTATTCGTCGATGGAGGTGATTCAAGGAATTTCAAGATTTTTGGTGACACGATGGGTTAACCTTGGGTTAAATTTATTCTCATTTGAATTATTATTAACGCGTTTGCTGAATATCTTTTCATCAATATGATTCTCTATACGTCAACATATGTAGGCCGATAATTGATTCTTGTCAGCTATTGCTAATAAAATATTGCCGATTATAGCTGAACCGCTTTTAGACAAATTTGCAACCGTCCCACCTGTTAGCGGTGCTGCCCGTGTCCAAATAGTTTAGTTCCGCTAATTAAAGATTTTCGGCTGTGATATGGCCGCAAAACATAGGCAACCCTTGTGTCTATTTACCTCTGTATGGGAGATTAGAATCTCTCGCCGTTCGAACACCATTCCTTCGGATCAATTTCATTAGCACGATTTAAGCTTTCCCTCCACTTCAAAGCTCACGATTGTGCACGATGTGCCCACGACGAAACACTCAATCACGCACGCACTGGTCTCGCATCGCTCCAAAAACCATACCGATGGGTGCTCATTTCCAACACCAAAATCCTATCATCACTTTCGTTCGTACCATCACAACAACGCCTCCACAGCCGTATCACCATAAAAGTATGTCGAGTGTGGTGTGGTGTCTCACAGTTGATTATGGATTCGATCGTATCCTCTCGAGAATCGTACCGTACCGATTGTATGCTACGTTAGCGTTCGGCTAAGCGTCAACAGTCGGCGATCGGCTGTCATATCGACTGAAAGATCGACTCAAAGGCGACCGCTGGACGACTGGACGACTGTCAGTGACTAATCGAGCGCAAACATGGGACCCCCGACAGCCGGCTGAGGGACTCCCTAATGATTTGTTGGTTTGCGGGTGGGTACGTTTTTTCTCACGAAGTTTTACACTCCAGCGGTGTACACCGCATGGATGGTGGTCGATGGTCAGCAACATTTTATGCTCGTACCAGCTACCATGGCCAAGGCGGAGCATGATTCAACCGAACGCTGGTAAAGAGGTAATGATGGAATGGGGAAGGGAGTGGGGGGATTGTTTTTCTTTCGACTCTGTGGAAAGCGTCGATACCGATCGTTGCATGAATGGAGTGAACCGCGTTACTTAAGGAGCATAATGGACAGAGCCAAAGTAGATCCGTTTCCCTCCCAAGGATAGACCCATACAGGTGTGGAGTATTGTCCCTTGACTGTCCAACCTCGTTGTTCGACCACCTCTCCCCAAACTCGTCAAAATCGTTCGCAAATGTAGCGATGTTGGGGAACAAACTGCGATACTTCTAGGCTTGGATTAGTCATAATTTAAACACTCTACGCGCTGCAAGTGAGGTAGGCTCTGGTCCCTTATTGACATAGAGGTTTTGTATTTTTTGTTGTTGTTGCGTACACTGTATGTTCCATACATTTGGCATAAGCCCAACGGCCATTCGCTGCTTTTGATCTTTGACAGGACAGCATGGGACGCGCGATCATGGGCCGTACCAGCACAAATCAACCGTTCCGTTGGGGTCGCTTGTTCGACTACCCTGTTGCACAGTTAGTTCGGCGTTTGTCGACCATTCTTTCGGTTGGAGGGAGATTTATGGAGACCGGCTGGAGCGACCAAAACTCCATCCGTCGTTGGTGGTGCCGTAAGCGATTGCTAATTAGTCACTTAGTTACTCCCGAAGGGCAAAGGAGTGGTAGGGAAAATAAAAGTTTTCTTTAGATCAATAGTACGACCAACGATGGATTTGGTTAAATATAAAATATAATTATAAATTAGTAAAATTTTATTACTCTACATTTATAGTTGTGTTTTATTTCCTGTTTCAACTATAACCTTACCATCTTAGCTGGTTAAATGTGATGCTGTTCGGCATACATAAAATCCTCCCACGTCAAAAACACCACCATACAATCACGAGATTTTCTGTTTCTTGACGTTCGGATTAGCACACGTAATAAATACCGACTATGAATGGTTCTTGTTGCTTCCGTAAGTTAAGACAATTTTATGCCACCCCATAATCTTATCGACCTTCCCGGACGTGCTTGCGGTAGGGTGTAACTGTATGGCCAACCCTTTGATCATCCGCCGTCAGGTTCTCGCACGCAGAAAGCCCTTTTCGGCATATTCAGCGATAAAAGACGGTTTTTCCAGCGTCATTGTGCATTACTATTTATAAGAGAAATTCACACCGGGTGGGGTTTTTTTGAATGTTTGTTCCTTCTCTTATGTGGAATGAATGGAAAAAGAGCTTCCGGAAGAAATTTCCAATGTAAATCAAATATTAGGTTCACTATTCGTACTCATAAAGCGAGATATTCTTTTAATCAAACGGGAGAGAACGGGTGGACGATATGGCTTATTACAATTAAAAGGGAGGAAAACACTTAAAGCGTTTCTCAGGCTACCGGAATTTGGGATAAAATACCCCACAATTAAAATTATGCTCTTTTTATATTAAACTTTTAAACTTTAAGAATGTTTTGGATAAGTAAAATTTTCGTTACATAAACTGTCTTGAATTTTTCATTAAAATTATTCACAATTGCACACTTTTTTTCAAAAGAAGAAAAGAATGCAAAAGGATTTATTTATTGTATCAAACTTATTTATCACTCTGAACGTTTTTGACCGTTCTACTGAGAAATGACCCCAAATTGAAATATCTTCAGAATGCGTATGATGGAAGCTAAGATGGCTTACGCTAAGATACTCCCCCGAACGCCTTAAACAACTCAAGCGCCAGGCGCTAGCGTCAGAAGTCGGCTCACCTCGTTTACAAGCTTTCCGCTTCCGTGCTGCCGCACCCAGCATTCATCCCTCACCAGCAGCTGTTGCGCTGAACAGCAGATTCTCCCCCTCTTTTTTGTGTGTGCTAGCTCAAAAAATAAGGCACACGAACGTACGAGCCTTCGTCCGCATGTTCACGCGTCGCTCGTTCGTTCGCGCGCTCACAGTTGCAGACTCGTTTGCGCGGGCGTCGGTCGCTTTCGATTGATCTTGAGCGTTGCGGCAATTGGTGAGGTTCGTCGCTGAAAAGTGCTCGTGGCGCATTCAAATCTTTCGATACGACTCATCTAGTTTTGGCCTCGGCGGCGGTCCAAGGTTTCTGCCAGTGCAAGTGAAAAGAAATGAAAAGTGCGCCCGATCGTGTCATCCACCCCTACCGATGGTGGTAAACATGAGGTGCGATCAATCAGCGTGAAAGTCAGCCACTTTTAATTGCCACTGACAATGATTGATACCTGTGTGCGGTTTGTCCAGCGATCGGGTGGTGATCACGTCCAGTGCTAGGAGTTTTGTTGCTCAATACCAGAACAGTATTGGACGCGGAAAGAAGTGATCTAGATCGAGTCTATGGCTGGAAGACTCGACTACGTGTGCTTACCAGTGTGTTTAATTCGGGGCTTTCGTGGGAACAGTCGATACAGGGTGACGGTATAAAGGAATGGAACATAAAATCCCTCCATCCTTCGATGGCTCACACTGGTCTATCGATTGAAGTTGAAAAGCGTATCAAATGAGCTCCAGCGTTTCCAATCGTAAAGTATGAAGTTTGTGTTCATGGTAATGAAAGGATCAGTTTAAGGCAGCAGCATTGGTGTGTGACACATATTTGGCGGCTGTTTGTAGCATCTTACAACCTTGCTAACGCGAAGATATCGTCGCCAGTGTGATTAGTGACTTTGGTTTTGTTTTTAGACACCCCACACAGTTCCATGGTCGTAGATGTCAACCGGTGGGCCTACTGAAGCTATGATGTATGTGATCTTTCTGTTGTCGAATCAGTGAGAGTGAAATCCTCATGCCACTTTGTATGTAGGAAGGATTAATTGAATGTGTTGGAAAGTGATAATATGATGTTACACAAGTTACGCATTTACAATCGTGATGGTGATTGTTGTTTGATATGCTTCAAAGCGCTAGTTATCGCGAGGATGTCGTTAGGTGCTCGCTTCTAAACGCTGTTCGTTAAGTAAAATAAACAATCCTTAATATCTACCACAAGTTTGCTATGGCGATTGTTCGACTACATGAGGTTTGTATAGAGAGCTCATATGATTAAAATGTTAGAGATATGTCTTATAATTGCTGTTAGATGTAATATAAAAAAAATCACGTGTTTAATAGGGAACGGGAGTTATAACTTTTTTTTCGTCGATGATGTTTTTGTATCGCTCAGCTTTTTAAGAGACCATTTTCTTCTCGGTTGTTTCTGCAAAAATTACAACTTCCCGGAACCTTGTGCCAAGACTAACAACAGTCCACCAAAGCGTACACTTTTCTGTCGCAACCTTCCACGCGCTAGCCTCGGCCACAGGTTGGGCCACACCGTCCGCCGCGCATGTGAATTACAATAATTTACCACTCTAATATCTCAATCACATTGGCGTGGCGGCATCGTTCATAAATCATGGCATTTTTCCTTCTTAAGTGCGCCCATTTGCCTAGGCCACCCCGTATGTTGCTGGCCAAACAAACAAAGCGAACCATGGTTGGAAAGCGCAATATGAAATACAAAAAAGTGCGGTACACCTTTCGGCCTTCATTCTGGCCGGTGGGTGAAATGAGGCAAATTATGTGCGCGAACCTTTAATGATCGTTCGTCACACCGAAAGAACTTTGAGTACCAAAACAAACATGGCAGGCTGTAGAATGACACTCATACGAATAATTTGATTTCACCACTCTTCTTTCAAGGTGGTTTTCTGAGGATATCATTACTTGCTGTGTGGATGTACTCTACTTGAAAATGGTAGTACAGTTTTCCTATTTTAGTATTTTCTAAAAAAAATCGTTTTGAGACTATTCTTAATTACTTTTTATGTTCCCCTTCAGATCTGTCCAATTTCAATGTTCGCCACTTAATCTTAGTTTAACAATTTAGCGAAGAATTACGTTTTTAAGATGCAGTGAGTAAGATAACAAAATGGTTCACAACTTTGCTCCTTTTTGCCATCTCTTAAGACACTATGGGAAACGATAAAGTGGAATGCAAGCTCGATTCGACGGTATACTCGTTCTGACCACCAACTCACACAGTAAACCGTACCGACATGAGTCAACAATAGATCGTTAAAATAGCTTCCTTTAACTGTGTGTTTTGTGGTGGAGATTAACGCGCAACCTCGATAGAATCATAAATTAAAACATAAATTTAAGGCATCGCACTGTAGATCATGATGCTTGCGGTCGAGTTTTTTGGGGGCGGATGTTATCACTTCCTTTGAGGGTTTTTTTTGAATAATTTCTCGGTGAAGTCAAGCACTGCGGAATGCCACAAGAAATGTTTCAGACCACTGTTTTTCTCCCACTATGTGTCCAAGACCGGTAGGTCGGTGACATGAGCGGCAACCGTCAGCACGGTGCGTGTGTTTTCGTGCGTGATGTGAGCAGATCGATGGTTCCGCACACCCCGTTGCGTGTCCAAGGAAGACACGCTCGCACGGCAAACTAACACCGCGCACCGATAATTAAAGATTTGTTAAACACTTTTAACTACTGGGAACGATGCTCCCGCGTTTTGTGGCCCAGCTGCTGATAGCTGCCTTGGTGCGTGTGTTGGAAATCCATGACCGTGACAGAGCGGTCGTAGTAGCAGCAACGGTGGCAACACCCCAAGTACCAACAGCAGAAAACTGCAGTTGAACGAACTTGCGCACAAGTGGGAGCGACGGAAAGGGTTACAGTTACGGTTAAACTTTTACGTACGCTACTGTTCTGGTTGTTGGGGAGAACTTTCTTCGCGGGACAATTAGTATGCGATCGTGGTTGGTACGTTTCGTTTTTTAAGTTTCCCATACTCAACGCTCCCAGGCCCTTCTTGATTGCCGTAGATAAGGGGAATTAGTTTTCCGAAATAATTACACCAAACAGTGAGTAGGGAAACATTTGGAGAAGACAAAACTGGTTCCCTTTTTCCCAGGAATGCATTCAAGTACAAAATTCTTATAATTGAAGTTTAAGACAAACTAACGGTTGTGAGGACCGGTGACCCTAAAGGTTACCAAGGCAGATGGCGTGTTTGCCGACGTTTCAGTTCATTAGACACAATTTCTTCCGGGACACGACGCGTTCGGTTAAAGCGTTAAATTTCACGGATGGTTGCAGTCGGCGAACCCAATAGCTCGTTTTTGTCTTTAAAATCATCATATTAGCATTGTATGACAACTTCATCGACTTAAAATATTTACTACAACATGTGTTTTTCTTAATCTCGTTTTCCAGTGGTCGCTTCGAAATAATTCAAGTCCCACGGTTGGTGGTGGAACAACAAAAGATGGTTGGACGGACACCGAGAAGGAGCACGATGAATTGATAATGCTCTCAGAGCGATCCGATTCCGGTGTCACCTCGCCCAACAGTCATCACCATTTGGAGGATCAGCAGAGTGGTGTACCATCGCCATGCGACTTATCGCTCCTGGATCAAATACCCACAGACGATGTGCGCAAACGACTCATCGCTATGACTAAGCGCTCGTGCTACGATGAAGAGGATAAGCTTTGTCTGCTTCAGATCCTTTCATTGCTAAACAACCTTGAAGCACTATCACAGGATCACGAGATTGCCGGCGATGACATGAGCCTCGAGCCGCCCGTCCAAAAGTACAACTATAGCCTACCGGATAGTAGCACTCCACCAAAGGCGCTGCTACATTCGGCTGCGGCCGCAGTAATGGGTAGCTCCACTCCGTATAAAGCCGGTACGGGAAGAATTGTTGCAACCGTGCAACCGTTCCACAGCTCGGACCAACATGTAACCACCCAAACACCTCAACCAAAAGCACCATCAATTGCTTCGATCGCCGAAACGTTTGGTGGCATGAAGAAATCGACGCGCTGGAATAACGCAAACAGCTTGCAGGAGAGCGGTGTTTTCGTCGACGAACCGTGTACTCATGTTGCCACTCAGACGGAAACGGAAGACTTCCCAGCGTTGGAAAAGACGAACGCCGAGCTGTGTGCCGAGATTGAAAAGTTGAACCGTTTCCGGGAGAAGATCGAAGAATGCAAAGGTGTAGCAACTGCCGTCTGTAAGACGCCCAATAAGGGTTCGATTGTGGCGCTCAATTTACCAGCTCCGAGTGGTGACGAAGCATGTGATAGACGTCGGCTACAGTTCTACGTCGAGCGAGCGGAAATGCTTGAGAACAAGCTGAAGGTGTATGAGAGCAGTGGCGATCAACAACAGCGACATCTATCCGAACGATTGCAACGCGAGGTACAGCTGGAATCCTGGGTGAAACAACTATCGGAAAAGCTTGGTCGAGTAGAGTTGGAAAATGAGCGGCTTGAGGAGGAACGCTGTGAGCTCGAGGAGATCGAGAATGACACCCGTTTGCGGTTGCAGCGACTCGAGGAAGATCTGGAGGTGATGGGCCAACGAAATGAGGAGCTCGAAATGTCCAGAAGCTCGTACCAGTCGAAGTTCCAGGACGCGAAGGAAAACATCACCAACCTGGAGGAATTGATTCACAAATACGAGGAGAAGATCTTCCTGCTCGAAGAGAACGAAAACGAGCTGCGAGAGAAGATCGAGTTGATCTACATGTTCATACCGATGCTGCTACTCTACAACAGCTGGCAGCTCCAGGAGCAGTTCAAACAGTACCACGCAGCTCTAATGGCGCAACATTCGCTCCATCATCAAAAACAACAAAGATCCACGTTATCCTATGCGGAACCCCATGCCATCCAGTGTATTCCCACGGAGCACATCGATTACTACGATAGTAGCTGTTCGCAGGCCGATGATTTGCAGGGCCGATTGAGCGAGCTGATGAGTCGCGAGAAGGAACTGACGCAGAACATTGCGGAGTTGAACCGAGCGTACAACGAGACGCTGGAAAATGCGGACAACCTTTGGGCACAGATGGAGCGGGAGTACAAGGAAAAGATTAGTTGCTGCGAGCAGGAGGAAGCAACACTCAAGTCCAAGATAGCACAGCTCGAGGAACGACTGAGCAAGGACAGTGAATATGCGAGTGAACGTATTGCCCATCTAGAAGAGGCCGAGAACAGTTTGAAGAGTCGCGTCAGTCGGCTAGGAAAGGAGAATAAGGAACTGTCCGCTAAGCATGGTGCTTTGCTGGAGGAGTACGGTACGCTTAAGGATGACTATGCTAAGCTACAGAACTACCTGCGTGGTCCGGCAGCGGAAGCGTTGGAGCGAGAAAAGAAGCGAGTGCTTGCGTTGGAAGACGAGCTAGCACACACCGAACAGATGCTGCGCGATGGTGAAGAATCACACCGTACGGAGGTGGGCTCATTACGGGGTCGTTTACTAACCTCGACCAAGGAGCTGAACCACATCGAGGTGACGAATAGCGAGTTGCGCGAAGAGGTAGAAACACTAGAGGCGCGCATCCGAGAGCTGATGTCCCAGCGTGGGAGCGATGAGGAACGTATCAAGCAGCTGACGGAAGAGCTGGAAGCGAAGCAGTCACAAATTGTTGCATTACAGCACGCACGGAAGTCTGGTGGTGCCGGCAATGGTAGCCACCGGCCATCAGTTGGACGCAGTTTAGCGCAGGAGCTCGAACGTCCGCTCAAGGGCACTTACACACGCCACGGGTATGAGGTACACCCACTCGGTCGGAAATTCACCGACAGTGATAGTAGTGGCAGTGGAGGAGAGGTAAGAACAATGGCTTGCTTTAAAAAGCTTTGTTTCAAGTGTCAGTTTGGTAACTCAATGCAATGTATTGCAGGCTTACATTGTTGATTAGTGAAGAGTTAGTTAGTTGAATGTCTATACCATAACAGCTTAATTTGGCGCGCAGCATGCTTAACGCTAACCCTTTGCTTTTCCACCGGTACATTATAGGATCGGAGCAAATTTCCTCACACGAGACCGTCGGCATTTGAAACCAAAGAAGTGAAGAGCCTTGCCGAGACGATCATTCTGAATGCCGAAAGCAGGGGAGTGAAGACGCCAAAGAAATCCTTCGTTGAGGAGGTAGGTATTGGTGAGCCGTTAGTTCAAAGGAAAAGGAAGAAGATATCGAAGAAGCCATATAGGATGTTGAAGAAGTCATAATGGTGTAATCCGAAGGTTCATGTGAAGTAGTTTATCGTATCATTATCAAAATCGATTAAAGGCAAAGGACAATTGTATAAAAATCTCATCTTAACCTTCATTGTTCTTCATAATCGCTCTTCATGGTGAAGATTAATGTGGAGCCTATTACTACCAGAGGTGTAAGGTTAAGAACTCTAGTAGATAACCATCAGCATTAGTGAGAGGACTGTATGCACCTTGAACTTACCGATGTCGGTCCACTCTTTTAGGCTCGCAGCCGATTCGCCCGTTGGGTGTGAGATGCTGAATCCTGGAAACGGGTGGACAGGATGTCCACGAAACTCCTGCCAAATTTTGCTGGAATAAGTACAATACCCATACCCATGCCTGAGCGAGTCATCCCTTCGATGTTTTCCCAAACGATCTCGAATAAGGACTGTTTGCTATTCCTCGAAACAACCCCTAGCAACACCGTCACCAACCCTGCACACTGATACACAGTCCTTTGAACACACAGCCACCGACTCAACTGGTTGGGTCAGAAAGTTCTTCATCATCATCCCCTATGGCACACATGGTTGTGAAGTTGAGTGTTTCCTTCACACCTCAAATCCCCGTCTCGCACAGCATCCCAAGCATCCTAAGGTCCTTGTAGCGTATCCTTCCCGCTTTGTCCCGGACCTGCCAATAGGCCAGAAAGCTTCCAACGTGGTGAGTGTTATTGGATATGCCAGTACCCGGTTACATCCTTGAACTGGGTAATGTTTTCCTCCTTCTACACTCCTGTCTACTGTCCTCATACTATGACTACCTCTTGGTTACTCTTACCATTTTCTCACCGTACCCGATATCTCTAACGAGACATCCGGGGTTTGGACATTTCTGTTCCAATCATCTCTCTGTTGCTATTTTTCTCCATCAGCTGACTAAACCTACTGAATACGTTCACGCTACTTTGTTCTTTGTGCTGTTTCTGTTTCTAAACGACTCGCTGAGTTTACTGCTACTTACAACCGTTTCTTGTCAGCTGCAACTGATCAGATGTTTACATATATCATTAATTATATTCTTTTGCGTCATCTTTCTTTCAGATGAACTGATGCTCCCAATTGGCCAGGAAAGCATTCCCGCTACACACGTGGGATTTCCGGACTGGACACTTTTGCCAGCATTTTCTATAATGGACAATCGTTCGTCTTCTCCTGCACTCGAAGGAGGCGTACCACCATCTCGATACGGACTTCAAGCCTCCCTCCAATACTTTCGGGTCGGCCATTTTTACCACCTTACCAGTGCAAAGGTGGTCTCGAACATGTGTCACCAAGTTAGCAGCGTCGGGAAGGCCATGAATGAATGAAGGAAAGAAAAATCTAGTCGTTGTTTTTGTTGATTGTGTTTATTTTTGAGGTACTATAAAAATAGTGTTAAAGTTATACTACGCTGATGCAGATCCATAAAAGAAGTGACCTCGAATAGGATGTCACATCGTGTGAGACGTTAGATTATGGTGCGTTACAGGCACTACTGCTGTTGTGTAGGTTCAGGCGTTTGTCCATGGCAGTGGAACGAAGAGAAGTATGCGCACACCACTACCATTTGCTTCAGACCCAGACTCTGTAATATAGACTGATCAGCAGTATGATGGTAGAACCGAGTAGAACATTTAGTTTTTTTGTTTGTTTGCAATAATTCAAATAGTTTGTGTGTTCGTTGCGTTTATTGGTTACATAATCATTTCTCAACCTAGCGAATAGTTACGTTAAGCTTTCTTTTGCCCTCCATACTAGCCAACAGTAGAGGTCTTGCGTTTACAGTGAATGAATACCGCTTCTGTTCTGTATAATTTGTCCAATTTTGTCCTCTATTGCTGTTAATCGTTATATCGGTAACTCTGACAGCTGTATGGGGGCGAGTTTGCCTTTTTGTGTTTTTCTTTTATTATGTCTCGTTTATGTACAGTATGCTTGCATTAGTTTGGGTTTGTAATATATATTTTATAATATGAAATAGTTTGATTGGCAACTGTCGTCCTTCCTAGGTGAAGGACACATCAATGGCTAGTATTCTCTGTGCTATTCTGTACTACTGTAGCGATTGAAACAAATAAACATTTATTTAAAACGATCTGCCATGCAAGCGAACAATGATCCTTCCGCCTCGGATCGGAAGTAGGATTCGGTGCTTTTATGGATCGATCTTGTGCCTTCAGTATCGACGCGAAACCCTTAGAATAGGGGCTTTCAAGTTTCGAGAATGATAAACAATCGGTTCCATAACGAATGGATCTACGTTTTACCGAGGCGTAGTGCAAACTTGTGAGCTTCCAGGGTATTATTTAACAGGGTGTTACTACAGACTCATTATGCATGTCCAACATTTATCAATTGTTCCGGTTTTTGTAAAAAGTGAACATGTAGCAAAAATGAAAAGGTTTGTGAGAAAAATGATACGATAGCGAGTGAGAGAGTAAGAGAGAGAGAGAGAGAGAGAAAGAGAGAGAGAGAGAGGAAGAGAAAGAGAGAGAGACGAGGAACGGAAACAAAGAAAACAATAAACAAGTAATTGCCGTAGATATGGTAGTAAAAATAAATATATTTGTTGTACTTCACTGTTTCATGAACTTTCGAAATGCGTATTGCTGCGGGTTACACAGGATGAAGGTATTGTACAAAGCATAATTTTTGTATGTAACGCTCTCATGATAGAAAATTAATGGTTTTTGGGATCTTCAATAGCAACGATCATTCGGATTATACAATCATTCATGGAATGAAATTATGGCTCATTTGTAGAACACAATCGCCCACTGTTCGTAACGCTACGCTGATTGCATACATTTAGGAGGAATTTCTTCAAACATTTGTTTTTGTAGCATCACAGTAACCACAGTCATTTATTTTGGTTCGGTGTTGAGTGTGTTTTATAAAGCTTCACCACTGTCTTTTAGTTCCTGTTCTAAATTACTGTTATCAAATTACTACCATGGAAGATAACCGTGCCAATCAAGGAGGGAAGAAGCGGAATAAACGACAGAATGAAGTCCCGCAGGACGGAGAATCGGAATTCGAACAAACGCGTCGCATTGTGAATGAACTAACCATTACGCCGACCATGTACGATGGTACCTTTCCTGCGCATGAAGAATTTAGCAGCACTCTCGTTTCGGAATCATCCGTTTCTGAGCTTAGTTTTTCTTCCGAGTCTTCGGACAGTGACTTCACCGTTCATTATGAGACTGCCGATCCGATCATTGAACTTCCGTCGACTCCCTTGAAAGATGTCAACGAATCGGAAACCATTTCACCGAGCTCAATAGGAGCTGCTCTTGGAAGTGGCACGGTGCTGATGCAACGATCGCTGGAAAATAGGTTAGCAAAACAACTGGAAATAATGCACTCCCTGATGGATAATGATGAGGAGCTGGTCATACTGAAACAACACAGCATCCGATCGATGGCATCACACCCGGCCTTCGACAAGGATGTGATGCGAGGCTTTATGGAACATTCGGAAACGATGTTTAACCTGGTGCACGATACAAACGAGAACAGTGTTCAGTTTGTCATCGGTATTGAGGAAGCAGAGCAAAGCGACGCGGAAGCATCCGGAAGTGCACACAAAAAGGTTCATCACTCTATACCGCCAACAATAACACACGATAATCAGGAGAGCGAGTTTGTTGGATGTTTCACTAAGGATAATGATATGGTGTTGTATAAGCGAACGATGCAGGAAGGTCTTAGTAACGATCGGGATGATCGGAAAAGCATCGACTCTCTCATTGCCCATCACGCCGAATGTCTGGTGGAAGCGGATAACGTTACCAAACCGATGGTTCATGTACGGCAAGGCAATGATGATAATTTGCTTGCTCTGTTGACATTTTCCGATCAGTCATCGGCAATACTGAAAACATCCAGTGCAATGGCGCAAGCGGTTAGCACTGAGGAGGAGCTCAACGAAGCGTTACTTTACACGTACCGGCAACTTCTCGCTAAACCAGATGAAATGATTTCAATGCAAACACAATCCGCTTCCGTTTCTGCAGCCGCAAAGCCACGTGGTTCTGAAGCACCCCAACACATGCATCACCTACGTTCCGGTGTAATGGCAAAACTTTCGAACGCTACCTCCACTTTTGGACTTACCAACGAATCCACCTCCGAGATGGTGGTACAAGGGTCAAGTAAGAATTGGATAAAATGTCCCAGAACTAAACATGCAGCCGAAATCGTTCTCAACTTGCGTTTGCTGCTCGAAGAATACATCCTGCGAAACATCTCCGTAACTGGAACAGTTTTGAAGTTTGTCTCGCACGTCCTATTGGATGTGTTGCGATGCACTTGGGAGGAAGTAGAAGACGACTTCCGGCAGCTCAGTTTGGTGAACAAAATCAAGCGTGTACTTGATGAGTTGCTAATGCCGCAGGAGTTAGAAGATCCGCTGAAGTTAGTGAATCGATTACGTCAAACAATTGAGGAGATTCAAAGCTATCCAATCGAAAAGCGCACAGTGAGAAATGGTGAGGATGCTTGGAACTGTGTGCTTCAAATGTTGGAAAAGTTGTCTTGCGAGTTGGACCACGACATAAACCACCCGGAACATTTCATTGAAGCGTTACAGTATGGCATAAGAAGTGTTATCGAAGCGTCAAGCGCTTCTTTCGACCAGCCAGCAACGAAGTTTGTGTCGATTGATTCCTCTCCTGCTCAGGTTATTTCAACGTTTCCCAGTAGTTCCAGCATCCTGAACATTGATCGATACGAAGCACCGTCGGTGTCCTTTTTGAAACCTAGCACATGGATCGTAGTTCGGATTGTGTTGTGCCTGTGGTCGGCCATCGTGTGGATATTGAACCAGATGAATAGTTTTTGGGACTTTCTAAACAGTCCTCCACTGCCGCTATCGTCCGAACGCTGCGAGTCCTCCCAACGGTTGATTTCAGAGGAAGAAAGGCGCACCTATGAGGTTGAGCGTGATCAGCTTAATCAAGCGACGAACGTATTAAGAATTGCGCTGGAAAGATCTTCCCCGCGTGCATCGGACTCGGAAGAAACCAATCGCACGGTGAACGATCGTTCGATTGAGATGTTTGCCCACCTGCTAAACCATGCCGGTAACATTGAGCTGAATCATTCCGACTCCCAGCACAACATCCACCTAAAGCTGCACGCGAGCATATCGGGAGTAATCGAAAAACAAGAAACAGACGAGTATTTGACGATGGCGGGAAACATTCGTGACCATGAGGCGAACGTGGCTGTATTTTTCGAAACCCGTATCATCGGTATGGAATCGTTGGCACAGGTTGAATCGATGATGGAAAGCGTTACCAGAATCGAGCGCATATCGGATGATATGGGCAATGATGAAATGCTATCAGATGAAACGATTGTATATTCCGTTCCAGCAAAACAACACGATGATGGGGAGGAGGTTGTTAGTGAGCTGATTCGGGAGATGGTATCGAATGGGAACTATGTGGAACCAATGCAGTCGGTCAGCACGGTTGAGCCGGAACAGTTGCTTCGGGAGATCAAGCATTGTTTGCAGGATCTGTTGGAACCGGTGGCAACAGCCGTATACAACATTTACGATCAGTACGCACGCGACGGTGTTGAAAAATTGCTTTCTCCCCTGAAGGACAGATCGGAGCAACCAATTAATGGGGTGATAGAAGAGCACCTAGCGACAAAAGACGTTTTAGTTTCGGATGACAGTGCAAACGAAGTACAAAAAGCCGATGCAGCGAAGGATTCACAATTAACCGAACCACTGCAACAGTTACTGAAGCTTTACCAAACCACAAACGATCGCCTTGAAGTGATTGACTCCGATATTACGACCCTCCGAAATAGCGTACAGCAGTTGATTAATCTACAGCAGAGTCAACATAAGTGTTCTCCGGATGGAACTAAAACTCTCCAGAGTAAAGAGCGTCGTTCGCGGCGCAGACCTTCCTTTAAACCCCCTACGCTTCAAGCACCATGCAAAGATCCTACGTCCAAGTGTCCAATGCAACCAAAACCGCCTCTGTTTGGTCTGAGTGGTGCCTACTGTCCAACGGAAATATACTCCTGTCATCCAGTGGCACCGGATGTGCTAATCGTTCACTGGAGAGTATTGGACGAGAATATTCTACACTCCATCGCAGCTTTCGAGGTATGTCTTTTGAACATTTGATTCACACTGAGAACTTTCTAAGCATTCAGAATTCTTATCTTCGCAGGTCTACGTCGATGATACTCTGCGTTCCATTTGCTTTTCGAACAAACGAAGAACGGCGTTGATTGGCAATATTGATCTACAGACACATCACCATATTGCACTGAACGTAAGAATTCAACCAGATTCGAGTGGAGCAAGCAAGACGGCAGCACAATGGGCACCTGCATTCTTCCTTTATCACACGTAAGGTGTGAGGCTCATTGCCAATTCCTTCATGTCTTCATCTCTTCTAATATTTCAATGATTTGTTATCAAGGACGAATAATAAAAAAATATCAAAAGAATTTGTTTTTACGAATTTCAAACTAGTTCCTTGCCTCCAGAATAGCGCCTCCCTAGTATAGTAATGTACCAAAAATTCCAGAGGGAACCTTAATTTCGGCCTCGGCCAGTGGACGTCTCAACGTGCCATTATTCTAAACCAAAAGCCATATATACCAGTGATCTTCAAGGAACATCTCTCCTGAATCTCTGGTTGTTACATATTTAAAGAAGTAAAAGAAATACGGCACCATATCACTTTTAATTTTTATTTAAACATACGTTATGCCGTACATGAAATCGACATATTAGACATGCATTCTTTATTTTAAAAAAAGGTTTGTGTATTTACAGCGAACGCGCACCGATGATTCCACGCACAGGAACCACGCATTTTGTAATGAAAGCAAGGGACGGATGTGCCCAGACACGGAGGTGCTTCAGATGAATGATGACGTTGACAGAGGTGTGATGAATGGACGACGATGTACTCAAATGCATTGGGTAACTGTAGGTTCTGCTCACTTTCATCGACGAATTTTTACGCACGGCTCACAACTCCCTGGTCGTAAGAACCCGGGATGGCACTCGGGACATCGTGCATTTTCCCCGTACCACGTGCGCGTAGCAGCAGACCCAGCGGAACTCCCGCGTGATGACGCATCGTTTGGGATTTTCACCTGGAACGAATCGACAGCTTCCGCGTTTGCGTACTGGCCACCTTTAGCGGCACCGTCCAACGGGAAGGTAAAGTCCGGGATGGCAAACTGCTGCCGGAGCTGGTTGTAGTTATGCTGGGGTAGCTGGAGTACCAGCTTACTTTCTACCTCTACCCGATTTTCACCGAGATTGCCCGTCTCGGAGGAAATGGAACGTGCCGTCTGATTGTGTTCACGACCCTGTCCACCATCGTGTCCGTGGTGTTCTTGGGAGGCTGGGTTAAGTTGAGCGATCAATCGATCATCTGCTGTTACATCGTCCACCTTTCGAGTGCTCACGGGTGGTAAGAGTGAATCGAGAGGACCTTCCGATCCCGCAGCTGGTGCACCGGGAGGTTCGAGACCGGGTGGATCCAACCCAAAGGAAGGTACTGACCACTTCCACTGGTAGTATATTGGAGGTCCTTGGGTAGTGGCGTCGTCATAAAATACGTACTCTTTGTGCGGTGGTACAAGATCGTTGGCAGGCTTCGGCACACTGAACGGGCGTGGAATTTTATCCTGACTCACGGCGGACGGTCTGGCGACTGGAAGCGGATCAGCAATGGCCAGCTTATCGATAGCTGTCTTTACCGGGCCGGCGGAAGGTTCGTTTGTGATGGGTTGACGTGTGTAGATTGATTCGCTTGTATAGCGCGTTTTAATTTGATCGAAGTTGGCCAAATTTTCATAGGGTGGAAGAAGCTCCCTGGACGGTACGGACACTCCCGCTGGAACTAGTAGTGGGCGCTGGTTCGCAAATCGGTTCTCAAACAATCCGGCCGTTGCTGCTGGAGGACTAAAAAGAATCGATTTCGGTGGCAAAATAGATTGGCGCGGATCGGATAGATCTGGGGACACGCCACCACTGGACGAAGATGGTTGGAACTGTGCGGTTTGTGCACCAGGAAGTTGTTGAGTGGTAAGAATGGGTTGTTTCGCTGTACGAGAGGATGTTGCTGTTGTTGTTGTGGGAGGTTTCGAGGTTGTCGGAGAAGTTATTGTACTGCGCTGGGTGATTGGGACTCGTGGTCGAACTGTTGTTGTGGTCGTTGGCGCACTTGCAAATGAAGAACCTCGTGCCACGGTGGTTGGGATCGTATTAAGATTAGAATCAGCCGTTGGGATTGGTTGTTGAATCGAAGAACGTTGCTGGTATTCCGTCGGCGTAAATGGAGGTTCATAGCGTCGAGAAGGTGCCTTTACCGAAACGGTTGGACGTTCGCTAGTCGTAATGGCGATCGTTCTTCGACTCTCGTTCTTATCCTCGTCACGTTTGGTCTTGACTCCAATTTCCTCCCGAGTCCCATTACTACGCTGCGTTTCGTTGGATGGTTTGGAATCTTCCTCAGCAAATCGGGTACTCCAGTGAATCGGTAGTCCATGGTTGCTTGCACTTTCCTGGAAGATCTCTGCATTCGGACTGGTGGTAGTGCGCTTTTCACTCTGACCCTTTCCAACGATGGTGGAGCTTGAGGAGCGGGAACGACTTTGCGTATCGAAAATTGCATTCTGTCGCGCAGGTGCACTCGACTGGTGAAGAGATAGAGAGGAATAAAAGTTAAATAAGAGTATTGTATAGAACATACCAACCATGTGACACTACCTTAAAGAAGTTCTTTAGCGATGGAGCCCCAAAATCTAGTGCATCTGGACGATCGAGAAGATCGGGCCTCGGTGTCCGAATCTCGTTCTCTTCCTCCGGCACAAATGGTTTATCTCGTTGACCTACAATGATGATTTGTTTTGTACCCAGTACCTAACGCGTCTTCGTATTCTATTTCTTACCAATCAACAGATTAGCCGCATAGTTGCTTTCCGCCTTGGAGCAGTTCACCATGTACCAGTGATCACAGATGAGCATCCGCTGCTGGAACAGTGTCGTATTGGGACAGGCGTAACTGAACTGTCGTCCGAGCCCGTCGCACATATGATAGATCTGGCAGCCTGTTTCCACATCCGCGTAATAACCCGCCGCCCGTCCAGTGCAGGAAAAGCTTGTTCTGGTACCGAACTTGAACGAACCATCGTTGAGCGGTCGAGACTGAAAGCGAAACAACAAGAAAAAGGTAATGTTATTAACCGATTCGATTTAAGGCGCTTATAAAGAAGCGTGAGAGAACAGCACAGTGTTTGAAGTGATTTTCCAACTGCTATGGCTTTTATCGTGTCACGGTCATGACACGGGAACGATTGGACTCCATTTTAAAACCTCCTCTTAATCAATAGCAACTACGCTTCGGCGGGTGTAAAAAGTAATTAAATATTTTCTCTCGAAAAGTGATTGATGCGCTCAGTGTTGCTTTGTCCAAATTTAGTTGCTTTTTTTCTTCTTCGTTTCCATACAGTCCCCGGTAATGTGCCACAGACTATTGGTTAATGAAATTTTCATCTCATCACTAGCATCGATTGTCAAACGAACAGTGTGCTGGTAGATTATTGGGAACCAATGTGGCAATCAGTAATTATTGTCAACACCATTTCGAGGCGCGAAACAATGATGATCGCTTGCAGAAACTGTGACCGATCGAGGACAAAGCTAACGATCACATTTGCCACCCGAAACGTGTTGACAATCAAACAGAAGGTGTTGGGAAAAGAAATGGAAAACGCGTTCCGAAAGAATTTTATCGTTACGATCGCACTATAACAATTTGAATGAAGATGATTCGTTTTGAAAACTTGTTATAAGCTAATCGAATGACCTACATGCAACACTCAAGCAAGCACTGAAGAAGCTTCACGAATGTGTCTCACTCAATGTCCACGGACTGGTGGATGGTTTCCTTTTGTACCGAATGTACCACTTCTGTGGTCACCGTGCTGTTTTGCCGAAAGCAAACAAACATAATTACATGGGTAGTACAAACAATCTTAGCCGGCGTTACCGTGAATTTGAAATCAAATGTTTTGCTTGGCCATTTAATGGCGGATGACCCTGCCGAAGCGGGACGCACTTCAGTAGCGGCATGTTGCATAAATTATGCTGCCTTTTCTAACATAAACTTACGCGAACTTCTACATGCGGTAGAAAGCAAGTAAACCGTACCCATCATTACGATCACTCGATCGGATCAGAGTAAAGCCCCCGTCAGCCTGAGGCGAGCCCGCAGTCGTTTGAAAGTAAGTCAAGTGAAGATGATCCTCTTCAGCTGTACGGTGTGAATTGTTATCCTGACTGAATCATCATACTCATCGACCCGAATACAAGTGAAAAACAAACAGATGGAATTAGTGTTTTTTTTTTGAGTATGGCACCAGTGCCGTTGTTTTGGACATAGAATTGATTCATTGAAATCGATCGATTTTGCGTTCGCTCCCACGTTGTGGGTCGTGTACACTGCATGGTCAAGGACGTCTTTGTTCGTTTGTTATTCAATTACAGTTTGACGTTATTTGTTTGATTGGAGAGAGGACTGCTACTTCCGTGTGCGCGACGAGGGTAATCAATTCATAAGGTGTAATAGAAAAATTACGCTCACTTCACCTTCCTCAAGCTCAAATTGTTCATTCAATGAATACATGGGGCGTTCAAAACTGAAACAAGTAGTTTAAAGTTTCAAAACCATATACTATACAAATCCATTATTTAGCATATGTAAAAAAGAAGAACTCCTTGGTTCATAATGAAAAAAATAAAGATCTCCAATAACCTCTGAGCGAAGAAACAGGAGTACACAAATGCCGGCGCGAACCGAGTACCGGTATACCGAGTGTCGTCGTTTTCGTCGCTGTCATCGCTACACTACGCCCTTGACATTAATCGATCGGGTGTTGAATTGAAGTTTAACAGAGCAGAGTACTCACTCGTGTGGCTCGTGTGGCTCGTGTGTAGCAAAACAACTGTCAATGGATGTATGAAAATCAAAGATCGTTGTCTCGCATGCAGCATAGTGCGGCAGCTGTTTGAAATGTTAGGTACTGCGCATACCTTTCGATGCGCCTCTTTGTGAAGAGCATCTTGCAAATGTTTTTTGCTTTGGTTTCCAAAGGTGACAAATGTCTCTGGTGAAACATGACAGGGAAATAAGTTAATAATTTTCGCGATAAATAATGGTGACAAAGTTTTTGGCTGACGTAAGCGTTAGATGTGTCAATGATCAGGTGAGCTTAGAATGGCTATATTTAGTGACATGAGAGACGTCACAAGATTTGATGTAGTGAGTGAATCATTATGTTACTGTTAAACTATCACAGTCTGTGAGGTGAATTTGAGTTTGGAAGAAGAGCTGTGTGAATCCCAGTGGCAGGCCTTTTAGATTTTTGGACTTCACAGCTAAGAAGCTTATCAGTCTTTTTAGAATGACCAAAACCAATCCCCCAAGGGCCTCGTTTTTGAAGCTCATCTTGAAAAGCTGATTATTAGGGGCCACCTTTGAGAGCGGACAGGATCTCCATCTTGAAGATATTATTTATTTGAGGAAAATCATCGACGTGGACATCTATTCGTCCTAGGATTTCTTGACCAGATTACGTCTAGTCAGGTCTGACTACCGGTGTAGGGTTACAACATCCATTTTGCTTTGGGCTTCCAAACGCCTCAATCCGCAAGTGGCCATAATCATTACTTTTGCTATGATCTACTGAGCCTCCTTGAGTTCATAGAACCTCATGTCCTCATGAGCCTTAGCTAACAGGTGCTGGTAATATTTCGTATTGCCTACAGCGTATGTGACGCTCTGTCCCTACACTCGGGTCAGGACATAGTTATTATTGATATGAAGATCTTGCAGAGAATGAAAGCTGTCAAAATATGCTAGAGTGGAATAGTGAAGGCATAAACGATAATTTATTCCAAAGTGACGTACATACAGATGATCGCATGATCTCTTCTCGGAATAATCGAAAACCTCTCAACCACAATTGAGAGGAAGATGCTCAGAAGAGTGCGTTCACCTGTAAGAATAACAAATAGACAGCAGATGACGATCGATTGTGAGCAGGTTTAAGTCATAATTCCTTCAGCTTTGGCTTTCAGTAGCTTTGGCCTTTCTTCGAAAACCACAGGAACGGTAGCGAATTTAAAACTTACAAGAAATGTTACCTAATCGCGGGAAATTAATTTCATTTCCTCATTACTACAACCACTTGCATTTGTTGAACGCTTCCTCAAACTCAAAATGCACGTGGAATCTTCTTTGTGACGCCTGTTTCTATTGACGCAACAACCAACCGAAAACAAAATCAAACAAAAACACATCACCTAAAAAGGGGATTCCATTCCGTGTTGGTTTGAGAATTGGTTCGTTACATTTTTATTGCCAATTTCCTGTCCGGTTCTCATCCCATTTCGCTGTCTGTCGCTGGAGTGAAAGAGTTTCAATTTTGGTTTCACACTTCACCACGTGCAATTCCCGGTACAGAGGCATTCGGGAAAAGTAATTTAAGTCCAAACGTTGGTAGCTAACAATCGGTGGAATCATTTCGATCTCGTGGAATTACGCGGACAAATGGCGAATTATTCAACCGATGATGATTGATATTGATACTTTGAACGTTTCATCATCGTTGTTGCAAAAACTCCTTACTGAAATAAAATAAGAAACGCGTATCTTTGAGAAAACGTTCCTCAGTAATTCATTCAATAAAGTTTCTTCTTTCACACAGAAGTATAACTCCACGTAGGTGGCATTAATGACGCAGACTTCGAACGAGAACTGAGCAGATAACAAGTGTGTCCGCCGTTTGTTGACGTTGCTTATTTGCCAATCCGATTTCTGCTCAGTGAGCTACGGCGTAATGTTCCGACATTGCCGAGTGTTTTCAATGTTAACGAGCGGCCACCGACATGCAAATGAAGCGATTGAATGAATGTTGCGTAAATGTTGCAAGAATCCGTTTCGGTACGCCTCCCGAAAGTGTCTGCACGATCGACACGATCGGTTGACCTGCCGTGGTAAGGAGAAATATCTTTCGCACCGTTCCAACTGCAACTGCATTCCTTCTACTGAATGCATCTTCTGCAATTCGGTCCATCGTTTTCCTTTCCTTAGGTTTTAAGGTGGTAAAGAGTGCTAAACGAAACACAAAATCAACCAGAAGCAGAAATTAAAACACAAAACGGTGTCGGAAAAAGTGTGCGGAAAATGTGCTCCACATTGTATCGCCATCTCTGTTCAAACCGAAGATGGAACTCTATGTATGAGAACTCTGAACAAGACCACATTTGCAAACAATGAGCACAATTGTCGTTGCTACCGGGGACCAAACCATGCCAAAGCTGAAGAAGCCCCTTTTTCGGTTGTTTTGTTGAGATGCTAGAGAGTTACCTTCCCTCGAACGTGGTCCAAGATTGGAAGTTAATTTTGTTTTGATTTGGGTTCGTCTGGTAGAAGAACTGGCGTATGGCGTGGCCCGCATAAGCAAGGAACCAAACAATCATTTAACACACAGAGGCAAGTGGTTGGCTTCAGTTCCTTCGTTTCATGCTCTGTCTCCATTTTCAGTTGTCTCAATTCTACGGGATCAGCTGACCAAAAGTGGGTTAACTGTCTGAGTCCGTTCGGGGGTTTGTGTCGTCATCCACGGCAATGGCATTATATCACCTGGATAATGGAATGGGAGAAAATTGATTGCCACAAATGGGGCATTTGTTTTTGGGCCGCCTGGTTCGCCCGTACGGTCATCTTGGTGAAGGGTATAGGGAGTTTGTGGAATGTGAACTGAATTTTCACACCCCCGGAAAATTGATGCTACCAGCGTCATGGACACGACCGTGTGTTGCCATCGATCAAGTGTATGCGAGTATAAACAGATGATCATTTGCAGAGCTAGGTGAGCAATGTTGCTGGACGAGGGCGGTATAATAGTATGACTTCTTTTATCTCAGAAATCTTTAAACTCATCTGTTGATATTTAAAAATGGCCGTTGATTACTGATAATTGGAGCATAGACTACGGAAGTTAAAAAGGACGGTAGGGAATTTTTGGTTACTAAACAAGATTCTATGCTCTGTTGTAGGATAATGAGGATGTGTGGGGATTAGCAGACAGACCCACTTACTTTTATCTAAACGCTTTGCCGAAAGGTGAAATAGATCTTGCATGTGATTGAATCACTATCTGGAAACCGATTACTGTTGGATATCGGAACATTGTGGAATACACAGCTCCTCTTAAATCTTTAAATAGTCAGACAATTTACAACAACTTCAACCACTCTAAAAGATATAAAAATCAAAAGGATTTCACTAGCTTGAGAAATGACCACATGAGACTACTCTACAAAAATTGAAGAAGGAAGTTGCTTATCACGCGACCATGATGAAGAATGAGGAAAATCTGTAGGGCTTTTTTAGAGACAATCGACTTAACAGCTAAATATAGGAATTTATTTTTAAATTTTATAAAACTTTAATGAAATTCAAATAATTGTATATTGAAATGTATCTATGGTAGTACCGTTCTTATCGAACCATTTTTGGTTTATATTAGAAATGCCAAAGAGGCTATTTTGTACTACTTGTATAGTGAAAATTATTTTCAATATTTTATATTAAATTCTTCTTAATAAAAAAAATCTCAAAACTGCACTTGTAATTATCGAACCACGTAGATTCGTTGTATAAAATTTTGTGCATCACTACGAAACATGAGAATAATGGAAACAGTTAAGTGGAAGAACATATTTATTCGGATGACATTGATGATAATCGTAAAACAAAAAGATGCAGAGTTGCTTTATCTTACCATCTAACCCGATGCTTTGATTTATTCTCCTTGAAATGTGGAAAAGTTTATTATGTTGCAAACTCCGTTCTATGCTTCTACTTCAAATCCAACGCTCCTTATCTAAGGTCATCCAAACACTAGGCTAATGACGCTAATTATCTAATCAAACATTCATCCTTGATTTGTATTTTCCATCTTTCCAACGAACAGGCAGACGCCCCAATCGGGGCGATAAAAGGGCGCCTTTGCAGACTGAGCAGTTTTGCGCAGCCGAAAATAATGCCCACAAGTTTCCCACACTTTACCGAATGGCCAATCTTAGCCATCAACCCGTGACCCAATTTACATGCCCATCCGACACAGAATGAAATGAAACGAATCCATCTCATCATACACTGTGCCCTGTCATGCATAATTGTGACGGACGGACAGTGCCAGTGCGGTAGGAATACATTTAAATATTGTACTCGAAATGTGCGCATTTTGGACAGTGTGTTGAGGAATCGGTTGGCCAATGTGTTTGTGGCTGTAATCAACGTCACCATCAACTGTGAAACTTGTGGGGTTTTCGTAACAATAATTCCATGCGCAAATTGTGATGCTATCTATGCGGAAAATTATCTCCCCTGATGAATGATGATTCCGTTACTGTTTAAGATCGAATGTGGAAAACCCACAGCGGCACAGAACCCGTTCCGACATGAATGTGCCGCCAGTTTTCCACCGACAGCTGCCGGTTAATTGCAGACTCTGACCTTTGGTTGGGTTAGATCTAATGCAAAGTGAAGCACTCGCATGCCGGAAAAACGTAACCGCAACATGGGCTGGAAACGAAATCAAAGCCGAAACCTATTTCCCACCATTTTCCATTGTGACCGTCGGTGGTGATGATGATATGGTTTGCCCGCTACCAAACTTTGTCTCGCGACGCCTGGAAACTAAAATGGCATCCGCATCCCTATTTCCCCCTCGCTTTGCAGCGGCTCAAAGGCGAGAATAAACGAAATCGGGCTGCAGCCAATCTTGGAGGTCAGCGAGAGCGAGAACACCAACCAGTAAACGGTGTTTCGGCACGACGGAAATTGGACGATTTCGTAACTCACTTCCTTACTGAAGTTGTATGCTAATTGAGCGCGAGCGTTAAATCAACTGCCGGTAGCAAACGCTAGCCAGGGCAGAATCTCTGGTTTCGGGAAGGATAATTTGGCTGCGGACCGTGATCACTTCCCGGCAATGGTTTGACGGATAAAAGGGCGCATGTAATTGAGTCGAAAGTTATTTATGACCGCAGGTCTTGTCGATTTCCTCTACTCCCGTTCGGGTACGGTCACGTTTGAACAGTCGTGCGCCTGGCGCATAGAAGCCGCACAAAAGATCTAGATTAAAAGACCGATTGTTCCGAGTCGAGGTACGTGGTCCGTTCCGGCAAACAGACCTGTGGCAAATTGGACAAAGTCAAAGCCATCCGCCGACTGCTCGGTGGAGGGGAAGTAATGACTTTATAAATCTTGCGCCGCGTCTCCGTCCAATCTGGTGGGTGCATAAATTATGCTAGCGAGGAACTCTCATCCGGCCACAGCGTTCAGGCAACGTGTTGACATTGACGACCCAAAAGCCATCGACGGTAAACAGAGGACAATGTACGAGAAGTGTGCGACTCGTTTTGCACTCATAAATGGATGGAAGGAATCGATCGATCGATCAACTACGATCTGATCCTCTAGTGCAGAGATTCTCATCGTGCGATTAATTAGCACCGGTCACGAGAGTATCGCGGCGAGTGACTCACATCTTGAGACCATTCATTTGGTCACGTTTGTGCACGATTGTTCAATATATGGAGCAAGGGCAAATGGTGTACGTACAACGGTACACAATAGCCGTTATGAGGCTGATCTTCATTCCAGTGCATTCCAACCTAGGCTAATCCGATTGTCAAGGATTTAAGCTCAAGAGTACACACGCAGTGCACAGGGTCTGGTTTGGAAGCGCACGAAGAATTTGTGCAAACATAATAGCGCCAATATTTATACATTTTTCAACAATTGTCGAGCGGCGCGCGCAAAGTGGATCGATTTTGGTGGATTGCACCTTGCCAAATTAGTTTACGACAGATGTCGGATCAGTTGCGATGTTTCGAACCTGCTTGTACGCACGTTTTGAAAGGTTTGTCGATTTTTTTTTGTGTGTGGAAATGATTTGAATCTTGTCCAAAGCCAAGGGCAAACATTTAGAAGCATTAACGTGTTGAAGTGTTAGCAGATGAAATAGACACAAAATAGGATAATGAACTGGAGTGGCCAGATGATTGATGGTAGGATGTATAGAGTTTTTTTTTATACGGACCAATTTGTCTGGGAGGCGGAATGATTTAAATAATATAATTAAATTTAGAGTTGATTGAGATTTAAATTACAACCCATGTTTTACGTCGTTTTGACTGCTTATTATTATGCTCATATCTATTTGGTTGTATCTTCCAATTTCAATTTTTTATATTTGTTTTTTTTTGTTATATGTATTGCTAAAAAAAGAAAATAAACAACTAAACTGAGTGATCGATAGTTATGGAGTAGGATCACAATGGAAGATATAAAAAAAGATTGGCACACCAAATAAAGAGAAGGATATGAAAGAAGAGTTAATTAATTTCACAAAGCCGAAAGGTTAATCCTGTTACGTGGGAGTGGAATCGAATTCAACTCCAACCCACGACTAGTGGTGACAAAAGATTATCGCAGAACTCGCGGTTCAAACTTCTCGATAAATGACAAACATTTTAAATTATTTTCATTCACTACTGTGGGTTCATTTGTTAAACTAAATCAATCGTTTGTTTTTTCGATGCAAATGCAAGATTTGTCAATATTCTACAGCAGTTTCATATTCCTTCACATTATTAATTTGCAATACAGAAAAATGCAACCAATGACGCAAACAAGCCGCAAAATAGTGGGCGAAAGAATCTGACCATTCGCATTTCGGTGATCATTAGTCTTCCAACGGTGTGATAATGATGATGATGAGGCTCGTTGACCGATTCACAATTGGTTGCCATTTTGTTGCAATTCTTTATTTATATTTTTTTTTCATTTTTGGAGGTTTCAATGATCCTCAGAGCTGTTGATGGAGGTAGACTGACGTGCGTTCAGTGATGTGAACAGGTGAACTTTTACAAACCGTCACTGGACGATGATAACTTTGTCCAACTTTGTTGATGACGCATTGCCGGCAAAGGTCGTCTAGTATCACGACCGCCGATTGGCAGTGGCCCGACATCTCTCTTGCCCTCCAAAATGGGCTGATTGTTGATGGTTAAACGATTTCCTTTCCTTTCTGCACAGCATGTTCAGCTATGCAGGATGCGCTCGGTTATTGCGCGCACACGCAGTCAGATTCGGTGGCTGGATGCGCGAGAGAGTGTGAACTTGCGGCAGATGCGAGCAGGCTTTATTGCAATCCCATTTTTGGCTACCACACAACCGTTGGAATTGGGAAAATAATTGGCAAAACATGAAGGTTTTCGCTTCGTGCCAAGGTTTAGAATGGTTCAGTGCTGTAAAAGGAAGTCTTGGCTTCGCATGTAGCTGATTAGTGAGATTTGGCAACGATTTGGCGAACGGATCTTGGACGGATTGTTTGATGAGTTAATTTGTGCGATTAAATGCCTGAGTCGGCGGGGTTTCGGAATAGAAAATAGAGGAGTTGTTCGTGATAGTTCATTAGCAGGATGAACGTCAGTTCCAGTGGGGTTTTTTGTTTGTTTTCACCCAGGAATTTATTTAAAAGCTTGCGTTGCATAATATAATAAATTCATTTTCAAATTTTAGCACCTCGAAAAGTTTTTTTTATCATCTTAACACTGATATGTTGCATTTTATTATCAGTTTACAATGCATTTGATTGTTTAGTTTATTCCTGTTGAAGGAAACAAGCAAAAAGCCTGTCGCTCTGCGATATTCTCATTTTTATTTATGAAAATGTAAAAGACACCATACGGTGAGTGTCAATTGCTAGATTTTGTTCAAACATGTGTTGTGAGTTATCTTTAGCTAACGCGTTTCGTAGCATTCAATTGACAACCATCTACCCGATAACGCTTGATGTTTTATTTCGGTTATGCCACACAGGAAATGTCAAACAAAGCGTTTCATTTCACGGAACCACTGAGGTTGATGCTGTGAGCGTATGTAAATTTGTGTAATCTGCAACGCATCTGATGCAAATGCGCAGAGAAACGGATAGCTTGCGCACGAACGTTTGCTGGAGGGATTGGCTGATGTGCATATATGCTCACGCTTGCATCGCCGAACTTTGACTGCATTGATCATCCCCCAGCTAACACACACACAGACGGGCGAATAGTTAGTAACAGGCCTGGTAATAAAAGATCAACCATAGCCTTGGGCCAACGAAACGATCTCGTGCTACGTTTGATCTGCATAAAAGGAAATTGTTGAAATTGGAAACCAATTCGCTTGGTACGCTCGCATCCAAACGCCGAGTCCACACTAGTCACGGTGCAGTGAATGCGCGGCAAAGCCATTCTTAAGCAATGGTTTAACTGCAGTTGGAAAACAAAAAACCATCCGATGGTCGAACAATGTAAGCCACGGGTGGAAATCCGGCGTCGCGGATGCACTAAGTGGTAACATCCGGTACACGGCCCACCGCATGAAATGGCCGCCGAGATTTTCTGCCTAAAGTAAGTGATCTGTAAAATGATCAACAACAAAAAATACGCAAGTACTCCGTTACTAATGCGCCAAGAAGCTTCTGCTGGTGGATACATTGTGCGAAGGTTTATGACGGAACATGAATGCGTACGGCCATTTAATTGCTCCCGGTAATGTACTGGTTGCGGAGACCAAAGGTCCAGAGTTCGTCTATTGTCCGGTAACAGTCATAGGTCAAGGAAAGTGTGCCAAGTAAGATAGGCCGTGTACCGTCTTTATGTGTTCTTCAACCGGCCGGGTACTTAAGTACATTTCGGTCTAATTTATTATACATTTTGCGTCTAAAAGGTGCAATTTTGTGTGTGCTCAATTACCGGACGTGAATGGAGACGTATCGTAAATGACCATCCGATCACTGATGGAATGAGTGTTTTGAATAATTTTTCAAATTGATCAAATTGAAGATCAGAACATTTTCCTGTGCAAAACTGCCCAAAGGCCTCCTCATTTATTGGGCTATTCCATTGTTGATTTTTTACTTTTTATCTACATACATAACTCCTAACAAAAGCCCATAAAAATCTTTAGAACCAAGAAGTAAATAAATACCAAAAACATTTATTTTATCGAAGAAAGTACATTACTCATAACATTCTTCATAATCAATAATTCTTTACAAAATGTTCAGATGACACATCCAAATGACAAAGAGTGACACGCGAGTGGGACGCGACAAATGGTGTCGTTGGCTCCAATTAAACGTTCTACCCAAAAACCAACACACCAGCCCAAAGTGCTGGTATATCCGGTTCCTTCGTCGAACCGGTGGGAGGATTCGTCCGACACCCCCAAAAACGGTCACCAACATTCCAACACGCTTGGCCTGTGCCGCCATAATTCTATCCCAGAGGACAGCATGGGCGCAAAAGCCGAGATTAAAACAGGCTTACTCATTCGCTGAACCCATTCAACCTCGCGGGAAATCACCCCAAAAGCGGTACCATGGATGGACAGCTACCACCGGAGACTCCCAGTGTGACGCATATCACGTGGGTATTATAGCAAAACCGGGTGCAACTGTAGAATGGAAAGCATATAGGCGCTTGTCCGTGATTAAACTTCAAACGACACCAACACCCGGACAAGCGACGAACCCGTTGGTTGATGGATTTTTTTTTCGTTCCAAAAAATGTGGAAGGAAGATCTCAGATCGGTGCTGAGAATTAATCTTTTTTTTTTGTTCTTCTTTAAGGGATGTTTCCCCGACGGATCAAACAAGGAAGCCGACCCGGTTCGGAGATTTAATCGTATTTACCCGTCCCGAGGTGGTGGATTATTTTATTTCGTTCACCCGGCTCGAATTGCACATATCTCGTTCGGACCGCCATTTCCGTGTCGGTGTCAACCGAGTTTTCGTACCTCGTAAAGAAATCATAACTAAAACTTCTCCTTTAGTCCCATCCAAGGGTAGCCTGCGGCTACGCTTAACCTTTCGGGCATGGGAAATGGAAATGATCGAGTTTTGCACACATCTTCCGCGATGATGCACACAGCCTCTCACTGTTTGCCGAACACCTAATTCAATATCTGTTTATTCAAACAACCCATCCGATGTGTCGATATGGTTCGATTGGTGTAGACACACTCGAACACCGCAAACAATCGATAGGGATGGAACGCAAGGTCACACGAAAAAATTAGTTACCACACGCGCCCGTTAAACGCACCTTTCAGAATGAATTTGAAATAGAAACTCGCTTCGCGTTATGGTAATTCGCCGTGCCGTTCCGGGTGGGATGTTGGTGGAACGCAACCCGATACCTATAGCGCAATCCACCAACGGTGTGCAAACAGGAATGGTGAAGACGCCGCGGTTCGCAAACACGTGACCGGTGTGGTAAAGTGAGGATGTTTGTCTTTGCCAAGCGCTGTGGAATGGTTATTAATAAGTGTAGAACAAAGGATGGCATCATGCGGAAACTGGCAGGAACTCGATTTCTGTGTGTCCACTTTCGGGAAACATCGCACCAAAAGTTGAGCACTGAATGGGGACAAAAAGGTTTCTTAAACAAAATTTTATTTATTATCAGCACTGTCGATGCAAAATACTGGTTTCTGAGTGTATACCCATCGTGAGCTATTAATCAAAACGACTAAAACGGCTTAAAGTGTGCATCAAATCACAGCCTTCGGGGTTGGGATTTTGCGTCGTTACGGCAAGATACAGTAAATCGATCGAGCCGCATCACACAAATCATTCAAAGTAGCTAGCCCTCCCCGAAACAAAAGCAACAATAAACGATAGAACATAACGCAGTCAATCAGGTTGCACATTTCGTGATTAACCTCGCAGTGCTTGATCATCTACAAAAAAAAGATTTAGACACTTTTGCACGGAACGGGACAAAGCCCCATCATTAGCGAGATAAACACCCACCAACGAGCGCGCATCTGCCACGGTAAAAGTCCAAAGGCCACTCGCATGTGAGTTAATTGACTTACAGGAAATCAAACGTGTTCGGCAGGATCGATCGATGCATAAATTGCTCACAGCAACAGCGAGGGTGCTCAGTACATCGTGTGATCTACGATCACCAGCACTGTGGCAGGATCGAACTCACCAGCAGCGTCACGTGACCCCTGCGGAATGCGGATTCGTTCGCTAGACGCTTGGCTCGATTAATAATAACGATGCGACGGCGATCATGCTGTTGACGAAGATGATATTAATCTATGTCGCTCAGGAAGGTCGAAATTCGATCAATCAACCGAGTCGGAAGTGAAGGAAGGAAGAGCAAACGTTTTGGGCTCGGTAGCATATTATACGAACGCATAATTTGTATAGCACTGTTGGACGTGGTTCACACCCATCTTGAGGCGATCCTCGAATCTTCAATAAACATTCTCACACGCCACGCGCTAAAGGAAATGAACGTCAAATGGCTTTGAATGTCAAATGATGTCTGGAGCTGTAATAAAAAAACAAGATCGCACCCATTTTTTACCCCAACAAACCTCGAAATTGCTCCACTTCAGACGATTCCGAGAACGTGAACTTATTCAGAACCACTTCTGAAAGTTTGGTAATATGGTCTAATTGGGGGAAAAGGTTAACTTTCTATGGTGTCGCGTACCTTAAACAATTGTTTTCAATTGCAACATCTGATTGGATCGCGTTTTCCGCATTATCCATACTTTGCCGATGATGAACTGGTTCCAAATATCGATTCTACAGAGTTGCAAAGGGACAGGTGCTAGACACTGCCACGGAGATGTACTCTGAGGAGTACAAATTTAAATACCACCCAGACGGAATGGATAGGAGCGGAAAGAGACCGCTATACCTCTACATTGAACCCCCTGGGGAGGTGCTAGCTGCTCACTGCAGCATTGCCAATGGAGAAGCGACGACCGCGTACTCGAATTGAAAATGTCAAAAACCTACACGAACTCGCGCTGCACTCTCGTTCGGTTCGTATCCACCCGAAGACGAATGGTATGTTTTGCTTCTCGAAGTGACGTCCAAACACGCACAAGCGATAGTTTTGACTGCTCAACGGGAAAAGCATTACTAATTAACTGGAAGATAGAATGGAATGGTTTGGTATGTAAAGGTAAGCAGCCTTTGGACGTTGATCTTTATCCACCAAGCGCAGAAAGATCAACGATAACAGTAATAAACCACGACAGTTGAACTATAAAGTGGTTTCCGTTGCGCAACAGTATTACTTTCCCCTTTTATTTGCTGCTGTATTAAATGTGGATTGTAATATTTTTCCCATTACTAACGCAAGTTGACGTTCGGCCATTCGTTGCGCTTCATCTCCATCGCTCATCCTGGCCATCCGGACCGTTCTCTTTAGGTGAGTTCTCACCTTACAATCGAACCGGTCGTAAAGCGAAGATGTTACCCAAGCGGAGTAATTCACTACCGCCGGCTGATCTCCACCTTGCTTTAACCGTACCAAAATCACAAAACAGCTCGTCAACACTCGTCGGGCAAGAATGTTTCGATTGCAAAAATGTAACAAATTGTTACCCAACATTCATCTGTAACGCCATTCCCTTTGGGTTGGAATTTGTAGGAAGGACCCGCGGATCGGACCGGTATCGAAATTCTTAGCATATCTCGGAAGATCTCCCTGCGCGAGGTAAACGACTTACGGGGCCGGGGATGCTCGCGATCGTGCTCCCGATCACCTTCGTGCTGCGATCGAGCGAAATCCGAAGGGTTCGTCGCTTGTCGTCATCGACATTTGCGCGAACATTACAACGGTGCTCTGGGGCACTCCAGAGCTCGTGAATGTAAGTTAGATTTTCCCGACTCGAAAGCACCTCATGTTAGCAGCGGATGCAAAACAAAAGCGGTCCCCTTATTGGGGTGTGTTTGTCCCATCCCGCGTCCATCGCCGCATCCTTTTTAGTGTTTAAGCATTAAAGTGGGTTTGCGCAGGAATTCTTCAACCCTGAACACTCATCGGCTAAAAACACTCAGCGCAAAAAAAAGAAAAAAAGCAAAAAAATGGGTTCGAACGATGAGCATCGATGTGCAGTACCACTTGAGAATATGGTGTAGTGCACAATAGTCCGCACAAGCGACGAACCTTTTGAAGTAAAAAGCTGTCGTTTTTTTGTGTTTGCATGGAAAATCCAATCAAACTGCTACTGAAGATGTTTACGCAGTAAGCAAATCGAGTGCAATTAAAAACCCACCCGCGTGAGTGGGCTACCGCCGTATAAAAAGCCCTTGGCGGTGGGCTTTGGGTAAAAATTGGCAACACTGTTTCAGGGCCATTACTCACGTAACGCGTCAGTCCATAAGGCTCGGTGTTATCGTTACGTTTGACGTGGTGGCCCTGGATGTGTCCGCTCTTCCGCTTCATCGATGAGTTATTTCAACCGACTCTTGAAGGCACAATTGCCGGTATAAAGCGTCTCGCCATTAGGGAGCGGTACAATACCCTTGAATGTTGCAAAGCATTAGAATTCACGCGAGTGACAAGTGGTTCATTAATTTAACGCATTCGGATGCTGCTCATAGACGACCTTTCTTGCCAAACGCTCATCTGCCAGCTGATGAGTATCATCCGTTCGCGCCGTTCGTATCATTCCAAACCCTCTGAATGTGATTGTTCCGATTTTCACTGCGATGTTGCGCTACACGATCAGGCCTGATGACATAATTCCACTAAAACAGTCAATTGAATGTCTATCTTCATTTTCGCATTCGCCCGTACGTGATTGTTTTTGTTTCTTTTTTTTCGCCATTCGAATTTGGCACATTCCCGTTGACGCGCGGGAACGGTCGTGCTGCTGGGCGACGATTTAATGATCCTTCAGTGAGCTTTTAATGAGAAAATGATGAGCTTATAAGCATCGCGCAAACATCAGCCGTTCGATCGATCGACGAGCGTAAAACCAACCGGGTTGGGGGGAAGAAAAACAAAATAAAGCAAATCAGCATTCCAAGAGGAAAGAGCTTCAAGCGGCAAGTCGTCTCAAAGACCCAAGCATACGGAATTCCAGCGAGGCTGTTTGTTTGTTTGAACGTGACGACATGTGGCAGACGGTTGGTTGGTTTGCATTTGGGGAGCAAAGTTCAGGGGATATCCCGGATTTCCCACCAGGGTGTCGTGTCGATCGATGCACGAATTTCACCCACAATGCGATTGACTCAATGGGGATAAGCAATGCAGAGATGCTACACCGTAATCCATAGCTTCCCTGAGCGGTTACGGTGGCACTCGCTACAAGGCAACGCAATTAAGACAGCGATCGATGGTAGGGAAGTTTGATCATGATATTTAACGGCTGCCTCACGAAGATGATGTTAGTTGCCGTGACAGTTTTTGTAGACGAACACGGGAAGATAAGGATAATTTGGATGGCTGTACGTCTGTTGTCTGTTGGCGCCCTTTCTGGTGACCCCCAGCACAATGCTAAGAGATGTGGAATTCGTGGAAAGGTGATAAAAATAAGCATCACTAATTTTATAACAACACTTAACAGGATAGATCTGTAATTTTTATTACTCTTTGTAATACAAGAAGCAATAGAATTTATCTAACGAATTTTTATCACAACAATGGCACACATCTGGAGAGTAAACTGAGAAGATGTATAAAAACTATTTGTCAACGACATCTGTCAAACGTCATAAGAAAAAGTTGCTTAACCCCAAGTCAAGGTTCGTTCCTTTTCATTTTTACACCTTCGCGATGGCTTCTGGTAATCAAATCTCCCGGCCGAATGGAATTGGTTACGATCGTGACAAATGACTTATGACCAACGTGGTACACCGAGCGAAAAGGGAAAAGGTTACCCAAAATCAAGCACATGCACGTGCTTAATTCCTGCTGACATTAGCAATCGTACGGGCCAAAACTTTCGCTGCCATCTGACCGGCCCGTATGGTGACAGGATCAACGGCAATCTTAATGCGCGCCAAAATTGGGCTATTTATACAATTCATTTATTGAGCTCACTATCTAGCACACCTCCCAAAACGCCACGTATGCGCAAACGAAGCGAACGCATAGATCACGCAAAACGCCTCCATATAGTGTGTGATTATGCTGCTTTATGATGGGTTAATGGTTGAGTGACTTTTGACATTCTCCTCGCTAGCACGTCTCCCATCTTTTTCGGACGGACATTGCGGATCGATCGTTGCTTTCTTCACGCTACACTCTACACAGCTGTACCAGACCGGCTGGCGTTTTATGCATTCGAATATACGCTGTATCGACCGTACCAAACGTCATCTCCCCCAAAAACGGAACATCGCAAACATTAGCATCGTCCAACCGGCCTGAAGCTCCTTTGACCGTGCACGTAATTCGCTGGCTAGCCGCAAGATTTGCGAATCGTTTGGGCGGTGATGGAATACGGAAAGGTTAGAGGAGTGATCCGGGCAGAAGAAGATGGCAAAAATCAAGACGCACACTCATGAAGGAGCACCAAACAACATGATTATTAATATATGTAAAATTACGTTTCAAGCGCAACGTAACAGCTGGGACGTGGTTTAGCTGTTTTTGTTTCTACGTGGGATTAGTGATGTCGGGTTGCCGCTAAGGCGAAAATGAAACTATACCACACGAAAGCACTGAAAAGATGAGTCCTCACGCGTCACGGACGAACTCCAGGAAGCGAATCGATTTGGGGTTTCGTGTGATGAAGAAATCACACGCACGCTAAAGTATGTTTCGATTTTTTTTTATCTAGCTTTTGCACTTCAAAGTAAGCGTCGAGGTGATTTTTTGTTTGAGGTTATGCAGCTAAATCCGATACCAGTTGATAAAAACATACAGACAGAATAGGTTAGTATGGCAAAAACTAGCTGATCACTTTACGCCTAGTCATCGTTTTATTATGAATGAACCTAATTAGGCGTTACAGCGCTAGGAGATGTGTTTCAGCTTAAAAATCGCTTCAACGTCTCAGTTATGCACCGATAGTAGCCTCATCGAAAATGAAATTAAAAGTACACATCAATACACAGCGGACGGAAATCGGGAATATATTGGTTTGTTTTAAAATTTCAACATTTATAATATTTTTCAACTAAATAAGATACTTATATATTGAGGCAGCTCCAAAGTTTGATTCTTAAGCGCCATAGTTCTTGAGGAAAAAAATAACTAATTAAGAAAAAAATAGTATAATAACGGAAAATACATACTATTTCTCTATCAAAAATGTTTTAAACAACGTTTAATATAAATATTTTATGCCATCGTATTTTTATCCCGGCTGTATGCATGGGCTACATCCACTGTGCAATGGTGGCGCGGTTTAAGTATTTACTTTCGCACAAGTCTTTCGTATTTTTCTGCATCTAAAGTGCATATTAACTTTTTAGATAGTGCAAAGTGTGAATTTTTACGAACCACATAAAAAATATGATTAAATAATATGATGAGATGGAAAGCATTCCCGGAACGGGTAAAAAGTTTTATGCCATCGCAAATGTTACCGAAAAAAAAAGACATAATCAATCGTTAGATGATGGAAACTATCACTGCCAATCAGAAACCATGGTAAATTTTTTTTGGTGAATTCAGTTTTGCTCATCCTGAAACCTGGGAGCTTTTATTTCCATCACTGGTCAATGGATTTCAACCGTTTACATCATCGAACGATGGCAAACCTTTTGGCTCAAAGCTGTGGTGTGTGTGTGAGAGTCGTCAACGCAGCTTCCCTACTTTCTGGCCCATCTTGAATGCATCTTGAAAGCCAACGCTACTCCTGAAGAGCGTAATGAACATCAAAAAGTTGCTTCAATTGTTTTTTTTTCTTCTCTTGCCTCCATCACATTTTCATTTCATTTCATTTCGACAAATAGCTACTGCCTTTGTTCCAAACCATCCCTCCATCTTCACTATCAGACGTGGTGGATGGTGGCGTTACTGTTTCGGTTAGCTTAAAACAAAACGCTATTCCCTTCCGCGATCAACACCTTTTGTGCCTGACCAGGTCACCAACTGTCTCGGTTTCTCTCACTCTCTCGCTATCTTGCTGCGGACTGATAGCAGAAAAAAGGGCCGTTTCGCGCCATTATTCCACGAGCACGGGTCAACCACTCGGAAGGGGTGACCGATTGCACACAGCCGTGCAAATGAAAAAGTGCATTGTTTTCCCGTGCTCCATCCGATTGCGTGGTTTTCGCATGTTTTTTTTTTGTTTCTGCTTTGTTTTTGGATTGAGGGTTTTCTTTGGCGGTGCATGCACGCTACCCTACCTGCAATCTCGTGAACCTGTGAATTAGACAAATCACACACTTTGCACGGTTCGTTTGGGAAGGCAGTTCGGAGGGCTGTAACTGAATCACGTTTGAGTCGAATGAACGACATGGGTGGTTCGGGTGACAGTGTACAGCAGCATGAAGTAGATTGTTACAGTTCCGTGGTTGACGGAAAAACAAAAGTTCACCAACGAAACGATGTGACGAAACGGAATGCTTAATAATGGACTTGTTCGAAAACCCAATTACTAGCCGTATTAACCCCTAATTTGATTTCTTTTTTCTTGTTGGGAGTTTGTTTTTTGCCCTGCCTATCAATAAATCATAAGGGATTGAGCTAGGTTGATCGATTGCCGGTCATTCTTGATATGAAATAAGTCCTAGTGATCTTGCCTATACTTTTCTACCGACACTTCAATAAGATAGACTTTAAAGGAAATATCCATTAATTGCGTAACTTTGGTAAAGGCAAGTTAGCTTTATCTATCGTTACACGCAATAAGATATTCCTCAAATCTAGTGCATTGTTTAATATGCCTAGTAAAATATATTGATTTGTGAAACTTTTCATACAAAATCTCTACTTGTTCTTTAGTGCGTTCATTTGTGACTGCCATTTTGCAAGCAGCTAATAATTACTGACAGTTCCGCATTGGAGTGAGGAGATCTTGAGGAAGATTGACTTTACCTCCAAAATCTGATAGCCAGTTTTATAATTAACTTCTAGAGAACTTCTGATTATTTCTGGATAAGGGCAAGTTTAAGATAAAGTTCTGATTAACTTGGTTGTAATAAGTTGTAATATGAAAGACATTGTATTTATTTAAATCATTTAAAGCTAACCAGACTAGACTCATAAAACTTGCACAACCTTTTTCTTCTTTTAACATCCAATGAAAAAGAGAACTAAAAGTGGGATTTTAATTAGTGATAGTTAAATATTATTTTTTTAATTTACCGGAAGTGTGAAGAGGGCGAAGAAATCGTAACATAATTATTAGAAGGAAACGAAAATTCTCAATCTTACAGTTGCGTAAAAAATGAATGTTCCCTAAGAGAACACTAAGACCATACGTTTTTAACATTTAAACATTCCCCTTTCAATTTCATTGCTCTACATCGTTGATTGATTTCTTATTGAACCAGTTGTCGGCCAAATCATTCACGCTAACGAAGCTTCAAATTCACGCATCTTCTTCATCAGCGCACGGATGTCGATGGTTCCGTTTTCCGGCCATTTTATGCTCAGCCTTGTGCGCTCATTTCTAGGGATAAAACAAACATCGAACAGGTTTGTGACGGTTGGTGTGCTAATGTGCGCTCTCCGACCTTTAATAATTTCCTGGTCAGTGTAACCCGTCCGGTGCATTCTTGAACCTGTTCTACCAACAAGCGCAACACATCACCCTGCCCGAATGCTGTTACTGTAGATCATTTGATAAACGTGCAATAGCGCTCTCCAGTTGGGAGAGACGCACTAATTAATAGCCCATTTCCATTCATTTCTCACGGCGCAAAACGATCCGTGCGGAACGATAGTGGGCAAACGTCAGCGGGTTGAATACTCGGAACCGGGTTTGTTGGAGATGTTTCATTAAAATGCATCGATTATTCAACCACTTATTTTTTTTCCACCGGCAAGCCATAATGTTCCGACTAACCTCCAAAAGGTGAAATGGTACGAAATGATTGCTTCCTTCGTTCGCTCAATAAATCAACAGGACACTCCCACCCGTTGTGTTGGGGGATCAATGAAAATTTCTCGGGTACCGCCTCCCCGAAAAAAAAAAGTCTCCGTAAGAAAGCACCTGGTGGATGGAACGGAATGATAAGCAAATTTGCCTATTGAAGATACCTGATGATCAACCCTCCCGTCAAGCACGGGCGGGCAACAATAATGACTTTATTCAGCTGAGCGATCGATCTGGCAGCTCGCATACACGGAGGGATCATGTCAAAATCAGTCAATTTGCACAAATCGTGTAACGTGTCTATTCACTATCGGCAAAGCAAGATCGCGAACTGCACCGCTTGCAAGCCGAGGCACGCCATCGCTGTACAGTGTAATGTGACGCTCTATACGCACGAACTCGCACAATTCGCTTGGGGAATGGTACGGTGCAAGCAAAATAAACACCGTACGAATGTCCGAATGTCCGAACAGTGTTGTTTGATTAATCTTCCAATGCGATCTTGTAAACCATTTTTACCTCGTTCGCGGAGCTCGTTAGAGGCTTTCTTTAATTTTCAAAATGGACAATTTAGGAAAATATTGTTATACCAAACACACACACACTCCATTGGGCCACTCCGCAACACATTTCCTACCAGCAAAATGGCACCCATCCCAGCTACTGGATGAGATCGTGAGATCGTAATTTAACCAAACTGTTCCATCCTGGCCTTTAACGAGTTGCTTCCTTCTTCGTGGCACCTTCACCGTACCTGTAGTGTTGTGCCAAAAAAAGAAAAAAAATACACCCGGTTGCATGAAAATAAATGTGCCGGGGTGATGCGCCGATAGCATTCCACTTCGATCTTGATCGCCTGCCTTTATCGATCGAGCCCTTGCCCATGTGCTGCTCTCAGCCGAAACTGGCGGGGAGATTCCGCTTTGGCACGATCAAACGAGCCGGATGGATGGGCAACCGTCTGGAAGCTGGTGCCATTAAATGCCACTTTAGGCAGCGTGTGCCACCAACGAAGCACCCGACGACGAGGCGATGTCTTTCGGCCGGTGGGTTGGCACATTCAATTGGGAGTTTCGTTTGATTGGGTTGATTGAAAGCGTGCTCAAAATTGTTTCCTTAATTCAAACGGGCTATCCCACCCGCTTTTGGTTGAGGTTTTTTTTTGTTGGATAATTTTGGGATATAATTTTAGGACATTGGAGAGAAAACGTTTCAAAAATGCATTCGATTTATTTCTTACTGCTTTACTTATTGTATATTTTACCACTGTCAATTATATTGTGTTGTGTAATTTAATTTAACTTCATTTGTTACGTTTCTTACATCTTGTTACGCCTTTTAATAAGTTTAGTTCTTTAATTATAAACACATAATAGACGACGAGCCTGAGAATGTGCAGTTTGCAAAACAAACGAGTGGTCTGGGTCAATATGCTCTTCCCGCCATCGTTGTAACGAGCTGCATTGTTCGCTTGAATAAATACTTCACATCACACATAAAGAAACTTCTACACTCCACCAAGAAGATCCTGTTTGCTCTCCCAGTTTAATGACTTGTTAAACACATTTACTTGCTTGTTTGGACAAAAAGTCCTTGAAGGACTAATGACCCTGTTTGGAATAAATTATCCCTACTGCGTTTTAATGTCTATCTTCCAATTTCTAACCCAACGAATGCATTATTACTTCCACCATTAATCCACCAGAAGCTTACGATTTGCAGCGATTAATTCGTCTAATGACTGCACCAGAGTTCCACGATTTTGATTACCGAAATTGCATTTCTGCCCGGTCACGCACTCACTTTCGTTTACCGATCATAATTTTCTCATCGACTTACCAACACGACTAACTAGCCCCTAGCGCAGTACTGTCCGAAGGCGTTACTGTGTCACGTTTATTTACCTTTTTTTTCTTTCGGCCAGAAAAGCCATACAGCCCACGACAACACACAATAACGTGCCCAATTCCATACGGCACGCAATTCACACGCCGTCTTATGTAAAATTATTCAACTGTCTCTGCACTATTCGTTGGAAGTATCGAAAAACACAGCCAACCTTTGCTGCATTTTCCTCACCTTCCCATTCCGGGACGGTTTCGCAGTTTCTGCGTACAAATGAACTCATTTAGTTCCACCGACACGAGTTGATATGTTGAAAAACATTCATTTTCTCTTCATTTTAACACCCACGCGTTTATTTTTTTTCTTGGAGGTGTCGATGACATAATGCGGTAAAGAATGAAAGAAGGAAACCCATTTGTCGTGTTTTAATATTGTCCGGTGGAAAATTGTTCTACTGCTTTGACATTAGTAAGACTATAGCGAAGAATATGAGTCATCTGTGCAAGTTGTCTCCCGGACGTGGCCATTCCAATGATACTGGCGCCATAACCTCCACAACCCGTTGGAGGCGTCAGTTCACCATAAGCCCACGTACGTGTGTCGGGATCGAGTCCGAAAATGGAAGCAACCCCAGCGAACCGTGTTTGCATACGAGAACCGAAGCCCTTGGTGCTCTAACAAACCATCCATGCAGTCCGATCTGTTGACCTTGCGTTGGATGGCACTAAGCGTTCATGCTCTCGCCATCACCTTTTAACACAGTCAAACAAACTCGTTCGGTATGGTGTGAGGAACCTGGTAAAAGTTGTCAGTTTACGACGCTAGTTCAAATTTATCTCCAAGCATTAAAGCAAACAAGTTCCCGTACTTTAAAACGGCGATAAAATGGCAGCTTCGTGCGTGTGGTTCGATATGGAATGGAGTACCTCATAAGTCACCTCATAAATTCAACGGGCAGGGTTCGTGGCTTGTGGCGCAAGTGGATAAAAGTCGTTCAAAAGTCTTCATAGCTACCCTATGAATCATGACCTCTGATATGGCCTTGACGCCGTAGAGAAATTGTTTGCAATTACTAGCTCCAAACAGATCTGGAGATGATTCTACGAACCAAGCATAAAGTTCAAACCTAAACTGACGGTCAAGATAGTGTCCGGTGTCGAAAGAAATCACCTTATAAAACACACTATTCTACAAAACCCCGAACGAAAATCCCATGATGTCTCACCGATGTTAGTTCCCCGCAGATCACATTCCATTGGTTTGACGCAAAAACTTTGCACAACCGTCGGACAGTGTTGTACTTCACTCCCTTTTGCCAGACATACTCGAGACGTCGAGTCTTTGCATCTTTGAGTCAACAATCGATCGAGCTGATCAGATCGCACGTTGACATTGGTCAGCAAAACGAGCCAACCGGTTCCACCCCGACCGGCACCACATTAAAACTGCATTCAAAGATAGATCTGTGTTACACCCGCCCTGGGGGCCTCGTATCGCGGCGAGTAGAGAGAAAGAAAGGTCTCCAAAGGTCTCAACCACCAGTGTCATCGGTTGGATCTCTACACCCCGGGCGACACTACAGTAGGCAACGGATTCGGGACACGGACATTATGTTGCACTCGCCATCGCTCCATGCTTTGCTCGGGTCGTCGCTGCTGCAATTCATTCACAAGATCAGGTCAGGGACTTTCGAGGCACCGAAGAAAACGGGCGAAAAACTTGATTTTCAAGATATGTGTCCAGGCTTTCTTCGTTGTGTGAGTGTGCGTGGTGAGGTTTCGTGCTCCGAAATCGATAAAATATCACCCCTATCGAAACGCGGTGCAAAAGGTTAGAAAGCACTAGAGATGATAACCGCTCGAGATGGTTCGCTTGGTTTGTTGTCCGCATCAACGAGATGTGCGTGTCACGGTGTGGTGCAATTAAGGGCGTTAACAGTATGAGCGTAAGCATCATCAAATTTACAAACCATTTTTTCGTAAGGCTTTGAATATTCATGATGCAGTTAGTTCAAGTCGATCGTTTTCAGTTGATTGGCTGTCTGTTCGAAGTTGCTCTTATGTGTTTAAGCAAGATAACGTTTCTTCACAAGATAGCGATGATGAAGGTGGTTGCGAAAATGATAAACTCTGTTTGGATGATTGACGTTCCGAGCAATTCATCCATACAAAGTAGAGATCTTTCTGTGTCGATCTTAATGTAAAGCGGAATTCCTTTTCCCTTTGTTATGACATTTCACACCTCGCGTCCTTGATCAGCTAATCACCGATGCAGTTTTGCAACCGCAAGGTGATACCAAGTCGCCCCGGCTAACAACCTTCAAACGAGCGAAACCGCAACACACAATCTGCGACTCGCGGTACGCACAGGGTCTCCCGAAAACGGAACCGAGCGATCCATCGATCAATCGGCCACATTATGCAACCGTAAACACCCGCGTAACAGCATCATTTATGCTGTACGCCGATTGATTTCCGATCTGGCATTCAAGATTTCAACGCCGATAATGCCGATCGACAATGCTGCAAAATCTGCGTCTTGCGTTCTTACGGTGCGTCCCGCCAACTTTCGCCCTCCAGATGTGCGGCGCTGCGAATACACAATGCGAAATAGCAGTTTCATGTGCGCGACACGATCACCAAGGCCGCACTAACATCATCGGAGCGGAAGGGCATCGGAACGGAGCATAAATTATTCTATCGCTGACATTTCCGTCCAACCGATCACCACCAGTAACCCGGCGTTAAATCATCGTTTTGGATGGAAATTATTGAGAAAGCGGGACGCCAAAAACCGATTACGGTCCCTCCAATGAAAATGTCACCGTTCAGTAAGATTATGTTGGTCAATAACAACATTTATGACTAAAGCGTTTTGGAAGGAAAAATGTGCGATTTGGGATCCCCAAAAGGGGGTTAACTTACCTGTGACGAGTCATCCTGCGCCAACGTTAGTCCCAGGAACGTCAGCAGTGCGAAGGACGCGAAAGTACGCAATCTTTGTTGCGTTCCCATTCTTCAAAGGTGGTCTCCAAGGATTCTCCAAGGAATCTTTTAGCTTCTAGCGGATGTATTATACCGTGTGATTCACTCCACTACACTCACACGCACTGCACAGAATTGGTTTCGTCTGCACCACAACTATTCAGGTCAACTGTTACGAATGATTCAGAATATTGCACCTTCAAGACATCACTTTGGACGCGGTATGTTGTTACGTTGTCGAGCGCTAGTGACGAAGTCGATGCCGGATGCTGCAAAGATCGAATAGTTCCTGTTTCAGAATTCTAGCACAACCTCGTTGCCGCATCTCGCGCACGGCTATCCTAGAAAGGATCTTCGATTACACCACATTGACATTTAGCCCAAAGCGTCGTGCCAAACGCATCGGCACGCATCGCGATCGTGATTGTGCGTGAGAGCTTCGCGATCGCGTCGATCAGTTTACTATCTTGCCTGGCTGTACGGACAGCATCATCTTCGTTTTCGCGTTAAGGTAGCTACTCTCTCGCTATTATTTGCGACTACGCGAAGGTCACGCCGCCTGAGACCGTGCTGCAAAGTGGCAAGATCAACCGGATCATCATCAGACGCACAATGAGCAACAGAGAAAAAAAAAACACGCCGCTCAATTTCATCGCCACAAATCATAGTATTTAGTGGGTAAAAACTTAAAGGGAAGCGAAAGGGGATTGGTGCGAGGATTAACAGTGGCTAAGTGCCGCTTACTTCCACCGTTTTACGCAATCACAACGATCGAAGGATAATGATAGTGGCCTGTGTTTTTTTTTTCGTCGGAACAGAATGTGATCTTTGAAGACTTTTTTGTTTGTGGGTAGTTGTTCCGATCGCTCTCCATCCTTACGTCAGTTGCTTCTTCGTCGAGCGAGTTCCTTACTTTCAGTAACCTGTTCTAATAGGATTATCACATCGTTTGCTTGTTTGTCTGCATCAGTTAAATCACTCAATTACCCTTCCGAAGCGGATTAAGCTATGACAGGCACGGTAAAGAGTAGAAGCAAGTTTCCTAAACGGCTATATTCTTTTTGCGTATATACAATGGTTGGTTTGTGTGTGATGTGGTAAAAACAAACACACCATAACGCAATGTAAACGAAGATTGTTCCATATCCAATCAAACAACGTCCTATTTCGGCGGGCAACCCATCCATTTCACCACTGTATCAGGTCTGACATCTCGCACCCATCGGGGCACGGATATTATACCCGAGGCCGCCATATGCGTGACGAAACTCCAACTATCTTTAAACGCCTATTTGTGTACCGATAAATAGCTACGCATAGTGCGTAGAGCGAAAACGCAATTTGAAAATGGTTGTACTGCCCCCTCGGATAAACAATCCTCCCGTCAACGCAAACGGTTCATCATTGCTAGTGGCCACCCGAAGGACATCTTCGTGTGGTGGGCAAGGGCATGACGAAAGCACTCGCACCAACCGAAACAAGATACATCTTTTCTTAGCTTCTCAAACTCCACACCAAAAACACCGGCAAGTACCTTCCCCTTTGCCAAAACAATTGTCGGCCCGCTGGCAATCGATGTGGCACTGTGTAGATCGGTTGCAATACACCACACAGCACGCATTGCGCGATAATTAATCTTCAGCTAACCGCCCTCCCGGGGGTCGACCTGTGGGGTTAGTACCGAAACCTTTCCATACAACCGCTTCGCTCGCTATGAAATCAGATATCGTTGAATGATGGAATTAGTGGATGGGTCCGCGGCGTCGTTTCTTCGAGAGTTCAGCGGAGGCAGATGCCACCTTGCGATAGCCGACGAACAAACCGACGATAGACCTTCACACGGAAGTCGTACGTACGAACGGAAGGTACCGAAAATACGAAATCATCTCCACTGAGCGCACTGAGTGCATCGTTGACATTTGCGAGGAATGTCGGAAACTGTGCATCATTCTGATCTTAACGATTTCCTGCTACTTATGATCGCACGCAACCAGTCGTCAGTATCATGTGCACACTATCATTAGGTTTTTAATTGATTTTAATTTCGCGTCGCGAGCTACCGGTGTGCGGGTGTAGTGATTATTCTGGGAGGATTAAATGATGGTGCTGGAGAAGAGATCTCGCTACCCAAGGATTACACCATTCCTTAACGAGGTTCGTGTGTGGTTTTGAACGGTGTCTGTCTACCTTCACACGCAACTCACCGGTCATAAGGTTTGAAGTTCACGCATCGCATCCCAACCGAATGAACACCGGATGACCGATCTGCACGGGCTAATGCAAACAAGTAACGCTAATGACGCTCTCACCTCCATCGATAGATGAGTAATTCTTGGCGCCTTTGATCACTTCGGACGGTTGCATGCAAATTTTTTCAACATTTCCTATTGCTAAAGTTTTTTACTGGACAAAAAGAGGGACCGTATGGAGTTTGCTTTCACTGAACCGTTTCAAGTGCAGCAAACATAAATGACAGCTGCTCTTTACATGCCTCATTTACATTCGGCATTTGTTGGATGCATTAATCGACTAATGAGATTGTGAGATAAAAAGGACGCTGTGAATGTTGCAACCGGTTGGTAATCCGGTGATCGGTTTGGATCGATCAAGGTTACCTGCTGTTGCTGTTGTAATGTAAGTTCAATTAACAGAATTATTTCTTTGTGTGCACATTGAGACCTCTCTTCTGTTAGCTTTCTACTACTTTTCTACTACTTAGGGTGGCCATATTTCTCCCTTAGTTTTTTTTTTATTTTACTCGCTATTGCAACAGTCAATTTTGCACAAAAATTTGCCACTGATGTTTCCTATGACACACGCGCTAAAAGCTAATAATTATCGCGAGGCTATATGTACCTGTACCAACGAAAAATACTAGGTCGCTAAATAGACTACCCAGTCCTCACACCGTTGATCGATCATGGAACGATTTACAGGTGCTTCGATGTAAGCGCAAAAGTCATCTGTCACACTCAATAATACTGTAGAAGGAATAGATGACAACGAGCGACTTCATGCTGATGATCACTTCGTTGACTCGTGTAGAGGACACAGCATGATGAATCCATTAACCATTAACCTACGGCTTGTTACGATTTTGTACCCTTTTTAAGGAAACGAAGGAGAAGCAATCCTTCTGATGAAGAGCAAGGAAAAAACACCTAACACTACTACTGGATGATTGAAGGTTACACTTTTGTCACAGCTTCTTACTTTTCTACAAGCACGCGTGAGAAGATCATCGATCAGGAGTGATCTTTTATAGCATGTCTTGTAAGCCGTTTTGAAAGTCATATCTTGTTACACTTTTTGAGCACCATTAAAACCGAAAGTATATTTCCCACTGTCAATATTATTACATGTAACCATCGGAATTGTAAAACCATTGCTTCTCTGTACCGCAATGCTTGATCCGTGTTCCCAGAGGGCACGGTTGCGTAATGGGCGACCCAAATTGCGTAATTGGCATGCAGTTTTATCCTGCATTTGTGTCTTTATTTTAACAATGTTTATTTTTATGACCATAAGGTCCTCCCATTGTCGGTATCTGTTCGATGCGTTAAGGTGGTACCGTTGGGCGAAACAAGGTCACTCAATAAAACCAAATCAAACAAACTGTTCCACGGTAGTAACTTTTACTTTTGACAGTGTGGTAACATGTCCATCTTGTGGAATGATAAACTGCATCACGTTCATTATGCATAAGAATCTTATTTATCATGGGATCATCATTATCGGAACTTGACAATCGGAAATGTATTTTCTGCGTGTCGTATGTCGGTATGCAAAAACTTCGAAGAAAAACTGTTCCAAACCGTGATTCATTGATTGGGCCACACCTGGAGTACCCGGTTGACCTTGGCGAATGGATCGAAATTTATTAATAAATAATAAACAAGCAAAAAAATACATAACATTAATCACGTGGCACTCGAACGATACGACCCACCCGCCACCGGTGGGGTGTCGTAGGCGTTGACGGTTGGCAAGTGATGGCGCGCACCGAAGCCGGTACCACCAGTCAGCTGGATCTCCTCGCCAGCCTAAGGAGGTGCCATAAATTGCTGTTAAATTATGATGATTTTACCGCCGCCGATAACTTGCAATATGTCATAAGCCAAAACAACCCCGTATCGCTTTCCGAAGGCGGATCGGAGATGGGTGATCGCAAGTTGTCGGATCGTGTGTTTAGACGAACGTACAGAGATCTTCGACGGAAGGTTAACTACTGATTGCGTGCAATGCAAAAGGGGACAGTTCTACACTGCTCAGTAATTAACTGTAGCAATGTCTTTGAAGTTCAACTCGACTATTAGCTCATAATACTAAGCTACATTTAAAATCTTTCACAAACACTTTTTTTTCTTCGTCAACAGTACGGCACTCTTCACAAACGCCATGTCCAAAATGATTACTATTGCCCAATGTACGAACAATTGGACCTTCATGTTGGATTCCTCTTGTCATCTTCATCTGTCTGCAGTTAGGTACCCGCCTCGAATAACACTACCACCCAACCGATGGGGTGGTGGTGTAACGATATGCTGGTTGACAGATCGTTGCCGCAACTACCAACAAGCGTCTTCAAACGTTTTCAATCGAACACAAAGCGGCACAACACGAACCGATGGTAGCGATCCATCTGCACCTACTATGCATTAGCCGCGCACTTTAGTAGCTTCGTCAATTCGACACCCAACCCCATACACACACACACACACAGACACACACAAACTTCTCGTTTTCACACGCCTTAGCCATGGTGCTTTTTACTTCTTCTCCAGTAGTCAAACTATGCACTGACACCGGTGCACTGTTTTCTCTTAAATATCACGCTCGTAATCCATCTTCAGTTCTACAAGCGGGTCCGTCTAGGGCCACTAATCGATTCGTTCATTCCTGTTACTTTTACCCCACCGTGGCTGGAAATCACCCCACACCTGCACGGTAGTATCAGGGGGGACGCGTTCCCACGCCACCTGGAGGATGCACTTACACGAACGATGCGACTTGTCCGGTAGGGATATGCGCACGGAACAGACAAGTACGCGGTGTCGTCTAGTGCGACTGCTTTGGGGCGAGATTTGAATCATACTGATGAAGCTGTGGTTCGCCACCGTTTACCTGGCCGAACTTCGCGTCGTCGCGGGTCGCCACTATTGGAGGTGGAACGGTCGTTCGTCGATGACGTTCGGCGATGAGTGTAGCGGAAGCTTTTTACTAGGCGCTCTCATCTGAGGATCATGTTCTAAGAAGAACAACGGGTGTAAATGACTATTTTTTTAAGTTTTAAATTACTGTCTAATGAAATGCAAAAGAAATAACTAAAAATGATTGAAATAGAAATATGCCAATATTTTTGAGAGGTTAAATTCTAAGATCTTAAGAAAACAATTAAAATATTTAAAAAAGGTGTTTAAAGTTTTATTCAAACTCATTTAAAAAAATATTCAAAAAATTTATTGATTGAACAGCGATAAAACTGGGCCTTTCTAATGAATTTTTAAATATTTTTTTATAATTTTATTGTAGCATTCTTATAAGGGCTTTAGTATTTGATTATAAAAGTATTTGTACTCATACTTATATGGATACTTTTATACTTTCACTTCCTTAAAGATTATTTTGTTGATGGGCCTTTTTTCTTTCTCAATTATGTTCAACCAATAAACCATTTTACGACCCCTATCTCGTATACTACGCAGCACTCAACCGTGTGAGTTCCGTTGAGCTTTTCACCTCCATCTCCGAAAGCTTTCATGCTTCCCCTTCCATTGCGTGCACTCACGGATAGCGAGTGAGTGACCGGATTGTTGGAAGCACATTGCCGTACCCTTCGCCGCAGCATCTCTCACGGTGCGGTTGTTTGTTTTGATTTTCTCGCATGATTTGCTCCGCGTGACTGCGCGCTAAGGAAATGCGCTCGTTCAACATTCCGTACCATGTGCGCTCGCCACGTTTAGGTGGGTGCCCCGGCCGGTAGCTGCCCCGTGTGTCGTGTAAAGTCATTCGCCGCCAAGGCTTCTAATAAACCGTCTGACATTAAACGTAATGAGAGATGGTGTACGGGCGTTCTTGATGCCCGCAGGGTGTCGGGATGGGAGAAACATAATTAACACCCGTACATCCGAGGCCGGCCCGCGAGATGACATCGAATCGGAATGAAGACGTCCTTTCGGGGGGTGAAGTTCGATGGGAGGGTAACGACAATTGCTTTCTCGGCCTTGGTGGTGGTGCGTTTTGGGAAGAAGATGTTCCAACGGTAGGTTTCCCGTTTTCACTGTCGCTGTTTGTTCTTACATTTCTCAGATCCAATCGGTATGGAGATACGGTTGACATTAAACGTGTATGGATGTTTGTTTATGACCAAAACTATTCGAACTGTCTTTGACACAATCGTTAAAAATAAACAGAATATTACTTCATCGATATCTATTGCATCAAGGTTAGATCAAACATTAAATGGATTAATTTTACCGAAAATAATACTTTTACTAATAAATTTACTTTTAATTATACTTTTAATAATGAAGCGGCTCGGTGGTGCGGAGACATCGGCGCTGGTCCCTCACATGACAGACCGGGACCAAAATTCCATATGGACCGCTCTCCCGTAGCATAAACTGAATATCTTGCCGTCAGGTCTGGCCATCATACAATACGAAAAAAAATCTTTGAATAATCAATAATCATTTCTCTGATTCGCTATCGCCTGACACACGTGCTTGTTATATAAAAACATAAATTTACCAATTTTCAGTTCCGATAAGTAGTAAACCAGAGATACATTAAACACAAATCCAAATATGACCTTGTGAGAAACGACACCAACGATTTGATGTTCAATTTAACATCAAAAAATCCCTGTCGAGATGACAGCTAAATTAAAAGTGTGTCATATTTTTAAATACAAGTAGAATAGAATAGAACAAATATTCAAAACTATTTTGGAAATTAGGAATAAAATAATGTCCATGTATTTATTTATTATTTTTAACAAAATATTGAACATTTTGTTTTCACAATATTGTTCACAATGTTTTCGTAATACAATTTAAATAAATATTACATTGAGACGCGAACTCAGTGAAAGTTACTCTAAAATAAGACATACATTCGTCTTTTTACATCTGCTAAACTTGTAAAGTGTAACTCTTCAGTTATTCTATCGGCTCATGATCATTGATCATCAGAATAAAATGAGGCCTTTCCGAACCCAAGACTTTGATCTAATAAACCAATCTTAACGGCAATCTCTGCTCCAGGTGGCGTTCAACATAATCTTCCCGTAAAGCGAGATGCCCATCTGGAACGGCGCCCATTACACAAGTTTGTATAAATTAATGTTAATATATTATCGATCGATGTGTTTCCACCTAACCTAATAAACCGCCGCACTACGCCACCAACCAGCCCGATCGATGTGATAATCGACTAGCATCCGGTCAAACTCATCGCTCTCGCCCCATTACGACACGGCCATCACCGCCAGTCGCGAAACCTCGCGAAAGTCTTCCCGAGCGTCCGTCTCAATCGTCGGCGTGCTGGTGTGCGATCAGATTGGCTGCCTTTTCCGCAACCATATACACGGCCGCCATCGGATGCGCGGAAACCGGTTCCGGGATAACACTCGCGTCGACCACGCGCAGATTCTCCACACCGTACACCCGCAGGTCGGGGCCAACGACCGCATCGTCGTCCGTCGGTGGCCCCATTTTGCAGCTGGACGTGAAGTGGGTCAGCGAGAACGACACGGTACGCACGGCACAGCGCCAGTAGTCGTCAGAATCGCGCTCGTGCTGCACACAGTTGGGTAGTGGCGCTGCCCACACGGTGGCTCCGTACCGGCGCATCTCCTCCGTGTCGAGGACACGCTGCACCTCCCGTATACCTTCCAACACTACGTCCACGTCCAACTCCTCGGCCAGATAGTTCGGATCGACGACGGGTGCATCTGTTGGTTTGGCACTGCGCAGACGTACCGTTCCCCTAGACAGCGGGTGCAGATTCTGCACGATGATCGTGAAGTGGTTCTGCGTCTCGAGCGGCCGATAAACAGCCTCGTAGATATCGTCCCGCATCCGCACACTATTCTTTGCCGTAGTGCCCTTGTCCACTGCAAACGAGCTGATCAGATTGGTCAGCTCAAGTGTTGGTCCACGTCGTCCGGCGAGGGTTAGATTCGGATAGGTGACGAGCTCTACTGCAGCCGGCACCGTCAGTACGCCCTTGCCCTTGAGGTACTCGTAGAAATTCTCGAACGTTGGGATATCGCCCGGAGCGAAAAATCCGGTACCCTTCATCACGATCTGTAGCCCCGAAAATCCAAGATGATCGTACAGTGTTTCACCAACGGGAAGATCCTCGATCACCGGTATGCCGAGCGATTCCAGATGTTCGCGTGGTCCCACTCCAGACAGCATAAGCAGCTGCGGGGTAAGAATAGCTCCACTTGATACGATCACTTCTTTCCGAGCTCGAACTTCAAACTGTTGACCGTTCCGCGTGAAACGAACACCTCCGGCTACTTTCGTTGTTGGATCGATCAAAATCTTCGTGACTAATGCACCGGTCAGTGTTTTCAGGTTTGTACGTTTCTTCTGGACAGGTTGCAGATAGGCGTTGTAGGCTGATAGTCGCTGTCCCTTCGTCATCGTTGCTTGTACGGGTGAAATTCCAAACTGAGTACGTCCATTGTAGTCTACAAGCTGATATCCGGCTTCTTTAGCCGCTTCCAGGAAGATGCGCGCGTGTTCCGACCGATACGTGGATCTCTCGACCCGCAACGGACCTTCCGCCGCACGGAACTTTCCGTCCGGCTTCTCACCGATAGATTTCTCAAACTTGCGGAAATATGGCAGCACTTCATCGTACGACCATCCATCGTTTCCGGCCGCTGCCCAACGATCGTAATCGTCACGATTTCCGCGCGAAAAGATGAGTCCATTGATTAGTGTGCTACCACCGACTCCCTTGCCAATGTCTACCGGACAGCGGCCATCGATCGTGCCTGAGGAAAGAAAATAAATGGCCTGAAGGAAGCTCACCAAAAGCACCGAAGTAGATCACACGGTCACACATACCCCAGCAAGCATTGCGTTGGGGTTCGCTCAAGAACTTCCAGTTGTAGGCATCGGACAGTACGGCCAACTGGAACCCGATCGGGATATTGAACAGCTTCGTACCATACTGGCCGGCCTCTAGCAGCAGCACCCTCCAGTTCCGATTCTCCGACAGCCGGGTAGCCAGCACCATTCCGGCCGTTCCACCACCGACCACAATGAAATCATACTCCTCCGAATCGAGCACTTCGTTGTCTGCGCGATAAGGGAGAAAATAAAACGACCATCGAAAACAAAATTGGAAAAATCACAACACGTGGCTTTACACCCGCGTTCCGACCTACATTCCGACCGTACCTTCCGTTGCGTTGCGCGTCTTCGATCGACTGAGCAGTTTGTTAAACTTGTCTAACCACGAACCACCGCCAGCAGAACCCAGCTGGCCACAGCTGGGCTGCATGAGACAACCGAGCCATAGCACCAGCAACACCGAACCAATCGTCCACCATCGCACATTCACGGCCATCCTAACGCACGCAACGATCGACACCGACTAACACCGAAGGCCCCAGCCGAGACCCGTTCTTCCCCTATAATCCTGGATGATTCGTACGCATCCGCGACTTCTTTCACTGGTGCTCCTGCTTTCTCTGGCGCGCCCTTCAAGGTGGCGCGTACAAAACAGGTATTTCTTCCGTTAGCGTTTGTTTTCGTTTTCGGTCCGTCGTGACCCTAATTTGTGCTGCCGCAAGTGCGAAGGATCGCCGATCTGTTCCGCTGCTATACGGAAGAGAATTTAACACGGCTGCACACTGTTCGTCACTTACTTTTACTTCACTCGAAACGAGCTGCCAAAAATTACACTTACGACGGTGATTTAAAAACAAAAAAATGTCAAGTACACAATTGACCCACATTTTTGCGTCGCCGTTGGCTGAATGTATTTTTCGCTCCTTCGTTGTGTCGTGTTTTATCTTTTACCACCTTTCGCATTCTCTCTGCTACGGTGTTGCGTGTATTCTCTTGCTTTACTTTTTATCACGCTGCTTTCTTCTATGTTTAGCTTGCTCTTGCTCGATTGTTTCGCACCTTGTTCTTTTTTTCTTCACTTTAGTTTACATTTCTTTATACCATCCAATCGATTCGATTTGTTTATTTTGTTCGTTCTTGTTAATGCTTGTATGATATATTTAGCTATTTTGTTTTTGTTAAAATAAAATTGGGTTTTTACATATTTTACAACATTTGTTTGTGCTGAATATTATGTTCCTAAATACAACACGTATCTCAACTTGTTATATAGAAAAAATCCTTGAATATATTTCAAAATAATGACAAAATAGGTAGAATTGATGTTACGTGAAATCGTAGAAAAATTATTTCATGTGTTTTTGCATAATGTTTTCGCCAAAAAATAGCAATGTTCTAAAATGTACTGCATATAACTTAACTACAGTCCATAACATAACTATGATGTTATCCAAGTGTATTTTCAAGATATTTAGAAAAAATTACTAAATAATAATTTAATAATAATAATAATTTAATTTCAAAATATATGCTGGCCTCCGCGCGAGATTTTTAATGTGCACGTTTTGGTACCAATGAAAATGCTGCTTAAATAATATATCAAATTTTCTATGTTTGTAATAATTCGTAAAAAATATCCATACTCTACAGAAGTAAAATGTAGAAGAAGTGATGTTTCAAATAGTGAGTTTAAAATAGTGAAATACAAAATATGCTAAATATACTAAAATTATACGAAACTCGGAAAAATCTATTGATTTGGACATTTCTTCAAATGTTTGAGCTATTCCCAAAAAAATTAAACAGCTTTATAGTTATGTTATAGACTATACTGAATAGATCACGATTTTTTTCATATCTTTTTGAATTAGCGGGCAAATGTAACATTATGGTACACACCGTTTTGCTTGGCGATCTAAAACATCATAAATCTGTCGGCAATAAAATCTGTCAAGGTCATACACACGATTTTGGTGATATTGGAACACGCTAATCAATCCTAATCCACCCAAGGTCACCCAGCTAGATCAATCTGCTAGCGCTCATAATGGGAAAGATATTTTGATTGAAAAATTGACCGTTTGTGGTGCCGCTGACATGTAGCCATAAGATTAGATTTTTTTATTGTTATAGTTCCCAACCAACCGATAGGAGCTTACTCCACCGTGAAGTATCGATTGGCTAACCAATAAAATTGCTTCGAATGATTTACACGGCGAGCGTGAAATAGGAAAAACTCACCTGCGACCGTACACCGCTTTCCACGGGCATCGCTCAACCTTTAGCAGCCCTTTTTGAGGGTCATGAAACTCTTCCACCGGTGCCGGGGTAAAGACGAACCGTGAAGCAATCGGGCATCCCATGATCCCCCTTTGGGGTTTTTTTGCATAATGTCAAACGCATAATGGAATTGACCTGATTTTTGCACCGGCCCGTTCACTTTTCCACCCACGGAATATAATATTTTGCCTTTGCGGAGGGTTAGTTTTCCCAGCGGGTTGGCCAATGATCACTTCCCAGCCCATGCGCTGGTTCCGCGAGTGCGCAGTCTCTTCCTATCGCGAGCGTAGCTTGAAACAATGGGCGATTTATGCAAACGCGCGTTCAGCTTATACATATTTAGAGTAAATGAGTTATTTTATTTGTGCCATAACTCATGTATGCCTATCATCTGCGACCCAAAAACCGAGAGGGAAAAAAAGCTTGCGAAGAAAGGTATTTGCAAATCTTGCTCTCACTGAAATCAATTTTACCGAATACGTACGGTCAGCGTTGCAAGTTCGTATGAAATAGGTTAAACAGAACACTCCCGACTAGTTGGCGTATCGCCTTAAAGGAGACTCACCTGCAGTCCAAAGGTTACATCTCCCATCCGTTGTGCCATCGGTGCTTTCGGACGTGCAGAAGCCACATTAGAATCTGCCTTCAACTCCACAATCACGAACTGTGCCTGAGGGCGTCTGCAGTGTATCTTCGAAGGTACGGACGGATGAGTAGTGCACCACTCGGGAGTGATGGATTTTGTCATCGTGACATGGTTTGTTTGGTTGGGTGCTACCATTCTGGTGGGTTTATCGCTGATGGCGAGAGTGCAGATGAAGGGTTTAAGTGTCCGATATGACGGTAAAAACGTGATTCCCATATTGGACGTAGTTTGAGAAGATGCTCGACGTAGCAAATATGGGCGATATTTACACAATCACCAATACCTAGTTTTTGTTTCTTTCATTTTAGCTTCATGCTGTGATGTTATAACTACATCAAATTATTAGCAATTTTTAATTAATTTACTCAATTAAACAATTTGTAGGATAACTTACATTCGATATAATTTTAAACATAAACATAGTATATCTACAAGCTAAAAAGTAAAATATAAGTGATCGTTCCTTCACACGACATTTCTTTTACCTTTTTCTACTGAGATCATTACTCCGGATACAGTTTTGACTATTCTGTTACTGGCTAATACAAGTTAAGATCCCCAGAAATGGCAGACTAGGACCTCCTTAAGATAGGAGTGCCACTGGAGAAAAGGAGAAAATATTTGCTATCGAAGTACGAACATTACATATCACGGAAGGTTCATTAAGCATCTCTCTTGTGTATGCCATTTATGTATTTAAAGCGTCCGAAGACTTCACTAAATTGCACTAGCAACAGAAACATTTCTGCGATTAAATTTCTGCGAAAATTAATCAAATAAATTAAACACGTGAGATAAGGCCTGACTGTTTTAATGAGTTTGCCATTTTTCTCACAACTATTTCATTTCTTCGGTTTGCTATTTCAAAGCGTCGTAATTGCAAATTGTAGTTTAAGAAATATTGCGAAATATTGAAAAATCTCTTTTTAATGCTAACGACAGACCTACTGACATATCCTCAAGAGGACCGTTGCTAAATTTCCTCGAAACCATTACGACCGTCCATACGTAAATTGTTTCTTTTACACTAAACCACCCGCTCATAAGCTGCTCGCTGTTGCACATTCGTAATCGAATTTAGACGGAAAAATAACTCACACATTTACGCAATTCTGCACTGTCCACACGAAAGAAAAAAACTACCGGTCGAAAACAATAGCTTATGACAGCGAATGTGAATGGTTTTGGGATGAGGTTTGCGTTTTGTTTTGCCAAAAGATGCCACCAATCTTCATTTGCAATGCAGTAAGATTATTGTTTTTTTTTTCGCTTTTCTTCCTAAGCGCATGATCGTTAATCCAACTCGTATTCCACCGTCCCTGCTGTCAGCGGTTGGCGAGAAAAATGGGTTCGATTTGGCTTAGACTTCGCGAACCGGCTGATGATGCATCTTGGTCCGGGGAAGCGTTACAGTACGCGTTGTGCAATCTACACTAGCCTAGTTTCAACGGAAAAATGGACTTTTATCGCGCGTGGTTATAGAATAGAGCCCACGGGCTTGTCCAGCACTCGATGGTTCGCCACCCATTTTAACACGCTCCACCATCGGGTGGCTATCCGGATCACTTTTCAGCACTGGAGGCTCGGTTTCTTGCTGTATCGCATCCAACGATTCGACCCTGCTTGCTAGTAGCTTTTCCTCCGGTTCTAGTAACGATTCCACAAACAGCTCCCAGGCACGCGAGTGTGAGCATAGCCCGACTACATTAAACCCACAGCCGGGCTGATGAGAGCCTCCGTTTGGGTAAAAGTCGGCCGTGCCGATCGGGTGCAGAAATCCGAGCAACCCGCCGTTGGTGTGTATCACCTCCACGTACATGGCGTCCTGATGTCCGATACGGTTTTCTTGCTGCCGGATCGAGAACAGTGGAAGTGCCGGATCGAGAGCGATGATTGTGTGCAGCAGCCCACTTTGTATCGTCTTACCAGCAATGCCAGCAATGTGCGCCCCAAGACTGTGGCCGATAATGTACACATCTTCCATAAGTAGTCCCATCTGTTTCTGAAGTGCATCCAGCAGCAGTGCTAAGGATTGACCGACGTCAGGGACACATCCAACTGCCCGCACATAGTTCCAGTGCATGGAACATGCGGACCAATCCACCACGATCACGTTATAGTCCCAAAGCAGCAGGTATGTATCGCGAATGCTTTCCGCAATCGGTGAGCTTTTGCTACTCTGCCATCCATGCACGATGATTCTTGTTGGACGAACTGGGTTAAAGTTAGAGCTTAACAAAGATTCCTCATTTTCTAGCTCCAAACGATGACCTTCGTCACTGGTGTCACGTCGAGTGTACAGCACAAACTCGATATCGGAGGATGGTAGGGATTTTTGATGTTGTTTCATCATAACACCGATTGAGCGTCGATGAGTCCAGATCCATTCGCCCACTAGAGTTGGAATGCGAACCCATTCCTCCAGCTCATTCTCCAAGAAAAGCGGCACTGGAGATGAACTACCTATCACACACTGAACACTAACTACCAAGAGGATAGGTATCACACCAGAAAGCAAATATTTCACCATAATGATCACGAACTACCGTCAACAACCGAATGTCTGTCAACACTGCACCGCTCGTTCCTAAATAGAATCAATTCCACTCTGTAATGTATTTTATCTGTACCTCGCAGACGGCTGCCCATGTCCGATAACACTTTTACCGGGAAATTTGCTGAGTAAGGTCAAACGGGTGAATTCTTGGACTGAACCTACCTCAAGGTGAGGCGGGTTATCATCAGACAACAGTTTGATACAGCGTTAGCGATGATGGCAATGTACGATAAGATGATTTGATACCGTAGCTCAACATTAATTACTTAATGTCGCACTTAGGCATGGTGTTCGAAATATTAGGTTATGGCAGCTTAAATTTAAGTCGTCGTATTGATATTCCTCGTTGGAGCTGATATAGAAGAAATTATTTGGATATCTGCTTACTGACATTTATGATAAGACCACTATAAGCTCAAGTGCAGTGAATGGCCAACCTTCTTGGAAACTCCAACCAGAAGCTTAGTGTACCATATAGATCACGCCGGATCTAATGATGGAAACGCGATTAGAAAGGGGAAGAGGAGTTGAAGATATAAAGGATCTTCGAGTCCTTAAATGAACTAGATTGAGAATTTTGTATAATAAATTCTGAAAATCCACGTTAGCTTTAAAGGCTAAATTGGGATTGATGATCTCGGAGGACTTCACTACTCTACTGGGGTTTCTGCGCTAATCGATGTTGGCCATCTTTTTAATTTAGCCATGATTCAGTGTTTGGGATTCACGATGCGCTGTTATCTAAGTCATCTTCTTTCGTGGCTGTTCTAAAAATACTTGTCAAGAGATGCACTCAATTAACACTTAAAAACCAACGACACTTTTGATGCTTGTCTCACACGAAGCCATGAATCACTTACGGTACTTTTGAACTGTGTTACTCACTCCAAACAAAAAAGGTATTCCATGTTGAACGTAGATCAATGGTTGGTGATTAGAAAAAATGAATCTTACGATCTGTGCCGTTTGTTCGGGTCAATGTATTACTTGCGTCCGATGACAAGCAACCTCCACGAACGCACCTCACTGCGATAGGGTTAATGTATTTCGAGAACGTTTCCACAATGTCTAGTGATCGGGTGAAACGATCACATTCTGTTCCTTGCCGCACGCAACAATCTACTCCAGGCGCCATCATATTCGATCCTACCACACACAAACATGCACATGTAACCCATCTCGTTCTCAGACGCCGTACAACTTGTCACTTGTTGCAGGGAATTCTTTCCTGTATCAATCATACCAATTATATGTAAATCATTTTCAAGATAGCGTGCTCTGATCTAAACACGGCGCGACTAGTACCAACCCACCCAAACAGGGAAACCCCTACCCTTGTGTGCGTAATTAGTTAATGTTTCGTATCGTTTCGTTTTTTTATTTTGTCAACCATCTTAACCAAACATTCCCTCGCTCGGTTCGTGATGTCGGTTTGCCGATGGGGTTGTGCCGCCACTTTGATGGCGGCCACTTTTCGCACTGTGAAACAGATTTAATTATCATATAATAGCGTCTCATTCACGAGTGATCTTCATGTTTGGTTGACCGTTTTCGGGGGAAGTTTAAGATCGTCCCTGGGTGGTCCAAGCTGATGAACGGGAATCATGTGAAACTACCCAACAATGGTATTGGTAATGTGTTGACCAATAGGCTGCACCTGTGGTTGTATTCAGTGGCCACGATAATACCTGTAGTGGTGATAACGGGAGGGTCTCATGAGAAATTACATGATCTATTTACAGGGTTTAGTAAGTTGCAATTTTAGCTCATTTTCTTGTTGCCTGCGTAAACACAACAAACGACATTGTTGACGTAGTAGACGGAATTCCGTGATGTTTGGGTTTTTCACAAAATTACCACCCTTCATCGGTACCACTACACGAGAAGATCACTCCAATGTTCCAACAGTCGATCCCGGGCCGCGAGCCAGTTATGATTTATAGCTCTGCAAGTGTGGCGCTGACATTGCAGAAGAACTCTGAACTGCTCTCGTGCCAGACAACTACTGCTACCGCTTGACGGCATCAAGGTCAATCAGGTCTTGCGACTAAGGCTAAACGGAATTAAAAGAAGGCTCATTTAAAGTCAGCCCACTCCGAAACGGCGCCTGCGGGTGACGGACCTATCCAGAGTGTTCCATCTACGATCGTCAGTTTTGATCGACAGTGTGATCGCGGCAGGTGTAAAAGTGACAAGTGACAGTGCTTCTTATCTGTGCCTGCAAAAGCTAGATAAATCGCAAACAGTGATGCAGCTGCTCGTGATCGTATGTGCGCTGCTGTTCATCGCTGATTGTGCACTCGGTGAAAATGCCTTTATTGACAGTGCGCCAGAAGGATACCACGAGCGTAAATCGTTAGTTGGTAATGTTCAGGATGTGGACGAGTGATTGTTACGCGAGCAAAGGTGTGATTTTGTGCCATCCGGTTCATTCCAGATTGTCCCAGCCGGTTCTACAGTGAAGATGTGTCCAGCGCTTTAGGGTTCTTCATTTTTGGTGGCCGTCGTGCATTTCTCAAGGAGTTTCCTCACATGGTAAGTGGTTTGATAGGAGTGCAACCGGTAGTGCAAACACCACAAACAGGTTATCCTAATCATCCGAGTCATTGTGCGTTGCGATGGCAGATTGCAGTGCACAACTTCTAAACGAAGATCGTTTGGATTCGCTAGGAAAAAGTGATTGCCTTGAAGCATTCCACGGATAGTGACTAAGCGATAGAATTAATTTTCATTGACATTCCTATTACCATTGCTGCTGTGTGGTTGTGTACACCATATTGCGTAACGGAAAATGAACATCTATATGTCACGCTATTATGCAATTGGTGAGATTTGCAAACATTTGTAACTTTAAAGAACACACTCCTCAACCCAACAGGCAGCGATCGGTTGGACGGACAAGAAAGTATCGCCTCCGGAGGTGCAGTACAAGTGTGGTGGTTCGTTAATAGCTCCAAAATATGTTCTAACAGCGGCACATTGCAAAGTGGATGATGATAAGTATGTGTACAATCTTTCTGTTTTGCAAAAACCGGTTACAACAGAGAAGTAATATTCTTTCAAATGTCATCCCGGATAGAATTCCACCCGATACGGTACGGCTTGGTGATACGAATTTGGCTACCGTGGAAGACGATGACACTGCACAGCAATTTAACATCGTTAGCTTCACCGTGCATGAGAAGTTTAGGAAGAACCGCAAGTACTACGACATCGCACTGATCGAGCTTGATCAGGAGGCTAAGTTCAACACCGCTGTGTGTCCAATTTGTCTATGGCCATTGGATAATCTGAGCGAGTACAGTGCAAGTTTGCGAGCAGTTGGTTTTGGATTTACCACCTACAGTGAGTTATTATTTCAAATTAACAGAACATTTGAATATCTTAATTATTTTTTGTATTTCCCTTTTGTAGCTTCAGGAATGAGTCCTACGTTACAGAAAGTCTCACTGAATCACTACGATTCAGATTCCTGTAACAATGAACTACCAAAGGATGCTCGGCTACGTTACGGTCTCACGTCTGATCAGTTCTGTACTAAAACTCCCCACAAGGATGCATGTTTAGGAGATTCTGGAGGCCCGCTTCAGATCGATCTGTCCGATGTGACACGTACCATCCCGTATCTAACGGGCGTTGTATCATTCGGGACTGGATGTTGGGATGGTTCGTTGGGTGTCTATACGAAGGTATCTAGCTACATCGATTGGATCCGTGAGCGAGTGAACGTAACGACCGATCCGATTGAGTGCGCCAGAAATACGGAGTGTCTACCCGCGAGGTCATTTTCCGACAGTCGACTTAGTCCACAAAACAATTCGCCGTTCTTCAAGGTAATTCTTCAAATCATTAGACGGAAATATTGCTAACGTGTCGTATCCATCAATAGGTAAATCTTCGTAAACCTGACAACAGTTCGTTTCACCAATGTTCCGGAGCACTGATCGACTACCGCCACGTGATCACGTCAGCCACCTGTGCGGTACGCAACAATAAGCAACCATCGTTTATCGAGGCAAATAATGAGCTGGTAGAGATAGTCGACATCGATGTGCATCCGAAGTATGTGGCCGGTAAGCACTATCACAACCTAGCGGTGCTAACTTTAGGGAAGTATTACAACCCCAACAAAATCTACCAAATCATTGCGCCCGGTTGCATCTGGAAGGAGGAACGCATTACCGATCCGATCGTGTTCTTTTCCGGCTATGGTCCGGAGGTAAAGAACCAACCGGAAGATGTGGCGAAGAATGTGTCGCTGAAGATTTTGGTAGCGCTGGTAACGGAAAATGGACGCTGTGAAGCGAACGATGCGTGGAAAGTGAACAGTACCGTATGGACGGGATTTAACAGTGACTTTCTGTGCACGTACAATCCGATCGATCTGGTGCCGGGGATCTGTAAGCTTGAACCCGGTGGTGCTGTATCAAACTTCCGGCGGGATAATATCGTACCGTACGTGTACGCAATTAATACGATGGGCGAAGGAGTATGTGGCGGGGCCCAGAATCTGTTCGTGGCGACACGTCTAGCGCCGTTCTACGACTGGATAGAGTCCATTATATTAAGACACTTGCCCGAAAATGATCCAATTTTCACCTGTAAGTGGATTTTTTAATGTTTAATAAGAACATTATATAATCAATATCTTTACTTCTAGCTATACGTTTCGGTGAGGACGATTTGCAGATCAACAGTTCCTCGACAAACGATATCCAACAGATCATTCATCAAAACCGCATAGGTGAAACATTTATTTCTAAATTGCATATTTTCTGTAAAAAAAAATACCGTATACTAACTTTATAACTCAGTGCCGCTCCTTCTTTCAGACGTTATAACAAATCACATAAAACCTTATGGAAGCGACTTGATGGCGAACAGACCTCTCACAACTAAAGTGAACAGTAAGTATGGTGGTTCCCTCAAAGAAACATGTGTAATTGTTGTGCTACATTCTGCTTTCGTTTGTGCTGCATCTGTCCTTAACAGTTTATCATCAATCATTGAGCAATACGCCCGAAACGTACGAAGTGTACGGACCTCATTCAAGTCATTCGCAGAAGCTTGGTAACATTGAATGTTTTGAAAACTCCCGCATTGCTTCCGTCTTGTTCATACTGTTCTATTCACTTCCTTACAGTGCATCCATTCCAGCCGTCTCCTTACAGGCAACCTGTAGCTCATGTATCACCAAATACGATCCACAACAATAACATACACATCGAGCTGGTTCCATCGGTTGAATTACCTCCGACACAGCACATCGTCCATGGACAGGCAAACAATCTTCCTAGCGCGTATTCATCGTACTCCGGACGACATCCATTCCAAGCACCACCGCCACCGTACGGGGATGTTTATCACCGAAAAAGCTCACCTGCGACCCTGGTCGATCACAACCAGCTCGTATCGGTTATTCGTTCGATTGAACTGTACGAAAACGGTCTCTGCACCCTTCCGACTGGAGGTGCCGGCAAATGTCTGCACTATACGCGCTGTCCTTCGACGTACTGGAATGGCCAAACGGTGGACATATTTCTTCGCTTAAACTTGATTCCTTTCTGCAATCGCGAGCGTCAAACAGTCTGCTGCCAGGTATGAGCTACCTCACTACATACGGAAGGGTGTTGAAAAAAGCACACTCAAAGTCATAATAAAATGTATATTTATTTGTAAAGTGTAATGTAAACCTGAAACAAGCGTTTGTTTGCTCTTTTAATGAGTGTTACACTGGACGACAATTATGGCCGCTCTTCGATTGGCCATACACAACGGCCCATTGCCTCGAAACACGCCGATAAATGATTCCCTTTCACTATCCCATTTGCAAAACATTCTTCGTCTTCTTGATCGACATTCGTGAGCGGCCAATATCACGTCCAATTGCTACCCGAACCGAACCGGCGGGAACAGATTACTTGGTCGATTATTGGCTTTTGATTACGGTCGTAAATTAAATAATCACCAAGCAGAAGCCCACTGAGCAGCTGCGTCTTCGGGACGTGTTGTGTGCCTCGCCACAATTGTAACATTGCGCAAGAAGGTGAGGAAGGTTTTCCACATCCAAAGTTCGTAGCGTTTCTCAATCGCCCTAATCGGAAAAAGCATATTCTTCGAAGGGAAAAAACACAAAAGAGGTTGTAGTAGGTGGCGTCTTTAACCAGTGAACTCAACTACCAAAACCCCCTCATAGTCTGATTTGGTGTGAAAATATGTTCCTCATTGCCATATCTCTCGAGTGCTTGGAAACTAAACTAACAAATAATCTCCATTTCGAACGCCTTGTTACACTTTTGGAGCAACAAATCGAGTAAATCACTCATATTTCATCCACGCTGTGGAGTCAACCAACGACCACGATCTTGTACGATCGTTTCCCATTTTTTGTGACTCACCTCCAAATAATACCCACCGATGAACCGATTTTCGCACGTAAATCATACAAATTCTACCGTCCTTCAGTGTTGCAGTTCATAGACACCGGGGCCAATTTATTCCACCCCATGGTCCATCATCGGTCCATTCATTCGATTGCTCAGGGCAAGAGAGGAGACCCTTCAACGATTGGGGGAGCTTTGTGACCCGCTTCATGCTGTAGTCGCAATGTTTTTTTTCCTCTTCTCTCTAACCAAACGGTACGTGAGACAAATCACTTCAGCATTCAGCACACGTAATCATCCTGTGTAAACAAACATCAATCTGCAAAATACTTCGGTCAGAGTTGATTAAAGGTATGTATCACTTGGTCACGGTGTTCAGCGGTCTTCTGTTTGCATTCTAGCATGCGTGTGTACATTGAACTCGATTCAGAAATGATCATTGGCGAGTTTACTCCAGTTTCGTATGGATGATTACTGCAAATAGTCGCCTTCCCACCGGGCTTGAATGTATCAGGGTCATTTATTGGAGTATGGGAACTTCAAAGCGAGGTCATATGTGAAGACAATTTCGCAAAAATTGCAATGAATGCCACACAACATCCTTGTACAACTGGTAGTCCTCTATGAAAACAAGTCGTGAATTATGCTGTCGGAAGACCTCGACTATCTTCAAGCAAAACCTAATAAAGTACAGGAACAAACCAGGAAATAGAGGATTTATTTTTCAAAGCTAATATCCTGACAATAACGACGAATAAAAGATGTCCGTTTAACCTAGGCCTAAACTTTTGAGGTAGTAGTCCCACAAAAAAAATCTAGCAGTATTTGGAATATTTCTTGTGTATCTCATTACAGTGACTAATCAATTCAACCACGAATTCCCAAAGAATTATAAATCTTTGGAGAGATTCATATGAAAGAGGCTTCATAAGGGTTTCTTTAAGCATAATACTAGTGGGAAATTTATCTTAACGGAGTTAAGCTATTTGCTATAGTTTTTGACAACAATAGGTAGTATGTATTTATCGATAAATGAATTAGAATTTTTCTTGTTCTTACATCTATTAACAGTTTACAAAAACCAAAACAACGCTGTCGGAAAATTGAAGTTGATTTGAGTGTTAAAAATCAATTAAAAGTCTACAACAATACAAACTGCTACTATCCAATTGAATCCTAAGCAGCTATAGTAAATTAAACAAACAACATGTCAAGCGAAAGGGAGACAACCACATGACAGGAAGTTGTTTTTCCTCAATGAGTCTCTTCAACCGACGTAACATGCATACATTAAATCGCCTAACCATAAATACATGCGAACCGATTCTCTACACCTCTCGTGGGTTGCGCATGTGTGGCGATATCATCTTTGATGGTTTAAAGTTCGACCTTTATACCGACCGGCCTTCGGGTGTCCAACACACCTTAAGATGATGGCGCCTCCACCAACCAAACGGCGGACGTACACTCCCGACCTAAGTAACGATGTGCAAGATGCGCATGATGCACGCTTCCTTCACCACAGAAGCAACACCGCGTAATTGCATTTTGCATCTAAATGCACCCAGTAGTAGTGCATCACGGGCGCGATCACTAAACGATCCGTTCGCTTCGGTAATACCACATAAGTGCATCACCATCACATCAAGGAGGTGCATTCTTTCGCTCCAAGTATTTCTTGTTGGTAATTTGCTTCGGAGATATCGATCTCGAGGTATGTTGGTAACTTTGGTGCAGACCCAAGTGAGTTGTGTTCTTCCTTCGCACGTTACAGTGGCACCTTCTAAACATTCACATCCAAAGCAATTACTCAGTTGATGTGAATTGAACTGAAACAATAAGCTAAACGCATATCCCTTTGGCATCTCATCTAATCGGAAATGATCGTAGCATAAGAAAGGGAAATTAAACGTGCCTGCACATGTGACTGACACGATGATCTTCTCCTGACTTTACTAATTTTCCCAACCACAAACAAACCATTCCACCAACACATAACCCACAAACTGACAACAAAAATCAATCTCGAACGACATGAAATGGACACCAACGGACAACAAACATCAAACAACCGCGTCTAGACGGTTAAATACACGCCCCAACTCCTTACTTTCGCGCCCGTTCACATCCATGTGTACGCAAATATGGCGTAAAGTCCCACTCATTTCACGTTCGCGAATGGTGATTAATTAACGGATTGTGGTTGTAATAAAGATTAATCGTATACCGTGTATGTGTGGAGTGTGCAGTTAGTCCCGGTGGATCGGCAACTGGTGGGAGTTGGTGGCCACTGGGAAAGGTCACGTTGATTAGCACCGTTTATGGGCTAATCATTTTTCGTTCGGCACCCGCAATAGGTTGCGTTGCGTTCTGGTGGTTCGCACGTGTTCCCTCGGATCCCAGTGACTCACGGCACTGGAATCAAATTACGTAAACAGGCCGAATTTTATGTAAAGTAGATCAATCGTGGTAATCTGTTGTAGGAATTAGCGAAAAACCTTCAAGTTGTTGGATGTAGAATTCGGCATAAGAATGTAGCAGGGCTCGTATTACCTCGTTGATGATCTGTTGGAATGTGAATTATTTGAAACGATCGCTTCTGGGGAATTTAGCTTTAAAGATGCAGACTTTATGGAGAATGAAGAATTATATATAAACACACTGATTGCCTAATATGAGTTCAGTTCGATTTTATTTGTTTATTTGTCTTTGTTCTTGATTTGAATTTTTTTGGGAGTAACATACTATGAAATAAAATAAAAGAAAAGCGTGTAAAACATGAATTTTAATATTTTCAAAACTAAACGAAAATGTAAAAAAAAAACAGTTTATGATGCTATAAAAGCATATGAAAATGACATCCATAATAAATGGAAAATATTGTGACAATATACAATGATACAATGATATAATTTTAAAAGACGGTTGGAGGCTCCATTCCATATCACCGCATGGCCTCAGCGACTTTTTGTAACTGAAATTTTTAGCTTTGTATAGCTTCATTAGCTACCCAAATTCCCGAACGAGATGATCGGAATGTCCACGAGAAAAAGAAACATTTTTTTCCATTGATCTGTTAACAAATTATCACAATTAATCTTACCACCGAAAACGACTGCAGCCAATGCAAAGAATGTACTACTTACCGGTACAGTGATCATGCATTGTTCCACAAGTATGCGCAACCTAGTTTTAATCAGCACACTGACACATTTTCACTCGGCAAACAATTTGTAGCGCACCGTTTCGCTCCACTCTGGTATGTGGATTGAGTTGTCGCGAAAACTGAAATGTGCGCTTTTCGCGTTCAAATCGTTTGCTCCTTCAAAGGACACACAGGGCACGAGAAGATATTGCATTGCAAGAAAAAAAAGGTTCACCGGACAGTTAACCTTCTTGGGCTGATGGGCACATTGATGCTGTCCAGCGTGGCATCGTTCATCGCTTGATCATTGTGTGTGCTTTCGTTTGATGGCGGCATCGCAAAGAAGTGCATCATTGTCCGGCACAATATCATACACTCCAGGTTCAAACGGACCGCTTTCTGCATGTCTTTGCTGCTGTCAGAACTTAATCAACGGAAACCGGGTCAAATAATGCGTGCACACAGTTCAATATCACTAACTTTATAGGGCAAACATTGTTGAACTAACAGCGCATCGTTTTCACCGGATAGTGAAGCTTTAATCACGATCGAAACCTTCGCTTATTTCATTACAAACTATTCGTTTCTAAAGTGAGTTCGAAGCTGGGGGAAGAATGGATGAACTTTAAGCATAAACCCACTTATTTACATTGCTCTCAGACCAACTGCCAGGTGTCACGATTTTTCATACAACCCTCGAAACGAACACCCGAATCCGAAGGTCAGAACGACTCGGTGCACTTGTCGAATCGAGCGCACAAGTTTACCCACTACCACCAGCAGCAGCAAACCAAATAGACACATCCGGTCTGTTGGTGGAGTAATTAGCGACGCCCGGTACCTTACCATTTCGAGTGGGAAAGTCAAGTTCATGCTGCAGATGAGCCGGATCGCTCCAGTAATGTAATTAATATACATGATTCTATGTTCAGCCGATCGACGCTCAATCCTGGGCAATAAGCAGCAATACCCTCGTGCACTACCCATGGTGATCACATCCACAATGCTGGTTCCTCTTCAGTGTAGCGTCAGGGCCACATTATTGCTTCAAATAGTTTGACGGACAATATAATCGGTTCATTATGATTTTCGAGAAGTTCACACACCTTCTCTGCTAAGGCTACTTATTAGGACAGGGTGATTTATGGTAGTTTATTTTGATACGGTCGTTTATCAAGGATATCACCGTGAAACAGATTGAACGGAGATTTTCGTTTGAGGTTTGCCCCAAATTAGAAGTGTGATGAATATGTCGTCTGTTTTCAATGAAGTCTCCAGCGATTCACGATCAGTAACTCCAACAACGATATGTTTAATCATTTTAAAGCACCAAGAAATCTTCCATGGATTTAAAACAACTTTCAAGTATTTAACTATTTGTTCACATCTTGTTCAACTTTTAGAGGATGTTTGACATTTTTAACTGAACTTTTTAGAGTCTTAGTCTTCTACTGGCAGTTATTCAAATCATGACATGAATCTTAAAAAATTGATTAATATTTAGAGATTGAGTAATCCACAAAAACTCTTGAATATTTATAAATCCATGAGACCCCTACAGACTTATGAATCCTCAAAGTCTCGTGAATCCTAAAGCATTCACGATTTTAGTTAATCCCTGAGAAAGAATTTTCCGTATAGAGATGCAGGATTCGGATCAAGGATTAATTCAGAAGCCTGTATGTGAATCTATTTCATCCAACACTTTTTTCCGACGAAAAGCTGTTAAAAATTAAGGAATCGTGAAAATTTTTAAAAATGAGTGGGATTGCTTAATTACTTTAAGTCAACTGCATTGATATTTATGTTGTAAACCCATTCTTATCGTTCAAATGGAAAATTATTCACAAATTCTCACTTGTCATCAATATCGCACTTGTGCACATCAAGTAGGCTTTGCTGCCATGACTTTAGCTCACTTCTGTCGAGTCGTTTATAATCGCAGCAAACATATCATTCAGGTACGTCACTCATTTAGGAACTTTGGAGCGCTACATTTCGGTTCGAAAATGATACATATTTTAAATTTCATAGCTGGTATGAACAACCCGCTGGAGTGTAAGCACGAAGCTGGCGAGCCCCGGGGACGAACCATCACACCTGAATATTGTTTCGATACTATGGATTCCCACTGTGTCCACTGTGGCAACACGACGGAGTATTCGGTGAAATCTCTTCGAAATTTGTTTCTTGGCAACTCCACCCAAGAAGCAATGCCGAGACTAAACTCAGCTTCGAGAAATATAGAACGTCTTCCGGAATGCCAATGCACGGAACACACCGAAGAGTAAGTATGACCCATCTTGGAAGATATAATTTACATTCTTTTCCACTGGCCTGCTAACTGCTGTTGTCCCAATCTCAGGGACAGATTTCCGGAAAAGAAACCACCAAACGACAGGGTAATTGAAACGCGTTCCGTGCAAGAGCTAAAGCACCTGTTCGAGATGAAAATGAAAATAAACGGACAAGAATCTTCCAATAGTTCGGCCCGCACAAACTCTAGACCCGTCTCCGGAAAGACATATGATGGACAGGACACCATGTAAGTGAGCCGTCCTGGGTGATTCATGGTGATTGATTGATGCCGCTGCTAAATATTGGCACATTTCTCCTTATCCATCATTTTAAATAGCTCCTTGGACCCACCGCATCCGGAAGGACAATTTTGCATGTACGGCGAACCACCCGTCCGCAGCAAGCCATGCACACGGTGGAGCATTACCAACACAAGCATTGTGGAAATACCGAACGGTATGCAAATTACCTGTACCGTGCTGAATGACAGCAAACATTGAGTGCCGCTGGGAACCGGGAAACTAAATACAATACAATGTAATGAAAAATTCAATTTAAATAAATCTATAATAAAAAAATTATTATTCCAACTTGAAAAATATCCTTAAATTGTGATAACCATTTATTTGTTATGCATTCAAATATTACTACGCTGATCTTTGCATAAATTTAGAGTTGACCAAAGTTATCAAATATATTTAAAATTGTATTAAAAACATTTCGTATAAAAAATAATAGCCATTCCCATTTTGAAAAGCTCTAAAACAATTGCTTTCGTAAGTTTATTTGGGTTTGACATCCCTGATGGAAGGTATGCAATCAAATAACACAATGAAAGCTTCGGTTGAGCTTTTATATAAGGGTAGGTCATCAATGGGTCACATCGACATCTTTAGATGGACGTCTGCGGAAGTGGCTGAGGATCAATGTGACGAAGACAAAACGAATTTCAAAGTAAGACGATTAATGTGTCGAATGTCAAGCAAAGTATTATTTGAGGTGACGATCTCCAGGTAGTAGAGGAATTACGGATAACGACAGAGGCAGATTCGGAGATACATTGTTCTAAGGAATCATCACTACTACCGGCTCCACGAGCTCTAGAAGATTCAACACTAAAACACTTCGATTTGAACGATTTATATTTATTCTATAGTATTTTTTTATTAAAAATAAATAATTTATATACATTAGCAGCTACGCTTCAGCTACACGATACGACTTCCTACAGTTAACAGTAAGACTTCAGGTCCACTTCAAGCGGACGGAACCGATTGCTAGTAAACAACCACCTTCCCACAACAGTAAGCGAACTGTTGCATTTGCGCGGTCTCCTATGAGTGAAACACGCACGCGCACATTCATTTTCACCTATGGCAACGGCAGCCAAGCTCAGAAGTTCGGATCATAGTCCCGATAGTACCGTCGCGAGCTGTTACTAAAGTGGTGACTGTTTGGTGGCGGTGGTGCATGATGGTACGGTGGGTACATCGCCATCACCGGTGGCGGTGGTTCGTGCATCATGAATGCCGGATCGTGTAACCGATGGTGATGCCCGCTCGGTGGATAGTGTGATCCCTTCAGCCCGTAATCATCGTAGAAGTAGTTCTCCGGATGACGTTGCGATCGCCAGCTGTCGTAAATGTTGGAAGCGCTGCTACCGTGCATCGAGTTCGAGAATCGCTGTAATTGGAAGTGAACAAGGTGCGTTAGTATGAAAACTGGGAACAAATTTCGTGGGACGGATGACGACAGTATACCTTTGGTTTCACATCGTGCATACGATCGTCCCATGCATCGTCCAGGTTGTACAGATCCTCGGAACCAAAGTTTTCGATACCTCCCATATGGTTCTTGTTGAGCTCATTCAACATATCAGCGGTGAGTGGCGTTGGTGCCTTCTTTTTGGCTGCCTTTTGGCGGTTGATTAGCTATAGAAGAAACACGGAAGATGTAAGATTAAACAAGTGAGCACTTGTTTGCATTTCATTTATCTTACCACAGTGACGCCGAAAAGGATAACGAAGAGCAACGACGCCAAACCGATCACAATCACAGCAATAGCCCACTGTGGCAGGAACAGATCGTCCTCTATTGCCGGTCCAGTAGCAATTATTGGCTTCGGAATTACTGAAAAAGTGGGCGAGTACAAGCGTACGTTAGGAAATGTAACATGGCGCGTGCTATACACAATAAACTCACCTGTAAAATCAGTATACACAGGATCGACCCGGAACTTTCCTAGCTGGAACACTTCCTTCACCCGTTGTGCTGGGACTTGCAGATTTTCCCGCTGCACCTGCACCTTTTCCGCTTTGGTTACTGCCTCCACCTCCTCACCATCGTAATCGTCCGAACCGGTGGTCGTGGTAGTCGTAGTCGTTGTCGTTGTTTCCGGCACCGGCACAAGCGCCTCGTGGAACATCTTCCGTATCTCGAGCGTGTTGACATCGCGCGTCAAATCTGTCAGCTCGACAAAGTAATCCACCAGCACGCTGCCCTTGTTGAAGCTGTCGATGCGTACCTTCTTGTACCATTTGCTCAAGTTCTTCGCCTTGCTGTACACCTCGTTCAGTTCCGTTTCGACCTCGCGGGCCAACTTCTTCCACTCGGCCGTATTGTGATCCAGCAGCTCCGGTACCCACTTTACGCCATCGACAATGCGTATCGTGCCGGCCAGATCACACTCCGAATGGCAGAGACCCGGTTCCGTTGGTCTAGAAAAAAGGAGTGCAGAAATTAATTATAAATTCAACAAACCAGAACAAATATCAATAAAAGTCAATGATCCGTAGCTGTGTGAAGCAAAACTGCCCACAGAGTGACCTTGGCGTGAGTGATTCCAAAGGGGCCGAAAAATGCATCGCGCCACGCTCTCATAAGTTTAAGAAATGTTAACCAACACAAGCACACAAGTGTACAAAAACGACCGGCCAACGACCGGAACGAATCGGATACCCTATTGGTCTTAAGCTTCTAAGGGCCCCCAGAATAGTTGCGTAAAGCTCTCAGTTCTTCAAACCCCTCTCCAATCTTTAGTTCCAATTTCGCTGTTGAAGCTAATTTGGGTGTTAAGGAAATTTGTCGTATGGAATATCATTTCTTAAAATTCTTCATTTGAGGACTTTGAAGTTCGTGGTCTATGTGACCCACACTTTCATTTTAATCAGAGCTTCCAAGAGGTTTGTTCCTCCAGACGGATCCCTGGAAGGTTACAGACTTTTAGACCCAGACTTACCTCGGCGTTGTGGTGGTGGTCGTGGTCGTCGTGGTAGTCGTCGTCGACGTGCTGGTACTGCTCGATGAAGCGAGTAACTTTTCGAGCAGTTCCTGTTGCTTCTGTTGCTCCAGCAACTTCTCGATCGAGAGCGGTGTCGTTGAGGGCGTTGGCCAACCAGTAAACTCCGTAGTCGCTCGTGTCGGCGGACCCTTACGGATGTGAATTTCCGGCACACCCGGACCTTCCGCGTGCAGTGGTTTCGCCGTCGTGGCACGTGCCGCACCACCGGGCAGTGGTTTTTTCACACCCGGACGACTTGGGAACACCACCTTAAAGCCACTGCCGTTAGCCGAACCCGTTGCGACGGTACTCACCGAAGGTTCCTCGCTTTTGCTCACATTGAATTCCGGCGGCAGCAGTGCCGACACATCCTTAAACTGAATCTTCTTCAGCAAACTGCTCGGATCGATCACTTCTGCTTCGGGTTTGGCGTCTTCTCCGGCCGGTGGTTTGTATCCAGGTGGAAGCAACTTGCTCACGTCCTCACTGAACACCAGCTTCGGCCGTTCGGACGTACTGTCCACGGCAGATTCTTTCGGAAGCTTGTAACCGGGCGGTAAGAATTTGCTTATATCGTCCTTGATCGATACCGGCGACGATGTGGTGGGTTTCTTCGTTGTCTTGAACGTCTTGTAACCCGGTGGCAGGAATTTGCTTACATCGTCCTCCACTGAAACTGCAATTGGCCGCGCAGCGACGGTCGTAGACTCCGGTTTGCTTTCGACCGGCTTATAGCCAGGTGGCAGGAATGCACTCACATCAACCTTCTGTGCCTTCTTAAGCAAATCCAACGCAGGATTGGCTTTTTCATTCACCTTCACTTTGCTGATAAGTTCCTTCAGATTGTTTGTGCTCTTTATGTCCTCTTCGGTGCGGTTCAGCTTGTAGTCCTTCGGCAGCAGTGAGCTCAACTCCTGGATCGGCACATTACTCTTGTACGATCGGCTAATGTTGGCACTACGGAATCGATTGCTCAGCTCGGCCTTGGCCGACTCCTCCAACGGGGCATCGTTCGTGGCGGATACCGTTTCCCCGGGTGGGTTAGGTTTTTTCAGCTTAAAGCCCGCCTTGGCCTTGTAGTCCGGTGGCAACAGTGCCGAGATGTCATCGATCGTTTCGAACTTGATCTTCTTCACCAAACTATCCGTTGTGGTGGTGGGTTTAGCGGTGGTGGCCGTCACTCCGGGCCGTGGTTTCTTTGTCGTTGTTGCACGGGCACTCGGTTGGAACTTCCTAATCACCACCGGAGGCAATGCGGTCGAGCTGGATGTTGCTTTCTGATCTTCTGCGGTGGGATCCTTCAGTACCGGGAATTTACCAGCAAACAATCCACTGGACAGTTCCGATTGGACACGATCCAACTTATCGATAATGCTTTCGGTGGACTGGGAAAGCAGCGTTTTCTCCGTCGTAACAACAGATTCCACTTCATCCGTTACAGCGATGACCGGTTCCTGGGGAGCAATGGTTGTAACTCCATCCGCTTCCTCACTAATGCCACTAGCGGTGGTAACATCTATATCATCACTTTCATTGCTACCTTTCGATTCTAGCTCCGCCAGCGGTTGTTTCTTCTCTTCCTGTTCAACCTGCGGGAAAGGTAAGAATCTTGCCCCGGAAACACTTCGGCTCGTCTGTACGGATGCCACCACTACCCAGCTTTCCGTCGTTGCGTTGGTTGCTGCATCTGCTTCGCTTGAGCCCGCCGCACGTTCGGTCGTCGAAAGACTCGATTCGGTCGTGGATCCTGTTCGGGTTGTAGACGCGACCGTTGAGGGAGTTCCTTCAAGTAACGTTTCTTTCGTTCCACCACCAGTACCATCTTTCAATTTCTCATCATTTACATCCTCGTCCGAGAATTGTAACATATCCACACTATCATCCAGTTGGTCCGATGTAGCGGATGGTGGGACAGCAACCGTCTTAGCCGTTGGACGCACAGTGGTCGTGACAGGTTCTTCGTCCTCGTACACATACTCATCGTCGTACAGTTTCTCCTGCTGTTCCGCTCCCAGCTCAGCCGTACTGTTGATCTCTCGCTGCAATCCTGCCGGTTCCTCATCTTCCTCCTCGAACGTTTCTTCTGAGCCTCCGTTTGGTAGGTAGAAGTTGTCCGTCAGTATCACGGTATGATCTTCAACACCAACCGAATCTCCTGAAGCCGTTTCCGACTCACGAACCGTATCGTAATACTCATTCTCGCTGATATTGTTCAACCGTCCATCCGGATCTTCGTGTACCGATTTTCCGGAGCTGGTCGGTGACGTTGCGGTAACACCCACGTTCGGTGTCAGCACCGTACCGGGAGGAAGCTTTTGTTCGTGCAGTGCACTGGTAAGCAGGATAGAGTTGTTCTTCGCCACAGACGTTGGTTGGAAATCGTTAATTTCCTGCTGCTTTTCACCGCCGAATCCGGTCGACTCCTTGGACTCTTCGTAGTCATCGTAGTCGTAGATGACTTCGGCCGATTTGGCCGATCCGTTGTGTGTAATGTTGATGCTCGGTATGATCGGTTTCGCCGGCTGATGGATGAAGCGTGACAGTACCGGTATCTTTGCCGTGGTCGTTGTGGTGGTCGTCGTAGTGGTAGTGGTCGTTTTCAGCTTGCTCGCACTCGGGAAGGATGCACGCGTAGCGATGGCGGCGTTCGCCGTCGGGACACGTTTTGCTTCGAACGTTTGCCGGAAGGGATTCGGAGCTGGCGTTCTGGAATAGGGAGATGGATTACAATTAGATAAATGTTTTCCTTTCAAGGCTGTTTCATTTTTATTCGCAACAGTTCTTCGCTAACCGTACAAAGAGATATCCAATTTAGTCGTTGAACATGTCGACATGTTCATACAATCTGGTACCTAGCATCAAAGTATGCATTGAACATTCCTATAGCCATTTAATTATAGCCTGCTACGACCATGTTTGATGATAGGTGATTTCCACAGGAATGGGTATGCAAAACGATACGAAACTGGTGATAGCACAAACTGTTACATACGAGCCTAAAGTCCGTTTAGTTTTAATTTGCCACACTGTTCCTGCTTAACGTTATCATCATTTACCGCAGGAATGCTGCAGCCTTGTAGGGATTGCTTATCGCAAACGATGATACTCTTGCCTGTAGTCAAATGGATCGCTTCGGCGATCGCTTCTCGCCAAGAACTATTCGCAAAATACCAAGAACCTACCTGCCACTGAATCGATTCCTCACAGCAACACTGTCCACCGTGGTGGTTCGCTCCGTTGCCGCCTCCGTCGTCGACGTCGTCGTGGTCGGGATCGATCGATAGCGGTTCGGGCGCGCAGTAGTACGGCTGGTCTGCGTGCCACCGCTTCCAAAGCGCCCATTCGCGGTACTATTCTGGGTCGCCGTACCCGTCGGCGATCGTCCAGCCGACGGTGCACTATCGGTCGGTTTTGATCTAGAACTCGCGAAGCTGTTCCGCGTACCGCTGGACACGGACGATGGGCTGCGTGGTAGCTGCTGCCGTTGCTGGGACGCCGCCTGATAGGCCGAGGCACGAGTCGGTGGCTGCTGCTGATCTTCGCTCGCGAATGGTCGGGCACGGTTCGAGATGTACGATAGCTGACGATCGCGTACGGATGCCGAATCGGCCGGGGCAGAGGGAACCGGTGCTGGTGGGGCTGGTGGCGGACGCTGTAAAATAGAACCAAGCACAAAAATAGCCGGAACGTTAGCGCACAATCGTATCAGACATCGGGGGATTGGGCTTTGGTACGGTTCCCCCTTCGGTTCGTGCTAACAACCATGTAGCGTGGTAGTTCTTTCAAAGAGGAAATATAAACCGTACGTGCTCGTGGTCGCATTCTTAACACATACAGCCTCGGCGGAAAGCCAAGAACTGAATAAAACGGAGGGGGGATGAAACTTCAAACTCAACTGCATCATGTGCATGCGGGTGACTTGCTTGACATTGTGCCGGAAAAATCGTGATAATCACCTAACCGTAAAAAAGGCTCATAAAGATTGTCCCATTGTCCACCGTTACTCCGATTGGCCTCGTTAACGGGGCTTACGCCACCGGCTAATCCCACCAGAAGAATGGTCCACATTCTCACGCGAGCGATCACTATCGAATCGGGATTCGATACCGTTGCTTGCTGACGTCATCGGAGTTGGATGTGAGTGAGGTACTTTTGTAAAGTAGTATGCTTTTAGCAGTCTCCAAAAAAATGTTTTTACTGTCCTAAACAATGTCCTTCATTTGTATAACGATTGTTACAGCTTTATTCACCTCAATGTGCTCGAATTATTTGGACATTATTTTTGAACAGTGCCGTCTCAGGGTTATTGGACCGCGTGCCTGAGGCATTTGATTGATGTCGTGCTTGTTGTGCGTTCGTAGGTCAAATGTTTTTGGGCTGGCGCGGGAAGTGATTTCCGACGCCAATCACGCCAACACCCAAACTTGGACACCCTGCTGTTCGATCTCTTACGGGAGCTTCGATCGGTGCCTCAAACCATTTTGGCACTCCCAGTGAACCAGTTTCGGTGCAAACGGGTGGCCTCTAGCGGCACGTTCTGCACCAAGTACAGTAACGCATAATCCTATCCTTTCGCTTTTTTTCGGGAGGTTAAGTGCTGTTTTACTGATGTCCTTCATACTACTCACATCAATCAGCGATCATAAGCTCGTATATGCTGTTAGCCATCGGGTGAACTGGATTTGGACAAAGAACTTCGAGAGGTTGGGACCACCAGGCTCTCAAAAACCTTATGCTTTCATTCATTTCCGCTGTCCACACTGTACCGTGCCACGCGTTGTCTTACTGGTGGTCATTGCGTGTTGCGTAACCAACACCACAAAAGTCGGTTCCAGGTAAAGTCGAGTAGATTACCTTTCCCTCGCAATGGTCAGCAAACACTTTCCAATGCAGCTCACCGATCGTGACCGTACGATTTATGGCGCGTAGGAGCTACGATCGACAAATTGAACGGCGATCACAATTATCTATACCTCTAATTTGCGGCTGCAGTTATTTGTGTTTCTTTTTTCTTATTTATTCCACCCAAACTCCAACTCGTCAAAACTCTGAAGGCGGAACGACGCTGCCGGAAACGGTTCGAACATGAGAGTTCGAGAAAAGTTAACAAACTACCAATAAACCGAGATTTATTGGGGCTTTAACTCAATCAAAACCGAGCCAATCGAAACTGGGCTGTGCTATTTTACCAGAACTGGAAAGAACCATTCCCATTGATGTAAATTGAAAGATCATTCTTGATTATTACAAAAACAAACGTTCGCCGCGGCCCGTGCGACATTTTATGGGCCCACTTCTAAAGTCTGCCGAAGTGTGCTGTTCTGCAATAAACATCCACCTTACTGTCCCTTCTATTTGTTCCGATCTTTCGCATCAGCTGTATTTCGCGCTGAGTCATACTTTGTTCGTTTAAGACGGTTGAGCAGAACAAAGTATCCTTCTTGGAGCATGACAATAGTGGAACCCGGGGGGATGTACTTTTACTTCATGGTGTACCGCGGGGAGATATTCAAGTCGACGAACTGCCACAAATGGACATAACCAATAAAAACCCTGCTGCCCAGTTGAAGTTGCTATTTCCCGGTGGGGCAATAAACTGGCGCGGGTTCTGGTCACTTTGTGTCGCGCCCACGATCACCAGGGCTTAAGCATACAGAAAGCTAAGAGAGCTTTTTTGGTCAAGATGTCAAAATTATTAACGATCGCAACATCAACCGGTGGCGAGATATTGTTGGGAACTCGAAGATCTCGGCTCGCTTTGCATAATATTCAGTTCAGCTAGGAAGGCGAGTTGTTAAGCTCGTAGCGCACAATTCTTGCTGTCTATAATTAACTAGCGTACGCGTTCCCGGGGGTCAATATGCCTAGCATGTCCAACTCTGGATACGAGGGCGTACTTTTCTACTCCAATTGACACGGCGGAGCAATTGTTGACGCAACTTTTCGTGCGCGATGATTAAGACTCGCCGGCTGTACACGTAATCGACCCAGTGTCGGCGACGATAGAATTTCGGCCACATCCTGGCGCAACGGACAGTTCATTACGAACCGAAACAAACGTGCTGTCAACGGGCGAAAGTAGGCCAGCTAACAGGAATCTCGTGCAATGGATCTGGCTTCCAATTTGGAGCAAATTCTTTCAATCAAGCAGTGAAGGCGTGTCTACAACCGAAAAACAGGGACTGCTCCACAGCGACACGTAAAGCAGTCTAATGAACTCTTACCCAAAAAAAAAAACATCGTTTTAGTAATACAAAATGGGACTTAAACTGTCGAAATATACCACAGCTGTGGAGATGACATTGATAGACGGGTTTCAAAGCGGCACGTCTCCAGTGCGGGAACTCTACGTCTAGTTACTATGCAAAGCAAGTGGTCCGTATTACATTCTTCTCACAAGTCTTTCACTCTGGCTGTTGTGTGCTCTGTGATCGTGTTGAATGCTCAAGAGCGCTTGTGTAACCGACACTGCGTTTTAGATGTGAGCTGGTAACGATCTCCGTGCAGTTGGCAAAACCCGTGGGAATTCTACGTTTACGGTAAAAGAAAGCGTCAAAGAGGACATTAACATTCTCAAAGTTTGAACCATGAGAACGCAAATTCACCAAACAGACGTGATCATAATCCTTGAATGTTGCGATTGATTTACATCCCTCCGAGGTGGCAACTTTCTTTACCAATCCGATTCTGACAAACACCGCCCTTGCCCGTTTAGCAGGGAAAACATGTGCGCAGGTGGAACAGCTTGTCAAAAAAAAGAGGCATGATCAATATCGGCAGACCGTGAACCTATCGATGAACTCATCGCGACGGCAAAAAGGAAGCTTCTTGAGTGAGAGAGCGAAAACAACTTCTCGTACATGCTCGCATTGCCCAATCATCAGTACGCGCAGAAAGCTTACGCTACATGGAAGCTTCGAAAGTTAAGCCACCGAAACTGTGTACTTTTACAGAAACAGAATTTGGCAACGTAAGCAGTAAACTGTGGGCAAGGAAGTTGCGCTGTAAACTAAACCCGTCCCGGTTCAATGAAGGCCAGACGTGTCGACGAAAACCGATCGATTTGGCAACAGACCCTATAGGGTTCCACTTCGGTGGAATTGAAGTTTGTGTTCGTTCAAGCCGTAATCGGGTTCGGCCGAATGTTGGAACCGAGCCAGTGTTCGTTCCTTCCTTTTATTAGTGTACAGAGAGTAAGATTCAATATTCGTAACCTCGTTTCGCGACTAGCCAGTAGTTATGGATACACCGTTGTAATAGTTTTCCTAATTTTACTGACGTCTTTGTTAAGTGATACATTGAATGAACTAGGTTATGATGTCCATGCGGATTGATTGATGAATGACTAAGGAAATGGTTTACTTTTCATGCTGTAAATGTTAAGTAGATTAGCTTTCATTTTCTTACAAGAACAGACTACGCTACATTGTACACACGCACACACAGACACACTATTCACATACTCATCCATTATCCCAGTGCCTTGATTTTGTCCCAATACCTGGTGCAGTAGAAACGAATCATTCCCAACAAAACCCGACGCCATCAACGGCCTACCGACACTTACCTGTGGCGTTTCGGTGGTGGACAGCTCCGGGAAACCACCGGACGAGCTGGCGAACGGACTTTTGCGCTGCGAGCTGGCCGCTAGCTGACGGTTCGTAGCCGGGAAGCTCCGACTGGCCGTGAGTCCATTGGAGAAGAAGTCACTCCTCGGTGGACTGCGCGAGTACTGGAAGCCGGCGTTCGAGGACGGTGTGGCGGAAAAGGGTCGTGGTGATATTTCGAAAATATCCGAACTCCGTGGGGTCTGTACAGTGAGCGTAGTGTGAAGGATGGAAACACAGTTTTTTTTTTCAGGGATACAGGACAGGACAGGTGGACAGGTTGAGGTTGGCGCAGGTTCCGCGGGGAATCGAAGGGGTTTTATGAAATAAGGATCAAAGGAATAAATAGCACACGGAAACAAACACAAACACAACACAGCGATATATGAAAGGAAAGAAACAACACACAGCACAAATGAAGAGATTGGAAAACATTCTAACACTACATAGGATTTAGGTAGAGAGATAAAAATTAAATGTTACAAAAGGAGCATAACGAAATACTGAAACAAACAAGCTAATACAGCAGATACATTTCCATGCAAAATAATTTACATCACATACAATGATTTGTATTAATTATCCAGTTATTACATACACATACGACACTTTTATTTCATGCTCAGTTCCTAACTGTCATTCCGCTTAGGGTCTCTTGGCTTGGAAATGATTTCGACAAAAAATTGAAGAAATTTACAAAACAAATTAGAAAGGTTTCAATATACCTGACAACACTTGTTCAAAGCTTTTAGCGAATTAATGCTCAATAAGTTAAGCTTAATAATAAATAATTATTGGACGAAACGAAGTCCCAACAGCTCATTGTAGTTGAGAGAATTATGTTTCATTAAAAAAAAACTCCATGACTTTCTACAAAACAACCTAATCAATCACATCATTCGAAACATGGAACAGTTAGTCATCGAACCAGTGCGCAATTCAAAAACATCAACTTCAGCTGGCCTCACACACCATAGATCGCTTGCGTAGGCCAACAATCAAATCAGGCCACCTGCGGGGACACCTATATGGAAGCATTGGCACCGTTCTATACACGGTGGTCACCAACCGAAAAATGAACCACTGGACAGACCTCCTACATGTGCGGAATATCAATCACCGCGCGTGTAATATTCTGCTCGGGGACGGCAATACTTGACCCACTTTGGAACAGCGATGGTGCGTTGAGTGTATGTTTTCCAAACTCCACCAGCTTCACCCACTTTTTGTGCAACGAGTTCGATTATTCCTGCCACAGCGGGTGTTGTTGTTTTTGTGGGTGATTGGGTGTTAATTACTTTCTAGCCTTTCTAATGCCATTAAAACGTGGGCCACAGCCCTTTGCAAGACCACCCCCTAATCAAATGCGATGCAAGAAAAAACAACCGTTCTGCGCAACAGAAGAATGCATCTCGCCTCAGTCAACAGCTCATCGGGTTGCTCGAAACAATACCGCCATTATGCATGGATGGGTGTGAATCGAGGGAAGAAAAGATCACCAATTGCAGATATGTATGTGGTTCGTGCAGTCGGCGTCACCAGCGTCACCTTTCGGTAGAACCAAACCCAAGATCCCAGCGCGGAATGGCGTATGGGAAGATGCTGGGAAACTGCGCTGAATGAGGCTCGTTTACAAATGAAGAAGATAATGAAGATGATGGATGGATGAGGCCGATGGTTGATCGCTATCGACGGATAGCGTTTGTTGGGAAATTCGACATTAACCCGTCTGTTGCAGATTTTCGCTGATGTGTGAAGCTCTTTAGCGTTAATGAAGATTAGGTAAGGGAACGTGCACCCCAAAATAGAGCCCAGAAAAAAACTAACAACAACGGAAAAAAACAGCAAGCGCGCAGTTAATAGACACATTTATTCAAATTCGCAGTGCAACTTAATCAACGATCAGCACACGCTCGTTAGAATCGCTTTGTTTGGCAATAAAACATTCTCTGGGGAGTTCTTGCCTTGTCGTTCCATGTTACCATGGCCAATTAAGTTTAATCAGAAACTTCTTAGCATACCGAAACTTAATTGATTAGACCTATCGTGCAGATCATTACGAGGTTTATTGGATGCAATCGGCAAAACTTCCTGGTACGGTGGAAAGCAACGTCTCGCGATCGTGTTTTGTTTAGTCTAGCCAACAGCGGATTGCAGATGGATGCATTCCATCATCCTGTCCCTGTGCAATTATTTCTAACCTTACCGGAATGCGTATGCAAAATAATTGAAGTACCACACTCACACGCGTACACGGACGGTCTCGACAGGAGGCGATCGTCGATTCGAAAGGCGCCAACTTGAGTGATCGTATAGTACCCCAAGAGAGGGTGCGTCCTAATTGAGCGTACGAAGCAAAACGAATCGTTTGCGAAAGCAAATGAAGTCAAGTGTTGGTGGATTCGAAACGAGAACTGATTCCTTCTAATTGACGTTCTGCTGGACAGAGGTTCGGGCAAAGCCTCCGGGGTCCGATTCGGATCATCCATCTTAAGCGTAGGAAATGGTGTTCTTTCGAGTTACCCGCTTTTGTCAAACGAGCCCATATCCTTGGGTGTTTTGTGAATTCTTGATCACACAACACAGTGCTGGTACGAAAACATTAACCGTCAAGTGCGTGGTCAATTGCGGTCGAAGATCGATCCTATTTCAGAGCGTTTTGCTAGCGTTCATCGGAAGCGCACCGTCAAAAGCTCGCTGTCCTTGAAACTGGCCATCGACAAACGTATCGAACTGCCGGGGTATCGGTACCATTTCCAGCAGTCCACTCCACTGGTGAATGTCAGTTTTGTCGTGCCGGTGGAATGCTGTACGGAAGGGTGGTTCGACACGACACACCCCACCCGAAAGCACTCTCGTGGTACGATCACCACCATTAAAAGCACAAATCTGTCGGTCGGTGCCGGACGTTGGGACAACAAGTTGTCGGTTGTTCCAAAACCCACATGCACACCGTGCGGCGGTAGCGACCACTGCCCTCACATCCGCCTCGGAATGATTTTAATCGATTGAAGTCACCATAAGGAACGAGGTGCTGTGCGGAAGGGTGGGACAGAAATGAGAAATACAAAGCGGTTGTGTACTTCTGGGGCACGAAATATGATTCTCCGACACCTATGCTACTGAGTGGTGGTGGTGTTACTGCTGAGCTCAAGGACGTAAAGCCCCGATTGCAGTTCTACTGTTGGAACCCAACCCGCAAGAAGTGTCCATTTTCTCAGCATCGCTCATTTATGGGAGCTGATTTTTTTTTCGTTTGCTTCTTCTTTTTTGTCCTCACATTGTCCCTCATAAAGCAGCTCCAAATTGCGCACCATTTTATAGCGTTACTTTTGTGTACGTGTAGTTGGCTGATTGTGTTCGTTCTTATAACAGGCAGGAAAAGAAGGAATTGAAGTTTGACGATATTTTTGTATTACTTTTTTTCCAGCTCTGGGCCAGTAATACCGTACTTGAAAAGTGGGCGACGCAGTTTCATAAACATGAATAAGATAAGATAAAAAAGAGCACAACACTTTAATTGAAAAGATAAAATGCAGCAGGGTGCCGGTTGAATTGGTTCGTTGCATTATCGTTCCCAATCTCTGCAGGGGTTTGACGGGCGTACATTGCACTTATAAAACTGGTCTGATAATGAGATTTCTGAAATTGTTTTAATTAGGATCACTGGGGGTATTTTGTGTTATTCAGAATATATTTGAGACACAAATGATTTTTGAAAAATAATTGGTGTTGGATTTTGTACAATTATTACTCTATTCTCCATTCATCAAAACTACCGATGTATAGCTTTAACTCTGCTTAAATAGATCTAATAGATGACAAAATCTACCACAAGCCTTTAATCCGTCCGGTTTTGTTCTTTTTGTTCCCGTAAATATCTTTCGTTAGTCCATTAAAGCCGGCTGGTGTGTTGCTAAATGACAAACCACTTCCAGCACCGTTCGCTGTTTCGCATTCCTACCGAACAGTGTACCCAACCCCAAAAAAGGCTCTAAGACGGCTGGAACATTCCGGCCGAGCCCGTACCAACAATCGACAACGTCCAAGTGCCCCTTCTCGATGTTCTCGGTAGACTCGAAACGGAGCTAGGGGCACCTAATTGTGGTGCCCTACCCCACACACCAGAGCGAGAGAGGCTTGGTCCCTGCGAGTTCCACTCGAATTTCATAATCTAGATCGCATTCCTGCATTCGGATGCCGTCAGCGAGAACAAGCGAAACAACAAGAATCTGGGCCTCTGGGTGGGAATAGCACCGTACAATCCAGCCATCGACTGGAGGGTGTGCGGCACCCAGCAAACTCTTGATCGATTCGAATGCACGGGTTGCGCCTGTCGCTTGTCGGAAATGGCACGATCTTGTTTGGTAAGTTATAAATTAATCGCCACAGTGGCGCACGGAGCGTGCGAGCAAGAGCAACCCAACGTGCGATCTTGCTCAGGCGAACTAGAGAAGTAGATCTACAAAAAACCGAATAGCGCGATCAAGTAGTGTAGTGTTTTTTCTTCTTACACTCTTGAACCCCACCTCAAACTAAGTGCCGGAGCATATTCTTTCACCAGCGTCGTTCGATTCGTTCTGCTTTTTATGCAAATCATGTCCAACAATCATCTGATCGAGCGGATCGGTTGTATGAAATCGATCCGAAGCCGAGGAGTGGTATGGGTAATATTTCAATCAAAGGAAGAATGTTTTCACCATCAAACCGAGACCGTGCCCAGTGGCCGTGGAGTTGCGTTGTGCGATGGCATTCTTTTCAACGGCCACTCACACCCGAAAGGGTCAAGTCCATTCGAGACCGAAATGTGGAAAAAAAGGGCACGATCAACAATAGGTGTGAAATTCTGACCATAGGTTGATATGGTTGATTGGCCACTGAACGCATAACCTTGGAGGAACACGTCAAGGTTTGCGAGGATTTTTGAGCAATGAAATTTCTACATCAAAATGTTTCGATGACATCACAGATACACAAAAAGGAACCCTGGGCGTTTGAATAAGTTATGATCCACAGGAGTCTGAAATACTTAAAAGTGAATCGTTAAAGACTTGTTTGACAATTGCCTCGTTTCCTCTAAAAAGAATATACATTCGTGTATACATAATCAAAACATTGAGGTTACGGCTTTCAAATTATGATCCTCAGAAGTCTGAAATTTTTGAAAGTGAAATGCCACAAGAATATGTTGGTAATTTAAGACTAAAGAGACTAATTTCTTCTAAGCATGGATGGATCAAGATAATGATATCTAATAAAATCGTAGTTGACGTAAAGTGAATCCTCACTCTCTTAAACTCTTCGGTTGAGTACTTCAATTTATGATCCTCAGAAGCCTTAAATGCTCTAAAGTTGATTACTAAAAGAGTTGGTTGGCAATTTGTGACATCATTTACTCTTGATCGAGACAATTTTCGAACTGAGTGCTTACGGAAAATACGTTTTGAAGATATAACTGAGGTTATTTTATCGGGTTGAGAGATACTGTTGTGTAATGTATTTATACTGAGGTAATAATAGAATCAACTTTTTTTTATATTTCTCTATCACAAAAAGCTCGCAATCGTGCAAAATAAATAACAACAATAATAGTATCAATATACAACAAACTGGTCTCTGCGTTGATTAATAACTTAACGTATTTTAAAACCACAAGGCTCCATTTACTAACCTTCACTTATTATAATTCAACATTTGAATTTTCCACCAAAGATGGTTGCAAGCGTTCAAATACCGTGCGATTGGATTTATGGTAAATTTTAGAAACGTAATCTAACACCTAAACTAACCTGCAGCATCACAATGAAATCACTGGCTCGTGCTCATGCTGGTGTGGATGTGTACCAACTCCAACCCGTCAGGTGCAATTTCACCATCTCAATCCATATCGCACGTGAGCGTGAAACGGCCACTAATGGTACTGCCGGAAAAACGGTGCCCAGCACCGACGGTGAAGCATTAGAAATTGCAACCTGCAGCTGTCCATCAATCAAGGACGGCCGCGCACCATGCCGCGAAAGGCAGCGGTGAACAGCGCACAGTACGGCAGGAAATAATGATACAAAGATCCAGCATTATGTCCGCTACAGGTATGCCCCGCGAATGAGTGTGCGAGATGAGTGAAACGATACGACTCTCACTCGATCTGCATCATTCGATCAAGCATCAATTGCGCTGGCAAAGAAAGTTCATTGAATCGTACGAAACGAAATGGCACTAACGTAGTACAACAATTTTTTTTCTTTCCTTACCCTTCACCGGCCGGTTTACAGCTTCCCGCCTTCGTCGCAACACCAAATGCACATTTGCCAAGGTTTGCCTTTGTGCGCTTTTCTCTCTCTCCCGATGCGCATAACTTCGGTTCGGTGTTAGAAGCGAAAATGAAGCACAACCGTGAAACGGACGTGTTGTGTTTTTTTTAGTCTTCACTATGCTGGAAAAAAAACGTTCGGCCCGATCGGCATACATTGAGATAATTGAGCCCACGGTCATAGCAGCAGAGATCCGGTGCATAGAAGCGTGTAAAAGTAAACAGCCCACCAGTTTCCTTATCGCGTGCGCGGAAGATGCAGTCACAGAAAGCCTTCGCCAGAGGAAAAACGCTTGCCAACCGCGTTAGTCTTCCGGACGCAGCAGCGAAACGACGGTGCATTCGATATAGAAAGGCGAGCAAGAAATTGGCGCCAACTGCATGGAGGGGGAGAAAACGGTGAGCTTTCTGCTTTCTGCCGGTGGAAAATTGGCCAAAGCCTCGCTGTCCAAGTGGGTGGCAAAATTTCCATTTCGAAAGGAACTGCCTGGGTGGGAGTGTAATGCGAAATGAAACTTCCAAACACATTTCCATACGAACCATTTGTTTTTTTGTGTTGTTTTTTTTGCAAACGCACTGGACTGTATGGAGGAGGCGTGAAAATGTTTTTCACTTTTCGCACTGGAAAAAAATGTTACATTCACCCATGGAAAGATAACTTGGAAAAGGGTGAAGAAAACGTTTGAATTTTTATTTCATTTCAATCCACAATTATCCATTTAAACAACCAACATTGTATCCCTTCCATAAGCCCCCAAGAATAAGTCAAGAACTTCGTGAAGGAATGTCCGTTCGGTAAACAATAACCCAATCTACGCAGAAAATATTACTTGCAAATGCGACTCAACGCCGTTAGTGACCGATCGACCGAAACCGACTTAATTACTTTGCCACCGGGGCCAAGAACCTCTTTGTCTTAGGACTAAAAGCATTCCAGTGGCTTGGATTTAACCACCAAACACAATTAACTGTTAGGCAAACAGAAAGAGGTGTACATTACATTAGCATACACTGTTCTTGAAGTTCGCGAGGAACTGTCTAATCTCTCAAACCAACAAGAATATTTTGTATCCGAAGTTCTTCAACATGGAGAGGGCAGTCGTAATGATCTGACGCATAGATAACGGTATACGTTGTAAGGAATGTGTTGGTTTTTCATTTATGAACGGCTGAACTCCACACCTGGTAACTAGCGTTCAATCGTCCACGCCATCGTTCACGGTAATCTAATGGCTATACGGACGCTCACTAATCGTATACGACGCATCGCACAACTTTGATTACTCACGCCACGGCAATGATGACTTGCAGAGGTGCTGAATTGAAGATTTCACTTTCATTCTCGCGGTATAATGAGAGGGCACGAGCTAAACGTCGCTCATATAGTACTCATCAATTTGAGCAGATGTGATCGATAGTTGGAAGATAGGTTTGTGAGCTGATAGGACGTAGGAGATGAAATTTCTTTCTCTCTCCTCCAAGAAATGAAGGAAAAGTCGTTTGGATCTTCATAAAACTAAAGTAGTTGAATAGCAAATGGTAATGGTTCCTAGATATTCCAATGTACTAAGAAGGATCTCCTAAGGCTTCAAAATGGAAGTCAGTAAGAAGCTGCATAGCTTTAGCTGACCACAAACACCACACCCTTAAGCCGATTGTGCGCATCGCGAAGGTCACGAACCCGCCGGTCAACCATTAGGAACGTTAATATCCCTTTGTCATAACAGCAAAAAAACACCAACCTTCCAGTAATGATGGCCGCTTCCAGTGTAATGATAAATCGTCACAAAGAACTAGCAGACGAACGAATGGGATGTGCTTCAGCATCGTCATCATCAGCAGCATCTTCATCGTCGTAAATAGCAAACTTGCTACTTCAAACCACATCAACCGCATGCCGCCACAAAAGGCCCGATCTTTGGTGCTGTGGTACAGCAAAAGTTCAATGGCCACTCGCATCGGCAATTTTCCTATTCATCGACCCCTCGCGATGCCCTCTGTACCTGGCGGCTATTATCGTGCGGTAGAAATGCACTCGTGCCTATACAACACGATGCGCTGAATAGAAGCAATAGAAAAAAAGCAAGAGAAGACGCTCACATGTCTGACAGGTGCGAACAATAGTGTTAGTGATTCGACATAAAATGTATACAAATTGAGCTATACATTTTATAAATTAACCATAAATCTGATTTATCGAAACTTTATCAGATCGAAATTCATCAATCCCAAATGAAAGTGTATTTTGATTTTATTTCTTCTACACAGGAGCAGTTTTAAATCGAAACCAGTACACTTCTTATCGGATCAATTTGAAATGATGACCCAGTCAAAACGTGATACAGCAACTATCAATCAACCGTTCCATCAACCGTGGTCACAAATTCGCAATGCCAAACATATGTTTATCACTGAAGTAGCATCTTAAGTTTATTATTTTAAAAACCTCAAAGTCACACCATCGCACATTTCCTTCCATATGTTTGCGTGCATATCATCTTCGAAAACGATATCTTCATCTGATGGTCTAAGCAAACAAAATCGAAAACTCCATTCACCTGGATGCGCAGATTCATCAAGAAGTATCCGTCATCCGTTCCGATGGTTTGAGTTTACTTTTGGTCGGCACTAGCAAAAACACGCATCACGGAACGGACGCACGAAAGCGAAACCATCAAAACCATCGTGCCCAATCGTGCTAAAAGCTGCGAACGATAAGCACCACAGCTGAAGCCCTCCAAAGAAGACGGCAATAGAAGGGGCAGCAGCTCATGTATAAACGATGCTAATGACCGACCTTTGCAATTGTTCTCCTTTTTGTGGCGTTTTGTTTTGGTGTGGGCTTTACCACTGGCACTAAAATTACCCACAAAGTTAGAGGCTAATGCCATGGTGTGGTCTTCGATGACATTTGGCGAACTAACGAGCAAAAATTTAGGAGGATCATTAGCAAATCGTTAGGGATGTTTTAATATATAAACCGGAGCACTGGGTGATCGAAGATGGTGTCCTAAAACGAATGAGGATTAAAACGAGAGCTGTTGATAACTTTACAACCACTTGGGATGACATTTCGAGAACAAAAATAAAGTTGGGTGGATCTTTTTTATAATGTGGTGTTTTAATCACATCCTTCTGACACTTGTCTTATGGTATTGATTAAAATACGAGAACAAGACCGTAATTTATCCTTCTTTCCTGTTTTTTGTTTTATGGAATCTACCATAAGATGTTGTGCGAAATGCGGCGAGAGGCAAATTAATAAAAATAATTACATAGGTTCGTTTCGTGCTCACGCATTGAAGTCTTTCTGTTCCCACAGTCGATAGAGCGATATGTCTTTCGATCAAGGTGAATAGCAACAGTCCAAAAAAGGCAAAATAATGATGTTCAATTTTTTTACCAAATATATCACATTCATGATCTTGTATATTTATTTTTTATTCTAGCTTATTTAATTTAAATTTGAAAAAAAAACTTTGTTCAAAAGCATCAACCCATCCATCGTCATCAGCTGATGTCCAAGCTGCTGCACCACCGCTCGCTTTTCCCAACGGCCAATAATATTAACCGAAAGATTATGACACTCTGGCACATTCAACTCAAGACCCCTCAGTTGGCTGGTGATAAAATGGTTGAGTGCACCCTTTACAGTACAGTAACAGTCCGGTCTTTTGCAACAGTAAACGGGCCGTTGCAAGTTCATTGCAGTTACCCACCGGCTACCCACCCTATTAGGAAATGTATGACAAGGTCGTCATCTTTCTTTCACTTTTCGTCGCACAAACTACGACCTGGCAGGCGGTACTACTTTTCCTTTATAATTTACGTATGTGTATGTCGTAACGGATATATAATGCACAGAAAAAAGAGGAAAAAAAATCGTAATGGAAATGTTAAAAATAAAAACTACTTCTACTGCTACAGCTACTATAAAGCAATAACTATGAACACTACAGTGACGGGCACACGCTGACTACTTTACACACTCAAGCGATACTCCCGTGGGCACTCGGGAGTGGAACCCCTCAAACCCCTTCTTCAGTTTGGGATGAATTGATCCTACCAAACATATGATGGCCTCAATGACCTCAAGGTCAAGGCATGAGGAGATGAAGAGAAAGGTAAGCGGCACTTACCGTGTAGGTAAACTGATAGTAGGACGGTGTGATACCGCGTGTCCCAGCAGCTCCCTCATTTGCTCCATTGCCCCGGTCCACGTTGTTGCTGTTGACGAACAGTGTCTGTTCCTGGTACGAGTCCGGTGGTGGCTGTTGGCGCTGCAACGCTGACGGGAAGAAACCATTCCGGGGGTTCTCGAACGATGGTACGAACCGACCCTGCGATTGTGCGAAGTAGAAGTTGTTGTCTGCAGAGGAACAGAAAAAAAAGTAAAAAGAGTTTGTTAGTTTTGAATGCTCGCGCTTGGGGTTTCTTAATTTAAAGTACACACCGATGATGAAGGTTTGATTTACACACTTTGTGTGTTTTTTGTGTGTTTTTTTTTTCGTTCCTTACATTTACCATTTCTCTGGCCAATGGTGTTTTATAGCATCATAACTTTTGTTAGACACAAGACTTGTACGGTTTACCGACAGCCGACCGATCGAGATGCCGCAATGAGCGCAATAAACATTTCCCAGTTTTATTGGTTTATGCAACAGTCCCGGACCGGTACGCACATGCCTTTGTGGCGTTATGCACAGTGTGTACAGTGGTAGATACAATAACTCACAGAAATGAGTCGAAAACAGTTATTGTGAAGTGATGTATTAGGACAGATTTATACAATGAAAACGTCAATCTTAATATCACTCAGTTTTGTTATTAGAGTTTTAAATATATTGAGGTATTCAAATGGTTCAATGTGATCATAAGCTTGAAAAATAAATAGTTTATTGTATAGGTAATTCTTCACATCAGTAGTAGTGCTTTAATTTCAACTTTAGTCTTATAAAAAAACAATGCAATATAATGCAACAATTAATACAAGAGCAACGAAATATGCACGCGCTCAACGTTCGACGGAACATTCCATTGGGAAACTTGTTTTCCCATCAATTTACCATCCCACTTTTAACGCCTCGATTAGACACGGGCCCCCTGAAAACGACTCTCGCCCATTTTTGATTAACATCACACTTACAAAAAAGCAACTCTTAAGATCGACTCTCGTTACTGCAGGTTGGAGCTATACAGCGAGGTTCGTGGTTCAATGTCAGCGCTTTATTTGCTAAAGCGAAACTCGAAGCCCAACAGAGGCTTTTTGTTTCGGGTGGGTGAAGTGACCACCGATTCCCAAAGTGCACCCGAAGAAAACAATGATGACATGCTGGAAAGGTGACGGCACCAAATTTGGCAATTGGCTGTAGATTTTGCATGCGCCTGCAGCATTGATGTGCCCTGATGAGGGTTTGAGGTGTGAGAGTTGTTTTTGTGCTGGGGTTTATGTATTTAATGAAAGCATAATATAAAGGATAAGTGCAAAGTTTGCAGAGATGCAATATTTACCGAAAAAGATTATCGAGAAGCTTAAGTTTAGTGATGCTCTTTTGCAATCAGCAGTTTTGCAAATGTTTGCAACACCATTTTTACTTGACGATGTGCTTTAGTTTGAATAAAAAATCGTTACCAAAATAATAGTAATGTGTGTCAAACAACTTGGAAGGATTATAAGGAAGGATTCAAATCATCACGATTTTCGATGTTTGCTTATTTTTTAAACAATATTTTAACAATATTTTCTTTAGTAGCAATTATCATAAATTCTCAGTGAATTAAAGAAATGCACCTAAAAAAAACAATATTTTACACTATATTGCAGTACGCTGTTCAAAGCCCCATTTAAAATATTTCTCACTTCAACAGCGTAACGCAATAATCACAAATAAAGCCCGCACCGGGCCCGGGTCAGGTGTTCACCTGGTGCACTGCTGCTCACAATTTAATGGCACTTTTATTCACGTACACCGGTGCCCCAACCGTAGAGAAACGATAATTCGCACCAAGCGACGAACCCCAATCCCGTTGTATAAATATTTTTTTCGCTTCATTATTTCTCTTTCTCTTCCCACCAAACGGCCATGTTGCAACCGAACTAGAGTGCACATTCCACGAACTTTGGGACACCTTTGGCTAACGGCATCACCCACTGTAGGGAAGGGATTATGGCAAAAAACAAAAAACAAAATAGTGCAAAGTAATGTCTACCCCCACTCGTGCTTGTTAGCGCACGGATCGGAAAAATGGCGACAAACGGGTATGTGTATCAAAACGCCTTCACTGTCTTGTCGTTTGGAAAACTCGCAAACGATCGCCGCCCGCAACACACGCTGGATGCAATGGTTCCCTATAGACATCCCTCCCAAACAAATCCGCCGTCCCTGCCGTTGCGTAGGGGATCGAAGCACTTTTCGAAGCACCCGGCTGTCAGTGGGCTAAAATTGAATTCCTACAATGTGAACTTGACTCGCACATAAATATTCCGCTTCCGCACTGTTTCGCTTTTCGCCTGTCAGTGGAAGGTTCTGCATGAAGAAAATTAATTATCCATTCATGTTGCCGTGCCGTCCACCCGGGGTTGGGCAAGATCACAGACGCGATCAGTTATTCTAAACGTGCCCGCGACATTCCGGGAAAAGCCAAGTGTCTACACTGTTGCTCGCTTATAGCATGCCATCGTGGGTCACGTTCGATCTTATAATGCAAAAGTTCATTCACACTTCACACTTTACCTGGCGGGAAGGAAACGAACCCCACCATGCATTCGACACACTTGTGAAGATGTGAAAGCCGGGCGTCATCCAGCACACAAATATTGGGAATAGCGTACTGGACCTCAAAGAACTTCCCCGAGTATGTTTTCTTCTTTTTACCCCACAAACACTCACATTTGATAGTTTACGAAAACGCAACAAATTTCCCATGACTCATCTCGCTGCTCGATCAGGGAGTCTTATATTCTCTGGTGCTCGAAGCTGTCATCTGCACAAAGAAGGCGGCCAATGCGTGCGTACGTTCTTGGAGAAGAGACATAAAAGCAAAAAAATCCCTCATGTGCGGTGTAGTTTTGCTTCTGGGCGATCGTTTACATGATGATTAAGGTCGGGGCTCACGCATTCTTGGGGCGCACGATCACATGGAGCTGTTCTGATCGTTGGAGTTTCCGTGGGCGAACGCACATATCCCGGATGTGCTCACGATGGGGGATGCTATAGATGTCGTCTTGCCAAGTACCTTGACCTTAATCTTGGACGAAAACATGCAGAAAGGAACGATTCCCTTCAGTACCCATTGCTTCCCGTTTGTGGAATGGAGTGCAAGAGGAATAAATTACATTTATATCTGAAGTTATTTTTCGTTGTTTCGAGAACTTTACCGCGCGGGAACTGATCTTCAAGTGACCGTGCATTGCACAAGGTAGAAGATGAAGGTTCTAGAATGATGGGCAATTTGATGGATGGTTGCATTAAATGTGGGATGGTCATACACGATGCTTGGAACACAAAGATCCTCGAAGTAGCAAATCGCAACAAATCCTCAACAAATGCCCTCCAAGGACCAAACCCTTTGTTGTTTAATAAACCACACATTAGCGCCAAAATAACGCCAATCGACCGTAACTGTCAAGTACGAATCAATTTCCCCCATTTTCAAACCATTTTGCCCATCCGAAGCCTATTGTTTCGTGGCCACAACCTTGCACGCTTTGAAGGAGATTTTAGTTTTCGGATGAAAATTACCGGTAGTAATGCTTAGTAGTTAGCCGGAAGCGGCATCGATCACCCAACGCAGACCTTCGATCGTGAAACGACGCGCGGGAAAGCAGATGCGTGCCGGTTGCGGTTGAAACACAAAAGGCTTAAACCGGCGAACGGTACAGTTCCGGTAGCAATTAGATGGCGGCATAATTGGTGGTTGAGAAAATTTTTGGTGGAAATTTAATTTTCAATGAATTGAATTTGATGCGCAGGACAAAGGTTACACGAATGCCGTGCGAACACGGTCAGGTAATCGATTTTTGGAAGGCAAGTTGGTGGCCATTGGATGAGCAATCAATGGTACCTTACCTTGACAGTGGAATGGTTCCTAGTGCATTCCACGAGAGCGCGCGCGCGCTTGCTCAAGGTTTAGAGAAAGAGATGCTTCAGATAAGTAGAGTGAGTTGAGTTGATTCGTTGAATTTGTGTGGCTACACGAAGAGGTAGTCGGTTGAAGATGTTTTGCGCACTGGACATTCACAGAGTTTCCTTTCGCAGGTACGCTTTTTGGTCAGGGTTATGTTAAACAAATGCCATCAAATGGATTTAGCCCAACAAAGCTGCAGCTTCAGCTCTTCGTATGCCTCTTCGTAAATTGTGAAGGGCAAAATGTACGATCAAGAGTGTACAACGAGAGGTCAATTTTTCTTGCTTGTTCGATAAGCGATTCGATGTACCGATGGACCGATGTCATAAATCTACATGCACCAAGCCCGCTTGTACACGTCTAATCCGCTATTAATTCTCGCACTGAAACATCTTCCATATGTTTTTTGTACGATCATAACCATAACCGATTACATGATCACGGTGTGAGAGAGTGGGTGGGTAGCTCGTGTAGCAGGATCGGTCAGGACACACCCGTCCCTGGATGAATCGAATTCCTTCGCCACAAAGATGGGCCAGTAAGCCCGGCCAGTTTATCATAAATAATGCCAATAATAATAAATAAGCTTTGCAACTTTGCATAGGAAGCTTGGCGATTCCTTGAGCCCTGTGCTGCATGTTAACACGCAAAGCCCCGGTGTCGATCGGCAACGGATCGAGAAAAACCGTAAATCGCCACGGGACGTCGACATTGAACCTCTGATGCAATTATCAGCATTCAAAGAGGAAACTTCTGCATTGTTCGCTTCCAACCGGACGATGTGTCGTCCTGCTAGGGCGAAGATCTATCGGAACAGTAATTTGTCATCGGACTGTCTATGGCATTCCCTTGCACCCTTCCGTTCACTTTCATTTTCATCCTCTGCTTTGCTGGTTGATAGAAAAATAAGCTTCCAGCTAGACATGATCGCCACCGGACCTGCAATGGAACTGCAATTTAATGTTGATTTTATTGTTTATCCTCACGCCACATTCCACAAGGAATGCATTTCCGTCGATCAACAATAATACTTTCCTCTCATCGTCTCTCTCTGTAGACGTGAAATGATTGAATTGATGATTGTTTTCTCATCTTCACACCATTTTCTTTCGCTTTCATTCCTTCCTCACACTAACTGTTTTCACCTTCGTTCCGGTCTGGTCTTTAAAGCGTGCGTTTTCGATTATCAAAATTTTCCAGCTTTTCTTCCTCATCTTTCTCATTGTTTAATTTGTGTGAGTGTGTTATTTTTGTTTCAATTATTTCTGCGATCATAAACGATCGATCGGTGTGATCGTGAAGGAAAATCAACAGATTCGGTTTGCTTAATCAACCGTTTTCCTATTTTCCCATATCTTCCCCGAAAGGGGTGATCGCACAATCGAGCGCAAATTATTGGTTTTATTAGGCCCTTACCACCGGCTAATGCAATAAATGTTTTTCCAATGCTTTTCATCGTTCGATCCATTACTACATCCGTGTGGTTTTGGTTCGTTTTTTTTCCTTTTCTTTTCGGACCACACCATGACAGTGCCGTATTATGAAACGGTTACGAAAGCCAAACTCCCCGGCGGGACCCATCCCTAAAGGCGGGAAGGGGTGAGAAGGCCCACGCATGCACGGGAAAAAGGGGGTTTACTTTCTAAATTAGCCACCCATAGAAGGATGGACCGATGTGACGGTTTATTTTCTTTCACCGCTTCTGCTCGATTTTATTGATCAACCAAATTATGGCCGACGGTGAAGAAAGCGTACGTGGACCAAAAAAAGACTCAGGTTTCGCCACCCACTATAACTTCTAGCGAGCGAATGCCGAATTCGAATGTGTATCCCGCTCGGCAAACAAGACACCATGGGCACGTACATTTTCTGGTGTGGAATTTGGATTTGCCATTTTGGTGAAGGCCAAAACCGACCAAATTGGTTTGCGTGGTGCTTTGCCTGCTGCCAATGCACCATTCGGATGGTTTCGGTTTGGCGACCGACCTACAAGACGGCCAAAGCCTTAGCTACACACGCGGCTAATTAATGCCCGCTTGGGAGGAGGGAGTTGTGCAATCGAATGCCGATTCACCGGCAAACCTGTACCCACCCGCGCTGGGAATGGGCACAATTTAACAACAATGAGCCAAAAACCAAACCAGACCCAGACTAGACCACAGCGACAAGTGCGCCTGTCAAGCTAGCGAGCTTTACTACCTTTGGGAAATTACATAAAATGCACACGGACCCCTCGGTGGTGTACCGTGAGCGAAGGGAAAAATCGCACACACATACACAAAGTAAGATAAATGTGCGAAAATGTGTCCACGGTGGTTACTGGTTCCAAAAAAAGCGAAAAAAATGCTTGAAATTTCCCAAAAGACAAAATCACAAACTTTAACGCGTGAAAACATTACCAATTTTTCGTTGGAACACACCAACAACTTCCTTTTGCATACATTTATTTCATCTGTCTTTAATGGTGGCCCTTCTAACATACACTCACACACAGAGAGGAAGGCATAAAGAAATCCCAAGTGGTTAAAAAGCATGGGAAAATGGATAAAATGTGCACGGTGCTGCTCAGCTGCACTGGCTCGGAAAATGGGTACAATTTTCACGCTTACCCCGCCCCCACCGAAAAAACCCCGGAGTTAGTGTGGCTAAACGATTTAGATTTGTTTTTACTTTTTTCACAGTAACGCCATTGTGCATTGTGAATTGTCCAGCTTTCGGTGCACCACCAACAGAGGCTGTGGTCGATCTTCTGTCCACCGTTTCGTTCGATGCACATGAAACTTTAAGGGTTGAGGTTTTTTTTTCTTTTCAACTTACACATGTTCAAAACATTCAACTGGCATAGAACTAAAGCTTTAAAAGAATTGAGTGGAGTTGGAAAAATCTTATAATGTCTCCACCCTAACCTCCATGCTCCACAGTCCTTCACGCAAAGTATTTGGGTGAAACGCACTCAGTTCCGACCGTACCAAAACTACACGAGAATGTAAGGTGCAGTCCGTTGTACCGGTTTTTGGTGAAGGTCAAACGATGGGGACATTGAAATCGACACCAATTTAATTACGTTTATAGCAGGAAACTTGTTCTAGGATTATGAAGCCTCGGAGGTATCGGTGGCATGTAACAACGGGAGTTTATGGATGTAATTATTCTTTTCATGATCTCATCAAAAAGTTTTGTTTGCAATTTCGTTATTTTTGTAACAGTTGTTGCAACTAATGTCGGGTGAGTCTGATTCAAATTCATAAAGCTGAATGAAATCAAATTCATTCATTCAATGCAATTCTTCTTCTTCTTCTTTGGCCTAACGACCTACTCGGTCATGCCTGTCATTTCTGGCTTACGAGACTTATTGATACCACGTAGTTGGATAGTCAGTCCTCACTACGGGGGAACGATCCGGATGGGATTTGAACCCCCGGTCCTGCCGTTTAAGATCGGCGCCGCTTATCTCCTCGGCCACCGGACCGTCCCCTATGCAATTCATAAAGCTGAATCAAATGATTGATAGATTTTTTTAAACCCAGAATAACATTCGATTATAAAAAAAATTTACTGGTTGAATTGGGATATTGGAAAGCGGAAAGTATGAAGAATACCAGATACCAGAAAATCCTTCCTTCCTTCCGGAATACTTCGATACTAAATGTTCAATTCTATGACTCACACATACTACAGATTATGCAATTTAAGTGTTTGCATAAATTACCACAAATGCAGTTGCAGATGCACTTGTGTTACTCACATTCACCTTCACCCAATAATACTTCACGTTTGTCATCAGTGTCACAAAACCGGATGCATTTGAACTTGATAGTATTTGACTCTTCTTTAGTACCACTGCATTACTAATTGAACCCCGTCAAATGATTCGTCCTCGCAAGTCTAATGCGCGATCGATAGTTGGAAAAAAAAATCCCCAAACAAGTCGACACTCTGCGCAGCGGTGAACCAACGCGACAAGAAGTCATTACTCATGCCACTGTCGGCACTCCTGCGTCAGAGGGTGGCTCGAATCGAAGATCTTCGTTCTCACACGGATGCAACACAATGTTCATCAAACGATTCTAAACATTTGTCCATTTTTGGAATGGAATCCATCACATCCCAAACACTCCCAGAAATGTCTTTAGATTTTATCGGACAGCTGCACCTGGAAGCAACCGAAAAACTGTAATTCTTCATCGAAAAACTCAACATAACCTTTCCGTGTGCTTCGTGATCGAAACCAGCTTTAGCGTGCATCCGCAATTGCGCGATTTCTTTAAAAACTCCCCCAAAATCTGAAAGAAACCTCACACAACCTTCACACGAAACGGAAAAGGGTAGAACATTTTTCCCATCCCAATGCTGACCCCGGGCAGAACAATTCGCACCAAATCTGCACTAAACGACGCCACTCTTGCAGTACACACGCCACAAAACACCTCGAGATGCCTCGTTAAAGCTTATTAAAAATGAGCTCATGAATGGTGAGAGAATACCGAACTGGCGTGGGTTCGGTTCGTGCCAATCTAGCGGCGATCAACCACGCCACCGCAGAAGCAACAAAAGAGACAGCCTCCGGCGGAAGTAGTGGCCCGATGACGAAATGTGGGCTGTCGGTTACTACGTCGTGGTTTCACGGCTTTGGCCAACTCTTTGCCACCTGAGATTTTCATTCGTTTATTCGGCAAATGGCATCATTGTCCGATGATGGATGGCGCTGTCTACAAGATCGCACATTGACGATGGTCAAGGGAATGGTGGGTTTTTTTTTATACCAAATGGGAGAGTTTGCCGAAAATGAAAATATTGGGGAACAATTCCCTACGATAATGCACGCTTGTGACGAAGATTGATTACAACCAAACCGGAATTGTTGGGGTGGATAACGCAAAAGGGGATCAAAATCTCGGACCTGTTACGAAAGTTAATTTCTCCAACAACACACCCATACGAATACGGGTACAATGAAGCTGTTTTGGTGGAAACCCCCATAACAACAAAGCGTGCTGGTGGACATATAGCTAACACCCTCCTTCTCTCCTATCTGCCCTGAGGCTGAGATATTTAAACAGGACTATAATCACATGATAGCAAGGGACGGTGACGAAAAGCACCTAGGAAACGGCGACATTCATCCACCTGGGAAGAAGGTGCGCCAATGTTGCATATTCATACAACTTGGTGGCTGGGAATAAAAACGAGTCACTTCCGTCTTCCGACGAGCTTCCCAAAAACCTGCGCCTATTATCAAACCGGTTCTCATAGGTCAAACGGGTGCGGATTGGAAGCTGGTAAAGCGATTTTCGGGTGGAATTTCACTCTCCACCGTTAAGCGAAACCCTTGATTAAAGATCGTTATCGGGCGGCGGCATTTTGACTTAAATTAAACGATCGCCACGCCTGTACAACAAGACGACATCAAAGACGTTGAGAAAACGCGTCTGAAGGTAGTACTGTAAACAGTCATCTTCGGACACGCTCGAGCTAAATGGTAATGGCAAACATTGTACTACGCATCTGTCAACTACCTCCAACGCAAGCACCGTTACCGAGGCATCAGGTTGCAAGCTCACGGACCAGCGAAAAACTTCCGGACAACAGGCGACGACATGCTAATGATGAGACGGTACCAAATGTCATACGTCTCATCATCCGGCCCACCCTGCTAGACAGGTAGATCCACTCTCTCATCGATTATGCACAATCGCTTACGCAACGGCATAATGAATTGTGACAGCAGAGAGGAAAGCAGCTCCGAACGCTTCTCCCGTAAGAGTGCGTCGCCAATCTCGCCAAACAAACTTTCGCTTTCCACACAAAACTAGGGCCCAGCTTTGAGTGACCTTTTTTTCTGCAAAGGAGTTTTTTTCTTGACACTTCAAGATCATGTTGCCAGTGGTCGTGATCATGTCAGAGGCTAAAGTGCGTATGAGGTTTTCATGTGGTAGTGGGTAATTTATCGTCAAGCTGAAGCTCACCATGACTACTCAAGTGTCACTTGACGTACAGCTGGACGTTTAGAAAGCTTCCAGAAAATTAACGACTTCCAAAGGGATGGACACATTGATTTGAGCAGTTTGTATCTCGGATGACATAAGATATCGTTGAGGTGCTCTTTTCCTGGAGAGAAAAGTCAAACAAATAAACTCTCCCAAAACAGCCAGAAGTCTTCAAGTCCACTACCAGCGTAACTAAAAGGCAGCGCTTTACTGTCGATTGTTTAGACAAAACCAGCGTTGCTCGCCAGCAATGATGATCTTCCTTAATTGGGTAAATATGGAATGTATAATTAAACACTTGCGTGCATTAATGCCTCCGGTGTCCGGTAGATACGGCTTCGTCTACACCAAAGGCTATTTTAACGTCCCATTTTTGGGACGCAGCAATGAAGAAGGTTATTATTTTAATACACTCATTGTTAATTTATCCGTCCTGGGATAGGAAGGGGAATTCGGAGATGCAGTACATGCACTTGGGCTACTCCGGTGGTCTTGACGTGTTTCTTTTTTCATTCATTTATCACTGCAGCAAATCACTGAATAGGGTATTGTCATGATTTTTTGTTGAGAGTGGGGCTAATGAATTGAAGTGTATAAAAGTAGCTTCATAATCATTTTTCCTATTACAAATGGTGTTAGAGTAATGATCGATGGGGCTTGGACGATCACCAACCACCGGACGATCGATGATGACAGTTGACAGTAACGGTGACGTATTGCAATTACTTATGTGTTTTCATTTCTTCTTCATAAACAGACACATTCTTCCCGAACCGGATATTCGTTTCCGAGCCGGCCGGATCACAACCGCACCTGACGATGTAAAAGATCAAGCAAATTCCTGCAGCGACGAGCCTACCAACCTCAACATGTCATATTTACATATTTACACATTCCATTCGCTCGTCACCATGGCGTCGGCAGTGCCTACATGATTGAGCCGTATTATGTTCCCCTACACAAGCAACAATGTGAACTTTGGAACGTCTCCCTTAGGATGGGACGACTTTTAGAAAGAGAGAAACACGTTTCCCAACCGTCTAACCTTTAAGATTGTTTCAACGCGATGGCTTAAGAAAACATGTGCACAAACAGGCCCTTTTTTACATTAATCTTCCATTTCGATACGCCACGATGGGCAGCAGCCAAACAGTTGATCCGATTGCGAAAAAGGCACCAGTGTGACATGCCGAAATTTCACCATTATTGCACGAGTTTTAAATGGCTTCATGAAATTTTCAACCATTCGCCGGTTTCAAAAGACTTCAACGCCCAAACCCAGAAGAGATTACTCTCGCAAAACGAAAGGTCCGTTACGTTTCAAACGGCGTGGTGTGTAATAAATGGTAGCAGCTCTTTCAACAACTGCTTTAAACATCAAGCCACATTTATAACGCCCCCTAATTTGAAACCCGGCATCTGAGGGGATTTTCTTTAAAAGCCTCGCAAATTCAACCAATATTTATCTACGCATCCGTCACCGGTTAATTTAATTTATTACGACCAATTTTCCATTTCACTGCACTGCGTTGAGGCCCCTGGAATGAAAATGCGATCCAATTCGTCACCAGGGCTTCGATCGATCGCATCAGCTTCTGGTGGCCTTGGTCAAACGCATTCACACACGTTACGCCATTTAAAAGGCCACATTTGAATGCGCTTTGCAGGGCTGCTCTTAACACATTCGTTTGGGAGATTTTATTTCATCCAAACCAATGGAGTATGATACCGTTCCATAAAGCCACAACGTTCCACAACTCCACGTAGGAATTAGTCTGCAATTTCCCAATTGTCCCTTTCGGTTTTCCCCTGCCGGCTGATTTCACTTTACGCTGGAATCACACACCGGTTTTCTTTACTTCTTACAATTTCACAGCATTTGTCTCTCAGCAATAATGCAAACCACGTAAAAAAAATCGAACGTACGAAAAGAAACCGAACCGAAATGCCCAATCATAATGGGCAATAATTGAATCGACTTCAATTTCACCGGAAAATCTCCTCCAAAATGGCACCCACTCGGTGCGGTGGCCGATTAATTCCACCGATAGAAAATCGACAATTTCGGTTTGAAGCTAAAAGTGAAATTGTAATTTCACTCTCCCCTCGTGGACCGTGCACCTCCCCCAAAGGGGAGGGAGGAAAGTCACAATTGACTGTCGCCCGAAAAGTCCAACCGTATCATTGCTCAATTTTGCGGTGAACTTTCCTCCCGCTGCGAGTGCGCGTGATCGTTCGCATGACTTGTCGCGAAAGTGCACAACCTCTTCGGGCCGGTCATGCACCGGTGAACCATTCATTGGGTTACGATCAATTACAGCCACTAATTAGAGTGAGATGAGTTTTGGTTCGCAACGGGCGCTCGATACTCTCCCCACGTGTATGAAACTCATACTGATACTGATAAGCAGTATTGTGCGCATCACTCCAAAAAAAAAAACAAAGATATTAATAAATATCTGTTTTTAATTTTGTAACACAATAATTAAAGCTGTTTAACTTTACATACGTCATCGCAAGCGCTTGCAAATGTTAAAAATAAACCAAATTATCATTCATTACTAGCTATAATATGCACATCAACATTCCTCTATTAGTTTGAATAATTATAAACCCTTATATGATACACACTGATTGGAAAAAGTTTGCAAACACCTACCATGCACGTGCCACACGTATCAGGGCTTTGCCGAAAAGCTTCATCTCGCCTTTCCATTGCAAGCGCCTGTCTACATGTTGTCTAATATTAATTTTCCATTGCTTTTCAGTGCGTGCCGCCATTTACACGCTCCATTTACGTCACAACGTATGGGCCGTATGCTAGTGAAAATTAGCAAATTGCGTAGGGAAAGCTCAAGTGATGGTACTGCAGTATATGTGTGTGATGCCAAAAATGCATTAGTTTGCCCCATTTTTGCTCTTCTTAATTCACTGTTGCATCACACTTCTTGGGTCGTATGAAGTTGAATGTCTTAAAAGCTTCTCTTCACACCAGCAAACGAAAGGTGTGAGATGCATGAGTTGCTTCCATTCGTGACTAATCGTTCCTGCTTTATCTTCATCATCAGTGTCCTTGCTGTAGCTGGAATCCGGACACTGGTTCAAACCCGTTGATTGACCCGTTGGTAGTTATCCTTGAGGTTCTTTCCTTCTGGCAGGGCAAATGGTCATCGCAAATTGATACAAATTTCACCTGTAATCATACCAGCTGCTTCAGGGCTGTTGTTGTATGCCATTGAAGAGGATGATGACCCCACCAGTCTGTAACTGGGAATAAAGTTTACGCATCGAAACGATCGATGACGAAACGAGGAAGGAAATGTAATGAAGTCACACTGAAAAGCTTATGATGTGACGTGAAGCCGGGTTTGAATTGAAGGTTGAACGAAAGCTAAACTTTTGTTCACGGTCAAGGTACAAAGCAAGAACTATGACGTATGCAAAAAAGACAAAATATGACGCATTAGGATTGTGGGATTTCTAGAAATGGTCTAAACCAATTCTCTTACTTTGAAGATTGCTATAAGAATTTGAGGATAAATTTTTGCTACAGTCCTCTTTTATATGAATTTGTCCTAATCATCATATCCGTCCAGCTTTGACCAACGTCAGGATATCTAGGACTAGTGTCGGTAGACGATTACCAGACGTATTAAAGGGCGTTATATTGAGTATTATCATATGTTCTGGATCACAGGAGATCTAGTAGTAAACAGTAGGCAAGATTAGGTCGACGATTAAGCCTTCTGATTACGTTACTTTTGGTACTTTGCGAAGTTACGGTCATGGCAAGGCAGGAAGAATCCTCCTATAACTCCTATGGATGGAGTAGGCGACAGTCTAAGACAGACTCCGCAGCTCAGGAACTAGAAGTTAGTTAGATAAATGTCTCAAGGACATTTTTCACAGCGATTCGAGACTGTATTGTACATCTTCTCCATGCTGCACTGGTAATGATATGCATCCGACAATACTCAAATAATAACCTGAAATAATTACATAACCTTAGGCCCTCCAACTATTCAAAAAAATGGAGAAGTTTTGCAAGCAACTTAAAAAAACGCATTCCGAGACATTCTGCATGCATTTATGATGTAGTTACAATGGTGATCAATATGAAAAACTCTTCCAATGATCTCGCTATGGATCACACGGAGCCATTATGCAATCGAGAGGCGCTTCCATTTCTGTTTGTTACAATTTTAATTGACTTCGCGTGCGATATCGCAACCGCACACCACAACCACAACCTAAGACATACTTGCAGCAGCTTCCTTATCTGCATGCGTCAAACCCCTTCAACGTGTCCGCTGATCGCTCAATCAACCGATCAGTTCTTCTCACCCAACGTACCCTTTCAACCGATCTTTCCAACCAAGAACGACCTACCAATTCTTTCTGACCTTTCCGCTGCGCGAACGATCACCATCATCTTGCCCGCACCACCAAACTCCCTTCTTCCCCACCGTTTTCTGCATCGCAACGAACCACTTTAAACTGAAGGCTTTTGCGAGCGGTTCGGTTTCAACAACACCGGACCGGAATGCCGAAGCCATGAAGGGTTTGTTGTCTAATGCGGCATACGCGTCTCCTTCTCTTCGTCGCTCCAACGACCGTTCCGTTAATGAGTGCCGAAATGTCAAAGTAAATGTCACGCTTCATAGGAGCGCGCGCGCGCACGCGGACGTTCGCGATTTGGACGGTTGGAAGTGGTTGGCAAATCAAACGAAATCATAACATCATCACCCACCGCTGCAGCGTCATCGCTGAAAGGAGTGGTGAATTTTATATCGCTTTTATATATGGCCGATCGTCTGGTGCAGAACGCGGAATTAAGAGCGGTAATCACAAACTTTACACCCGGGTGTTTTTTTCATACAGCAGGGGTAGTTATTAAAAATGCTCGGTTCAATGATCAGTAATGTGATCCGTTGAACGGTCCATCAAATGGCAAAGTGTACCAAAAATTGGCTTTAATCTGCATATGTTTGCAAAACAAAAAATCTAGCAAATTTGCCACCTGGTCAGCGCGAGACGAGCGTGTGTGTGCATGTTATGCTAATCATATTATCCAAGTCCACACACACAAGCTGTCTAGGAACCAGTTTTTTCAGTAAGCACCAGATTTCGAAGGCAAACTCGTCGCTTGTCATAAGATAGCCAGGAATTTGGACGATTATACAATCGCTCTTGTTTTTGCCAATATTTTTTGTGTCAATTTCTTTTCTACCCCACTCCGGATCAGGTGGTTATGTGTGGCGTAGAAAAATGGTGCACCATTTTTGGCACCTCAAAATGTTGTCCACAATACCGTGGTAGTGGATTAAGCCTCTTGGAGCCATTAAGCGGAAGTGATGTTGGGACTCCAAAATCGGTAACCAGATCCTTCTGAATCTGAGGTGTTCGTCGAAGATCTTAGGGGATTGAGATGAAGAATTGGGGTTCGATCCGCAGGGCCCCTAGGACATCAGAGGAAAATAACTAATGATCGAGAGGACACCATCAGTTCTACAGGTTAGAGATCCCCTAACCACTAGGTTGAAGTAATTCCAGAAGACCATACCAAATGTATACTGTACACATGTCTCCTATTAAATTTAATAACTTCTAACTCCTGCGATCCGAGACCACCCAGGACTAGACTCCTTCCAAATGTTGCTTCACTACTGCAATAGCGTATTGTTTGACATTTAATCAAAACATTATTAATTTGTGATCTTCTTTTACAATCATTTCTTAAAATAAATTTTAATCCCTTTTACTTTACCATCATGCCATCATTTCGCATACAATTCACAAGATAATATTCATCAAACAACGAACACACTAGCCCCCTTTATGCCTGATCTCACGCTCATAAAATGCTCATAAACTGACCGTAAATTTGATCACCGGTAATTCTACACCTTCAAGCATTCGGTGTTAGGGTTTTGAAGAATTTCTATTCAAAAACCTTTGCCAGCCCAGACCAGACACAGCGGAAAGCAATATAAACCGCACAACTGAATGGTTGTGTCGCACGAAGCCAACCCATTTCGCCACCGACGGTCTGACATTATCCAGTCCAGTGGCTTTGGATCAAGTTTGTTTTTTTTTTTCGCTCACCCAACAGATACGGACAGGCGAACGGCCAAAGATGGCGTGCGTATCGGTGGGCAGGTTCTTGTGCAGAACTTGCCTCAATTCGCCGCTTCGCTCGGATAAGAGAGAGAAACTGAGCAACAACAACAACAGAAAAAAACTAGTCTGAAAGCGAATCTGCAGACTGTGGTGGAAGCAAATTTTGCAACGCATACGTACCACTTGCAAGAGATACTAAGCTGGTGCAAAATCTATCCGTAGAATGCAGAGCAAGGAAGTGGGAGGGAAAAACTCACGTCCAAAGCAAAACGTCACTCCGATCTAGTTCCAAGTTGCCCACAACGGAGGGATATATACCTACACCGAATATATGTAACAAGCGGCAGCAAATAGCCACAACAACAAAAGCAGCAAAACCACCCCTCACAAGACAAAAACACGTTCTCCCATGTGGAAGACCTTGAGCAGAACCGTGGTGGCAGCAAATTGAAAGCAAATCTGGTGCTATCTCGCTTCGGCCACCAGCGGAGAAGGGTTCGTCGCTTGCAATCGACATCTTTCGTACCGTCAGCCGGCCTATCGGACCGGCCCGGGGGGGAGTTCGTTGGCGATCTTGCATTGAGGTCGCCCCACACACGTTCGGCAAACAGCGACTGTGCCTCAGATTCCATTCCATTTCCTACAATGTGTTCTAAGTGGAGTGTGTATTGTGTTTTTTTCTCCCCTGCATTAAAAGATTGTATTTTTTGTGTTGCTTTACATATATTGTGCCATTGTCATTTGCTTGCGAATGTGAACGCGTTCGGTTCAATTAGCAACAGAAGTTAGACCGAGCGAAACAGAATGTAATAATGGTTGGCCAACTGTGGCGACAGAACGGCAGCCCGCTCATCCTTGCCCGATCGATGAACAATTAATCATGGCACACTTTAATTGGGCCGCCTCATTACCCCATCCTGGTGGGTGATCTTGTTTTGATGGGGTACGTGAGGCTGGTGTTAATTTGATCGATCAGCAAGGCCGAGGTCGTGTACCATCGGAGGGGTTTTTGTTTTTTTTTGAGTTTGAAGTACTGAAGACACAAGGCACCATTCTATTCTTCCACTTTCACTCACTTTTAAGTGCTCTTCACCTTGGGAGGAGTGTAATAATTTTAGAAATTTTGGAATAATTTTGTTTCTGTGTTTGAGATCGCTTCGTACTTCGAGAGATGCACCGTACCAGCTTGGGCTATTAATGTTTCTAGAGCAACGCAAGCTGCATCGTTAATTTAATGACACGGCGATTTATTTCGGTTTCAAAAGAACAAATCTCACCTCTGCTGGCGGTCACCAAATGACGACCAATTCGTCGTCCCGGCACAACCTTGGCAAACACCAATGAAACCGGTGTGAAGGAGAAATCAATTAAAGCACCACCTTCGAACGGTGGTCATCATGGAGAAATGATGCTGTAAGCACCGCAGCATTCGGCAGCAAAAGAAAGCAAACAAAACCAAAAGACTGCGCTTGTTTTAATGAGCGTGCACGGTTGTTGTTTTAGTTTTGCGCAATGAAAGTGTACAAACACCCCGCGAGCTTAGAATGTATGCTTTGGACAAGCAATGGACCACAATTTTGTGTTCGTTAGGGTCAAACTGTTCTTTTTCGGCCGATGATGTGAGGCCAAAGCGAAGAGTCAACACGTTTATTTTTATGGCAAAGTGTTACTGACACCCACGTCGATGTTACTGGTTGGTAAACGATAGCCAATCAAAATGATTGGATGGCAAGTAGTCAAGGCAATGAATAGAGATACTGCAGAGGATTAAAACGATCGTTGAAAGCATCAGACGAATATAAAGTTTAGAGTTATGCTCAATGTATATTTTGAGAAGAATCATTCAGTGAATCATGAGTCTTATCTTAAAACATTCATGAATCTCTGAATCTTCTGTTAAGGTCTTCAAATCTCTTACATTTAAGAAATAATAAATATTTTGGATCTTGAAAAAAAAATTTTGAATACCCTGATGAATAAAAAAAAAAGAAATCTCCAGTAATCCAAGTGTATGCGTGGATTCCCAAATCTTCTCAGTGGAAATTAAGGTTGATACATGCGGTTTAGAGTTAAATTCTGATACATCAGATTGTTCCAACACTACAAAAGATCGTGGGTTGGTAACTAAAAACCAAAACAAACGCTTGGTAAATGATTATCAAATAGGGAAAGATCAATATTGAGGCAAGAACCAAAACTATTCAAGTGACCCAAAACTCCCTTCTGTGTGGAGGAGTGAAAACTTAACGGTACGTGTCAAGAACTTCGTCTAAATATGGTCCAATCCGTCAAGAGCTCGTGATCCGTCACGAAAACAAATTCTTCAACCCACGAGCTCCTCCAAACTAAGTTCCCCGTTGGATAGCACTTTAAAATTTCTCCATCCTTATTGATTAAAAGTATTACACTAGCGCACTTCATAAACACACAAACAAAACATATTGCACCATTGTTCACCAGTTTTTGAAAGCACTTCAATTGCTTCTAACGGACGACCGTAGTTAGAGGCAAGAAGGAGAAACTTCCACAGTTCTCCTCGCTCCATGGCGCCATATTTGGCCGTTCGATTGTTACGATCGGTTTCGAACCAAGCCTTCCATTCTAGCTCGCTTGTACGGTTTCACCGTCTCCACACACCAGCCCAGTGTGGAGGTCACCAGCTGGCGCTGAATGAATGTAGCCCGATCGATCGCACTCCGCTTGTAGGTTCGCAATTTTTCCAATAACATTTGAACACCACGGCACACCGAGGCCACAACAGCTTGAGGAGTGGTATAGAATACACAGCACAGTGGGACGCTCACCGGTGAATCTTCTCGCCAAGTGCGGGCACCGCGTGACAGCCACCGTTGACACTTGGAGTAACCGATCACCAATGCAAATACCGTGAAAGATCATGTCGTGGATCGGTGTACCACCATGCAGCACGTAATTGTGTCCCTGCTTTTGTGGCATACACTTGCACTTCACTGACGTTCCATTCTTATGCTGCCATCTATCGACACGATAGTGCCACAATATCGATGGGAAAAGAATCACCGGAATCTTGTCGTGCAACGTCTATCGAATGTTTCTAGGGCCACGATTACAAAACCGAGTAGGGATCGTCTGCACCGTAGAAGTACGATTCGTTCGCTTACCCTTTTACTTTCCTTTCAATAAAACCACTCCACAGTTCTACGCTCACATTTACACCCGTGTACGGTAGTAGTTCCCAAAATTAAGTCAAAGAATAGCAATTAATGAACCAAACATATACACCTTTTTACTCGTAGGCGAGTCGTGTTGAGTGCACTAAGATAATTGGTAATTCCAAGCCACGCCGAACTATTCCCTCCGCATGTAAATTATGGAAAGCTGCAGAATTCCCAACGGTTCACGAGGCGTTTCATGGCTGCTGCTGCTACGTTCACGCATGTGTCGTGTGGAATAATTTATTAAATCCGAAATTCACGCACCGATTTCATGACGAATTCATGTGTGTGTACGCTACGGTAAAGGGCAAAACGAGAAATTACCATACATTACCGGTACGGTGTAAATAAGGAAAGTACATGCAATAGATCGGGGTTTATATATTATTAAAAAGTAACTTACTTAATGTATTAATTGCTGTTGAATAGTACTTTTTTTTTATTAGAGAAAAGGTTGGAGGTGTAATAATAAAAGTACAAAATGCTGGAAAGTTGTAAAGAGAGTTGTAAAATGTTTTAGTTTTAGACGCATGTTTAGTTAGTTTGTTAGTTTAGATTTGTCATTTTTATCGAATAAACGCTTGTCTTCAGTTTAACTTCTAACACAAAAGCCACTCAACCTTCGTAAATTAAACACTTCCCTCCCAGACCCCTTGTTTTACAGACAGAAACAGTGTCATGAAAGGTAAGGTAGAAATTGTTATGCCTGCATGTCTCACCATTCGCGGGCGTAAGCGAGTGAACCATTGCATAATTTTTGCTCTTTCCACTGCACGAACTACGGTGCTTTTGAGCTCTGGCACAAAACTCTCTCGATAATAACAGAGCGAAAAAAAACGAATAACAAATAAACACCGCCAACAGAAAAGCGCGAGTTAAACCGAAACTGAAATTGAACGGAATTGTAAAATCATTCTATTTGTTTAGTTTATTTAAAAAACTAGAGTGACCTCACGATTCAGTACGTCCATTATACCAAAAAGGTGTTACAATTGCTTATTTACTCCAAATTATTGTGTCATAAACGATCTGTGAGAACGAAAGACTTCACAAGCGACGAACCCTATGAACTTCAACCTCCTGCATGTTCAACCCGTAAACTGAATAATGAACACTGGCGTATGAATGAACGGTCGAACCAGCTTAAGGAAGATGTTCCGGTACCGCTTCTTTCACCTTCTGCTCGTGTGATGCAACAGCAAACGCACACAAAAAAAAAACAATGTTTGGAAAATGGTCAGTTAGGAACCGAACCGTTTGGCTCGGAAGGCATAAAACAGAGCAAACCTCGCTTACCTCAGCTCGAAACTTTACATCTTTTCATTATGGCAAAAAGGAACATTCAGTACTGCTTATGGATGTTACATATGGCTGCATAACGATTGGATGGTTTCGATTAGATCAGTTAATAGCGTTTCCTTGCTACCGTATGATCCGTCCCACCGTTCGCCGGCTGTATGTGGAGTAGTTGGTTAATTAATTTCGACTTTTATTAGCCCGCTTTCAGGTGGGAAAGAAAGTGGACGCGATAATAAACCGTTTCATTTACGGATATTAGCTAACGATCAAGCACGATCTTTCGTGCGGTAGCGACAGTAAGTGTTGATTAGAAGAATTCTTCAATGCCTGCAGAAACCTTCACTTTCTTGGACGATTTACATGAAATTGCACGTATGACAGTTTACAACTCTCTTTGAGGTTTGTTGTTTTTTTTTTGTATAAAAATTGTTTACCTACTAGAACATGTTCCACAAAATCAATGCATAAATGAAACAAAATTACATTTGTTGTCTCGTTTCTATTTATTTTCTACGTGACGATCTCTGTACAATATTTACCAGAGAACTTTGTGTTGATCGTAATATAGGCATCGTAACAAAAATAAATAATGTTGTCATTGAGATAGTTTAAAAAAATTGTTATTGCCTTAGAGCTTCATATTTTAGCAGCAAATAGTTTTGAAATTTATTTTTAAATGATTTTTTTTAAGTAATCAACCAATTCATAACCCACGTGTTCTAATCAATCGATCGCCTTCTCTATGTCATCGAACCGTGTTTAAATATAGCGTGAAGTAATAGTTGAGATCAAATTACACACTTAACCACCCCAAAGTACCCAGCATACTTACTCTGTTGAGCTGCCGATCTTGGCAACACTAGGCCAAGATTACACAAAACTGCCAACCAAACGATGGTGGACTTTGGCACTGCTGCTTTACTGCCACCCATGTTTGTGTCTGTCGCAGGACACCGCACACTTGGAAACGATATACCCAACACTCCCGTCCTCTGATTCTGGTATGTTTCTGCACCCGCAATAATAATAGGAACTTTCAATTTAAACTTAATTCCGCGCACACTTTATCTCGGTTCTCGGACTCGCCTCGAAGGAAGGGAGCGTAATTTCGATCAGCTAGATCGATCGATTGAAGATCAAATCATTTTCTGCACTCATCCGCAAACACTTTCGGTAAAGCACCATTCCATGGAACTACTTTTTTGTTGTTTTGGAACTGAACTGGATTTTCAAAGCACTTCAACACCGCTTGTTTTTCCTCTATTCAAACTGAATGCGAAACTTTTCTTTTCAAATCGGAAAGTGTATCACTGCACATTTTCCTTTCGAATTGCACACCACACCGTTCCGTCTCTTTTGCGCAAAAGTGATCGTGATCGTTAAATACAGAAGAGAAGAAAAGGGAACACACACAAACACTCGCGCCGCGGTTGATGTTTCTCTCCTTACGAGGTTTTACTATCAAACCGTTTCTCTCAAACGATCGCTCAAACGTTTACTCCCGGTTGACAATTTTGCATTCAATTTTCTTTCTTGCTTCTTTCCTCGTTCGTACGTTTCTTCTTTCGCTTTCGTTCCTTCGACCGCTGGAGATTGCACAATATCGATTTCTCCACGGCGATCGGCGTTAAGGGTACAGGTTTGTTAGACTCCCTCCACACCGTAGCGATCCCCCGTCACTCACTCACTCCCGCGCGCGCGCACGTTTGCTTTCGTACCGTTTGATTTAGCTGCTTTGCTGCGCCATGAACGAACTGCGGAACGGTTGCGACACACCGGTACACCCGATCCGGATCCCCACCTTTACCCCTGGCAGCAACCGGAACTAGATGACGGCTTTCGGTCCACCCGCTGCTACGACACTATTACGCATGCCCGGCACATCGACGCGTGCACCAAAAACAATCTTCGAAAATATTCACCTGCATGCAAGCGGGTGACTCGCGGTGACGATTTATTTGAGGGATCGGAAACCGAAGAACTTACACACGTTTGAACACAGCCAAAACTAAACCTTTGCGGTGCGTTCGTAATGCGTTCGATGCTGGAGATTGTGCATGTCGTCGTTGCACAATGCAGAAAGCACGCTGCCGCAGGCCGCACCGTAAACACACACGATCGCAACGATTGGTGGGTTTGTGAGGGCCAGAAGGGAAAGAGAAACCCCTCACCGGAATTGCAGACAGGGACCAAAGGCCTTCGGAACGTGTTGCCGACGTGATCGTACGGCAACGGACTGCTTCCCGACGGTGTGAGCGAAACTTTGAAACTGAAACGTGTTTTTGCTCCAACAAACCCAGTACCGTGCAGCTGGTACGGTGGTTTCTTGTGTCTTTCGGATGCTTTTCAATTTCTGTGGTGGGGATCGCTCGAGAGAGGCGAAAGAGAGTGATCCCGAGCTTTAGATACACGCATCTGTAAGGTGTAAGCTTTTACGCGTTCAAAGCTTCTGGTATTCAAAAAAACTAAATCAAAATGTTAGTTACATCAATGGTAGAATAACAATACAAGGTTTTTCATGTATTTGAGTAGAAAATTCGCTTATTGGGATCGAATTTTTTTTAACAAATTGAATACCAAACTTAATAGCTTTATCCGTTATTACGGTTATCATTTAAATGTTTAAGAAATATATTTTTTTCTTCATCTATTTCTCAATATCATCCTCCGTTATAAAACATTTAATCAATTTCCATTTTTTTGTGTGTTCAAAATAACGGACCATTCGAAATTTTCCACCTCCGTTACGATGCTGCCAACGTAACCGAGCGCAACGCGTTACGCCTATCAACGTTCCGCTTCGGCCATCTTGCTCGGGGCGCGTTTATACGCGGGTTCAGTACTACCCATACAATTAGCCAGACACGGTCCAACCTAGCCCGACCCGTCCCAACGAACGGTTGTCTTTTCATTCTGTAACGGCGTCATGACGCTTGCGAAGTGAGTGCGAGCTTCGAAAAGTGGTATTTTTAGGTGTTCCAACGCGGCAAACGAGGGCCAACGCAGTGCAAACTACTTCCCGTCACGCGGCACTAGGTAGGCATGCTAAATTCCACCCCGTGTGCGTGTTCTATTGCTCTGGTGTTGTTTTTATTTGCTCCCGCGTTTCCATGACCGGGATAATATTGTTTTGGAAACAACGACGCGCCTCCCGCCGTTTTGTGTTTGTAAAACGAAGCGCACTCTCCCGCTCATGAGATACCCGCAGCGCTTGGTTTATCGCGTAGAGATCGTGACGAGGGTGTGTGTGTGTGTATGTAGAGAAACGGGCATTGTTTTCCGCGGCAAAACTTATGCTCCGTATCTGGCTCTGGTTAATAGGCTTCACAGTGGTACAGGTAGTGAATGGTAAGGGTGTGAATGCGGGGATAGAAGCAGAACGGCATTCCAGCGTGTTGCGTTCGTCCGCTTTACTCCACCCCGCTGTTGCTTCCCTGTGCACCATCGCTTAATGTTGTATGTTTATCAGTGGGATAACGATCCCGCGGAAATTGATGCGTGTTGTATGAAAACCATATCAGATCTAATCTGTAGTAGGCTATAGAATAAAATTGTTGAGTGAAGTTCACTTTTCTGGCGCTGTCCTTCACCTGTCTGTATGATTGTTCATTCTTTTATTTTTAGCCAAACATACGTACACGAGTAACGCGAAATCATAAGCCAGCATGGATAATCGTAGCCGTGGAAAAAGGATGTCAACCATGGTGACAGCTGCGGCAAGCAGCAGCAGTAGTAGCGGCACCACAACGACCGGTGCGAAAGAAACGAACCCAGCGCCCGCCAACAATGTGGAGAAGAAAAAACCGGGTCGCAAATCGCTGGCACTCACGGCTGCCGCACGGAAACGATCTCCGACGCCCCCGAAACGTAAACCATCGCCCGCCCGGAAAGCTTCCCCGGCACGCCGTGCTTCACCGGCACGTAAAGCATCGCCGGCCCGTAAAGCTTCCCCGGCGCGGAAAGCTTCACCGGGCCGTAAACCAAAAGCCGCCGCACCGCAACCATCCGAACCGGTAAAAGTGTCACCGGAGGAACCGAGACGTTCGCAACGGATCCGTGCCTCGGAGGAAAAGGTTGATACGGTGATGCAGGGGTTGAAAAAGTCGCCCGTCGACAAGCGGCTGTCGGTGATTATGGACGATGCGGAAGTGAGTGGTATTATGGGGCGCAGAGGTGGTAGCACCGCCAGCAGAAGCATGACACCGAATGTAAGTTCCCGTTCGAATGCGATCACTCCAACCACCGGGACGGAACGTAGCCGGGTGACGGTGAGCCGTTCGATGAGTGCCCTGCAGGATTACTCCGACCACGAGGATGATGCCGATTTTCAAAGTTTCCGCCGGTATGATAATGGGGCTGGCGATAAGGGGCGTTATGTGAATCCAGGCACCCGACCTCATCAGGAGCCACTGGTTGAATTTGGTGGAGTACTCGGTGCCGTTGGATTGTTGCTTGCCTTACCGCTGTTTATGTTCGTTGTGAATCATTTCTGTTCAGGGGCGCACCGTGACTGCCGGTTTGTGGTGCCGAACAGTTGGGCCGAGTTTAGTGCGCTGTCGACGTACGTGAACAAGGACATTGCCACGATCTACGCACTGTTTGTGTTCGGTGTAGGTTTACTGACGGGTTTACCGGTCGGTAAGCAGGTGACACTTGCGAATGAATCTTTCCAACAGAAAACCCACATCTTCAGCGGTGTTGTGGTGACGGTCGGCACCGCTCTGGCCGCTTTTGTGACGGAATATTGCTTCAAATATCCGCTACTGTCCGTGCTCAGTCGAGGATACAATCAGTTGCTGGTACTCAGCTTACTCACTGCGTTAGTTGCCGCACTGTTCGCTTTCTTCAAGTCCCGGAATGTTCCAACGGTGCAGCTAAATCCGTACGGAAAAACTGGAAAGTTTCTAGCTGATTACTTTGCCGGCCGCCAAGTCGATCCGACCGTGATGGGTGTGTTCAACCTGAAGCTCGTCAGCTATCACGTGTCGATGTTACTCGCACTGTTCTTCAATGGAATTATTCTGTACCGCAATCTGCACTTTGCCGCCCTGCCAGAGCATTTGGTCGGAGCGCCACTTCAGGACCGGATGCTTTACTCACTGCAGAACCTTACTTGTGAAACCGTCCCGGTAGTTGCCGCTGGTTTAACCGTGCTGTATCTGTTAGATTCACTCGCCTATGAACATCATATGGCCGCTTCGTTCGAAGTGCAGCAGGAGGGTTTCGGTGCTCAGTTACTGCTACGTTACGCCATGTTCCCGTTCCTGCTGACTCTCCTTCCAAAGTACGTCGCTGCACACAAACTAACCTCCGTTCCGCTGTGGGCCGTAGCTGTGTGTGTAGTGATCGCGCTCGTCGGATTGATCGTGAAGCGATCCTCGATGCGATTAAAGTATCTCTACCGATTGAATCCTTTGGGCGAAACAGTTGCTTGTAAGTGTTACCCACAACTTCGAAACGTTGTTTTATCGATAGGAAAACATCAAAATTAAATATCTTTTTCTTTTCGTTGTGCAGGTTTGGAAACATATCCCACCTTCCAGGGACGAAGACTGCTGGTGGCAAAATGGTGGCGCTTCGTACGTCAACCGAACTACGTCGGTGAATTGTTGCAGAATGTCGCACTACTACCTTTGCTGTACTGGCGCTTCGCTTGGCCACCGTTGCTGGCGGTCCTGTTCACTGTGGCTGTCCTAGTGCATCGTGCAAAGCGATTGCACCGTCGTAACGCTGAAAAGTACGATTCGTCCTGGTTGCGTTACTGTAACACCGTTCCGTATTTGCTTGTTCCCCGCGTTTACTAAACACCCTTGTCCCGCCACTTCTTTGTGGTTTTTATGTGCAAATTCTATCCCACCTCACCCGTAAACCTGTCTCTCTCCGTCTGTCTCTTAAGCCTGCTGATGGTAAACATCACCAATGGCGCTTTTATGTGTTTCATCCTGTTTTAATTGTAAAAATACACACACTCTTTCCTGCGCCTTGTTTGCACCGGAGGAGTAAGTTTTATTTTTGGTTCTATGTTTAGAATGTAGGGTTTTCTCTTTTTCATCGTCGATTATGGTCGAAAACAATTTCCGACAATTAATTTATATTGTGAGTTTTTGTGTCGCGCAATAAACTCAACAATACAATCGCGTGCTAATTTAAACAGGAGCAAAATGTTAGGTAAATTTTCAAACGACAGGAAAGTTTCAATTCAACAACTAGTAATGGAACTAGATGTAAGCGTAGCAAAGAGGCAAAGCTCAGCATTTTTAAGAAAAAACAAAAAATCAACAGCATAGACTCGGTAAGCCATTAATGATAGAAGGGATTTGTGGGGCGATCATTAAAATACAAGAAGAAGCAAAGAGTTTTACAGCATAGGAAGAAGAAAAATACTTGAAATATAATTTTGTAAAAAAGTAAGGAGAAAAATAATAGAGACAAACATTGTACAAAGAAAATGTACAATATCCAGATATTAACCTCAAGAGACTACAATCATATTAGCTCAATTCAACATTAGCCCTTTGCTCGACCCAGCTCTCTTTAAGTCCTGTTTTCTTCGTAGGTAGCGTTTAATTGTGCTGTTAAGCCCTTCCGGCAAAACAAACCAACAAAACCGGAGGCAGGACAACAATGAAATTTTTCAACGTTTTTGATTTTTTTTTTATCAGAAAAACACATTTAAAGTGGAATATAAATACTACAACAGTGCGTATACCTTCGCTAGTGGAATTGTACATTTTTCTCACATCAGTTCAAAAAGTGTAAAAAAAAAAACCACACGTGAACGGCGGAAACTCGCACGTGTGTTGTGTTTTTGTCGATAGAATATTAGTTTGTGAAGTAATAGAGATTAATTAGTTGGATTGATAAGGTATTAGATTTTTAATAAAATAAAAAAATACATAAAAAACATGATAAGCTTCTTCTCGATTTACCTTGTTTCAACGTTGCGGGGATTTTCGGACAATTCTTCGGCGGCACTTTTCAATATCTAGCACAGGTAAGTTGTATTAGTTATTCAACTCGTTATTATTCGTTCAGTCATTCGAGTGTAAAACTGAAACAGTATTAAATGGCTTAGTTTAGTGGAATATTCCAAATTGGTAAAAATAATACAATAAAGTGTACGCGTAAAAAAACGGAATGTCCATCAACCGAGGCGCATATCGTGTGGGGTTATAAAAAGAGATGAATCTTTAGCTGCTGAAAACAGTACCAACCCGGACCATTTTTGTTTTTTAATCCAATGGTGAGTTGTAAACGATTTGTCGTTAGTATATGTGCTTTGCTTATTGTCTCATTTCATTGTCAGCGTGTGTGTTTTGGTTCCCTTTTTTTTGCCTTCTGATTCGCACATTCTCGAGTCATGTTAAGGGGTCTGTCCGGTGAAACCATCTAACATCGTACCTTTGCTTTGCTCCATCCATCCAAGCCTGTCCGGTGCGGTACCTTTATGAGGTGACCCTGTATCATTTTACCACCCTGTCTGTGGTTCGTTTTTCTCCCCGCGCTATACATCCTAAAGATAAATTCTCCGCAGATCAGTCGGTGAGGTGATCATACTGCACTGGGGGCACAGTTTCTTCGCCCACAAGGTGTGCAGCCAACACTCCTCACAGTACACGTGCCAGCAGCACACCGACACAATGGGTTTGCGAAAATCATCCATGCAGATGAGACACTTTGGTCGATTACGAATGTACCCTTCGTATTCGCGAATTTTCGCTTTCAAAGATTCGATTATGCTACTGTCCGTACCTGTGGTCGTCGCTACCTCCGTGTCCATCGGGGTGGGCAATTGTGACGGTGGATGCTGGATGGGTATTGGACCCGTTACGGTGGACTTGCTTGTACCCTCGCCGGGATTGTTCTCTGCCGGTGGTTTTACGGTTTGTGGATCGTTGGCTATCAGTAACTCTCGCAACGCACTGCTACCGAACGCATTTCGACCCGACACAATTACGTCCCGCTCCGAATACTGTGGTGGTCCATATACCGGGCTCTCATCACCATCCACGTTCAGCTCGTCGTCCGTGTCGTCCGCGTTGGTGATGCGCACACCGAGTCCACCGAGTGCAGCTGCATTCAGCATGCTAGTAGCCCTTACCCGTTTCTGGCCAGCCCACTCGTACACATCGAATGACTCACCCTCAACGTCGATGCTGGCATCATCATCGTCATCGTCTTCACTTCCTCCTCCGTTGTTCGTTGGATTGGTTCCATTTTGTTGGGATTCCGATTTTCTCAGACACGCCTCCACGTGCAGCGTAATATCGTCCAGGGTAACTTTGTTGCAAATGGGACACACATTATCCTCGGGTTTACGTTTTCTCGACTTTAGCTGTAAAAACAAATGGCAAAATAATGCTTTATAGACGAACGCTAGACACACTACAATTACCCCTCAGCTGTACCTTTAACCTGGCCTGTCGATTGTTTTTTATCTTCTGATACGTTCCCCAGCATTCATCTGAACCAATCGAACTGGTTGCATTGTCCTCACCGCTGTGGCCGTTTGATCGAGACACAGAAGAACTGGTGCCACCGTGACTAGGTCCTTCCCCATTGTTGTAGCTTGGTCCGGCTGTGTTCGTCCCACCTTCCAACCCACCGTAAGGTAGCTGTTTCTTCGGCTTCAGTATACGCTCCAGACGATCTACCTCGACCGCAAAATGGTGATCTATTTCGTGCACCCGCAACGTAATGCCACAGATTGGGCAACACATAGGGCTGGTTCTGCCTTTACGCTGACGAAAGCCACGACCCGAATGTTCCGATTCTCCGACTTCCATACTTGGCACACGCGGCTACTGCACCGGGCACATACTGACCATACTGGTTTTCGCCGGGAAAATAATCGGTATGTTACTTGCGGAAAGCGAAATGCGATACCTCCTTTTGCTCTGCCCTTCGATGCGTAACATGCAATTGTTTACATCGGCAAATCGGACATTTCGTCGATAAAACTGTGTTTTTTTTTCTTCTTGCTCCGTCGATTCCACAAATGCCAAACGAAGTGCCAGTGTTGGCAATCAAATGTTGCTTTCGACAAATATCCCTTTGTGCAGTTCACCAAACAATGAAAACGAAGCAATTGTACATCGAATTCAAATATTATTTGGAATTTTTTTCATTGTTCAACAACCATCTTCCTGTGGCTGCATGTTTGCAAATTGTTTTGTAATTAAAAAATAAACACCCTGTACAATAAAACAGGAAGAAAACATTCACGCTGGCACCACTGTTATCCAACGTCTTTTTGTAAAATGACAGTTGCAAACGAATCGGACGCAAAACAAATGCCTACCTGTGCTGTGATAAAAGTGAATAAAACCACCCGAAAGTTGACCCGTTTGTCGAGGAAACGTCTATCGTTACGGCCCAGTACCGGTAAAACTCGGCCCCGGTTCATAATGAGCAAAAAACCATCGGTGAAACGTACCAACAGTCAGCTCGCGGTTGGCCAGAATGCGTCATGCACCCCAGTAAGCCGTTGCGAGGAACAGCTCGATGCAGCCATTTATCGGTGCCTGCACGCACTGACCAAACGGCACCAGCCGACGGATGAGTTTAGGGCACAGTTTTGCCGTGGTGCGTTTCTGAAATCGAACACCAAAGCCTTCATACAGGTAATGCACTATCTGCTCAACGTTTACGATGCGCGCGAGTTCCGCAAACGGTTCTACTGGCCCATCTACGACAAGGGTGCGGAAAATGCGTTCCGTACGTCCACGGTCGAGTACGTGAACAATCTGATCGAGCGTGGCAAGCTGGTCGGTATGGAAAAGATCAAGGCGCACGTTGTCGTCCTTCCGGGTGGGGCTAAGTTTATGAAGTTTCTGCTCACCTTCATACGGTTCGTCATGCAGGAGGAGTTGCGCAGAGCGAAAGGTGGTGCCGGTGACGGTGAGCCCATCACGAAGAAGCGCATCGCACAAATGATCGCTTCGCACAAACGTTGGGTCGACGTTGGGGAACGTATCGGAGGGATTGTGCAGGAGGACACTAGCGTACTGACGGAGAAGACACGCAAAATAGAGGCGCTGATCGAAACGGTTCTCCAGGGTAGCGAAGTGGCGAAACAGATCAACTACGATAAGCTGATGCAGATGTGGACCGTGCTGATAGACACGCAGTTCCGGGAGCAGCAAAAGATTCGCCAACATATGAAAACCATCGGCAAAGAGTTTGAGCGTGTTATTGAAAAAACCAGCAGCAAACTGAAGGGAAACGAGCTATCGTTACCATTCACGAAGGAACAGCTGAAGGATTGTCTCGGACGCTTCACCTGCCAACCGGGCACGGAGCTTCATCAGCTCACGCAGGATGTTTTTGATGGCAGCGGTAAACTGAATCCGATCAAGCTGTTGCAGTTGTTTGAAAACATTCTTCCTAGCATAGATCGCTTTTTTGTTGGATTTTGCATGAAAAACCAGGAGCTTATGAAGTATGAGCACAAGGAGCTATCGAAGGTGGCGGTGAAATTCGATGATATGCGCCAACAGCTGGATGTGTTGCAGCGAAGTTTACCCATGCTGGAGGAATGCCTACTGCGTGATCTTCCCGGTGCAGGGGAAAGTCCCGATCTAGGGAAGGATAATTTCGCGATCAAAAACAAACTCTTCTGCACGCCACCGATCGTGATGGATTTTGACGCTCAGGCGGATGATTTTCCTGCAACCGGCCCCAACGGACGGAGCAGTCACCGGTTAGCACTGTTAAACAGAGAAGACGTACACGTCATGAACGCACGCATTAAGCTACTCTCGGCCAGCTCATATCAGCCAAGGAGTCCGAAACCGCTCCAGAAACATCTAAAACCCACGTCAGATCAATTGAACCATCAGCAACCGGGTTCGGCCGTGTTTGCGGTGCCGCGCATCACACGCAAAGAAAAACTAAACCCACTAACCATGTTGAACCGGATTAAGGCTCAAAGTCAAACACAGAAGGGTACATCCCGATCGAACGACTGTGCCCGAGTGAACAATACAATGAATATCTCCACGCTCAGTGAAATAACGCTGCGGCCCGAATTTTCATCCACCTTACTGGGAACACCGGAAAAGACGGCCCCAGGAACGGTAGGACGTACACCGAACGAGGACGAGTTGGAGAAGAAACCAAGCTCTGCCCAAACACTACAGCTTCCGGTTTCGTCTCATCAACCACCGATGAAACGAGTGGTCGACTCACCGAACGTACACTCCAGTCCCCGGTTGATGGTAATCTATGCCGAATCCAACACTCCCAAATCGTCACTTTCGCCCAAAACGTTGCTGCAGCGTGCCCCGATCGATAAAAGGGCATCCACCAAGCGAAGCTCACTGATCGAGAACGAATCGACGGTTCACACTTCACCCTCGGGAAGGTTGGAATCGTTGATGAAACATAACGAACTGCCACCACGCTGCCAGATGCCTGTAACTCCCGAGTCGGGGGAGAAAGAAACCAATGCCGAAAATCATCATGATTCTGGAGACTTGTCCAACGATAAAACACTCAATGCTGAGGTAAATTACTGAAGAATACATCAATTAAAAGGAAAAGCGTCTAATGGGATCTCTTTGTTCCACAGAACGGTGATCTACTGGAGGATCTTTCGCGCACACTCATAGCGACCAGTCTTGGGAGTCTTAAAGATGGTGCCGAAACCGAACGGGTCGTCGATCATAAAACTGACGATCAGATGCAGTTCATAGAAGAGTTGGATGATGATAACTTATTTAACGTTAGCGACGGAATTGTGACGGATTTTGAATGATTTATTTTCTGTAACTAAACCTTTAACTTTGTAACTCTCCAGTGATTAATTAGTGTCGATAAAGTTGATTCTGAATCGCTTATCAGGACATTGGTGTAAGATTTGATCAAACTAACGGAATTCATGATTGATAAAGGCTTTAAGTTTGGAATCGACGAATCGTAATAGATCTTCTTTTAAATGCAACCTTATCCACTTTAACGTTTGCTCACTGGAGAAGAACATTTTGTAGGCCCTGAAGTGGAGTTTCTTCGAATCTGGCGGAATGAAGAATGGGTCCTATAAAAGGAAACCCTTGACATTCTATGGTAGCATCAGAAAGTAGGAGACACAAATGTGCAAACGTCTACGATCGTCGAAGCCTCCAAATGAAGAATTTTTAGAATTTTCTGAAAGATACCCTTACCATCCATATTAGCTTAAAGACCGCGGCAGCCCAAGTCACTGGGTCGAATTCAACTTCTGCAGATCCTTGCGAGCTCGTTATCAATATACAACGCAAACCTTCCAACACTAGGACAACAAAACAAACGTTAACAAAAATATATTTTGTATCAAAATCATTTATCAAGTTATTTTATTCGCATCTTTTCTCAGTCGATTTCGTATTACAGCAACGTTTTCTTCACAGAACGAAATTGAAAAAACAAAAAAAAAACATTCTACTTATATCAACAAGATTGCTTAAAAACCTACCTAACTGTGCTAACGGCTAAGTGGCACTTTGCATTAATCGTGCGTGTTCGTTCGTGTCTTTTGCCACTTAAAATAGGCCAATGGTCATCACCGCCAAAATCATCAACTGGGCTTTTTACGGAGGAACTTCCTAATACGAAAAATACTACCGAAGTACTTACTCCCATGGAGTAAAAACAAAACAAACAAATCGTGTGATCGCTGAAGTTATGATAAAGTAACTCTTCTCTCCTGAGTTTTCCACTTCCCCCTGTGCTCTGTTATCGAAAACACGAAAATGAAGGAATTTGAATGGGCAACGGAAAAGATACATAAAGAACGAAAAAAAACGAAAGAAACACAGTTGGTGCTATGACAAAAGGGGGCAAGGATTCCTTCTTCCCTAGCTAAAACATCATTTCAGATAAATATAACACGGCACACACAAAGAACTTCAAACCAGCGCTACCTAATTAACTAGTTCTACCGTGGGCTACTTTAGGAGAAGTAGCTTACAATTTATATTAAGTTCCCTAAACACAGTAGTAAAGAGACAATTCTTATTGAATCTTCCGTTTCCTACCGCCGCTGGTGCCTGCTGCAGATTTTGCTGGAACTGCTGCCTTCTCCTTCCCGGTACTCGCATCACCCGGTACTACATCCATGGTGTCTACACCATTCGAGGCTGGAACCGTACTTGCCGCTGTTGCCGCGTCGCCACCGTTACTGGTTTCGGAATGTTTCGCTTCACCATTTGGTGTCTCCGTACTCGAAGGTTCCGGTTTCGTCTTCTTCGTGACGGTTGCAGCTTTCGGGGACACCTTCTCTGTTACGGTCTGTTGGAAACATGTAGGGTATCATTATAAATTAGGGGTCTAGTAAGGGTCATCAGTCTTTGGCAATTTTCATATAAGCCCTAGTAGCGCTATTCAAAGGATAAAAAGCTCCGCACATACATGATCATTAGATCTTCAATACAGACGATCACTTACCGGTGGTTCCTGCACAAGGAATAAACTGTGTTGACCGCCGCTGGATGCCTTCAGGATCACTTTACCCGCCACCTGCTTGCTGTTGATGAGCACCGGCTTCGACTCATCCGTTTCCGATCCCGTCCCGAGCTGTAAACTGGAACCCATACCCCAGGCATACAGTTCACCCTTGTCCGTGACGGCAAACGAGGTGCTCTCGCCGCAACAAACACTGACCACCTTCTTGTCCCCGAGAACTGCTACCGGTTGGAGCGTTTTCGCGTCATCTGTGACGTTTTCTCCCAACCCCAGCCGGCCGTACTCCTTCCGCCCGATGGCATAAACTTTGTGGTCCGTTTTTAATACCAGTGTGTGATGTTGCCCGCCCGCGATCTGTAACACCTCGTCGAAACTCGTCGGTTCCGGTACGAACACCGGTTTGACGACGTTCTCGCTAGGGTTCGGTATACCGAGCTGACAGTAGTTGTTCAATCCGAACGCGAATATCCGGCCGGTTTGAGAGTCTTTGTAGAAGGTGCAGTACGTGGTCGCCCAGATTGCTTCGGCCACGATCATTTTGCCGCGCCGTGTCACTATGCCCGGCTGTAGAAGCTGGGTTTTGCCGCGACGAGATTCACCGGATGCGGCACGGATCGAAACGCGTCCCAGTTGTCCCTGTTCCGCACAACCCACCGTGTAGATGTGGCCCTGGTCGGACAGCAGCACCAGATGGTCACAGCCGGATGCGATATCGACCCACCGATTACCCGGCAACACTTCGATCGGTAACCGTTTGTTGCCTTCGAGCGTTAGTCCCATGTTTCCGTGCGAATCCTTGTGAAATGGAAAAGACACGTTAGTAGCTGTACTGGAACGTGTGCCGTGCCAATCTGCCGGTCACCTATTTGTAAAAGGTGCTGGCAACCAATTAGCACGGGAAGGGAAGTACCAAACCACCCTGCGAGATGATCATGTAATTCGAGTCCTTCCTTCACAAACGAAACCGGAACCGTGTGGATATCGAGGAATCAACCGTGTTGGGCGTAAATGGCGAGCTAGTGATAGATTAGTCTGAATTGAGTTCTACCCCAGAAAGTACCAATTGCAGGCAACCGATACTCCCCGATAGTAGCTCGCATATTTGACTCAAATGGCTGGCAATCCGCTGTTTTCAATCAGTGTCCGAAACCGAAACTGGAAAAAAAATGCTCCAAACGGAGCACAATCCTCCCCGGTTACAGCAGGACACCGCGGCATCCACAACTGATGAATTGCTGGTAGCGAACGCCCTTTTCAAAGAGCTGCCTTGCTGAGGCATATTTGCGTACCTTATCTCAGACCTTCCCGAAGCAAACAAACCAGAGTAACCAGGTACTCGTACGGGTGCTCCAAGTGCGAGATTACCACTAGCCTGGAAGATGCGCGCCACACGGTTAGGAAGATATCCACGGGTAGCTGCCGATCGCGATCGTATCGTGAAGGACGAACTGACGGAGAGGGTTGGTAAGCACCAACAAAAACGATTTCGATTAGGGGTAGAAGAAAGAAAAGAGAAAAAAAAACCCAACAAGAAAAAAGAAAGGTAAGCTATGAGACCGTTAATGACGAGGGGAGGATTTAAAGGTCTACGACATTTCCTTAACGACGAAGGATATTTCTCTCTCTCACTCTCTCTCTCTCTCACTCTCACTCTCTCTCTCTCTCTCTCTCTCTCTCTCGCTCTATTTCTCTGCCTGTTGCTATGCTACAGTGGCTGTAGGAACAATTAAGCGGGTAGAGCAGCAAACAGAATGGTAAACTAATTTGGAACAGGAATAAGGAAATTTTAAATTTTCCCCTCGTCTTACCGGCCGGTACACGCTGAGTTGCACTGCCAGCTGTCGTCTCGCGCTGCTGTTGCCCGTTTGGGTTTTATGCACCCGAAACGTTACCCCGAAATAATAGTAACAATAATAATAACAGCTGGGAATTGTGTTCGTTGCAGGTAAGCTGCACGCGTGATCATGGGAACTCTCGCACGGTGAAAAAATGTTTGGCGGGAAAACGCATTAGACGCTGTGTTGTGTGTGTGCTGCTGCATTGCCTTTGGGTACCCCTGGGGAATTTGGGTGTTACTATGCATAGCAATCTACCCGTTTACAACTTACCCGAAATGAGCCCCAAGCATACGCGCGGCCATCGTTCAGCAGGCAGGCGGAATGTGAATCACCGGCAGAAATTTTGACGCACAGTCCGGGAAGTTCGATCAGCTTGGGTTCAAACTCGGAGCCCTCCTCGGACGTGTCCCGGCCGAGTGCACCTTCGTCGTTGCAACCAAACGAATAAACTTTGCCTTTTAGCGTGAGGCACAGATTGTGCATCCCACCGGCCGATATTTGTACCACATCTGCAAGCCCTTCGACGATGGCGGCCCGCGTTTTCTCCATCACGTCTTCGCCCATGCCCAGCTGGCCCATTTCACCCTGGCCGCAGGCTAGCACATTGCCCGATAGCTTCGGTAGCGTTGCCAATGGGATCTCCACTGAAAAATAGGACAGATCAGGATGGAAAGGCACACGTTAATGACACCGCACTAATCACTCCCGGTCGATAGGCTAATTTTAGCCAATGCTGATGATTTTGAAAAGAAAACTTACGCTTCCTGGTGCGTTGGATTTTTGATGCCGGGCCTTCACCCTCGGCCGGCGTTTCTTTTCTCGGTCGACCGCGTCCCATCCTTCCGCGGCTACAAGCAAACAACCATAAACACACTTTACTCCCAGATGAAGAACCGGTTCACCTTCGCGAATAGCGCCACGCCGTCGCACTTTGCGCACAAGTTGAGGTTAGGTGATTCACATTTTCTGCTGCAATTTTCACACCGCCTACTCACCGGTTTTCACTCTTTGCCCGTAGTTACAAACGACCCTTTCGTCGGAAGGACACTGCCGTCACCCGTGAAGAACGAAATGAATGTAACGATTTTCCCGGCTGCCACACTGCTTTTGTGCATCTCCCAGGTAAACGGAGCGAAAATGGTTGGTCCGTTCTGCTACCTACGATGGAGGAAAAGGATGAAGCGCACCAAGTACCAGCTTTGTGCTGGTATGCAGTCACCCAGCAACCGAAATGGAATGTTTGACAGTTGGAGGATGCCGTGAACGCTTCAATCCTATTTGAACAGAACGTTAATTGCGCTATCCGAAGAACGATTACATCATTGTCGAAATTTATTAAGCAGAAACTGTTTTCTTCCTTTGAAGATGTTGTCTTTCAAGCAATTTGTAATTTACAAGAGTTTCTCTTTCAATTTTTCTAATTACAAGTCGTTTTTATTCGAACCTTTTTGCAAACGTTCCCAAGAAAGGCCTTTCTGCAAACAGGCTTTTTACGATCGAGTTTGACAGTTGGCCGTATGTTTCAAAAGGTAAACAAACTACAAAGTACGCGTTACCCCTCGAAATTTCTCTTATCCTGAACTAATTCGCTGTAAAATTGTGTCCATTTGGAGCTAGCATGAACGACGAGTCTAAGCAAGGATACGTTTCATCGGACAGTCATCACATTCGCTACCGATATTGTCAAACCCGTCCCCTGTACCGTCGATCCCGGCAGCTAACTGCCGTCCGTGTGTATTCCGTAGCGAACGAATCGCGCCATCTACTCATTTTCGGCGTACCGCAAATAAATTTACTGCGCGAACTACGACAAGAGCTAGTCCGATTCGGTGCATTGGAATCGATCTGCAACATTACCGACAGTTGGCAACGGGAGCATGCAGACTCAGACGAGCTAATGGTAGAACCGTTTACGGATGTGTTTCATGTAAGGTTCGCAAAGCTAGAGAAAGCCCGGCAAGCCAAGAAGTTGCTTGATGCACGCAATTTTTACGGTGGAATACTACACATTTCATACGCACCGGAACGGGAAAGTGTTGAGGAAGTGAGGGCTAAATTAAATCAGCGGCGTTCGGAAGTGCGGTATCGAACAAAGCTCGACGCTCAACAGAAGAATCGTCAACAACCCGTCAAAAACCCGTCCCATGGTGGTGTTGGTGTTGACCGGCAGTTGACTGCAAAGCAAACTACTAAGAACACTGCTAAGAAAAGTCGATAAGTTTCGCACGTTGGTGGTAGTAGTGATGATCTCACAGGACATCCATTAAATTTGCGAACAAGCGATCATAGCAGTGCGCCGAAAGTGTGATTGGAACAGGAAAATGATAATTCCAAAAGAGGTAAGTTTAAATGCAACAATTGACACAGCAACCGTCGTCTACTGTGATTGTTTTTCTTCTAAATCAGGTGCAGTGTAGAACCTGCCTGGAGGTCTTCTGCTGTGCCAAGTGCCGGGAGAAGCACGAAAATGGATACCATCAGGAAGACGCCATGTTACGCAAAATTTGCTACATTTGCAATGATAGACCATTCCCGTTGCGGAACGACACCAAAATCACCCCGAACAATCTGCTCATTGTGCACATACTAAAGGAACATATGCCACTGGAATGCAATCGGTGTAGAAAGGTAGTATCGAAACGGTCACACCAGATAAGAAGTGTGTTGATGACCCATTGTTCCGTTGCAGGTTTTCTATACCATAGCTGACTTTCAGAATAAAAGCAAATGCTTTTTGTTTTGCGAGAATGACACGGCAAAGGAAGGTGAATGTCGTCTCGAAACCACCGGAACCGTGACCGCTGACTCAGTGCCGACAGATGGGGAGGAAAATAAGGAAAACATTAAATCCGACCAATCAGACGAGCGCGTGGAGATGGCGAAAACTCGGGCACGGCGAAAGAGCAGTCTTGTGCAGAGTGATTTCGCCGAACCGGACAATAAAATAGACGAGGTGGACGAAGCATTGTTGACTCCGCTGACAAAGATAAATCTGCGCTGGAAGCGAAAAAGCCGACAAAGTTTTGAAAGCACGCTTTCGACGACGAACAACACATCGGAGGTGAATGCTTCCGGGATGCTACGGATCGATGGTGGAGCTGGTGGTGCAGCCGGAACGAGGAAGTTGGTTCGTACTACCTCTACGCCGATGTACCAATGGCAACTGATGCCGATGGGTCCAAAACAACCGAACGAATCCTACTCGGCAACGTTGGGTCAGATGTCAAGCATCCACTGTAGCAGTGGCAGTGAAACGGACAGTCGTACGGAAGATGTCGGTGCATCACCGGTGGTACCGAACGAGCTGGACAAGGTGCGAGCTATCATACGCAATCGTTCGAAAGCGGTCGCCACACCGCTGCGGCAGGTGATGTCGAAAAGCATACAGCGTGCCATTGCACAGCACACCGGAATGTACTCGAAGATGCTCCAACCGGGCACTCAGCGTAAAATGAGCTTCGACTCGACGATGAGCAGCGGCATGAATAGTATAATCGCTGGATCACCGGCGAAGGATCCGTTGGATCTACGTACTACACCGGCCCTGAGGCGTACCGGAGGCGGAATGGCGTCCCGATCGATTCAGGCCCAACGCATGGTACGATCGGGTGATCCGGGTCGGGAAACTGTTCAGCTAGCTCAGCCCGCCACCACCGTAGGTGAAGCAGGTCTCACTAATTCCGTTCCAAACGGGAACTCAACTTCCGAAAGTTCCGCGTACTATGAAACACATCGTGATATGGAATCGCTCCGAGCGAATGCTTCGGTAGAACGGAAAAGTCAAGACAATCTGCTAAAGTTGCACTCCGCCGATAGTTACCCGGTAACACCGAAACCGAGCGGAACGGCTCTGAAGAAAGTGATTTCATTCCAAGTGCTACATGACATGAAGAAGCAAGAGGATGAATGCAATGCACAAAACGATTCGACGGAAGACATCTGGGGGACACCATGCGGTGGTATTCCACCGCGCAGTTACAGCTGTTCTGCCGTCGGACTTGGTGACACGTTCAAAGCTTACGATGCCTCGGTGGAAGACACGGAAAACGATTCCGGTTCGGATGATGTGTTTTACCCGGTACCGGTAAAGGGACGTCACAACATACGGGAAGGCAAAGGATTCCACGAAAGCAACGAAAAAGCCCAAGAATTAACCAACGCTGGCGGAAGCAAATTCTGGTCGATCGTATCGAACGTTATTCGTTTAGCATCGCGCAGCGACATACAGGAGGAACATTCCTCCAACGGACACAGTACAAACAGGGCTACAGGGACCTCCACGATTACGGGCGGTAGTGGACTCATACGACGGGCTGCATCTTTTGCGGATTATTTCAAGCAACGTTACACTCGATCGGACGGTGGTATTACTCGCACGTCTTCCTCCGGCTCTGAAGAATATCGTATTTCGCATGGTAAAAAACGACGCCGTGTAGCGACTGCCCAGCATTGCGTTCCGACCATGGTTGCAGCACCAGTAGTACCGGGTTCAAAGATGCAGTACAGTCCGGTTGCAAAACGGAAGCGCATTCAGAGCCGTCAGCCGATACATCGGTTGCGCAATACGAGTAGCGAAAGCGCTGGCAGTGGAAGCGGTAGTGCCAGTGGAAGATACGATCTGTCGACAGACCAAAGTGACCGAATGTAATTTTGTGCATTGTTTTTTTTATATTTCTTTATTTTGTATTACAGGGAAGATTGTTAAATTAGTTCCATCAGATGGAAGATGACGAAAAAAATATAATTTTTGAATGTCGTAACACATAATTCCTTATTGATTTTTCATATCTGTATCTGCTGCATTTGTCCTCTAAATTGTTAACGTTCGAAAGCCTTCGACCGCAAATAATATTATATTTCAGATACGGTCTAATACGCCTCCTCCGTGCATGTTGATGACCTAAAAGGACTTTATGGTGGTAAGACTCATAGTAATTCTCATTAAGGCTAGAGTTCCTGTCTCAGAGACGCATGTGAGTACTGGAATTATATACAGTTAAAGATAAAGCCTCTTTTCCACAAAAGGAAGTCTTACCACATAGATCACGACAAATCAGACACAACCAGTGCCACAAATTAAGAACATATACCTAGAATTAAGGCTCAATATGTTTTGAAGGTACCTCCATACCCACGGGAGGTTTCAGAGCTTTGAGCAAATCTTCGGAGCTCTTAAAAATATATATATCGAGGCAGAATCTTTGCATCCAATACTTGGGAACCTATACAGAAAGAAAAAAACCCACTATTTATTTTTGAGATGTTTTATTTTCATGTTAAATTTCCAAAAGCCCCTATTGGACATTTTTGCCACGGTAAAGAACTAGACAATACATTTGGTAGATGAGTAAAACCTTGCTAATGCGAATAAATAGAGCTCGGTAGTACGATTACGGAACAAAACGGAAGACATCAAACTGTACCACAAAATGACCTGTCCTGGAGGTCTAGATTAAATGTGGCGGTGGTCCACAAGCGAGACTCTCCGATGAGCCAAGAGCCAGTGATGTGAGGATGGTACGTCTGCCCGGATGAACGCCCAGATTTTCCCAGTTGATCCAGGACAGTCGTGCAGTTAAATCTGACACATAAAGGGAACAAGAATGTATCATTAGGAAAGATGATAAAAGCTTGTGAACGAACAACTTACCACTCGTGTTCCAGTGTGCCCGATCGGCTTTGATTTCCCCCCGGAGACACTTTTCCACGTACGTTAGAGGGTCGTAGTCCGCCTCGAGGACCTCGCGCAGCAACGCAATGTAGGCGATCGCTAGCCGTAGCGTGTCGATCTTGCTGAGCCGTTTCTCGTACGGAAACGTGGGCACGTGAACGCGCAGCTCATCGAACGCCGAATTAATGCTGCTGTTAAAAGCGAATTTTGGGCGAAACCGCATTCACATTAGAGAAAGAATTCCTAAGAGTCGCTCTGGTACATACCCATTTGGTGCGGAACGCATCATTCGTTTACGCTCACGTACATTCGTTTGCTGGCGTTGTATTTTGTACGGTGGCGGATTGTACGGGTGGTTCCCCATCGTCGTGGACAGGGACGGGCTGGGCGGTGTCGATGAGTCCAGACATTCTGGAAGCAGCATGACAAATTGTTAATTATTTTTTTTCCTTACGAAATCAGTCGATCTATAGCCGAAGGTTCCTTCCTGATCTTTCACGACTTCTAGTGGTAGTTTAATGGCTATCCTCGCATTGCATCAAAAGCTCGGTGTGCACTTCAAGGTGAATGCAAAATAAAATTAGCCAATAAAAATTAGTCGGCATCGGTGGCCGCCACAGGAAAATCGGTGCGTGACTTTGTTCGATAGCGTTTCGATTCAGTGCACCAGCGTATGATAAGCGTTCTTCATTACGCATGCTTCAGCTTCCTGCAATGCGGAAGAAAGATGCACCACCATCCACAAACTGTGGAGCATATTGTAACCTTCTTACTAGCTGATAAACTTCCAGAGGGTTTATTGGAAACGTTACGGTTCAAATTTCCATTTTATTACGCAATTTAATTACTATAAAATTGCCCCTTTTTGAAGGACAAACGGATGTCTTAATGCACGTCCTTTTTATCGCGTATTTGATGGGGCTCTAGAAGAAACGTTGAATCTCTCTCTCTTACCTGTGTGATGCAAATACTGATGCTGCATCTGGCGTATGCTGTTGGGGTTCAATCTCAGGTTGGGTGCATTATTGTTGGTGTGGCTACCGTGTCCAACACTGTTGCTACTGCCCGCACCATTTGCATTCCCGGGGCCAGTATTTAGCTGATGATGCTGTGCATACACGCACGATGGTAGATCTGCCATCAGTTCATCATCGAAACTGTGGAATCCGATGCCACTGTATGGCCCATTGGAAGCATTGTACGCAAGCACATCCATTGCAGCAGTAGAAATATAGAAAATCGAGTTGACCAGTTTAAACACCGCAAAGCCTTCTCTCGAGGTTCAATTATATTATCCAGAGATGGGAGATGGGACACAAAGTCACACAGGCACAGACACACAATTCAATAGTGGACACGGGTTAATAGTAACAATTTGCACGGTGTTGGAACACAACGGGTTTTTTTTTCTTTGGAGGATAGAAACAAGCAAAGGATCACAGCAATAACCTCAATGGTGGTGATGAGGAAGAATCCGGCAACTGAGAGCGACAAATTTTATCCATTGCTTGAAGATGACACACCCGATGCACTTTTTCTTCTTTAATTCCAAAATATCGTTCTTTTGTTTCTACTATTTGTGTACTTTCCCTTCGAAGGCAGAACGGAACTATGGCACACATTCTGGTCCTGCGAGACTCTTATATAGGTTTCCAAGGATGCTGCCCCAGGATGCATCGCTCCGTGCACGGCGCAACCAAATGTGCGCATGTCCTTCGTGCGTTACTCCTCCCATCGTGGCAAAAAAAGGGGAAAAGAAGGACCAAAACGCAATGGCCGCCGGGATATTGAGATGAGGGAATGAACCGAGATTTGTACGGTTTTGACGAATTAAAGCCTGTTTCATGTGTTTTAAAGTTTTCATTTCATAAAAACTCTTTGAAGTTTGTGTTTTTTTTTTACTAAAAATTCTGTATCTTCCACCCAAACGTAGTGTGATTTGCTATTTGACGATAAATTTGTCAATATTTTACATTTCGGTCGGCAACCCCCATTCGAGAAGTTCAATATTGACCATGCAATTCAAATAACCGCGTTTTGTGTCGCTATTGATATTGATTGCAATAAGAGACAATGTGGTAAGACGAAACGGGCCTCCTTTTTTGCAGTGTGCTATATGTTGTTTTCTATATTTACGGTGGAATTAATATCCAAATAGGGTATTTTTAACATTCATCTAATAAAAAAATATAAAACATATTGGAAATGAAACCCCATCCGCCCCGTTCAAGTGTTCTTTCGATACAAAACGTTTAAAACTGCTTAACGGTGACACTACCATTTTTAATTAGCACACATTGTAAATTCCCACGACTCTAGAGAATTCCCTTTCTTACTCCACATAGCATTCCATAATTGCTGCATTCTAGATGACTAATCTACCGTTAAGAATGTTTAAATTCAATCATTAATCCACAACAGGGAAGGATCGCACGTCCGGGATTCCCACCCAAAAGAACCGGCTGTCTATTGCCTTCGTTTAATCCCGACTTATATCAAGCTTTCGCGGTCATACAAACGAGCTTGTTCGTTCGTTCGTTCGCTTTGCTTCGCTCGCTGCAAGTGTAGATTAGCGTGCGTGCGGTTTGGCCCGCGCCAGTCGTGACTCGTGACGTCAGACCTGCGCTGCGCAACGGTAAAGCTGGTTTAAAAGCGTTCGGGCCCACGGATCGCACGTTCAGTCGATCGTTGTCCGTTTGTCTGCTACCGGCAGGCGTAGTAAAGCTCGGGGCTGCCTTCTCGCAGGCTTGGTTGTCCAGGTGCTTCGTGGCCTCAGTACCGTAGTCCATCGTGGTGTTGCACTGGAGACGACTGGTTGGAAATAGAAGACAAAAATTGCCGCCAAACGGTGCTCATCAGTGGAAAAAGTGAAGCAAAATAAAACACGTGCACGTGTTTAATGTACAGAAAAGAAAAGTGGTGACACGCAAAGAAAAAAAACGTATGGAACTTCTTCCATCAGGGCAGACATCGACGGTGTGTAGAGTGCCAGTGATAACAGTATCGTTTAATGAAATCTATTTGTTTTTGTATCAAGCGGTTAGTCGGGTTGTCTGATAAGTGACGAAGTTTTGTTGTAACCGACAAGTTGAGAAGTGTTTGTGGATACCTTTCGTGGAGTGAGGTGAAACGTGAGGAAGCTGTTGGCAGAATTGTCCTCTCGCACACGTCATTTTTGCAGAACAGTTGATAACGATTGATCAACAATTTGCCGTAAGTGTTCGAAGTGTGTTCTTTATTTATTTATTAGATGGTTTTGTTTATAGAAGTGCTCTGTTTAACTAAAATTCAGAAGCTGTGTGGTGTTTGTTGGGAGTTGTTTCTGTTGAGTGTTTTCATAGCTTGCACGTGCTACTTAGGAACATATGTATAATGTTAGGCAAATAAAATTTACTATAAAAATAAGTATTATAGTAAAAAATAGTGGAATATCTAAAAATAAAAGCAAAACAAAATCATCGTCAATATTCACGGAATGTAAATTTGCCTTCTCTCTAGTCGAATCATTCACATAATTTCATTTCGATAAACTAAAGCGAAGCTTTGCAAAAATTGGTTCCTTCATAAATATGCATCTTCTCTAGTCGCTTCACACAGACCATTCATACGAACCGGAAAGATTGGAGCTGAATGGCCGTTGTTTAAATCTCGATCACCAATCTTACCCATGTTGTCTCCGGTCTGCAACAGCTAACCACACACCGTATCCGAATGGCAAGTTCACGGGGCCTCTGTGGCATATTTAGTGGACTAATAAAAGTGAACACGGCTACACCGCAGGACGGAAGTTGTTGCGAATTTTGTGAACTTGTGGCAACCACTGGTGATGTGTTATTTTCGTACATCAGGAAATGATGGCGACAAGAAATAGTTCCTGCTGATTTAAAACATCCTACTTAAGTTGTTTCAAACGTAGGCTTTCTGAATTATAATATTCAACTAGCAAAACTTATTGGAAAATATGAAAATACATGTATGTAGATAAGGACCTCTAAACGAAACTTCAGCCTTTGTTTGATCAGTCAATCGATCGTTTTAGCTATTTTTAACCATAAAAAACCTTACCAAACAAGATTTCAAGACAACAGAATAACAGTTTCTTCTCTTCGCCATGATGTGTCTACTTTCAAAACATATGCCTACAAGCCACCTAAACAAACCGTCCGATAGATGTGTTCCAAAAAATCAATAGCTCAAGAAAACTGTTTCGAAATGTGAACTAATTTAGCTTTAAGTGGGAAAGTGAGAGTGAGGGCGCCTGCCTATTAAGGTTTATCCGTTGACGAAGGTTGATAGTGGATGCGACAGTTTCAGAGGTTGGAAGGAAGGTCGTCCAGAAGAAATAAAAAAACAACATATTGGATGTAACCCAGCGAACCTTAATCCTCATTCATAGCAATATGTGTTCCAATATCATATGATCATTTGAATGTTTGTCTTTTGTCAAAAATAATCGTATTCGAAAGAGACGAGGTTCTACAGAAGCGTATCCCGGTAATGGCACAATCAAAAACCTCAACATTTTTGGGGTGAATTTCAATGATAACAGCTTTGCGTCACTAGAGCTGGTACAGTAATGGTTTAGCGGTAAACATGACCATTACACACATTTCAAGGTTCCAAAAATGGTGTTCTACCAGTTTTAAAAATACTCCATTATTGGTCTTTTTTTTTTTTGATAATGCAATAATGCATTCACATTTACGCTGCTACTGGTCCATCTGTTGCCCTACTGGTTTGGTCTGTAGGTGCTACAACCACTAGGTCAAGTACCCGTAGAAGGCTAAGCTTCATTTAAGCATCGTTATGCAATCTTGGTTAATTGTATGTCAAATAGCCCGAGCCCAATGTGGATGCTGACACCTGAATGGTGTAAAATGGTTTGCAATAGATAGATGGATGATGATAGATCGTGCTCGGAAGATTGGGATGCAAAGCGACGAAGGTTAACCGGAGTGACATCCAACAAATAACAACGACGAGTAACAAGATATGTTGATTGTGTTTTGAGATAAATATTTTTTTTTTTAGAAGATCTTGTTACGATAAGTATGGAGAGATCATTAAAGAATACCTTTTCATATTAGAAACAGTTACACCGGAATGGGGAAGAAGGGTTTACAGCATCTTATCTAACACTACACCTAATAATTCTTCCTTATAAAACAAAATCCGTCCTCTTGTTAATGATCTCTTCTTGTTAGAAGGTAGACTAACGCCAGCTAGTTTTATCAGACCTGCAAATTCTCTCCCCCATTTTTGTCACCCTCTTCACATGTGTTGTGTGCAGGGCTGTTGTTAAACAATAAAAATTCCCTATCTTCTTGATAGTGCTGCTATCAGTCTACCCACGTGCTCATGAATCTCATCCCAGCGTGGTTCAACACACAAGAAGATGAGTAAGCACTATTGTTACCTTTCGTTAGCAAGCGAAAGTAAAAACGGCGTTCTCCTTCACACGCTGTTGCTCGATCATCGTGATAATAGCTGATCGGTATGATCGAATAGGGTTTTATGCAAATAGGGTTTTAGCATTGATTTCTTCGCCTGATTAGCAGATACGTGCATACATTTCGCACATAAAACAAAGATGAAAGTTGTTGCGAGAGTTTCATCATAGCATTTGCTTAAATGGGATGTTTAACATTGAATTTTTTCTCAAACGCAATAAAAACCCTACTATTAAAGTACTAATTCATACTGTTTATCTTCCACAGACATATATCCGTGCGCTCGTCAATAGCACAAGGCAGGATAGCTGATGATGTGACACAGACACCGCGGTGAACGGTTTCTTCAAGATAACAGTATCAACAACCCCAAACGAAACTATGCATCATATCACCGATAGTGTGTCAACAGCCGGACTTCGGCGAGGAATGTTATCCTTACCCTTAGTAACTGCCTCCATCACGTTCGTATTGCTGCTGATGCTTCAAACCGGTCACTCGCAAAGTGTCATCACAGGTAAGCACTAAAGCGACGATCATGATTGATAAACTGAGGTGTTAATACCGTTGAAGTTGAACAAAATTCCCGAACCCCTTAAGGGAAGCGTTCTAGCGTTACCGAAAGTGTCCCGCGCCAAACAAAGACTCACGTCACTATCACGAAATCTGTGGGATTTACCAGCCACCGTTGAAGATCGAAAACATCCCGGAAGATCATCTTCCAAACTGGTTTCTCGTGCGGTGATTTTGCGATGATGTCGGATGGACACAAATCTGTGGTTTTTGGATATCTTCCTGGCGAAGAGGGACTTTTTTTAAAAGGAATCAATCATTTCAACAGAGCAAAATAAGATGTAATGCAAGTCATCATACTCTGCTAATGTGTAATCTATTAAAGTTGATGAATAATCTCCGTTATTAGACACTCTTTCTTGCGTTTCTCAACTCATTTAGCATGTCGGAGATAATTAAGCAATTCTACACATTTTGAGGCCATCCTTTCTTAAACTGCTAATTTGATCGTTTCACTTGATTAGCTTAGAGGATAAGTGTTTGTGTCTTAATAACTGCTATAAACCAGTTCCATCTGAACACCGCAAATGGTTTCGATAAGCCCGATTCCTGTTTTTGTGTTTTTCCTATATAGTGACGTCTAGTTTACGCACCTTCCAAATATTCCGCACTCTGTTTGCATCATTCTACGCCGCCCTTTACAAGCTTCACTGGAACGAGATCCCCCTCGTTTTTATAGTGCAAACTGCAAACTCGAAAGTGCTCGTTTGGCTTGTGTTAACGGTAGCGATCTCCACGTTCTTGGACATTCCAACGCGTGACATGAACCGCTCCGTCACAGATCGTTGATCGCGTGAGGCAGTGAAACCCTTTTATGATTCACCCGCCCAACACCACGGCCGTATGCCGGGAGGTTGACTCCAATAGGGAAGTAAAGCAATAGGAAAGCGTCTGTGTGTATGTGTCGATAGTTAATAGTTGATTGGATGGACAGTAATTAATTTGGACACTCGAAGGTGCCACCGGTGCTGGATCGCTCGAAATCGATTGCTGGCTTTTGATTTCTCCTAGTGCGCCCGTGCGACACGAACTGGAACGAGTGCTTTTCGCAACGAGAAGTTATTCTCCTGCTTTGCCGTTGGACTAGCTGAGAGGGTTTCCACACGCGGATATCCTACGCGTTCGCTAATCAGAATGTGTTGCCGGTTTCCATCCGGTATCGGTGGCCATTCACTTTTGATTCATACGCACGCATGGGTTGGCGTCAGGGTTCTATCGAATTGGATGACTTACATACCTTCTCACGAATGGCACAGTCAACCGGAACCACAAGCCAACCTAGTTGCGCTTTTAAGAACTGCTCCGCATGGGAGATGTAGATGATTCGATAATGTATGCGACAGCTAAACAAATGCGCTTAGTCGTTTTATTTGATTCTATTGCTTTTGACCGGATCTTCACGGGGCGATTGGGTGACTTGTAATTGACTTTTGCCGCTGGATCCATTCGTCTTGTGAGACTCGAGCAATAATCGTTAAACTGTTTTATGATTGATGAACGAATCCCGGTCTGAAACTAATGGGTCGGTATCCGAAGGAAGGCTCATTAGCAGCTCAAGCTCATCCAAGGCTATATAGGTTCTCTTCAGAACTAACATCTCCACCACTCTGTATGCCATCGTACAGTGGGCCATCGTCGGGGTCCACGGTCAAGGCCGGTGGGGATGCCTAACGTCTTTGGACGATCACGTACGCTCGGCAAAACACCTATGTAACGTGCGTTCGGTACGTTCGGTTTCACGTTCACACGCAATCGGCCGATCAGCAGGTTACGATAGCGACGGTGGCGTGGAAGAGACTTGATCGTGTGAACTTACATAACATACGGGTAGATCGTTGCCAATTCATTCACCATTTGTAGCAATCTAGCGTTATCGCTCGATTGCCTCAGGTTCGCTTTGTTTCTTGACGATCGGCAAGTTTAGAAAGAACACACCTCCCACCCAGTGAGACATTAGTATGCCTGTGTCAATTCTAGTGCACTCAGCTATCAGCGCCCATCAATCGGAGGTACTATTAAGAGGCTAAGTCATTTGAGAATAATGAGGAAGATAATTAATTACTGAGTGGAAATTATGGAACAATAACTTGTGGAATTACATAACATTAATATAACTCCAGACATGAGTTTTCGCACATCTCTGTTGACTTTTAAAATACAAAATCTCACTCATCTTCCATCGATATCTTGTCGATCGAGAGCTTGTGATCTACTTTGTATTCAGTATCGATTTACTACGGTATAATTAGCGGGAGGAACGCGACCAGAACCCATACCCGGTGCTTAATTACCGTAATAGGTGATTCCTGGTCGCACGTTGCCACCTGATGCCTTCTGCGGTAGTAAAGATATGCAAGACAGGTGTTGCTACTTTATTCCTCGTTGACGGACTCTGATTGACGGCGTAAATGTGGAAGCTTTGCGCGATGTGTGTTATTAAAATTAATTTAAATTCAATCCTCTGCTTCATTCCGCTTGTTCCGTCAGGTTGTGCAGTGGATATTAATAATCCATTGCAGTGAAACACACCTGCCGACCGGGAACGTGCATCGAGTGGGAATAAAACCATTGCAAATCAATTCTTCTCAGTGGTGGAATCGTGTAATGCATACTTTTAGGTTATGTTTGAGGGTCACTATGCACTTCTGTAGCCTTCGCTGCTTGGTAACTTAATATCTGTGGTCATTGTTGTTCGTCCAAGGGAGATTCCACCAAGGCTATCCGGAAGAAATATTCCAAACCACCATCGCCACAGTGCTGTATCATCACGTCGTATTGTCCGAAGGTTTCCGGTGCGATTCGTGCTCATAAAGTGTTGATACGATTTCATTACAATCGTTATCTTGTCCCGAATATCTAAGTACATCCTTCAAACTTCCAGTAATGCACGGGTACTGCCAGCTGAACCATCATCATCAGCAGGCAGCTCCCGGGAGGTCATCGCTATCGTTCAGATACGTTTTGTGAACCGCCCTCAGCAAGTGGGACATCAAAATGCCTTGACAATGATCAGCGATTTTTCGCACTTGACATGCGCACGTACAGCGAAGTCACTGAGACCTTTAGGGTTGCGGTAGGGTTGAGGGATGCAGTCGTCCAATGTTTACGGACACAGCTGTGAATTTGAATTAGATAACCGTGATGTTGTCACTGAGAGCTTTCGGTTGTCGAAAACAAAGATTAATTATCGTAACGATCGTTTCAATAATGGAATGAGATGTAATATTAAGTCAGCTTGAGCACATTAAGCCGTGTGTTGGAGTATTATTGACTCTTAATAACATCGTGTTTTCCGCCTTTACAGATTGTGACACGAGCAAGTGCCAGCCTTTATCAAACTTTTCGGAATTATCGCTAGAACCGGGTCAGAGGATACGTCGCGAGTTGGACCCGTGCTGTGAGACCCTTCGGCTGTACTGTGACACTAGCGCATGTCCACCACCGATCGAGTTCTGCGATGAGGAACGCACCATACGCCCCAGGAACATGGTCGGAACATGCTGTACACTGCAGCGTTGTGGTTGGTGGAGCTCCCCATTATTCAGTTTTTCCATAAACATCAATAAAACATTTATGTTTTGACGTTTTTTCAGATAACTTTTGTGAGGTGTACGCCGATGGTGAGATTACGACGAGATCCATCGGAGAGAAGTGGTTCAATATGGTAAACGAAACTACCTGCATGAACTATGAATGTTTGCGAAACGATGCGAATGAAACTTTCATCAATTCCATAGGAATCCAGTGTAACACCACCTGCCCTGAGGTAGGTAGTATCATTGGCCATTGAGTTCATTGCTTGAAATTATCGTTCTGTAAATTCTTACAGGGTTTTGAGCCACAGATCACAAATCAACATTGCTGTCCGCAGTGTGTCCAGGCCCAGTGCAAGTTTGACGATCAGTTCTACCGCGAAGGCGAATCGTGGGCAAGTCCTGACGGGTGTCTGCTATATAGGTGCATTAAAGAGAGTGGCTTCCTTTCGATCAGCTCGAGCCGTAAGCAGTGTCCACCGTTAGGAAATTGCCCCGATCAGTACGTGGTGGAGCGTGATTGCTGCCGGGTGTGTAATTATACCGAATCGAAGACGGTATCGGAATCGACGACAGTGCCATCCACCGAGCAGGAAGAAGGGGTCGATTTTTACGAGGAACAGAGCTACAGTAATCATCCCTGCAAGCGGGTGTGTACGCTGGGACGTAAACCGGAAACGTGCTACTACCGATTCCGGCTCGAATGGTATCGTACGCTCAGTAAGGCATGCTTCAACTGCCCGTATAATGCCACCGACTGTGATCGACCGCATTGCATCGCAGGGGATGGTGTGCGAAGGAACGTGGCTGTTATTAATCGGATGATGCCAGGTCCGGCCATTGAGGTGTGCGAGAACGACATCATTGTGGTGGATGTAGAGAACCATTTGATGGGGGAGAGTACTACTATCCACTGGCATGGGTTGCATCAACGCCGGACACCATATATGGATGGTGTTCCACACGTTTCACAGTGCCCCATTAGTCCGGGAACGACTTTCAGGTATACGTTCCGGGCGGATAATCCGGGGACTCATTTCTGGCATTCGCATACTGGTATGCAACGTGGTGATGGAGCTTTCGGAGCGTTGATCATTCGGAAGGATAATGATATACACGAGCTGCTGTACGATCAGGATCTGTCCGAACACGTGATTACGGTGCAGGATTGGGGACATGAGCAAGGTGTGTCGTTGTTTGCCGCCCATCATCACTCGACTGGTGATAATAAACCTCCGAATTTGCTGATTAATGGACGGGGAAAGTATTTCCAACGGTTTGCCAAGACTACGCCACTAACAACAACTACCACTACGCAAGAAACGATATTGGAAGCATTGGAAGAGAATCTCTCCGTGACTGCACAACCGGAAATAAGTCCAATAGACGAAACTGAAGCGACGACTGTTGTTGAAGACGTCGGGACAACTTTGGAGCCGATCGAAACGACATCGGACTATGTGGAGCTGCTGCAGGTTAGTAGCAATACCAACCCGAAAACAGTACTTCGTGCGGAAGATGTGCGACATCGCACCAAGCGACAGTCGCGCACCGTCAACTTCAATGCTGTCGTGGTTCCGGAATCGCAACACATCCCCCTGAGTGTGTTCTACGTTGAGAAGGGCCGCCGGTATCGGTTCCGGCTGATTAATGCCGAGTTTCTCAACTGCCCGGTGGAGTTGTCCATCGAGAACCACAACCTGACGGTTATCGCTTCAGATGGGTTCGGTATACAGCCGTTGGAAGATTTGGGTTCGTTCGTGAGTTACGCTGGTGAGCGGTTCGATTTCGTGGTCAAAGCTAATCAACCGATCGGGAACTATCTCATACGATTCCGTGGACTGATGGATTGTGATGAGCGGTTTACCTCGGCGTACCAGTTTGCTGTGTTGCGGTATCGAGGAGCGCCGGAAGATACGGAGTATGTGTCGTGGCCATCGTACGATTACGAAGCACCGGGCGTACAGCTAAACTCTCTGAACCGTGGTCCGGGTGCAGAGGACGTTGTAACAATCGCCGAAACGAATGCACTCGATCAGGAAGATCTGCTGCTGTTGCGCAATGAGACGGATTACAAGTTCTACGTGTATTACGATTTCTACGGCAAGGACAATCCTCACTTTCATGTACCATCGTTGTACGGGTTCCAGCAGGTGATCAACAACACGAACCGATTGTATACGCCGCAGCTGAATCACATCTCGATGCGTATGCCATCGGTACCGTTTTTGCCGGGCAAGGATCTGCTGGACGAGAGCCAGTTTTGCAATGAGACGAGCATGCGGGAGCGAAACTGCCGGGAGGAGTTTTGTGAGTGTAGCCACGTGATCCAGATACCGCTGCATGCGACGGTGGAGATGGTGATGATCGACGAGGGTTACACGTTCGATGCGAATCATCCATTTCATCTGCACGGCCATGCGTTCCGTGTGGTCGGAATGGATCGGGTAAGCCGCAACACGACGGTGGAAGACATTCGTCGAATGGATGAGGAGGGTCGGTTACCTAGAAGACTTAAGAAAGCTCCGATCAAGGATACGGTCACTATTCCCGATGGTGGCTATACAATCATTCGGTTCATCGCGAACAATCCTGGTGAGTAACTTCGTTATTTCCTTTTCCACGGGATAGGCTAATGACATGCTCTATCTCGCTATTGCAGGCTACTGGTTATTCCACTGTCACATTGAGTTCCACGCCGAAATCGGCATGTCTCTGGTGCTGAAGGTTGGTGACAGCTCGCAGATGCTACCCGTCCCAGCTAACTTCCCCACGTGTTACGACTTCAAACCGAAGCTTGGACAGCTCGGTAGTGGATCGGGTTCCACTACCACCATTACCACTCTATTGCTGCTTTTGCTCGTATCTGTGGTGCAGACGTTGCACCGACTCCTGTAAGCAACAACCTGAACAACTCTTTGTGATATTAGACGCTTCCTGAACGAACTCCAGTATTTCGTTCGACCATAGTATTATCGTGCCGACTGCGGGGTTCCGCGGTAGCTTAAGTTATGACTCATTCCCGTACTCTTAAGATGTTAGAATAAGGAGTTCCGCTGCTTCTAAAGCATTGCCACCGTACAAACATAAGTGCTCTTATCCAATCGTGGAACAAAATAAAGTTTTGATAAACGATACAAATGCATTGTGACTAGGTGTTTTGTTTGTTTGTCGAGTTTCTTTTACACGACCTGCCGACAATCAACTGGGGGAAACATTTCATCTGCGTTTGACACGCCCATTCGTTTGTACATTCAGGTTCTGGTTCTGCTGTGACCGTTTCCGTCCTCTGGACCACTCTTTGAAGGATGATGGTTTTTCGACTACACCACCACCGGGAGATTGTCTTCCTTTCAAATGTTACAGGAAAATTTCCGCTTTAACATCTCTTCTGCGGTCTTTTTTGTTCATGCTGTGCGTCCGTGGAACATGCATTTTATTCGGAAAATAGTCTACAAAAACGAATTGTTTGGGTGAGTTGGCTTTTGGAAAACGGGCTGTTTAGCTCCACGGCGAGATGCTGCAGATGATGGGTAAATCGATACCAACCAGACATATCAGGCACCCTTTCGTTGCCAAATGGCCCGCATGCGCCCTGATAGTGGCGAGGATTGTTTGTGTGCTGTTTTTAAAGCGAAGACACAACAACCCCTTAAACGTTTTTGCAGGTGCCATATTGCAGAAGTATGCTGGTGTGTACGGGGATATAATTGGGATTTGGTGAACCTTTAAACATAGGTCGCGAATTTTGAGCGAATATCCTTTTTCTAATTAAACTTCTAATAAATTATTTTATTAACGAAATATTGCTAAGAAATTTCGGGCGGTGGCAGAGGCGATAACGGCGCTGGTGTCACAAGATAACACCGGGATTCAAATCCCATCCGTACCGTTCCTCCGTAGTGAGGTCTGACTATCCAACTACGTAGTATCAATAAGTCTAGTAAGCCAGAAATGGCAAACATGACCGAGTAGGTCGTTACGCCGAAGAAGAAGAGTGCTAAGAAATTAAATAACTTCAAATCGAATTGAAGTCTGCTTCTGAATTAATGGTGCTAAAACTGATACAGACTTACGTATTTTGTTTGTTTTTAATATGGTTAAATTAAACAATGATAGGATAGAAAATAAAATTAAAAAGAAGAACCAACACTGGGTTATTTGCATCGGAACTTACAACAGAAGACGAGGAGTTTTTATGGAAAAACTTTTTTTTTAAGAAAAATTTCAAATTTTTAGTCATCAGACATTACCCCAAGCTTGTAGTTAAAGCTGTTAACTTTGCCGTATACAACTTTTAATAGTTGTAAAACATCATATAAACATAATCATAAGAAAAGTTTAAAGATAAAAGTGAGAAATCTTATATTACCCTTTTTTTATTTGGCTGCTAAAGAACACTGTGGATGACTTATGGAAACAAACACACTTCATCTATTATTCTTTCCCACACAATTATCTCACAGTATTCTGCCGTAAGCTTTCCACCAACTGAATGGATTCCATCTAACCTAATTTACATGCAAATAGAACTGCGGCGATAGAAATACGGCTTATTTCAAAGCCGTACACGCGGTACATCGGTTTTACAATTTCACCAGCACAGCTAATCCACTGTGGCCAACGTCTATTCCACACAAAGGCAGTAAGCATTTCCCCCTTTCAATCCGATGGCAGCACGGACATCATTATCAGTGGATAAGTACACGTCACGGGACTCACAAGGACGGGGACACACGGGCAATGGGAAAATGCAGCAACCCAACAATTAAAACCACGAAAACATATTGTTACGCGACGCGACGATCAAGGGGAAACAATACCCTCGGGTGCGAGAGGAAACATTATAAATATAATATTAAATGCAAATAAAAATAAATCCTAATCCAATTGAAGCTGGTCGGAGGACGATCAACCGTTTGGTCCTGTTTTGGGGAGGGCACTTTCCGGAAATTGATTTCACACAACACAAACCAAACTCAGCGAGCGGTTAAGCCGACAAGAAGGTCCAGTTTGCAGGTACATCCGGTACGTATACACTCACGCACCCTCCGACAGGACGGAATGCTAGATTTTTATCGCCTCGAGCGTATAAATACAACAATTTTCCACCAGTGGCACGGGTGCCGATAGTTTCGGCGCGTGTTTCCCACGTGCCGGTGACGATTGGTTTGGATGGCGATGGTTTTGTGAGTTGCGTGTTGCGCCTTTGGCTTCCACTTTTCACCCGATAGGTTTTGGCGGTTCTCGTGCGAAGGGAAGATTCGTTTGCTTTGCACTTCATTGACGATTTGTCATGGCTCTATCAAGTGTGCGTAGGGTAGTCCGAGTGTTTGGTGATGTGAAGTGGAGAAAGCAACCATACGGATTTAGGATGGAATGTTCTGATAAAGGGAGTTTGAACTAGTAACGATTAAGTATAATATTTATAAGGAGAGTTAAAGGTGATATCAAAGAATTTAAATTAAAATAATGAAAATATTAAAAAGAGAGTTATTAGAAATGACTAAATACAGCGATTAAACTAAGGACCAACAATTCTTTAATAATTATGAATATAGATTATACAGATCACGTTAACAAAGTTTTCAAAGACTATGCATAGCTTTGTTTTTCCTTGGAACAATTTAAGTATATCTTTCAATGATCTTTTATAAAAAGAAGATGAACTAAAGAGTAAAAGAAAAACAACCTCAACTCCTACCCGCAACAACATTCCGTAAAATTAATACCTCCAGTAAACACAACATACAAAGCCCATCGAAACCGGAACTAACGCCATCCGGGAAGATTGAGGCAACGTACCTTCCGGCGGTCCCATCCCAGTTCAGCGCGTGTCGGTGTGTCGGCAGCATGAATCGCTATGCGTACGTTCTTCACCAGTGCTATTGACATTGCTAATTTCTTCAAGTACCCTATAATTTATCGGGCACCTTCCACACTCAGCCGAGCTTCAGGCAGACGCACCCCAGCAGTGAGGCGTGTCACAGGTTCCATGGAAGTGGCGGTTTCAAGTTTATGCCCGACCGACCCGATGTAGCAAAGGGTGACAATTTGCTGTAACATGGCCCTGGTGCCGGTTTTTCCAGGGTGATGACGGCTTTAGATATGGATATAATCGCTTCCGATCGCATTTGAACATATGTGTCCACCCTAAACCCGGCAAGGGCAAACAATCAAAGGGCGATATCCCGAAATCGCTGTATTTTGTTGAGATTTTATTTTTGTTTTGATGACTTCAATTAGTTTCGGGTCGCTGTGACAAATTGTGCGAGTGTGGGAAAATGGGTTTAATAGATTTTAGAAAGGAGAAAAAAAACGGGGACAATTTTAAAGGGATTTAAAATCAAGTTAAGATATTAGAAATAATTAGAGTGTGCCATCGAGTTCATGGAAGCAATTTAATGCTTTTTTCAGTACTTTGTAACACGGTGTTGTAGAACAAAGTTGACGATAAGTCTTAAAATACCCCAAAATTCGAATTATGAACAATGTTGTGTTTAATGAATCGTTTTTGAGAATTTATACAAATTATGAGTAGACTCTTCATTGATTGAGAAAAACCCCTTCAGAGAATCTTCATTTGTTCAGAGATTCATAAATCTTTCCCATAATCCGTAGATTCAGGGAATCTTCAGAGATTCATGAATCCTAACCAGAGCAAGTTCACAATCTTCAGAGATTCGTGAATCCCCATCAGAGAATCTACAAAGATTGATCAATCCTTATTCGAGTATTTTTAGAATCTTCAGAGATTCATGAATGATCATTTATAACCTTCATAATCTTCAGATAATTATGAAAATTCTTCCAATAATCTTCAAATCCTTCAAAGATTCATGAATCCCTAATAGAGATTGTCCAGGAATTCCTGTGTCTCAATCAGAGGATCTTCAGAATTTACAAAGATTTATGAATCCTCAACAGATGATTTTCAAAGATTAAGAAAACCTGGGAGATTCAATAATAATCACATATTTTTCACTAAATCCTTGCCGACATCCGCACCGAATTCGGAAACAATGTTAATGAGGCTCGGCAAATGACCGATCAGAATTGTAGCAACGGGATCGACCCATTAACGTCACGTCATCGAACCGATAAACGGATGGCGCGTGCCGTGTGAATTGTTACCGCACAACCATCCGTTTAACACGCGCAACACGATGCGACAAACAATTAATCACAATTACGCACCGCAGACCGCAACAATTTTTCACTATCTTCCGTGCTGTTCGCAAAAAAGGGATGCATCTTCTTTCCGCACACACTATTTCCCTTTCATTTTCCTGAGGGGAGGCGACCCGTTCACCCTTCATAGAAGCACGACAGACGACCTGTCCGACAAGGCGGTTCAGCATCCCTCATTGCAAACCACCATCGATGGAAATAGGGTCCTTTCCGGTGATGCTCTAGTGCCGATCATTCAATAATGTGCAGGGGATGGACGATCCCATCCATAAAAGTTTAAAATAATGTTTATCTTTCCCATGGCTTGTTTTCTGTTGTTTTGTGGTATTTAATCTGTTTGTTTAGTTTTTGAAAAAAAAAACAAATCATCATCTCGTCTCATAATTAAATAATTTATACGAGTTCGAGTTTTGTTTAGCGTGTTTTTTTTATTATTTTTTTCTGTTTTTTGTTTCACTGAACTTTTGTTGCTCTTTTTTTCCTCTTTACAGTCAAAGAATAAGAAAGTAAAACAATAACATTTCTTGCGCCTTAGTTTCACCCGTTTGGAACCGATTCTCAGGACAACGCTTTCAGATAGACACTTCGTTTTGCATCTGTTCAGTAATAATTCTTCGTGATCCGCGCTACAGTGTGTGATGTGTTTGCATCCTTTCCAGTCCAGTTTGTTCTCTTCTATATCAACTTCCTACTCTCACTCTCTCTCTCTCTCTCTCTCTCTATCCCTCGGAACGGTTCCTACAAGGGCGACAGGCGACTGTTCGTAGATGGAAAACAAATAAAAACAAAAAAGATTTAACAATGTATCAGCTTGTTTTTTTTCTTCGTGGTTCTTGTAAGCTCTCGTCTGCTGTGTGCATTTCTGTCCAACTCTATTCCAACACGTCTGCACTTTTCTTTTCCACCTTCATTTGCATCTTGTGTGCTGAGTGCAAGAAAAATCAAAATCCCGTTCACATCTCTGGCAGGTGGCGGCAATCAGTTCAACTGTATAGTAACGATATTCTTTTCCTTTCGCTCTTAACGCCTTAACGAAAATAAAAACGTAACTTTTCACACAACGAGAGCGAATGTTACTGATGTGTGGATTTTTTTTTAACATAACATAAATAGCTTATGTTGGAACCATTTCTGTCGGTAATGGTGTGTGTTTGTGTGTTTTAGAAGAAGGAAGTTGTAATTTAAGTTTGGAATTGGATGAATTGGCAAACTCGCCACGTTTTGCCGTTGGCCTAAATGTTTCGCTACGCCTTTCCCTTTTTCGTTTGGTGTGTTTGCGTGAATTTGCACAACGATTTTGTTACAATGTTGTTGTTTTTTCTTCTTCTATTGATCACTTTTGCAATTTGACGTTTCACTCTTCGATTGAAGATGCATTTTTTTCAGGCTTTGCACGCTTTCTGCACATAATTTACAATTGTCTCTCTCCACTTGTTCTCATTTACTGGTGCAGGGGAAAACATTCTCACGCAATGTTTTTTTTCAGTTTTAACACTTCTCTCTATACCTCCTTTGTGTATGTCCGCGATACCTTCTCTTGGCATCTGTTTGTTGTTCGCTTTTGTTGTATGCTTCGAATTTTTACATTCCAACATGTTTAACATGTTGTTTGCTTAGTTTTGCACGTTCTAGCAATTTGTCAACAGCTTTCTGTATCAGCGCAATGTGTTCGTCTACGTTTGATATCTTTCTTCCTTCAATCTTTTCACCTCCAAATAGCACCGAACTGTATCTCTCGTTTTCTCTCTCTCTCTGTCATTATCCTAGTTTAGTAGTTCACCACAGTCACGTCTCGTTCTGGTTCATCCGTTCCATCTCTTCTAGTCCTTCGAACTAGCTAAAATTAGTTGCTTTTGCTCTACACTGTATTGCTAAATGTGTGATCATTACTGTCATCTGCAAATACACGCCCATGTAGGTTGAGTGGATCAGATGTTACCTCACGAGTATATGTTTGTTTTTGTTTTCCTCTTCTCCGTCTTCAATCTTCATCGAGTATGGGGGTTTGTCTAATAACTATTCTCCACCCTACCACAAAATCGATCATGCCGTTTTGTTTGCCCAAAAAATTGGGACGTTCAATAAATTAAATTTATTGGCTACGTGTTTCTTTTTTCACCCATCACTTCCTGGTTGCTTACACGCGTCTATCGTATATTTAACATTTGTCTTTGCCTATCCCGCAACTGCTCAGATGCTCGAGCCTTTTCTGCTAGTGCTTGCCATCGTAATCACCATCTTGTTTTGTTTTGCTTTGTACATATCCGATTGTTTTCCCTAAACTTTCCACAAGCATTGACGGAAGAATTTCCTCACCTAATTACCTTACCTATAATTACATTCGCTCGTGGTTCAATCATACCCATTATTTGCGTTCCGATTTTCCATTCACACACTCCATTCGCTACTTGTGTTACGAAGGTAAGAGATTTCAACGTGTGCTGGTTGCACTAGCATTCTTACACGATCAACCATCGTCCGTTGCACCGTTGCTGCTTATTCGTTTCTTTATCACTATTTAGTTTTAATTTGATTTATCTAATTATTTATTACTTTGCTTAGATACGGATGCTTCCGTCGGGCGTTGCTATTCAGAGTTCGTCACCGTGCATTCCCGTATCTTCCTCACTGCCACTCCGCTCCGGTTACTTCCCCTTGTTGCAAAAAACCTTGTACAATGAACGTTTTCTGTCCGGTTTTGCGAGACACGTTCTTTAAACACGCGGTTTGTCATTTCTTAGTTTCTCGTGCTCCTCACGACGGGGCGATTTCTAGCGTTTCAAGCTTACTTTACCCTCAACCTTCTATATATCGTACAACATCTCCCCAAGATTCTTCTATACCATCCCCACTTGCCATGTGTGTTCAATACCCCACACGCGCAATAACTCTTTCACCTTATCTTTGAGTGTATATTTTATTTGACTTTCACTATGAGCAAAAAGAATACAGACAACTTCATTTCTCTACGGAGAAAGAAAAGAGCCAACAAACAAGAGTGCTTATGTGTTATCTATCGTACCTCGTCGTGTTCCTTTCGTCCAGTACGATTTTCAATATTATTACTTTTTCTCACGATCCCGACTCACTCAACGAGAAAAACAAAGCCACTTTTTTCCGAATTTTAAGATAGCTGGCCAATTTTTAAGATGACGGATAAATTCCCAATAGGATCTTCAACGGTCTCAATACCAAAATGATTCGATCGTGAACGTATCTATTTGATCACTCACGCGAAGGGACAACATAAAAATTTCATTACAACCGTTCACAATTAAACATGGTTATCCTATTACCATAGGGCATTTAGCAAAAAAATAAATAAACATTTCTTCCACCAGCGGGAAATGGGGGAATGTGTTTTTCGCAACAGCAGTTAAACAAACAAACATTATAGCGAAATAACAAAACGGAAACACGTAAACATTCGTTTACCCATTGCGGGAAGTTAGCTGATGGTTCTGATGTTATTTAACACAAACTTAAATAGTTGTACAAGCACTCATCAAATGGCCGCTCGCTCCAGTATGTGAACAGGATACGTCTAATGTAGTTTCGAGTGGCATCCAAGATTCGCTGAATCTTCCATCATCTGTTCGTCAACATTGCCGGTTTGTCCGCAAATTTGCAAACCGTCACGCTACTGTAAAGTAGTTATAACGCTTCCGAAGACAGCTTACATGTATAGGTTCAGTTCGATTATCTTCCACACCGTTGTATGGTTTCACAATTGCTACTTTTTCTTCTTCTTCTCCTCCTTTTTTATGCACACAAATGCAGTCAATGTGCGAAATAATTGTAATAAGTTGTGGTGTTTCCACCACCATCACTAATTCGATCGATATTACGTGTTTTATCTGAGCAGCTCTAATTCTTCAACACCTTTGCGTAGGATGGATGTGGCGGAGGGCAACCGTTCGAACCGGGTGCACCAGCGGAGAACTTATGCTACTGTGCCGACGGATGCTGTGCCACATGCATGACGTGCAGGTTCTGCTGATGGTGGTTCTGTTGCGGTGCCGACGGGATGTTTTGGTAGATGGCCGGCACAACCTGCTGCGGTACGATCGGACACACCGGGATCGGGTACGGTGTCGGTTGCTGGTGGTGCACGGCCTGGTAGGTTGGGGGACCACCACCCGCTGGGGACGGTTGCGGTCCCGGATGATATTGCTGGTGGGGTTGGCCGGGTGACGGTGTGGTCGAGGGCGGTGTCGCCGCCAGATATTGGAGCGGTCCCTGTGGCTGTTCGTAGAGGCGGTACTGCTGGTGGAATGGGGGCGCGGCCTGGAACGGTTGCGCGTGGATCGTTGGCCCATAAGGTGTTGTGATCATTTGCAGCGGGCTAGGCGCCAACAGTGGCTGTCCAGTTGCGGCTGCCACCTGCATCTGCGACGCACCGACTGGAACTACAACAAAAACGGGAAAAAAACGGTACGTTACTAACGCTCAAATACCGACACTACACCTTCAGCCCTTCCTTCCGGGAAGGGAGGGTGAAAAGGCGTAGCGGCGGTGAACAGTTTGGAGGTTTCGTTGGATTTTCTTGCGTACAAATGTCATTCCGGTAGCTACCTTGTCGGCCATTGCGGATGCGCGTCTGCTGGGCCACTTGTTGGTGCTGCTGGGCGGTTTGGAATGGGGACGAATTCACCACATACGACATCACGAACTGCTGCGGAATGACATGCGGTGATGGTGGCTGGAAGGAGCCCTGCGTTAACGCGGCTGGACCCGGCGTTTGCGGCGTGTGCGGGCTAGAAGACGTGTGACTTTTCAGTGGGCGTGCGAAATAAGGATTACCATTAATGATACTTATGTTACTGTTAGTGTTTGGTGGGCTAGCGGTAGCAGAACGGTAGGTTATAGAGAATTTTCATTATTGGCATATTGTTAATTTTGTTGTTGTTGGTATTTTGATTATTGGCAGGTTCATGGTTTTCATTCGTACGATTTGCGGGTGTTTTGTTTTTTGTTTTCAAAATAAAATTTGAAAGACATTGTCAATTTGGTTTCATTCAATTTTTGGTTTTCGCGTCAGTTTTTTTTTTTTCGTTTGTTTTGTTTTGTTTCCCGAATTGTAATCCAGACAGACGCGCGCGCAGACAGTTGGACAGTTGGTGGAAGGGCACATATTTGGCACGGGCACATGTGAGGATGTGATTGATGGTTGTTGTGATGGTGGTGGTGATTGTGGTGATCATGGTCGTGGTAAAAAAATTAGTGTGTTAAAAAAGGGATTTTTGATTAACATTATTGAAGATGGGAAGCAATTTCGAATGTAAAATACAATATAGTAGCAAATGTTCACACGTAACGAAAATCATGAAAAACAAATAGTAATTCACGTAAGCAATGTAGCAATCATAGGAAGAACAGCAAGTTACTAAAAAAAAGCAACTAATGCAAGAACACGAAAAAAAACGGTTATAACTATTCATACTTGAAATAGAACAACAAAGCTAAGTAATCAAATACGAAACATAGCACTAATTAATTTATATGACATTTTCCAATAAAGTGACCATTATGATCTGTGTTTTTAGATGCATATTTAGGACCATTATCGTTTTGAAATGTTCTATTTTACAGCATATTTTGGCATGGCAGTAAGAAAAACTTTATCATGTTTCGTATTTTGTTGTTCAAGTCTTGCATCTAAATTTCCCATTGTACTGATTTTTGTTTTAACTGAACTATCAAATTTTATACTCATTTTTTGCATTAGTTGCACTTGTTTTGTTCGATACTGTATTATGTAACATTTCCAACTTGTCATGCATTAAGGCTACGAACCAAATTGAATAATAAATAAAATGTTTGTAATAAAACAACGGCTGTGGAATGAAAAATTAATTTAAAATAAACCCGATATAAATATAATAACCCAATACTCCAATTGTGGTGAGGAGAATCACACACATATAAAATGATACTGAAATAAGTAATAAAATACGAAATAACTAAATAATGTCCAACATGATTAGCATGTGGGGATGTTAATGAACCCTAGATTACATTCCACTAAGCAAAAGTGTTTAAGCCTTCCCCTTTTCACCTGATACGGGTTACAAAACTTCAACAATTAAATTCATCACCATATCGGTTTGTTGGAAAAGGGGGCCGGGGATGCGTAAACCTTCTGCTCGTTAGAATCTTGCATGCAGCATATTTACACTCACACATTCACGTGCATAAAAACACCAACTAAGTCTAGAAGCGGCCTTAATAGTACATACCGTGATGGATTGGGAGTGCTTGGACTGCGCGGAGTGAACGGTTTCGCTGCCGGATTCAGCGTGAACACTTTCTTCGTGGCCGTGCCCGGTTTCTGTTCCCCACCGGCACTTCCATTGGCCGACGTGCCGTCGGGTGTACCATTCGCATTCGGTGCAGCATTACCCGCCGTCACGCCACTGCCGGTGACCGAATTCTGGCTAACAGGGCCCGTAGCAGTGGGCACACCACCGGCAGGGACATGGTTTGTTTGTGGTGGTTGTTGCAAGGGTGGTGACCCACCGACCACTACCGGTTGCTGTTGGCCCGGTGGAGGAGCTTGTTGTTGCACAACTGGAGGCGGTTGCTGTACCAGGTGGGGCGACTGGGAGGACATTTGCGTGGGGACCACCACCATACCCGAGGCGGTTTGCGAGGCTTGATTCTGTTGCTGATTTAATGGTGCGGACTGGGGTGGTGGTTCACTGTGCGGTGCCGATACCACCATTTTGCCCTGCTTCTGACTGTTCACCAGCGGTGGCGAACTATCCAGAGAGGGTGGTGATGTGTGGTCGGGTTGCTGCTGCTGCTGAGGCGGTGGCGGCTGTGCGTTGTGCGAAGGTGGACCTTGCTGTGGCTGCTGCTGTGATTGTGGTGCCGGTGGTGGCGGTTGTTGGTGAACATTTGGCATTGGAGGTTGCTGCTGGGGCGAGGCCAGATTAAAGTCCTGCCCAAACTTGCGCAGATTGTCAATCTCCATGTCCCGATTCCGGACGAGGACCGTACGCTGGGGTTGGGGCGGCGGTGCCTGCACCTGTTGTTGCTGTTGTTGGGGTGGCGGTTGTTGCTGACCGGGCGGTGGCATCACCATCGGATGCTGCTGAATCACGACATGCTCGACATTGGGCGGTGGCATATGCGACGGTACGACAGTATGATGCGGATGCGCGAGATGCATCGGGGGCTTCGTGGACATGGGCTGCATCTGGCCCGGCATCTGTTGCGGGGCAAGCGAGGGCGGCGGCTCACTGTACGTCACCTGGGTCGGTGCATTCGCGTACTGCCGTACCGGACGCTGCGGAAGAGACTTCTGGTTGCTATTTACATTCATATTTCCACCGGCACCACCACCGCCGCCGCCTCCACCTGGTGGACCACCGGCCATATCGCCTCGACCATCGCCATTCATCTTATTGGAGTTCATGACCGACGGTTGCCCGTGTTGCGGCGGTGGCTGCTGTTGCTGCTGATGCTGCACATGCCCATAAGGCGATTGATTCGGATGCATGCCATACTGAGGATGACCCATACCACCACCACTGCCATGTTGCTGACCACCTGGCGGTGGTTGTTGCTGCTGCTGCTGTTGCTGTGACATCATCTGCCCGTAACTGTTCTTATGCGGTGCCTGTGGACTGGGCGGTTGTTGTTGCTGTTGCTGCTGAACCGTCACCACTGGAGGTCCTCCGTTGTTGTTGTTATTATTGTTGTTACTGTTGGCTAAGGATGGACTGCGTACAACTAGCTTGCCACCCGGTTGGCCCGGTTTGCGCTTCGCCGGCACTATATACTTGCTATTCGAAGGCATCGCCTGCACTGTGTTATTGTTGGTCGAATTGCTTGTATTGTTCGTTAGGTTATTGTTTCCGTTACTATTCGCTGCGTTACCGCTGCTGTTGCTGCTCACGCTGTTCGAGTTCTTATCGTTGGCGCCCTGCTGCGTGGTGGCGGCCGGCTGCGGACTGACGTTACTGTTCGGACGGACGACCGCCGCAAAGGCGGCCTCTTCGTCACCGTTCTCGATATCGATCCGCTCCTTGTACACCGGATTGTTCTCGATCTCGTTCGCAATCTTTTCTGCCTCCTGTTCCTGCACCTTAAACTCTTCACTGTCCTTCTTCTGTATCTGCACCGTGTAGCCGGACAGGGACTGATCGAACGTCGACTGCACACCGTACACCTGTTCGTTCTTCAGGAACATATCATTCACATCCCAACCTTCGGCGTTCGAGTCGAGCTCGAGACTGTGCTCCAGGGATTCGCCGTTCACGTCCCCGCTCTCGTCCCACGGTTCGAGCACGCGATCCTCCAGCCAGTTGGTGCCGTTACAACGCGAAATGGCCGTATCGGTTTTGAAGGTGTCCCGCGTCGCGTCCTCCGGATCGACGTCCTTCGCTGCTAGCGTTACAATGTCGTTCGGTTTGAAGATCAGTCGATCGACGAACGATTCTACGATAATTTTTGGCTTCTGGTCGGGACCGATCTCAACGCGATATGCCATTTCCAGCACAATCTAAAAAGATTAGCACATAATGTTGTTATTATACGGGACGAACGTAATCCAAACTAGGCATGCTTACCTGAAACTGTGAGGAAAATGTCCGGAACACTCCTTCGTATATGTGACCGGCTGGTGTTTGGATCTGAACAATATTGCCTACGTGTGATGTGGCTGCATGCATAAACGGAGCATTGTTGTAAATGCCTTCCGCTTGAATTGATCGTTGCCTCTGGGTCCTGTGAATTGAAGCGAAAAACACACACACACACACCGTGAGTACGTCAAAACATTTGGAGAATTTATTCGTTCGACTTTTAAGATTAAGAATGAGAAACAATTGTTACATATTCTTAAGTACCATAAGATTAATGTGCTGCAACTCCATGTTTATACTGATGTAGCACTGACTGACGCAATTTAGAATAAAAGGTATCACAGATGTATTTTCTCTCCCACGGCACGGAAACAAGAGCAGTATAATTTGACTATTGAAACAGCCGCACAAATCACACCAATACAACGGGAATCAGTCCCAAACCAAACGGAACCGATGGTCCGTCGGTTCGTCCACCGGAGAGCTGGGAACTAACGATGACGGCAGAAGAACGAGTCCACCGGTTCTCTCACCATTGCACTGTACACTGCTGCGCTGCATCGAAATGCAGTTTTTGCGTCGTTCGGTTTGCCAATAACCGTTCGCCCATCGCCATTGTTCGCTGGTAGGAATATTGGCACTATTGCTAGAATTTTTGTCCTACTTATTCACTGTTTGGTAAAATAAGGATATCCCCATTAAATAAAATCACTATGAACAATGCATTTTTTTTGTTCATTTTCTCACTCCACGGGCGGACAACACTTTAAAACCTGATAAATCTCTCACACATGGGCCACGATGGAAATAAGATTGGGTGTCTCGTGGTCGCTGAGACGAACTGTGAATTTCTGCTAATTTCTTTAATTGACGATAAAATGAAACACAAATGGAAAAAGAATCTTAAACAGACAAAGGTTCTTTTTGGAGTTCGTTATCTTTAACCTGATCTTTCATAGATCCCCGTACACAGAAATGGTAGGCCAACACCTCTCGAGGTTGTAGTGCCACAGAAGAAGAAGATGACTCAAAGACAAACTCTTAGTTGAATATACTACTTGTAGTTAGTATCATTCGATTTTGATATCATTTGTGCAAAGAACTAGCATTAGAACAATTTTGAGTGTGGATCAGTGAGGCCTATAAGTAAGTCTATAACTATTTTCTATGCATTTTGTCGACAGCACTTGGTGAAAATAGACTGAATATTTTAGCATAGATTTGTTGATTTTTAAAATTTCCAGCTCATTTTTAATAAAATCCAAAAATTCAAATGATACAAGTGAGCAAAGATATATATAATTCAGAAATTTATAAAGTGTTTAGAAGAAGAATTTTCAACTTTCAACAAACCGGCAATTCACAACATATGGCGGTACCTAAAACTGCCCTAGTAATACTATTGGTGAATATGCAAGCAAAAACAGGGAATAGGCATTTTCCGTTCACTCCCGACGAAAAAACAAAGCATACCACATGTTTAGGAAGGTAAACGGATGAGGAAGAATGTCACGAGCAAAAAACCAGCCAACAGAAGTAAATTGTACTAAATATAAACTCTAGTCCATTGTGTCTGCCCCAACAGCATTAGTGTTTCCTTGCGAATAAACGCACCAGTGTAATTACGGTGGTGGAGACAAAACGCACAATACGTCTTGTGTCATTAACTCTCTCCCCTCCCTTCCCAATTGTCTTGCGGTACGGGAGGGAAGGACGTACTGAGAGTTCTGGGGGCCGGCGACCACCAAGTTGTGTGGACAGAGTAATTGTGAGGAAATTAATTCGGTTCTGTCAGTTTTTTTCTTCTTGGGCAAACTATATTTATTTATATCCACCACTAACCCGGTAATACTACTACTTTCACCAACAATTTCGCAAGTTTTGTTGCAGCGTTGGAATGCAGAATGAAAATTATACTTTTTTTGAAGAATTCTGTGGTTTTCTAACTATTCTAGGTGATTACAATATATGATAAGAGTTACTGCTCAGTATATTGGCAACAAGAATAAAATGTACCGAAAAAAAACATCCTTTCTCCATGTACTGCGAGAGTAGATTGGGTGTGAGGAAAAAGAACTACTAATGTCCCAATATTGGACTTTGTGTGTACACACAGCACAACCAATTTGGAGTAAAACAAAAGAAATGCAATTTTCCTCGCTCGTCGTGACAGTCCGATATGCTTTCGCAAATTCTCTGGCCTTTATTTCCTACGGTTTTTCCCCACAGAACGCTCTCTCCTGCTCGTTCACACACTGTGTCTCCTTGCGAACCTTATAGGGGCCCAATTCTTTCTTCTCCGCATGCCGCAGACTCACGCGCGCACAGGCACACACATACACACGAAAGCAAATGTACCCCTATATATATACGTGTTTTTTTTCACCGGGAGGAAAATGGTGAAAATTTTCTCCATGCAATCACACGCATATGCACATACACACACACACACACACACAAACTCGGAACACACGGAACACAGGACGTCAATACGCTAGTGGTTGTAGGATAATAAAACGGGGTCAAATACACCACACTCCGGTGTAGTAGGGAACCATCTTTTCGGAATCACCACGCAAACTGGCACGCCAAAAACCACACAAAAGCAAGATGGCTCTCTCTAGTAGCGGTGTAAAAGTTGATTGATCGAACCTCACTCAGCACTAGGATTTATTATGTTCACCTATATTATTTTACCACTCGAAAGCAGGGAGGAAATGTGTCCCGTTTTTATTCCTCCCCCCGTACTCCGAATAAACCGGAAGGAACCGATTGGCTTTCTTCCCCGGTAGTACACATTGGGGCTTCGAATGTAATGCGTTTTTTGGATGAAAAAAGAAGGAGTAACAGAAAAACACTCGCTTCAGGAAAGCTCAACAACGTTGTGAAGGAGCAGACCGATTGCGACTGAATGGAGAAGCGACAAAGTTTGCCTTCATCGACACAACCCCGAAGATTCTCTCTCACTATTAGTACACCGTGTCCCGAGTACACGATCTCCCAACAACATTCGTCCTAGTCGCTCTTTGTGATGATGGGATAAATGATGGCCAACGAGGGGGAGGAGGGATGGGGGGGGGGTACTGGGTCCTGGCGTGTCCGTGCAATTTGTGTGACGTTTTGTTGTGTGAGTGGGGAAACTTTCAGCTCTGCGAGAGCTGAGAACCCGATCTCCCTTTGTGCGAGCCCACAATGTGGAAATAAGGTTGCTCTCCCAACGCAACATTTTCGCGGGTGGGAGGGGGGAGGGGACAATAATTTAATGGTTGAAGTTTTTTTTTACGGTGGAAAAACCGGTGGACGGGAGTTCGAATGAAATGGTGCCGGTTTTTGAATGAAAAACAACGTCATGTTGCAACCATTGTTCAGAGGAAATTGGGAATGCTCTCGAGCTCATGGAGTCGCCTGGTTGTTGAAAGGTGACAGAGGTGGAAAACTTTAACGAATTATTGCCGTAACATGTCCACTGTTGGAAAAGCTTCCCTTATGCAGTTTAAAGTATGCAAAGTACTAAATTATCGTTCCCCAACGATAATATATATACGCACCACGATAAATGATTTTCCTCTCTATTATCAGGACGTATATGTTGCTACTTCTCTACATTTTGCACACGAAACTAGAGCACACGATCGGGTTTTCCCCGAGGGTTGTTCGAAGCTCCCGAAGCCACCGGTATCCGCCACCAAGATGTCGGTTTCCCCACAGTGCAGACACGTCTCGTTTACGACCCCGTCCAGCGCACACAAAAGCAAGAAGACGCGGACACTAGACGGTGGTGTAAAATAATGCTGCAGACGACATGTGAAGACAACTTTACAGAAAAGGGAGGAGGGGGAGATATATGTTGGAGACAAAACGGTTGGTGAGGAAGAAAATTCAATCAATAAAAAGGAAGCATAGACCCTTATAGACACACTACTAACACACACATATAGGCGCGCGCGCGCCTAGTAAAGGGAAAAGCGTGTTAGTGGCAAGAGAGGGAAGGGAAGAAACGCATTGCACATTTTTCATTGCACCCTCCGCATCATGTTGGGAGAGGCGGGTCGGTGTGCGCGTGTGTTGGTGTGAAGTGGGCTGCCAATATACAATATGCTCTGCTGTCTTGATATGTTGCCGTTTTTCACCGAGAGGATTGTGCATATTGTGCTGCTGGTGTGCGTAAACACTACTTCCACACGGTACCACTACTACCCCGACGCACCCGATGCATCATGAGTCTGTGAGTATGGGTGTGCAAGCCATAAATGCGTTTCATATGGTTTTCTAGGACGCAATGCAAATAATGCATCGCCGGCCATCTCGTTCACTCCGTCATTCATTAGTTCCTGTTCCCGTATCAGGTGCTTTCATTCATTTATTTTTATCCACACAACAATTGCAAACCATCTGTACGGGGCTTTTGTAACAAAACAACGAATAAAGACATTTTCAAAGCAAAAAAAAAAACAACAACAGAAAATTACGCATCAACAAAAATTGGTTCGAAAAGCGTGTTGTGTTTTCCGTGACGCAGTTTTGCTCTTGCTGCTACTACGCGAATATCCTTTCGCCTCTTTTCAAAGAGACTGATGAGGAAACAGCTGCACGAAGTAAAGGGCATTTTTGGTATGAGCCAACAAGATTTCTACAGACAAAACGGAATACCCCGCTATGTCTCAATGAATCATTTTGGTCATCGATATCTTGTCCAAATAATTGTTCGCATGCTGCGAAATGGCGATTGCCTAATCAGCTGTGCGGCAGACGGCCATAATGAGTCACGCGCACTTCTCCCAACAAGGGAGAAGGAACGAAGGAAGGTAAAATAAAGCTTTGGACTTAATCGCAACGACGCATAGATTAGATTGCTGCGTTCATTATTCGTTGTTTCACAAACAATTCTTGGAATCTGCTTAAGAGCTTTAGCCAAACAATCAAGCTACCGTTGGGGCAAAACTTGGTACCCAATCTTTTATCAACAACTTCTTCGTTTATGGAAGGAATTGAGCATCTACCTCTCTGTGGAATGGAAAAAATGACGTAATTTAAGGATTAACACTTACCTAGCAGGACCGGGGCGAGTTTTGTTGCGCTTGCTCATTTCGCTGTTTTCGTCCGAGCGGCTCAAGGAGGAGCCTTCTCTATGGCTTCGCGTCGGGACTGGAATTTTGACTAACTTTTCCTGCGCGGGAGACTTTTTCTCCCTTCGCTCTGCTGCTTCGCTGCACACACACAAACACACGCACACGCTTGATCGTCAAGCGCGATTGTTTCGGAACGATCGGGAAGAAGTTAAACGTGGGGTAACCGACGACAACGATGAGGAGCTAGCTAAGCTGATTTTCCTCTGTTTTTTTCTTTCACCACGGATGTCCTTTCGCAGTGACGCTCGCAAAGTGTATATCTATATACAAACTAAACCGTACACATACACATACACCACTATCTTAATCTGCGATGCGCTGTTGTTAAATCACTTGACGCACTGCACACGGTTGGGGGTATGCTTAGCTGCTTTTCTCTACCCCACTACACTCCGGCACGCGTCTTTCCAACTGCTTTCCGCTATCACTTTCTCCTTCTCGCTAAATGCACTGAAAACGGACTTATCTTTTGTGTCTGGCTTACGACCGACTATGCGCGCTTTCAGTCAAAACTACTTGCGGTTTCCCCGTAAGTAGTGGTACCTTCTGGCCGTCTCCTAAAGTCGATTCTTTTATGTAACCAACTGACACAACGCACGAACGAGGGCGAAGGAAAAAAAAACCCAACACGCTATATGCTGCCTCTCTGCTGCTTCAACTATTGGCACCGTTGCCGTGGCAAGAGAGTTATATCGCCGCACACTACGTATGCTGTCAATTTGACGCGCGTGACTTTCCCTTCTGCTTTTGGGGGGATGGTGCTCTGGCAGGCTGTGCTTGCTGTGTGTGGATGGCTTGGTGGAAAATCTTCGGTTTCTCTTTCGTCGCCGCCTACTGCTGCTTCGTCTGCCGTCCTTATCTTACGCTTGTTGTGCCCGACGGAAGACCACGATAGGTTGCATCAGCCCTTACTCACGCACTTCCACCCTGTACCGCGATGAGCAAAGAATTCGTGAAGAGTGCGGAATGCAGGGACGGGTGGGCTAATCGGAAAAAATCCGCGTGGAACGATCGGATAACGACGGAACACTTTTCCACCTTGTGTAGCTGCCCCGAACTGTTCCACGAGTCGTGCAACGGTTTGTTTTTCTTCGCAAAAGTTCGACTGACGATGATCTTCGCTAGGCGTTTGATTCGCTTTGCCAATGGCGTTGTCAACGAGCTCTTTGCGGATTCAGTTTACGATTACGCACTTTCTCTCGACTCGTTACCCTTCCCTTTAACGAGCGACCCTTCGCATTTGGGACTGTTCTTTCGTAGTATTTGCACGGCGACGGCAACGTGATGCCACAGTGCGTTGGCTTTGTTTGCGACGTTTGCAATTGTTTCTCCCTTCTTTTCCGGCCACACACGCACACACGGTTTGCTGATGGTGGACTGATGGCAGCAAAAGATCTGCCGTTTGCCTGAACCTTTGGTGTTTACCACAATCCACAGCCGCGCAATGTACGCGAATGCCGAATCGTAAAGGTTGCGCCACGAAATCCACGGGAACACAAAACGGTACACACCGTCACCGATGGGACGTCGAAATGGCGCTGGTGTTTAAGATGCAGGGGGGAAACGGCGCTCTACACGAAAACACACTCCTGGTTCGACGGGAGGGTTTTTCCACCGGAGGGAAACGGCCAAAACGTTGCCGTTCTCCGTCTGCTCACTGTGCGCTACCAGTTTTCCTGTTGATTGCGCCTAAATTCGCGATTATTCGATACGATTTCAGCAATACAAAGACTCTATGAACAAGAGTTGGCTGCTACGGTGCCAAAAAACGGAGGAATAAAATGAATATGCCACACTCTCGCAGTGCAAATACGGACGCGGTATGATACGCACACAGCCAAGCATAAAAATGGCGCCCCCTGGTAGTGTGCGTGTGTTCCGACTGTGTGCAAGAGCGGGTAGGTGCTATTATTTAGAAAGAGCAAACAGAACGAGCGTCCGTGAAGCGTTACAACCAACGGCTATAAACGTACAGCAAGCATTGACAGCGGACGGTTCAAGAAATCCGTTGAGACATCAAATAAAATTGTTTTCTAAACTAATTAATGCTATATTGCTCTAATTTTGCCCAGTAAAATATTTATGACTCTTCGATAATCTCATTTTTTAACATGAAGTTAATAGATTAAAAAATAAACGGCTGATTTAATCAGTAATTCAATCCGAATTCGGAAGAAACAAATCAATGGCAGGCAACACTGCCAGCTGTCAACAACACATGTGTTTTGGTGTTGCAAAAAGCGATATTTGTTGGTTGTAGCAGTACAGAAATAATTGGTTTATTAACTATAAAGTTGTGATATTTTCAATTGAAGAGAGACATGAAGCGCAAGGGAAGCATAGTTCTTATTCCGAAAAAGAAAAAGCGCACTGAAATTCAACCGGAGGAAGAGGAGGATCGCCTATCCCACAGTGAATGCGAAGAAGATGTAGCCGGCAATGATGATCCAGATGAGAGTTTATCTGATCATAGCGAAGAAGAGCCTGTAACCGACGATGAAGAGGGTTTAGAGCAAGATTCCGACGAGGAAGATAATATAGAAGAATCGGACAACGAACAACAAGAAACAGACAAGGATAACGAGGATGACGAAAATGAGGAGTGCAGCGAGCAGGACGACAACGATAATGAAGATGATGGCACAGGAGAACGTACACCATCCACGAAACAAAGCAAGTTGCGGCTTGTAACACCTTTACCGAAGAAAAAGGAAAGAAAGGCTGGCGTCATATACATCTGTTCCATCCCGAAGCACATGAATGTTACTGTGCTGCGAACGATGCTCGAACAATTTGGAGAAATTGGACGCATTTATCTGAAACCCGCTCTGAAAGGTACGTACGGTATATCTCACCATCGTGACCTCACAAACGTAAAAGCTAATAAAATGATTACACTCCAATTGCAGATGGCAAGGTGCGAAAGAAAAATACTACAGGCAAGAAAGTCGTGGTACACTACACCGAGGGTTGGGTGGAGTTCCTTGATAAACGGGTTGCAAAAGCAGTTGTACCGTTGTTAAACATGCGACCGATCACCAACAAGAAACAATCAGTCTTTCGGGACATACTGTGGAGCATGAAGTACTTGTCCGGGTTCCAGTGGGTTCACCTCAACGAACGGCTAGAGTATGAAAGGGCAGTGGCCAAGGAAAAAATGCGTGAACAGATCGAGCAGATTCGCAAGGAGGTTTCGTATCATGAAACCAAGGTGCACCATAAAGAGATGGCACTCAAGAATGCCACCAGGGAGAGAAAGGAAAAAAAGGCCAAAAAGAGTGAAATATAATGTTACGTATAAAATTGTAACCAACATTTTCTATATACTATATATGCAGTGACGGGTTTAACGGTAAGCCGAGTAATTGGCCGCTGGTCCGCTTTCATCGTCAAATTCGAAGTCAATGTCCTGCTTCTGGCCTAGAGCCCCAAGTTTCAATCCGCTTAGAGCCTACAACGGTCTAAATCCTAAAAATGTTATAATCTCGTGTACATTCCTTTTTGTGCGTTGTCTTTATTTAATTAATTAAAAAATTCCTTATAACACACGGTCTCATAATAATACGCCCATAATTATTTATAGCAGGAAGCTGTATTGATTTTTCTAATTTCGAATTTAAAATCTAAATTTGGGCGCAGCACACAATCATACATCAACCACTAGACCATAATTTCTTTTAATTTACTTAGCTTCGATTTCGCATAATTTGAACGCATCTTTCTTCTAGATGTATACTTTGTATAATGTTCCATTTTTGTAATATCCCTTTTACTGCCATCAGTTTTCACATTTTAATCCATTTTGAACGGCAATGTTACAAAAGAAAATCAACTCAAACCACAACTAGCTCGTGCTGCTCACACATGCACGCTAAGTGTTTAACGATTACATCCTTATCATTCACCACCATACGGCCCGAACAAGGACGATTTGGACCGGGCGTAAATCAAATTTTCCCGCAATTGATAGGAAAATGCAATCATGCGGAAACCAATCTTCTCTGCCGATTTCAGCTGTGGCCGGGTTCGGGTGCCCGTGAACGGTTTAGTACTGTTTGAAATGTCACCCACGATGGTTGAATCGGATTTGAGTGCCAGCTTTCAGGAACTGTTGGATGCAATCAAAAAGGTACATCCATCCGACCGAGCGTTGTACGATGCATTCGCACCGGTAAGGAAACGAATCTGGCGTAAATGGTGCCTGCGTAAATTATCGGTTGTGGTGTGTTTAACGGTCATATGTGTGACGGTTTGTTACGTCCCGAGTGTAAATTGGCACGTAACGGCGATTGGACGTTTGCTGATGATAGAGATACTACCGTACTGGGACTGGACACCACTCTATCGTGGCAAGTGTTTGATAGCGAAGGCGAAAGAAATGACAGCAGCGAAACAGTTTGAATCGACGATAGTTTCCTTTCCAGACGATTGTGTGGTTTGTCGTAACTTTGGTATGCGTGAAGATGTATTCTCTTAAAGGATGTATTATAATGGTATCGTTTTAACCACAGGACTGGTGCCGGTGCGTCAGAATGTAACTTACGAATCACTATACCGACATCATCTGATGCGTAATTTACCGACGATTGTGTCCGATGTCTATCCGCCTTGGAGCGACCACAAGCGGTACGGGTCCGATTGGGATAATTTCTTGAACGATTTGGAAGAGTTGCTGCTGGCAAATCCTTGTGATTTCCGTACGAATCTAATCTTTAAGCCAAGCTTTGCCAAAACGTCAGCATTGGCGCGTATGGTGGATCTACTTGCGGATGAAGCGGCACCCATTGGCAACGCCACCAATCGGGGATGGTTTGTGCAGCTAAGGAACTGTGCCCTGCGAACCATAAAGAAGACGCGTACCATGTTTGAGAAGCCCTATTTCTACGCCACCCATTGGGAACCCCCGTATACTAACTGGATTCTGCTATCGCGCGCGTTCGAAGGTGCATTGGAAATGACACCTAATATGGCGGGTCTTGTGTTAGTACATCAGCTGCGATCAAGCTTGAATGTCATTCTTCGACCACGTGCAGAGTGTGAAAATAGTTGCCAGATGCTTCGGATAACGTTACAGCAACAGCAATCGCTTCTGTTTTCGACGACATTGTGGAACTTTAGCTACATACCGTCGGATGGCAACGAAACTTCAGTCACTTTCATCACGGAAACGTACGAAAATGTATGATGAGCCTGGCACGACATTACTATCACTACATGAATTGGGATATGAAGCGTACTATTTGCTTTACTAAAACAAAACATAAACAATTTTTACGGATAATAATCACGAAAAACATATAATAAATATAAAAGTAAAATGCAAACGGAAACAACTCCACTTCGATTCAGTAATGTTTAGTTGATTTATTCACATCATTGGTTCCCAGTGTAGTTTTATCAGCTATATTGTTTCATATAATAACATTTGTATTCTTCTTAACAATCATTTTGCAATCGTTCGTTTTCGTCGTCAAAACCGCTCGGTTCGCTCTGTTTATCTGAGGTGTTCTGAGAGAGGATGGTACATGAAGATGTCAAGCCGTTTACAATCGTATGCGTTTGGTGTAAAAGTAAGCTCACCCTATTTCGTGGCTAGTTCGAGTAGGACGATTCCGAGTGGGAGGGAAAGTAAAAATTAAACCGTACGATTAGGAATGTTGCTCTGAGCAGCCGCCCCAGCGGGAATTGTCGCTGGATGTAACCAAAAGTTGAAGAAGCGCTTGCTTGTGTTTAAGTTTTAACAGTTCCTGCTACTCAGTGGCCACGCATGCCGTCAATTTGTTCGCCAGTTTTTTTTTTTACCTCATTGTCCTTCAAAGTACGATACAATGCATTTGGAAACGGTAACATACGAATGGTAAAGTTAAGGAGTAACGCTGGCCGCCATCTTGTCATTCGGTTGCTTCTTAAGGGTGAAAAATGCCGCTTAGTAAGCTGCGCACATACTAACGCTTATCGTGTGTGTTTGCTTGCTGATCGTTAAGCCAGAGAGTACGGCAAAGCGTAGATGTTTAGAGACGATATACGATTAGTCATTGGCAAAAAGGAATTAGTAAGTGTTGAGCAGCATGATTGAAGAAAGGTACGTGATCGATTAATTTCTTGGGATAACCTCCAAAGAATAGAGTTAATGTGCTGACGTACAAGGGACTTAGGCAAGAGAAAAAGTTTAACATTCAAGTTCCACAAATCCACAAAAAATTGAACGGCCGTTGTGTGTGTGCGTGTATGTTTGTGTGCATGCTTCATTGTACTTCTAATCACTGATGACTACACCACAGTAATAGAGGCATCAAATTGTAAGATCGTTTGCGTTCTTCGATTGGATCTTCCGCACAAACTTACGTGACACGTGGCATGGTGAAAAAGGTGACGTGTAGTGTCGTGTTCGTTTTTCTGTGGTACTAGACGTACGTGTGGTGATGTGGGGTTGTATGCATGGAGTGTCTGTGTGTGTATCTGCACCGTGCATCTTTCCCGCGCGTTCTCTCCTTCGCTCTCCCCCTCTTTCTCTCTCTCTCTCCCTCTCTATGCCAATCTGCAATCGTTCGGTCCTAAAATACGGGGGGAGGTTTGAAAATGGACTGTAAACAGTTGTAAAACAGTAAGCGATTGTCATTGTAGTGTTTGCCGATGTTGCAATATGGGTTATTGTATTGGAACTGCTTTTCATTAGTAAATTCCTTATCTGTAAGTTGTGCATATGCAAAGAGGAATGAAATGTAGTTGTGCAAACTAAGAAAACACGAAAACGCGAAAATAAAAAAACGAAAATGCAGCATTCTCGACTGTGTAGCTAGTTTATGGGGAATGTAGTTCACGGAAAGCAGACTCGCTCAATCAGTCCTGATGTGATCTGCGACTACTGGCAAATAAAATGGCCGAACGTTCGATTCGGGAACATGAGCCATTCGGAAGCGAAACGGCAGCGAAAATAATATTAGTAGTAGTAGTAGCAGTAGTACTAACTATATTAGATATGTACTTACGATTTGCAAGATTTTTTTTTTATTCGATACGGTGCGTAACGCGCGTTATGCGATAGTAGAATTAGTCCGTAGTACAGATTGTGTACGACATTGTCGGAACAGATCGTCTCTGTGTTATACCGCGCGGTGCAAAACGGACTGGCGAAATGAAGCGAAACGAATGCTACTTTCTTTCGGTAACCGGCGAAACCGCATTTGCTACAGTTGAGTTTTAATATTAAACGTGTTTGGTGTAGTGTTGTGCTGAATGAATCTTTTGAATGAATGAACCACGCTAATGGTTCTTCTTTGAGGAGCCAGTCATTCAAAGATTTATGAATACGAATAAACTCATGAATATTCCGAATCATCGGAGATTCGTGAATTATCGTAAATTAATTAATCCTGATAGATTCATGAATCAATTCAGATTCATGAATCTTCAGAATAAAGAATTAGAACCGCTCATTCTGTTAAAAGATTCATTCTGATTCATGAATCTGAATCAGATTCATCCAATACTTGTGTCGTTGTGTGTGTGTTGAGGTGACTGTGTATTGTTCACCTGTGTTACGTAAAGATGCGTTAATGATCCGTTTACAGAAAAGGGATTTTGGGTCTGCAGTGACAGTGTCAGTTCTTTGATTGTGTATCAGAAAGGATATGATGCTGAAGGTGACAGTGTGCTGGTGTTGGGAGTAGTTTTATCAGTAGCATAAATAGAGTAGTAGTAAGAGTGGTGGTAGTGGTAGTTGTAGTAATAGTAGTAGTAGCACAAGTAAGAACGCCACTATCTCATGTGCGTTTCACTTGCGTATTATCATGCGTATTCTCTTTTATTTCGTACTTTTTCTTTTCATTTCACGGAACAAAAGAACCAAACAATAAGTGTACTTGTCCTGGGCCGTACGCGCTGTCCTTCGCGTGCTACTATATAGGTCGACGGTACCTACAAATGCTGTCGCTTTTACTGTATTTCGTTTGGTTTTTGTTTTGTTTTCAATGATCTAGATGGTGTATGGTGTACTAATATGTCTGCAGAATGGAACGCAGGAGTAACCTTCACGTGTTTTTTTTCGGTTGGGAACGTTTCACATGGTTTTAATTTTTCTCTCTCTTTCTCTCGCTTTTGCTGATTGCGTTTGTTCTTAGTGTGAGGAAGATTGCTCTCAGAAGATAATTTTCACTGCTTGCGACTAATCTAGTATACTGTGCGAACCGAATGGATGTTGGGTAACTTAGCCGGCAGCCTTGTCGTACTCTTACTAGCGCCTAAAAGTAGGCCAAACATAGCCAAATGACCGTTTTATAGTGTTGGACTGGATTGATGTTAAATATTATTAGAAGCAATAGAGATTGTGTATAAATCTTTGCATGTTTGTATGTGTGTGTAAGTTTTCACTTGTTTTTGTGGGAACTTTTTGTGTCACTGTTGCCTTATGTTACTTTAATTCTGTTCCCACCACACACCCGGAAGGGGGAAAAGAAAGAATACTATCCGTGGTAAGGGTATACTGGCCTGCGTCCCTTCACTTTTTGCTTCCAACACCTGTCACCTTCGCCTGTTACTTTCCATTACTGTTTTGCATCGGCATCATTCGTCGGCAATTCGTGTTAATGAATAAGTTTTCAATAATTTATTAGTTTTGTAAATATGTTCAATTTAATTATGGTGGGTAAACATTTGTGGTCGTTTTTTGTTTTTCCATTCTTGTGTTTCTTTTTCTTTGCTTTCAAATGGGCCGGTACCCTTCGTTTTTGTCACTGTACACATCGCGTCCCGTTTTTTTTGTTTGTTTGTTTATTTTTGTTCTGCTGTGCTATCCACTCGTTCGACGGCGTTCGAATGATTACTGCTAATAGTATTTTGTTGTTGTTGTTTTTTTTTTTACAGTACCTACTACTAACCTCGGTAAGCAGCAAATAAAGACGTTCGCGAGTAACCATCTCACGTTTGGCTGTTATTTATGCGTTGATATTATTGTTACCTTCATTGCTGTTGCCACATGTACTGTTTCTGTTTATTGTTTTTCTGCTGCCCATTACGATAACGTATGCTATTTTGTAATGGATACTACTAACCATCTTTTTTGTTCTGTTTTTGCTAATGGCCGTGTTCAGAGATGAGAGTTTTTGTTTTTTTTCTTTGCTGTTTTTAATCTTTATGTACAGTTCTTTTCCCGTTTGTGTGTGTGTCTTTTTTTCGGTCGTTTTTTTCCATCCCAGTCATTTGTTATTATTTTCCATATATGTATATTTATATTTTGCTGCATCGTCCGCTACCAAATGTTTTAAATTCAAACAATTTCTTTCTATTTTAGTTTTGCAAGCCATATTTCACACTTTTCAATCGCACATCGCTCGTTACTAATGTTTTTTTTTTATTTATGCTTTACTATTCGCTTCATTTCCCCGAAATAAACATGAACCGGCCAAGCCCAGTCCTTACTTACGATCGATCGTACGATTTTCCAACATGCGTTCTTTAGCTGCGCTTCTTCAAAAATACTTGTAACAACTACGATGCGAATTGTCGAGCTTGTTCCGGTTTACAACGTACGGAAAAACGGGGGAAACAGAATAGCCTGCTTCCAGAGGGACGAACATGGCGGAAGGATGGAAAAAACGGAGGGAAAAAGAGAACTTTGCTTCCCGCAGAGCAACGTACGTACAACAATGAATTAACAAACGATCATCATATCATGATCGAGCACGCCCAACTTTCCCCTGTTTTGCTCTCAAACCGTCGGCACCAGAACGACTTGACTCTTCCGATTCGATTCGTTTCGTTTTCCTTTGTTGATGATCCTTTTCTTGCATGTTTGATCGATTGCAGCATTTTGTTTGTTTGTTTGTTTTTTTTTTTGTTTGGATAGCGATAAAGATAAAGTGTTAAAGATAGTTGCACAGTGCTGGGATTGTTGCGCACACTGTTGCTTGTCTCGTTTTCGGATTTGCAAACAGCCCCTTTTCCATTCCTCTTGTCCTTTTCTTTTTGCTTCTCCATTTTTCGCTTTCTGCTTTTCAGTTAAGTTAAATATTGTGCTACAGACGCGCTTATTAAATACATTTACTTAACTTGTTTACCTCCTAAACCCTCTAGTGCATTCGATTAAACCCCACCGTTGAACCGTTTGGGTCTCACCGATGCACGACTCTTTTTGTTGTTTACAGTTTGGTTTGTTTTCTTTTTTTTTTTGTTGCTGTTATTTGACTGCTACCCCTTTCATCTGTGTATTTGTGTGTTTTTCTGTAATGGTAGAGTTTGATCTGTTTCTTTACATAGCACTAAACTACTTTGCGATTCTTTGATTCACGCATTGCGTATCGTTTGGATATTTTCTGTACTTTTTTTTCTTCTTTTTTGTTTGCTTAACATTGTATCATGCTTACGTGTGTTTGTGTGTGTGTTTGTCTTTTTGTGTAGTGTTTTATTAGTTTTATACTTTATACTTTAACTTATCATTTGTGTTGCTGGTTTGACGCATTACTATTTTGTTTTCGCTTGCTAGACATTTCGTGAAACAGCACTTAAGAGAAGCGATGACGTGTATGAATGGCGCAGTTTGTTTGATTTATGTTTATATTTTTGTAAGCTTTTCTCACCGCTGGGTTTTTTTTGTTGTTGCTATTCGCCACCTTTGGAATACGGTACAATGTAGTTCGTGGTAAGGTAAGTGTATTATTTTTGTTCGTTTTTTTTTGCTTCGTTTTCTGTATTTTGTGTTTTGTCCGTCCAACATTTATCCAACTAAGAAGGGGGGTTTTGCTTGACGCTACAATCTCACAATTGAAAATGCCACCTACAGCCACGATATGGTCTCCAACAACAATGTTCGCTAGTCCGCGTTCTCGCACTGCTCGAGCTCGAGCATATGCGATGGATTTTGTTTGTTTTTTTGCTTGTTTTAATGCAAGTGGTATATATGTATGCGTTTGGAGGGGGAGATGGGTTGAGGGTGGTGGAGGAATGATATGGGTTACGATCGCATCTAAATGTAAATATCACCTTGTTTTATAGCTTCCATTATGTCTCTCTCTCATTCGGCTGTTGTCCCTAACGCTAACGGCCACGTTGTAGCTGCAACCCCATTTTCCCATTATCTAATGCAATTTTTTGCCATTATTTCGGTCGGCCTTCACTATCGCGCTCCTAATTGTACACCGAGTCCTTGCAGTTTGGAGCATGTATGTATGTATGTGTGTTTTTTGTGTGTTGCGTGTTTGTATCGGTGTAAACATTAGTTAAATAATTGTTTGTTATTTTGTTTTTCTTTTATTTTTAACAACACTCAACAAGGGTTTCCTCCACCGAACACTTACATGCACCACTATGTTATGTTCCTTCTTTAATCGCTTCACTGTCCTGTGTGTCTGTATGTTTGTGTTGTTTTTTAGTTTCAATTTTCAAACATGAAGCGTATGTATGTATACACTGCACGAATGTTAACCGGAATGATTAGCCAAATCGAACCGATGTACCACTCACACATTGTGTTTTTGCCTTGTTTTAGCTAGAATAACAAATAGAATACTTTGTTTGACGAAGAAACGTGTGATTTTTGTTTTTTGGGTTTCTTTTTCATTTCTTTTTTTTCTTTTTGATAACGATTAGCTAGAGTTAAATCCTCCTTATTACCATTACTGCGTTCGCTTGCACAAATGCCCATTAAGATTAAAGTGTATCATTATTTATACCCTACTGTTTTACTCTTTGCTCTCACTTTGCTTAAGTTAAGTGATTGTAACACTCGTAACGTACGATTAATACCCCTCTCGCCCGCGCGCCCACTCTTTCACACACACACACATTCTCCATACCGGAAGAAAAGCTTGCTTACGGTAACGAGAATGCAGCAACGCAAAAGAACAAGCCAAACGGCAAACGAAAGGAAAATGATCGAAAGATGACCGGAATGGGAAAGCGATCTTCCTTGTTATAACTCGTTTGAATTGCAACGTGAAATGCCGGAAAAATGCACTGCACTCCTATACACGCACACACACGCACGCACAGGGAAATGTAGGTGTGAGAATGGAAAACAGTACAGTAACAAATCAAAAACCCCTCCCGAAGACACTTTTCCGTCGGTCGCTTAAGAGGTAGCGCTTGTAACGGTAACGGATACCTTGGCGTAGAGGTAAATGGGTAAAGCATGTAAGTCCAGCAGTGGATAACAGAGGAGGCGATCCTTTTTTCTCTCTTTCGCGAATACATCACATTCACAACATCTGGCGGTCTGTGTGCGTAAATTTGCAGCGGTAACACTATTAGCTACTAACTCTAAGTATACTTATTCGCTTCACCAAACCTTACGAATCGATAGTTATACTTTGCAAAACAAACAATGAGCGAATGTAACGTGTAGAGATCCAACGATCCCCACTGGAACGTTTGCCGGAATGGCGTCCTGTAAACGATCGACGTCAGAAAATCATCACACAGAAGGCCGTTCCGCCTTATCGTTAAAGAGGTATATATACACACTTGGGCAGGGTGTTCCCATTCACCATTTTTAACACTAAAACGATCAGTAGCCGAAATTGGTCATTTCGACTGTATCTGAAAAAATCACTCTCGAGGATATTAGAAGCCATTCGAATGACGTAACATAACTATTATGTTACTGTTTCCAAATAACTTTTTAAAAATTGTTAATAAATTTGGGCGGTGCGTTGCAACACTGCTTATCAAATGATGATAACTCTTGGTATTGAAGAATTGTAGAACTCTCCTAAACCCACAATGTCTACGGCTCTGGTATTGGAATCCCACGGTTCTATGTCACTTGGGACCATCAAAGGACATGAAAGAGAAAATATTCCGATCCAAGAATTCAAACTCTGATCTGATCTCTTCCCTGGCGTTTTTAGTTATTAATGCTGAATTCGCTGAACCTCACTTGGAGGTAGGAGAAATCCGATTTCAAAGTGGACTCACCCTTAAGCCCTGAACATGTTCAACATTTGCAACAAACCCTTAATTTCCTCCTCCACCATGATATGGTGTTCCAAGTATTCTCCAAACATTCCAAATATAAGTAGAACATTGGAATAATTCCACCAAGGGCACGGGTCACCGCAAAAAGGAAAATGTAAGCACAGCATCACTTAAATTGAAGTACTGTAACTTCCGTGGGATTTTCAGTTTCTATTCCTAAATTAAAAAAAAAAAACAAATTTAGATATTGGAAAAGTCCCAATTGAAAGTGGACTGCTTGTCTCCGTGATGATGACAACTGCTCCAAGTAAATTCCTCCAAGGGGTTTGTTCCACTATTAGTCCAAGATTATCTCATCTAATCTGGTACGTTTCATCTCCAGATCAACATGATCAGATTCAAATTTTTGTTAATTTTAGATAAGAGAATGTAGCACCGGTCAAAATGAACTGTTAGGTCGTTTTAGTGCTAAGTATGGGATTGAGCTCCTTTCCGAACTCCTAACCAAATATACCTAAATTAGATGAACATACCCAAACACGCGTTTCATCCGTGAAATGTATTTGCACGTGTGTGCGTGTGTGTTTGTGTGTGACTGTAGTTATTAAAGTGTACAAACGTTCTGATTACTGCTGGATACCCGCGTTAATGGGGGGAATTAAAATAAGAAACAACTACGCGAACGCTATTGCTACACGTGGTCGTAACATTAGTAATCGGTAATCTATTGACGTCTGTCTGTGTTGCCTTTGCCATTTTTTTGCTTCGAAATGCTAATTTGTCTTTGCTGTTTATCAGTGTACGTATGTGTGTGTCTTTTGTTTTAGTTAATCTCACTAGCTACGGTTTTAGGGTTGAAATTTCTCTATTGTCGTTGGGAAAAATTCAAAGTACATCGGAGTGAAGTGAAAGAGAGAAAGTTTAGTGAGTAAGCAAGAAAAAGAGAGTGAGATAGAGAGAGAGAGAGTTTTCTTTTATTTCGTCCTGTCTGGCTGGGTGTATCCTTGTAACAGAGTGATTATTTTTGGACCGCACGTCCAAACTTTATCCGAATGGTTTTCTTTCACCCCTCCCCTGAACACCCAATCTGCAGGTTTTGAGATCCACACACAGACACACCCCTCTCCCCTTTCTTCTTTACCCACTATGCGCGTGCAAGGCTTGGATAGCAAGGAACAACAATACTAAAGCCGTTGGTGAAAGATAGCCGCGAATGTGTGATTGTTTGCTTTGTTTTCTTTTGTTTCGTTTTTGTGTGGAGTATCATTATTTCCGGTTTGCGATCGCACGTTTCCTTCTCCTTTTTCTTCTTCTCCTTCTGCTGCTAATATTTTTTTTTGCTGTATGTGTAATGTGTGATAATTTTGACCGTTTTGTGATATCACGAAACTTTCACCCAAACCCGTCCAAACTCTAGTGAAGCCGAACAACGAGCCGGACGCAGAATCGAACGGTTGCTCGCGGCTCGGAACGATAGTTACAATTAGGATAATAACCATAACAATAATCATAATCAAACGCCTGGGGTTATTTACCGCCGAGACCGAATTTCATAAATATTAGCTCCTTGCCTTTGGACAGGATATCACCGCCCGGTGCCGCCATCTCCTGGATTTTGCCCATAATGTTCGGACCGCCGGGTTGCTGCTGTTGTTGCTGCTGCTGTTGCTGACCCGGCTGGCCACCGGGTTGCTGTTGCTGCATCGGTTGTTGCTGTTGCTGCTGCTGTTGTTGGGCGGCGGGCTTTTTGCCGAACAGGCCACCGGTTGCGGCCCCGGCCGCACCGGACAGCAGATTCGACGCGGTGGAAAACACCCCACCGGAGGAGGCGGTTGTTGTCGGTGTCGGTTGCTGCTGTTGCTGCTGCTGCATCATCGGTTGTTGCTGCTGCTGCAGGTGGGACTGTTGCATCATCGGTTGCTGCTGTTGCTGGTTGTTACGCATCTGCTGCTGCATCGGTTGTTGCATCGGTGTTTGCTGCTGTTGCTGCTGCTGCTGCATACCGGTCATGCCGCCGACATTACCACCGATCCCTATCCCTTGACCGATCATCCCGCCTATCCCCGACATCCCCTAGAAAACCCCACCAGCTGTTGTTAGTATGCGTATGGAATGGAATACATCGAAGAAAGGAAAAAAAAAACACTCGCTACTGTTGTGCTCCCCGAACCCCACCAGCCCCGCGCAGAGAGTGACAGAGACAGAGAGAGATAGAAAATAAACAGACATGTCGACATACACAATTAACTGTCCAAACAAAGGGAAGTGTGTGTGTGTGTGTTTGTGTTTCTTAAAAATGTATGTGTTTCGGGTGTTTGTATGTGTGCGAATTGTGTCTGGTTTTAAACTGTATTGGTTGGTACTCCTGACCGTAGATAGTAATACCTCAAGCGGATGTCCTTCCTTTCGTTAGCTAAGGAAAGGTTGGCATTGTTGTTCACTCCTATCTGGTTCTGTTGCTTTAGAGTGTTCTAGAAAAGAATATCAAATAAATCTAACTAAGGCTGAACTAACGCAATGAAACAAAACCAAAACACTAGACCAACATAATTATCGCTCGAAGCTAAGAAACGCTTCAGTGAAACGAAATATTCTGAAGAATTTGTTTCTCTGAAATTCAATTATTGGAAAACCATGCATCAAATTGCCATCACTAATGGCTGCATGGGAAGGCACAGTAACACGCTACGCAATGAGAAAAGAGAAAAATAGCAGAAACCAAACTTTGTTCTTATTCATGGAAACATTAACTGGAAAGCAGCTCACAAAATTTGTGAAACAATTTATAATAGATGTGGACTTACGGTTGAAACGAGCTGTGGCATTCTCCTGAGCTGAACCATTACACATTACCTTCAGCGAATTCGTAAGGATTCTGAGTGAAATCTCGAATTGGAACAAAGTGTAATAAAGAGGAAAACTGAACAATTCCAAAGCCAAAAGCTAGGTGTAACTCTAAACCTCTAACACCATTTTTTCTTTGGCGAAACCGTTCTACAGAAAACCCCTACCGTAAGCTGAATCTGGTATGTGTGAACGAACTGTCATACGAACTTGAATATGTAGGAACGAAGTAGTTTTTTTAAGCAATGTAAACAAGAGTTGAAGTAAGAAAGAGTACGGGAAATAGAAGAAAAGTGTAGGAACAAGTCAAGAGAGTGGAGAATAATGGGGAAGGAAATTAGAAATAAAACAAAACAGACGAACGTGAAAGCAATAGTTTTAACACAAACACCTAACAATCAGTAAAAGAGTAATATATTTAACGGTCGAATGTGAAACTTTCAACTAGCGATGTAAAGTTTATTGATTTTTTTTCGGTAGAAATGAGATGAACAGAAAATAGAACAGAAACCACTAATCGAACTAAAGCAAACGAACGAACTAACGGACTAGTTAACGTGCGTACTTGAAAGAAACCGTACATGAACAGGGTATGACGTTATGGTGAGCTCTTGTTTACTAAAGAAGGTGCAAATAATGGTAATCGGGTCATTCGTTCCGCGGAGTTACTCAGTAGAGCGTACAGTAGAGCTTTTACAAGCGGCGAAAGGGACTTTCGTAGGAATCGCTACGGGTGGATAAGGAAACGGGTGTATCAGGTAGGTAGTGGAAATTGTTTTTGGATTTTCAGCTTTTAAGTTCGCGCACAAACCATTCGTCCGCAGTAAAATGTTCCTAAAGTGTTTCGGGAACACGGCTCCAAGACTTATTGGGAGCGTCTTGTGTCGTGGTCGTTGTTACAAGACGTGTCCTACCGCTTCTCTAAAACTTAATGCAAGATATTACGAATTCTGTACGTACTCGGAAAAACCAATCAACGTTTAACAACGACTACAAAACTGGGGAGGGTTGAAAGAAAAAAAAAAAACTCCACCCAACGCATGTAAGTGGTGGGTTCATTTGCATGAAAATTCAATTTAAAAACTTTCCCCAACTGTCGGCATATGCACGGTCGGTGGCGGAAGTAGCACAAAATGGCACGGTGCATTTGCCCGGTGCACTTGATTCGATTTCGTGTGAATTGTCCGTGCCTCGACCATCGCTTGCAGATAGCAACTGTTGGTTGCTGCGTTAGGCGCACTTGGGTGGAAATTTAAATTCAATTCCCGTTCCGCGCGAGGACGTTCCAAAGGGAAGCGTGGTCTATTCACGATCACTCATTACGGTTTGTGTCGAGATGGAGACGCTCTGGAGGCTGGTAAAACAGTACTTGCATCCTTTAATAGTTTAATATCTTGTGCCATGGTTGAGGGAGTCATTGCAGTAACAAAAGTAGGGTTCGTCGCTTACAAAATACAAAAAAGACTTCCACTACGGACACGGGGGAACTGCACAGCGAGAGATATACAGTGAGTTGTTGGAAAGTTTTCTTCTTACTATCACAACCAGGGAATGCATCAGTTTTAAGGAAAATCAGATAGAATCTCGTCACATCTTCAGTATGTTACAAATGGTGTGCGTGTGCAAATTGTCGATGGAAGAAAGAATTCGAGTAGCTGATACACATCGAGTTGAGTAGGAGCACGGGAACAACTAGTGTATTTCCAAGCTGCATTGTTCCAGCATCTGTACACTGTTGGGCTGTATTGTTTTGATGTTGCACCAAAGAAGCAAAGGCAAAATGAAGGAAAAGAAAATGTTTGACGGATAAAGCATTGGTAACAAAAATTATAACAAAACTCTAAACCATAAAATTGAAAACAAACGTCTATAAATCAATTGAGAAACCATGGTTGAGTGGTTAAAAGTCCTAATGATCTAGTAAATGCTGTAAAAAACCGTGAAAATAAACAGATTAAACCATGCCAGCACGATAAAACAGTCTAAGAATTCACATTAAAAAAAACTATTCCGGTTTATAGAAACATTGTAACACTAGAGCACTTACATTCTACGTATTGAAGAATTAAAAAACTTGCTATATCAACAGTGGATTGGGTGGATAATCAAACCAAAAGCAGAGTTTATCTCGCGGCTAGCAAATTTCTCTTAATTGAAAGTATTTTAATGTTAAATAATCAGAAACTCGGGGGATCAAATTCTGAAGTTTACTAAAAATGAGAGAGAAGTCCTGATCGTGGTCCGTTTCCCTCCGAGCTTTATCGTGACAGCTTGCCGCTAATAAATTGTGCGTAATAAATATTCCTTTGCTAGTCCGCACACCACCACCATCGTTATGACACATGTGTGTAGCACATCACCAAAAATCCATTATCGCGCCCAAACCAAAAAACCGACGGTTAGTTAAAAGACTTCGACTTCGACTAATAGCGTCGCAATCGATCTCACGCACATCTCCGACTTGCGCTCGGATAATATATCCGGTTTCAAGCTGGTGCAAAGTTGCTTTTTGTGTTCGCCAATGGTTCGAATTCGAACGCATAAGGCAGCCGGTTTCCTGGTGCGAAACGAGCCGGATAGATGATACGGACCCGAAAAGACAATTGACAATAAAAATTGATGCGACCCTCCTTCCGTTTTCGCATTATTGAGCATTGTGGTCCCCATGGGAGGAGGGGAGAAGGTGCGAACAAGGGGCAACGATAACGAGAGACGGTATGGAGGAGAAGCAAATGTTACTATACACCCTACTGGGTGTAGCCACTTGCGGGCTGCTGCGGCTGCTTCCGGCTGGTGGTGATATAGGTCGTGACGATACGGCTGACAGCTTGACGAATAGTGATGAATTGAGCGAGTAGGATCGCAAATAAATGTTCACTCTCGGTGCCATCCTTATCAACACGACACCGCGCGAAAGATACGACAAGGTCAGGGTACGTGCCAGCGACACATGACACCCGAGTTCCTTGGGTTCGGTGGGCCCGTAGTAACGGACGGAAACCCATAAACGTTTGCCAGCGAAATGAGGGCGAAAAAATAATCGAAAACCGGCGATCATTGGGTGTTTTCGGTGCGCCTCGAGGAAATGAAATATCGTAAAAAAAGGCACGCTTCTATGCGGCCATCTTTGCCATTAATGGTTTGGTACTTGGTGTTGGCAGTGGAGGTTCATCCCGAGTGTCATGATAAATCGGATATTCTGTGGACGGAATATGCATCGCGATTGTTTGCTAAAGTGAGCCTCTCCATGGATGGTGCAATGAAACAAGTTTTCTTGGTGAAATGGAACTCCATTACTGGAACACAACAGCCCCCAGTATTAGCAATATAGATGGCCCAAGGTTAATACAACCGTTCAAAACATTGGTGGATGAATACAACATACTCATCCAAGAATTCACATCTACATTCCTGGACTTCTATAAAACATTGGAATTATACATATTGTAACATATTTAATGAATAGTTAACAAAAAAAAACCGAACTTTAACTTTCTGTTCTGTGCGTTGCACATCGTGTGTTCCGTTGCATCTGTTGGACAGGTCTGCATGTGCATGTGTCATGTATCCCTCTACTTGAACTGTACAGGAGTATCAGGGTGTGGTATTAGATCATGAAACACGCGCATTATGTTGTGTAGTATGGTGCGAAACGTGGTAAAGGTGGGAAGAAAAAAAACATGGGTGGGGCAAATGCCACTAGTCACTACGGTACCGATCGATTTTACAACACTACTACACTACAACAACGCATTGTTTGCTACGCGAAATATACGGTGGAAACTGTGATGTGAACACACACACACACACAAGAAAAAAGGAAAATAAAAATATGAGTAAATTGTACAACCTGAGATACGAACAAATACAAACAGACACACATACAGATACGCACACACACACACACACAAACGGGCAGCTAGACAACGAAACACACGTACATCAAGTGTCCGTACCATTCCACTTTATGAATGGTCACAGTAACAACGGATAGGATCACTTTTGTTTTTCTCGAAGAGTTTATAGAAGATATGTTTATTGTGTCATAATTTAATTACATGACCCATAGATCAACTGAGGTTTGCTACTGGGCACTAGTCGATCGTCAATGGCGAAGACTTCAAATATTGAAAGTAGCTTGTAACCAGAGGAAACTATTTGAAGTTTGAGGATTTAAATTGAGATTTGAAGTCGAAGACCCATAGATTTTACATTGAGAAATGATTCAATAATGAACCAAGAAAATGATTTATTTAGTTTTGCTTCATCCAGCATCCATCAGAAAGGGAAATAAAATATGCTCGCAATATAGGCACAGCTACGATCAGGCAAATAAGTAGATAGGTAGAAGGCAAGAGAAGAAAGTAAAACAAAATGGAAATAAGTGGCAAACGGACAGTCAGGCAGAACAAGTAGCAGACACAGGAAGTACAGATAGGTTCAGACAGAGAGGCAGGCCACAGACAATTAAATGGACAGCATGTTACAGTTCTACCAGCACATAGACTTCCCTGCCCATGGTACCAATTGCGGTGTCTTCTGTTGTTGGGTAGTCAGAGAGTAAGAGAAAGAACTCGAAAAAAAATTGGGGAAGACCGTTCACTTAATGTGTTTTTGTTTTTTTTGTTTGTTATAATGTATACTTTCTGCGATTTCACTCGGCTCCGAACGATAAACGGATAAACTGAAATGCGGTATCTCTGTAGTTGCGTAGCATGGCTGTGGCACTGTTGTATGTAATTGTACTGTAAAATTTGTTCATCGAAATGTTTTCACTGCATGGTTTGTGCCCCATTCGCGTGGAACTGAGCGAATGCCGTGAGTACTGCAAGTAACTTCGCCAAGTGTAATTGTTTTGTAAGTTGATCTACTTGTAGTGCGTTCAATTTCGATGGGGTATTTTTTGTTTGACTAGGACATTTCAAAGAATATGAATAAATTGTTGAAATACAAAACTAGAGACTGATATAAGTTACCCGAACAGAAAAAAACTGCAATGAATGTAAGTCAGTTTGCAAAGAAAGCGTTTGTAATTAATAGCTTTTCTATCACACTCTTAGCTTCTTTCGTTTACAACAATGTGCATACATTTTTAGCAGTGATAGATGAAGTCGAAAAGAATCGTTCATTGCGTACACTATAAGCACAACACTAGCGATACAACCAGGTCAGTTCTTCAACGAAAAAGTATTTAAATAATACATACATCACAACACTCTGAGTATGGGAAAGTCATCCGTGCTGCATACACAAGAATGTTGAAAGAATGGAATAATACAATTTGTACGGTGGAAATAAAATTCTTTTCCGTAACATCAAATCGTAACCAAGTATAGAGCTAGTGAGCAGAGTGTCGAAAATCGAACATCCAAAACAGTAATAACAGTAAAAATTGCATCCTACTCAACAGCGAAACAAAAATCATAAGAACAAAGGAATTGTTACAAGATTTATAAAGAGTATTTTGAAATGTTAAACAATACATTAAATATGAAAAATGAATTTAAAGAAATAATTAAATTTGATATCCAGCATAAAAGAACGATATAGCGCATTCAATGTTTATAATAAAACATTAAAATTTCACAAAACTCCTCAATTGATAACAACAGCAATGAAGAACCAATGTAAAAAATGTTACTCTTTCAAACACAACCAATAATTGTGTCAATTGCATCTAAAGAAAGTATATTTGACCTTACAATTATTGGTAAAAGACAGCCATAACATAACGAACCAACTAAAAGATAGATCAGAAAGATGTGAAACACGAGTTCGCTAAGCAGAAACAGGATTCAATGTTAAATCCGTCCTCGCAAGTGTAACATCTAAAAGACAGCTATAACACATTACAGCCAATATATTTCTGTTATGTTTTTTTTATATTATTAAATATCTAAACGAATTATTTCGTCCAAAGAAAGAACAAGAAAAATGCGTCCTTTTCGAAAACGAGACAAACTACATCGAATACAAAAGTGTGACAGAGCGGAAAGCGTATTACTAGAGTTAACAATAACGAGAGCAATGAACATAAGGTAACAAAAATCAACAAAACCAACACTAGCACAAAGGGTTGATGGGGAATAATAGAAAAAAACAACGGAAAATCAAACACCATTCCTACAGCATTTCCAACGGCAGCAGCATTGTTACCGCACATTCGTTGACCCTGGGTAGTCTTTTAATGTTTGCGTGAGTTTAGTTTGTGTTATTTTCTTTGGTTTTTCCTTAATGATGGTTTATCGAAATCATTGTGGTGCGTTTTGTTATCGTGTAGATGATGCAGTTTGTTTGCAGAAACGGAACAAAATAAAACATTGCTGTGTGATGGATAATAATGTTGAAGATTGTTTCATTCTGTAGCCGACAGTGGTTCTGTACGCAATTCGACAAGGAACGTTATTTTCCGGTTCTCGGCGGTTGGGGTGTTGTAGTAGGAGGCACAAGCAGCGAATGTTTTGCGAGGGGGAGATTGTATTTATTTTTCTCTCGAGAGTTTTAGTTTATTCGCTGTATGACGTTTGTTTTGCTGGTACGGTAAAGAACAATAGAGAGTGGCGAGCGAATAAAAAAAAACGGAACAAGCGCAAGTAGAAAACTAAACGGCCAATAATGAATTTCGCTTCCAATAGATGGATTGCCCGTTGCTCGTGTTGTACTAAGATTTTATGGCAAGATTTAGATCTTGGCATATTTTTATAGCATAAATTTATAACGTATCATTTTTAGCCACTGGACGGCGAAATTCACAATTAACGGTTTATCTTCTATTTGCAACAGGCCTTCAGAACTGGGCCATGATTGTGTTTCGTTTTTTATTTTGCTATAATCTCTGGTTTTTGTTCTGTACGATTAAACCTTGCACTCGGATCCCTTCGCATCGGTCAGTCCTCACTTGGAGTAGGCGTCTTAAGTGGGTTCGGTTCACTTAACCTCAATTACTGTATCATTTTTTTGCTTCTTCTTCTTCTTTTTCAATGACTTGACTCTTGAGTAGTAGTTACCTGGGGTTGGTGATCGGGGGCAGGGTGACCCATGTTGTCTAACAGTGTAGGGGAAGAAGGGCGAGCATCTAACAACGAACAACATAAAGACTTAACATTTACCACAGCAGAGCAGAGAAATCGTAAAAAGATAAATGAGTAGTTCAACTGTCGAGAACGGGAGTTCTGGAATTGTGAGTGATATGTTTTTCACGTTTTTTTGTTTCGTGCAGATCTTGGATCCTTTTCCTGGAATACGTCCCCAATTTTCTTGGAATAACCTTAAACAATTACAATATCAAAACTCTCTTTGCAAAACTCCCGCTTGAGACAGCTGCTTTAAGGAGTTGGAATTATTATAATAAATTAAAAACTAGAGTTAAGAATCGGAAAACAAAACTTGTAACGGAATTAGAGTAAAACAGATGCAAATGTGTGTTTGAGGTATTTGAGAAGTTTAAGAAGTAGAGCCAAAACGTGTTTAGTAAACAAGGATCAAATATCATTATGGAAAAGGAACGAATTATTGGGAGAATGCAAAATTTCATCCGAAAAATATTTTAAAAATAAATGACAAAAATTCATATATTTATGTTAATATGTATATATAATACGTGTGAGTGTGTGAAAAGCAATACAAAGGAAAGTTTAGGAGATAGAGATACAATGACAAAAACCGAACGAGGAAGCTAATTCTTCACTTGACAAACATGATTAGATAGGGGTTTTGATTGCATATATCTATATAAATATTTATATAAAACAAATGAAGGTGAACAAAACCCAACACAAAAAATAAACCAAAAGATAACACATAGGATAAGTAACACAATCCAGACACACGAGATGCGATATGAGGATCACTAAAGCCAGGTAAATTTGAGAAAAAGAAAGCCAACAGGAGACAATAAAACTTGAAGAGGAAATTAAACTATAGTAGTAGAAGTAGTAGTAGTAGTACGATACAGGAGAGGAGATTGTTTGAAAATGGTGCGTACACTGAACATTTAAAGCTTTTTTTTTAGTTGATTTACGTTGAGGTAGTTAAAGGTTGAGTGTCGGAACACGGAGTCATCGGGATCGTTTTATGTGTTCGCTTCCGCGGCAGTCTGCTCATATTAATGATTTAGCATGTAAAATTGATGTTTTTTTTTATAATGAAAATAGAAAACATTTCCTCCAATCGATCTATAGAACTATCAGTAGATCTTTTCCTTCTCGACATCCAGCCAGTCGTCGGATATGGCCCAAGAACGGAAAACGGTACAACATGTTTCCGCTCGGCTCGAAGAAGATAACACAACGTAGTAAACACATTTGAATGGCGAAAATAAAAAACAAAGAAATCAAGCGATCGTGTACTGGTGGAAAAAAGGGAACTGAATAATTTTCTCGTCTTTTTAGTCTGTGTGCTGCGCTGCAGTGGCTAATGTGCAGAAGGCGCTTTTGCAATTTTACTGCTCGATTAGCATTAGTTTTGCTTTAGTTGCTTTAGTTGCTTTAGTTGCTTTGTTTTTTTTTGTCAGCAGTTTAGTGGTTCTGCAGTTTTTCAGTGTTTGGAGTGGAGCGCTTGTGTTATACACGGAATGTACTGTTGCAACGTGATCTTTGGTTGGTAATTCAAGTGTTATCCGAGTGTTTTACAGTTTGTTATAAGCACATACGCACACCCACGCTAATTTCATTCCGCACAAATAAACTGCTGCTAGTTTGGAAGGCAACACCCAAGACAACACGAAGGTTTACTCACTGAAAACTTCCTCTTCGAAGCTACATTAATTCTTCTCTGTTTCATGGTTCATTGCAAACTATCGGCATTCATACTTATTGCCCTGCTCAACCCATTCACCGTGTATGACATTCAGTACAATCGACTGTTAACTGCAAAGTGCTCTTAATGTTAACTGGTTTTCGAAAAAAAAGGGAAAAAATAAAACGAATAAAATTATGATCGTTGTGCGAATGGCAAATCATTAATGTTGAATGAACTGATAAGTGATATTATAGACCAAAAAAAGGTACAGAAGATCAATTCCAGAATCGACTCGTGTAGTGAAACACTCAACAGGTGAGATTTGGTTGTTGTTCAGACGTCCGCTATACGATCGAAGGTGAAAAATATTTCTGCGAGTTTTTGTATTCTGCAGTTTATGTAGCACTGACAGTTGATTGTAAAAGACTGAAAATGTTCAGTGTTTCTAGTGAAATTTTCCTTAAAACATTCTGATACTGTTTTCATTCCTCAATTGGGAGTTGTTTCTTTTTTTTGTTGGGTGATTAGTGACTCGACGGGTGAATGTTTGGCAAATGTTTTTGTGAATTGGAATTGAGGGGTTTTGTGAACAAGGGTTAGTGGTGGTGGTGTATGTTAGTTGACGCTATGAGTTGAGGGTTTGTGCACACGCACATGGACACACGAAATGATGGGAACGACATCCCGTAACCATCGGCTCCGGTATCGATGCGTATGGTGCGAATTCAATCCGTTCACGATTAAACAGTGAGTGAAGATGTGGTGGAAGAAGTGTATATGTGTCGCTGTGAATGTGTCGAAGCGAAGGGGAAAAGTCTAAACCATACACAAGAGGAACAACTCGGAAGAGGGAAGAGCAGATTCGTACGTAAAAGAAGTGGATCATGTAGGACAGTAGCACTAGACATTCGCTACCGGTGTGGGATACTATGGGGAGGTAGTACTATCATAAAAGAAGGTTAAAAAGTGAAGCTGTTTGGTTAGAAACAAGATGGTGTATTGCAGATGATAACGGTTGTAGCGATAAACAATTGGACAGCACTTTGAGCAATATAAAATAATATAAATAAGATGAGAACAAAATGAATAAAATGAAAACATCATCAACTTGTACAATGAAGCAAATGAAAAGAATAAATAAATAAATGGAAGTGGGATAAAAAAAACATGAAGTGTTTAAAAGAACTTAAATAAGCAGTAACACAAATATGATAAAGTGAAAAGCAAAATTTGATATTCAAATGGTAGCGTTGAAATATTGAATGGATATAAAGAAATAACCAATACAAAGACAAAATGTAGAAAGAGTAATGATAAAATCGACTCATAGCATATGGAAAGAGTTAGTAGCAAACGGCACAGATGGGTAAACGTGTCGGAGAAAGTGAAAGGGATGAAGTAAACTCAAACTGTCAGAACGGGAAAGAATAACCGGAAACCGGGAGCGGTAGGAAACAACCGAAGGTAAAGGTATTCGAAACACTACCGAAAAATGAAACGGGAGCGAAACTAGCTAGCGGAACATACCTTTGCGTTGCGGACCCCGTTGGCTCATGCCACCCATGCCGCCCATCATGGCGTCCCGCGGTGGCGGCGGAGGCCCACGGGCTCCCGGTCCGATCCCTCGGCCGCGGTTATTGTTGCTGTTGAGCGTGCGCTGCGCAAGGTTGTTGCCGGCCGGGCCCTGCTGGCTGTACTGGTCCGGCGCTTCCGTGAGGAAGTTGGACGGCACCAGCCCGCGCACCCCGTCCAGCTCACCCATGTAGAAACCGTCCTCGTCCATATCGCCATACACGAGTATGACGGCACCGGTTTGGAAACTCAGTTCCACCTGCAGTGAGGGGGGAGTGGGAAAGAAATTGGGGTAGAGCCACATAAGTCAATTACGAATTCCACTACGGGGATGAATTTTGCGTTCACTGATCTGTGGGTCATGGTCGATCGATCCGGTTGTTCCTGTATGCAGCTTATGCGATCATACGGTTTGGCCTGACCGCCAGCTGGTAGTGTTCTGGGTGTACTGGTGAAGATTGTTTTTTTTTTTTCTCGTTTTGTTTTTGGCTTGGCTAACCCCAGTTTTCTGTTTCCGCGCGTTACAAAAAAAATCACGGTCTCACACGCTCTAAGTCTAACTGAGGCAACGCTAGACGCCCCTCCTCGGATATCGCTAGGTGATAGAGAAATGTACTAGGATCGTGATAGTAAAAGTCAGTAAGCAAACATGCAACATGCAGCAGAAGAAAGGACAGAACGGAAAAACGGAAATCCAGAAATTAAAAACTAAAAATCTGACACATATCAACTCAGAAAACAGTTGAAATAGACTTGAGGATATTAGATCGTCAAACGTGTTTCTTTGGTCCCTGGTCTGGAAGAATGCATCACGGAAACGTTCGTCTGTTTAAACCCGAGACGCCGAACGGTGCTATTTCAGCTAGCGGACACAATGACACCTGCTCTATCTGGGTGACAGGATCGTTTGTCTTGGGTGTGAAGGTGTATCGGCTACAATCGGTAGCAGGTCACAATGGTTGAACGGGCCCGGCGAACGGCCGGTACCGAGCAGTTTGAGTGGTATGAGCAATATATATATATAGGGTGAAGTACATGATAGTCTAGGGCCTCACCTCGGCATCCACGTTCGGGCTCAGCTCCTGCGGATCGTAATCGTACAGTGCGATCATCCGCTTCACCGGCATGTTGGCGTAGATGTCACCCCAGCGCTCGCGGCTTATTCCGCGCACCGAGGGACCCACGCCACCCTGGGCACCGTCCTCAATCTCCTGGACCATGTTGTGCGGTACGAAACCACGGCGGCCACGCAGCTCACCCCAATAGAAACCGTCCGGATCCTTCTCACCGTACACCTGCAATGGGGAGGACAAAAATGAATATACATTTTAGTATCAATCAGTTGAGGATCACCAGAAATCCTAGTAGTGTTGTGTTCAAGGATTTTTTTGAGAGGACCCAGTAATGATTCCTTACTGAAGAATCATATCAAATCACGGGTCGATTCTCAAATGATTCTTCACCTTGCAGAGACTCAAGAATCATTATAGATCCATTAATTGTCAGAGATACACGAATCCTTAAAGATTTATGAAACACAAGCTTTTTTTCATTATTTTAATTCTTTTTTCTTTGAGAACTCTTGAATCTACAGGGATTCATCGGCCTTTGAGGATTCTTGATTCTTCAGTATAGAGATCATTCATTCAAATGCCTGTCTCGGCATCTGATTCACCCAACACTATTTCCTACCTTGATCGTTTCACCCTCATTAAAGGGCAGCTCTTCTTCGCACGCATCCGGATTCGGGCTCATCGTGGCCGGATCGTAATCGAACAACGCGAGGAAGTATCTCGGCTTCTTGGACGCACCGATCAGATGCGGTGGGTACGGTTGCATACTTTGGGGCGTCATCTGCTGTCCACCCGGTCCGACGCCACCCTGTGCCATTCTTTGTTGCTGTTGCTGCTGTTGCTGCTGCTGCTGCTGCTGTTGTGTGGGCATCGGTTGGTTCGGGTTCATCGGCCGTTGCTGGTTGGGGTTCCGATTCATACCCGGTTGTTGCTGTTGCTGTTGCTGCTGCCCGGCCATACCCTGCTGCGATTGTCCCGGACCGGTGTTGCCGTAGTACTGCTGGTTTGGTCCTTGCGGGTTCTGCTGACGTCCGGTTTGATTACCGGCCATACCTTGATTGCGATAGCCCTGTCGCACCGCGTGTGTGGATAGTGTGGGATAGGAAGTGATAAGAGAAAAACATATTCATATAGCATTTTTCCACCAAGAGCCCGAAGAAAATAAACGGCACATGAGAAGAGACGGAAGATGGATGAATTGCAATACTCAAAATGGAACGCATTTGCTCAACGGCATACAACATCAACTGCTGCAAATGTTGCAAGCATATACAGATACAGACACACAAACACATACATTTAGGACGGTTGACTTGGAAAATCATCAGTACCATCGCGGAGCGAAAGTAAAAACTCAACTCAAATAAAAGAATGGTACACTAAACTGAGGAGCCAAAAAGCGTCTGCATTACAGTGGTCCACTATAATGGCGTTGAAGATGAAGATAACACAACACATCGCTGGTGAACGCATAGAACTAAACAGAAAAGAAAACAGAAAAGGAAGAACAAAACACAATTTCTCTGCGTGTGGAGCATACTGGCACTACGTGAAACTGGCGAACTGTGGCGACGTCCACTGAGGGAAGAATTCGATAGGTAATGTCTACTGATGAATCATTGAGTTCACAAAGTGACGGATACTGGTTTACTCCGGTCAATGCTGTACATATATAAACACACGCACTCTATATACACAATCGCGTCCAACTCGCATTGGAACACGAACGGATGTGCTGCTAACTACGGGAGCTTTATTATGACAGTTCAGAACAACGGTGACATCATGTGGAGTCGATATTCAATGTGCGCAATTTAGTTGACCTCTTTTTTTACATTTTCTTCAAGGGTATGTTGGTTGGTCAACGGTTTTTTTTTGGGCAAGGGGGCGTGGGGGAGGGATATGGTGTAAGTTGGTGAATTTCAACGGCTCAACTGCTGCTCTGGACGAAGCGTGACAAACGTTATCTACATAGCCATGCTGGTGGTTGGGTTGTGAAGATACTGCACCGTGTAAATGGTTTTTGGACTAAAAGACAGGGGAGACTGTGTCGACTGTAGAGTCACTCTCCGAGACTCTTACGTCGTTTTGGAAAACTTCTTCAACAAAGGGTACTAATGTTGATAGCATATATGCTATATGTACAGATGTAAACGATCATATATTGTACTATAAAGGTACAAAGCGGCGGCCACATATAAACACAAACACACACACACACATAAACTTGTAAGGTCTGAGAGCCATTTACAAACAGGATAGATTATCATTGATTTTAAATAGAAAGGAGCCTAAATAGTAGATGGTGGCTTGAAAGTAAGATTGTTTAGCTTTATGTTAAGTGTGTGTGTGTGTATAATTAGGAAGAGTTTTCTGCAACAATTCACAGGATCCGGTGTGGCAAAGTACGTAATAAGTAGCATTTTCATATAAACAAGAATAGCAAACAGTCAGTCAAGGCAACAACTTGCGTTTAAAGTAGTGTACAACAGTTACAAAAAGAGAGAGAGAGACAGACAGACAGAGAGAGAAAGAGAGAGAAAGTGTGTGAGAGTTACAGAGTGAAAGACAAAGATACTGAGACAGTGGAGACAATGGTGGTAGTAGTAGTAGCAGTAGTAGTAGTAGTAGAGAGAGAGACAGGGTCTGCGTGTTTTTTTTTTGCTCTAACCTGTTGCTGCTGCGGTGGCCCATGGGAGCCACTGCGGCGACGGCTACTTCCGCCGCCACTGCTGGCGCCATCTTGGTACTCGCTATCATCGCTAACGTACGTATCACCGGCCGCATCTTTCGTGATTTCAATCGCCGGAATGCTGCTGCTATTTGAATCACGCTGCGATCGTTCCTGTGTGTGTACGGGGCGTGTTGGAGTAGTGGATTGTTTTTTGTTTTCGTTGGTTCAATTTCAGTTGTACGATTGGATATGTGTTGAGAGTGAACGCAAAGGATTAACGTGTGCCTGGGTCGGCTATCATAACATTTGTACCGACGCACTTTTTTCGGTTGAGAGTGGAAACGTGGTGAAAAACAACTACCGCCAAACATCCCCAACTTACATCCCAGATTTAAGCACCCCAGCATCATCCCAGCTGACCGGGGGGAGGATAGAGCGGGAAAAGCGTAAATTGTTTCTAGCAAATTCCGAACACACTGGTCAACCCCCAACTATGAGCATCTTACGCTATTCCGGACAAACGAAAAATTGGGCAACGGAATGGAAAACAAAAACAGAAGTTCACACTCACCTGCTGATGCATCGATCCCGGGTAGATCTCTTTGTCGCTCAGGTTTTCGTCGTGGTCGATGACCTGGTTGGGATTCATCTGCTGCATCTGATTGTTCATGCCACCCATCACCTGGTTGTTCATCATTCGCTGGTTGCGCATGTGTCCACCCGGTTGCGGTTGCATCGCACCACCCGGGTTCCGGTTCCTAGCGGCGGCACGCACTTGGTCTTGATTGTGTTGCGATTGTTGTTGATGATGTTGTTGTTGTTGTTGATGTTGTTGTTGTTGTTGTTGTTGTTGTTGTTGTTGGTGATGGAGAAGTTGTTGTTGTGATGTCGGTAGTAGGGGTGGTGGTTGTTGTTGTTGTTGTTGTTGTTGTTGATGTAGTGATGATGATGAATAGTTTAGTCCATTTTCAGTATTTGGTTCAGGATATCCGAAGCCAATAATTTTGAAATTTTGCAATATCATCGAACACACGTGGTACACGCGTAAGCGGCACGCAAGGGGTAGATTTTGTTGTTGGTTGTTGGTTTGGTGGTTTGGTATTGGTTAGTTGGTAGTATGGTGGTTTGGTGGTTTGGTTTGGTTCGTGATGGTTATGGTTTTTTTTTTTTTTTTTGAGCAGCAATGAACATTTTGGGCGCGATGAAACGAAGAACGTCAATCAAGGCGACGACGTTGTCGATTCGAGGTGGATGTTTGGCGGGACAGTGGACAGTGGATAAATGTATCAGTTCAGGGAACGGGAGAGAAGGGTTTCGGCAAGGAAGTGGCAAGGGAGGGAAACAAGAAAATAAACGAAAAAAAGGAACATTTCTGTAAATTAAGGTATGTAATTGAAACGGCAGAAAAAACATTGTTTATACAGATTCACCAACGAGCGCCGTACGGGAAGTGTGTTTTGATGCGTTTTACTTTACATATCTGACAGTGACTACAGAACTAGCACACATGCTGTCCTAGATGAACGGGAAGCAACTTGCAAACATAGAACACACGTTTGGATGCGCGTTGGAACACAACACGTGATAGTTGTGTAGAGTAATGGCACAGACAGAGGGATGGCACTATGTTGGGGCAGCCATTTGAATTGGTTGTGACGAACGAATGTTGCGTGAAGCTATATTACATTTATTTCACAATTTACATGAACACATCGATTGTGAGGTTTGGTACTTAGGTTGGGTGTTTAGCTTACATTCGAATTATTTAAGGATTCGGTTTAGGTTTAGTTTATTTTTAACATGAACAGCATGTCAAAATTGCATCACATTCACAAGCTTGTTTTGAAATCACTGTACCATTTCAACAGAAACAAACAAAAGTTATCGTAATCGGTGCAGACCCGCTGGATTATGAAAGAATTAGTCACCCGCACGGTTTCAGTCAGCGATGTGACGTGGCCTTTCGATCGTGAGCTCACCAAACAGCTGAGATGCGGAAGCTCGCGCTTTATAATGTACGCACACCAATGTAAAGCACGCCACTCACACATCTTCACGCATCCCGATAGCGATAATGGTTGTCCAAATGCAATGTAATATTACAACATCATTGAAGCTCATTTTAATCAACAAGTGTGAAAAAACATCATTTGCCGGTTAACAACCGGTTTCTTCTTCTTCTTCTTCTCCTGCATAACTTATTCTACATTTCACATGCGAATCTTTCTGCACTTACATTTGTACCGCAAGCTTACTTGTAAGCTAAATTCGTCACCGTTTAAACAATAATTGACGTCAACTGCTTCAAACAATCGAACCACGATACGTACCCTGCGGCGACCTGTTTGCTACTGTCGGTTTTGACCGCGCTCAATCTCAATCAAACGCGAGAGCGAGCGATTGGAAAAAAGGAAGAGAATTTATGCGCCCGCAAAAATGGCGTGATCAACCATTAAAAAATTGCCATACAACCGAAGAGAGCCTTAACGCGGCACGAGAGTACAAAAAAAAAAAAACAAACAAACTGAAAGCGGCAGATAAAAAAAAGCTTATCTTCAGACGTTGGAATTTTTCATTCATTAACTCGTCGGTCCAACGATCGAGTGCATCAATAGGTGTTATGAAAGAAAAAACGCTTGCAAGTTTTGTAGGCAGTGGCGGATCAAACTAGGAGCGTAGAGAGCGGCCGCTCGGGGCCTCGCCGGTCAAGAGGGTTTGAGAGAAGTTAAGTCGGAAGCGATGTGTCCTAGGACACAATCAAATGGTTGTCCTACTACGCTCAGTTTCTTTCCTACTAAATTAGTTCGTTTGCTCAGCAATTGCATTCGTTATTATTCTACCGATGCAAAAGCTTGAATCTGACTTTTATCCTCAGTTTGGCTAGCAATAATTAACATTTAAATTAGCACCGTTCATAGAGTATGGACTGATACTTGTAGATGCTTTGAACCAGCCGAGTTCAATTCCCGGGGTTTTACATCGGTTGCTTTTTTATATGCATGCTGTGTTAGCTGTGCGGCACTGTGCCTAGCACCGTTGGAATATTCTTTTTTTAAATTTAAATATGACATTTAAAGATGGCTTATAATAAGTGTTTTTATAGCATCATTCTAACTTCTACACATTGTACCAAACGACAACGAGTAGTGTTGGGAAAGTGACACCAATTACAGACAGCTGTGAAGGTGTGTTGTGGGATCAGCTATAGAAGTATAATGCCGCTGGTATAGTGTTGTTTATTGCTGTGACATCTGTATTAACAATCGAACAAACGATATGAATGGATGGACACCGGGGTGAGGTAGAAAACAATGGACAAAAAACAGTATGTACACTTAAAGAAGATCTTTCACAGTTGGTGCTAATTGGTGATGAAACCGAAAAAAGATTAGTCTCTTTAAGGGAAGATGAGCTGTGATAGCATAATGATGAGCGGGTGGAAAATGGAGAACAGTGGGCGGGAATGGGGCAGATAGATTGAGGACACTTATCGGAAGGATAGTTTATCGGAACCACAGCGAAATGTGCAGAAACGTGATCTTTTGGGGGAGTTCTGTTTCTGATTTCGCATGCAGTACCGAGCTGATGCGGTGAGGAATTGTTTTTTTTTTAGAAAAGGGTGCTACATATCGTGTACTACCGAGCAAACAACATTCATTCCATTCACACACACACACACACACACACTAGACTAAATAAAATGAAACAAATAGTCAACCAATGAAGAGCAGGAAACCGATCGTGATCTTTTTTGTTTTTGCTTAACCAACGATACGGTGTGCTGCCGATGTTTGGTCGGGCACTGTGTACACAAAGAACTGAAGACAGCAAAAAAAAAAAACGGAACTCGGTGGTGGTATATTTACTTGGTATCATTGTCGGTGTGCTGTCCGCCGACTGGGAGTCGCGCGATTTGGTCCGCACGGTGACGGCCCGTGGATTCAACCCGACCAGCTTGCCAATGTCGATGAGGGCATGGTCACCAGTCGGTGAGTCCACGTCGGTTACCTTCTTACCGTCGGCGTACACTGCGTAACCGGTTACCGGGCCGGACGAGGGTGGACGCGTTACCGGTTGCCAGGTAACGAGCAGCGTACCGTCCTGTGGTCCAGCTTCGACTTGGATCTCCTGAGCGGAAGTGGAGCACGCGTTTGGAAAAAAAACACGGGGACAGATAAAGATAAAGAGCAAACGAATGTCAGAGTGTGAAGGAGGAAAACCCAAAAAGAAAACAAGGGAGAGGGGGATGAGCAGGGAAAGAGAAGAGAGAGAGAGTGAAGAGGTCAATGCAACGATCTCAGTGAGTGCGATGGTGCGTTAAGGGCGAACAAGCATTACCTGTGGTGGATCTGGCAGTCCTTTGGCTAAGGTGCGGAAGTCGGTGTACGCTCCGGGTGCTTCCTCTGGCGGTGGTCCAGCCGGCGGTGCCTGCTGTTGTCCCGGTGCCCGCAGATGCTTTGCACGTACCGTGACGCGGTACTGTGTGCTCGGTGCCAGTCCTGATCGAGTGTAAAGAATCGAGGGTTTAGGTTACGTTCGTTGGAATGAAACTGCCGCACCGTACTCACCCGTTATGGTGTGCCTATAGACGCCCGGCTTTACCGTTCGGACCTCCACATTGTTCACGCAAACCACGTGCTGATGGTTGGAGTTCGCCGGTAGCCAGGAGATGACCGCACTGGAGCAGGTAATGTTCGTAGCCCGCACAGCCGACGGTCCGAGGTGTGCCGTGTCGCGACCGATGATCATTGTGCAGGCAGCGTCACGTGACGTTCGCCGGTTCTGCGTCACGCTACGCACACTAATCCTATGTGGCTGTGGAGATAAATAGACGTTACATCTTCACGAGTATGTGGTACGCGTGGGTGAATAGTTCGGTACATACTCGGTTGGAATCTACGCCTTCTACAAGGGCCCGCGTGCGTTCAGTTGCCTTTACCGTCACCTTCAGCACACCGTCCACGTACACGTGGAAGCTCTCGATCTGGTTGCACATCGGTGGATCCGGCTGGGACCAGCCGATCAGTACGCTCTTGTTTAGCTGCCGCTCCAGGGTTAGGTGCTTCGGTGCAGGAACTAACACGGAGAACATTAGTTCGGAGCCAGCTGCGGGTACGGTACGGCGAAAAAAAAAAAGGACACGAAGGGAAAGGACAGAGACCGAGGACGATAGTGGAGTAGACAACCCTTTCGCACACGACAATCAAACGCAATAGAGGCACATTATCACATATATTGGAACGAGCAGACAGGAGGATGCAGTAGCGCACGAACACACAGAAAGGAGAGAGGTGGACGGATACAAGAAAGATACTTGAGACAGAGTAGATAATACAAGAAGTCGATCAAGTATAATAATATGAATGCTATAGCTACTATTGCTACATCAAAGTGTACAAATATTCAGATATATGTTTTCCATCTCTATGATACAGCTTTTTCAAGTGATTGTGTAGTGTTGTATCGTTTGATTTGCTATGCTGAGAAACAGATGATCAGCCGTATATGTATTATGCAAACTGAAGAACTTCTAAGAACCCTGAAGTTAAATCAGGACCCAAACTTTGTGAGACTTAGAAATTGTGTTCTGTTTCATTGATCTTCCTCGGTTCGGAACTTTACCGACATAAGAAGAATATAGATCGAAGGGTATTAAACAGACTAGAAGAATCTCAAGTGCTCATATTGTATCACTTCAGTTGATTTTTTTCGTTGAAATTTTTATAGAAATATTTGCACTCTATACTAACTATAAGGATAACTATACAGAAACAGTATACAGAAACTCCTAACATAAATAAACGAGAGTACGCTCTCCACAATGGCGGATTTAACGATAAGCGCGGTTGATGACCCTCAAAAACCTCGCTTAGAATAAATGCACGACATAACAGACGTCTACATACTGAAGCAAGAGAGAGTGCACTGATAATGACATTTCATCCTTCTTTTCATTCTCATTTTGCGTAATCAGGAGTTCTCTAGGGAGGGTGTTCAGTGATAGCTTATCACCAGTAGATTCAATAGCACAACAATGGTTCTATTCATTGACTTAAAATCTGAAAATGGTTAGAGTCGTTGGAGGAGGCGGCCTGGTAATGGCGATGATCTTCTTAGCGCGTTAAATGGAAAATGTTTGACACCCGACATCCAACTAATCCTAATTGATAATTGATGATCGGAGTAGAAATAACGGTTCAATTCTACAGTTCTACAGTTTACAGGATACTCTTCATGGGCCCATCTACGAATTGGTCCTATATCGACTTTATAGATTGTTTATTTGAAGATCCTTCTGAAGATCGTCAACGTCCCTTAACAAACTCTTGCTACTGTGGAAGTGGTGAGAACCCGAACATTGAACCCCAAGAAGGGCTTGATCCGCGACTCTTTGGATGCATTTAAATTGAAGTTCACATATGGTACAAATTTGACATTAAAAGTACAACCAAAATGTCCATTTTGAACGACATTTAACTTTTCATACCACTTCGGAGTCAAAGTGATTTGTTTGAAATATTGTACATCGTAACAGTTACAGTAACTCGTAACCGTATACCCACTTGTGCTAAACGATCGCCCAGTGACAAATCCTTCATTTTCTTACCCTTTACCCATCCACCAGCGGAGATCGTTTCGATTTCCGGCACGGTTGAAGACGCAGCCGGTGAAAACGAAAAATTGAGCACATTTCAAACCACAACCGAGGGTTTTTTCCTCCATTCCGCGGCCGTTTAATGGTTTGCCATCGTTGCCCGGTTTTTGCACCGGATTCGATATATGGCCGGATGGCGTGTAACATGAAAAATGGTTCCTCTTCCGGCTAGTGAGCACCACCTGATGGGTACCGATCTATTTTGCATCGAGCGCGTCTGTCTGTTGGGCGCGAGCACCGCCCTGCCCAAGGATGGAAATGGCAATTTGAGGTTCAGCTCGATTGTCTCGTGATTTGTATAGTGTTTCCCATTTCTTCGCCACTTTCATCCACTCACCTCAGCACGGCAGCTGGTTGAAAGCCGTTAGTATGATGGCTTAAATGTAAGATTTATTGCAAGCGCTCAAAAAGTATCACCACCACAAAAGGTGCCACTCGTAGCTGCGGTTTCGTGTGATCACCTCTACTTGACTCCCCAGCAAACTCGGCAAGTCATAAGGTCGGCCATATTGGTGGTGCCGTTGCTGGTTGGTTTAAGGGTTCCAGCATTTTTTTTGCTCTTGTTTCCGCACTCCCTTTTGTTTCCGTTCGCCCTGCTCGATTGGGGCAGAGCGCGAGCGTAACATATTGTTCTGGAAAGATAACGAGCAAAAACGAACCCATTCCCCAGTCGCTATCTCGAATAAAGTGTGGATAGGGGGGGGGGGGGGGAGGTGAAGGCAGGTCGGTGTCGTTACTGTGGCGCGTCGCACACGTGACATCATCCGGGTGCCATATGCATACGGTTGGAGTGGAGCTTTTGCAGTGGGAGAGGCTGGAGTCGGAGTGAAACTGACAGGAAACATGCACTGACAACTAACACGCGATTTGGGGACGGTGATTCGCCACACTCACAACCATCCCAAGCGAGTGGCTCGCAGTGACAGAAGATGTAAGGATACGAATAGCAGAAGACAGTTGAGCCGGTAGTGACATGCCGATGGACATGGGGATGAAGTTTCTTGTCTTCTTTTTTTACGCTTTTGTTGCTGCGGAAAACATTCCCTACTCTGCGTGCTTTGCTTTATGGCGAGGATGCGAAAGAAGGGTCAGAGTGTGAGCTTGTGCTTTTTTTTGCACAATCCAAACGAAATAGCTTTTGAACGTTTTATGCTTTTGAAAGAAGGAGTACGTGTGTGTGTGTAGGAGAGTGTAAAATTCCAATTATTTATCTGTCGTATTCAACACCTCGTTCTTTCGACCGGAAAGGATATGAGGCATGAAGGTAACCCACAAGGGTACAGCTATGGTTAGGCGTGTCGTATTGGTGTTGTAGCGTTACCTTCCTTTCAAGTATCAACACGCACGGGGTCGTCCTCCCCGGTTTTGAGGCCTCGAGGAATGCTTTCACAATGGAACCCGACACACAACGCCGTTGGATGCTTGAATCAAATCAACATTCGAAAGAGAATTGCATAGAGTGTGGAGAACTCATTTCCTTCTCGCGTCGGATGTTTCACTTGAGTCTATGATCGTGAACTGAAGTAAAGAGGTTTCGTGAAATTTGGTTTTTGGGAACGACTTTGAAAAACGAAATTATTCTAATCTTAATCGTCTCCATCAACAGGAAGACCTGTATTGTGCAATGCATTTCCTCAATAAAAGACATTACTTTGTAAAATTGTTCTTAGCTGATGTTCAGAAGGTCACACTAATGAATATGTCCAGGGAATAAAAATCCCTAAGCTGTGTGATATCGCACGAAAAAAGAGACTCATGGAAAAGGTCTCATCTCATCCAATTGTTTCGCCATCTAGCGACACACACACTTGAGGACGTGCATGAGAGGTGCAGGCATGTATCTACGAGTGGAAACTATTTGTTCGGTTTGTGCCACCATGTGTCCAACTCCACCAGGAGGTTTGCTAGTAGTGAGCGCGTGAGAGAAGGAGCAAATGTGATAGACCCTTGCCACTGATACCGGGGGGAATCAGTTAAAAAAGGATTCGTTATTGCCGTGCAGTGCATTTGCTTTCCGCTGTGGCAAAGCACCACCGTTGCCAGTGAGCGCGATGACGTCCGGGATGTCCTGTCACGTGGGATTTAAATTAATAACAACACTTTGCACGGTTCGCGCACATGTGTGACTGGGAGGTGAATGTTGAACTGGTGTTTTTTTCCTTACCCCGAGGGGACGAAACTTTTCACCGTGACATAGAGCTGCTTCCCAACACGCCGTTTGATAGAAGAACCACGACAAGGAGACTTCTATTCACAGGATGTTTCAAGGATAGTGCACGGCTCAGTCTGCATATACATCAGCAGGTCAGACACGTGGCCCACATTGGCTGTTACTCAACCAATGTCTGTTTCCGTGCTGTGATGGAACATCGATACAGTAAATAAAAGCTCGATAAAAACAAGCCCGGGCAGCAAAACTTTTGCGCCGTCCGTTGAAAAGAAACAAAAACATCGAATAAAATATTATGCCGCGTCAGCTATAACTATGATTTGTTTCCGAGTTATTGGAAAACAGGTTCATCAGTGAAACAAATTCAATGTGGAGGAACAAAAAAACAAACAACTCACAGGTTAGTCGGTGTAGTAACATTTTGTGGCTGCAAAAACCACTGGGAACACGAGGAAACTGAGGAAATAAAAATGGGACGCGCTAAACTTTCCACCCGAAAAACCTTCCCGCAGCACCGTTACGGGGGGGTTTTTTGGGATGTAAAGGCAGGGAAAGTTTTCCCCGTTCTGTTCGTCCTTGGATGGGAATGATAGGTCTGCACGTTTTCCCCTTTCTCACCCCAATTGGCCACACCAGCCAGTTACGTCCTAAAACGTCTGACAACTTCTTATGCAGTTTGAGTGTGGCTGAATATTCATCTTTTTTGCTGCTCCGCTGGAACAAACGCTTTGGTGGAAGTGTTTGCTGTTTGCTGGAACTCAGCCAAACCGAAACGCCTTCTAGTGGGCGAAACGTTTTTGTGTTTTATTAAAAAAAGAAAATGCTGGTATGTAAAATGTCACAAGAGTTTCGCAGACAAAAGGACGAAGGGTAAAAGGTGAACAAGTTTGAAGGGGATGTAGATCGTGATGTTTTCCTCAAATTCTAACGAAATTAGAATGTTTTATAATAAAACGCTACATTTATTAGAGAATATTATGAAAGAAATGTTTGCGTCAACAAGTGCTTAAATTATTGTTTAAAAATAATTGAAAAATTTATTTACTTTTTTCTCGAAACTCTTTATATTCTGTGTTTTAATTCCTTCTGATTGTTCAGTTTTATTTAGTATGTTTTGTATTTTGTAATATTGGATTAAGTTGAAATTATTCTTATGCAAGTCTTTTCAAAAGCTCATAAATCCATCTTTTGCGAAGAAATTATTAAAATGGATCTAAACAACAGATAGTTCATCCATAATGTGAACGAGGAAACCCAAAAACGGATGTACCAAAAGATGCTTTGATCTCACTGGCAGACATCAGAAATTAAGGTGCTCAAACGGCGAACAATGTGGACTACAGCAAAGGTGGGGAAATGTAAAAAATGTTTGTCCAAATATTCCGAATATCTTCCGCTACAGGATTTTTTTCTTGGAAATGGGAAAAGTTTGACGAAATCGCTCCGAACTGCGAAACCGGAGTTCTTGTGAGCAGAGATTGGCCGATGAAAGTAATTTCCAACCTGAACCGTAAGATTTCGGGTATTCTGGTAATTTTGTGTAATTAATGAGGTGTTTCACGACAAGACACTTTCCTATCAATAATCAAATTAGATAAATGGAATAAATACGCAAAGTACAGAATAGTACATAACCTTGAAAGTTATGTCCACGACCCATCACAAAGAAGTAAAGTTCTGTATCCAGCCAAGCTTTTTCGCTTTTTTCTTCTCTGCATTGCCAATATCGTAAGTCTGTCTTTGATTATGACATATTTCACTGGAATTCCAGCATCTTTTATGATCGTAAGTATAACGAAGAGCTGAGCGAAATTCATGGCCAATCTTTTTCTCGGCACCCACGGTGTTTTTGCTGTTCGGTTTGGTGTTTTGCGTTCATTTGTGTGAGGAAAGTTTGTGGCAGTAGTAAAGTTTGGCGTTCTGTTTTTTTTTTCGTGTGCCCCTCATCAAACAGTGTGCCTGCCCAGTGAACTTGACTATGTGCTGCAGTGGGGAATGGTTTTAACTCCCACGGAATGTTTCATTTGAGTTGGTTGAACAAGCGCTCTACTTTGATCGCAATGTTTTTCTACACAGCCACAAACAAACACGGACAGAGGACGAAACAGGAGGAAGTGATAGAGATAGAGGAAAGCACACACGCAAGGACACGCAGAGAAAAGTAGTAGAATATGCAGGCAGTTTGGCTACTGATGAGTGACACAGTTGGGTTGGTGCATGGTTTAGTAGGAAACAGTGAAACATATCAAATAGGAGGAGTTGGAATGGTTTTTTGGCTGGCTATGGAGACCAGGGATCCTTCGTTCCTTTAAGAGAGAGAGTTAAAGCGAGTGCAGAATTGTTTGACATACCTGTGTCAGCTTCGTCGTCCAAATCCTGCAGGTCGGTGTGTGTTTCGCTGATTCGTGCCAGGTCTTCCGATGTGTGCGGTATGAGGGGATTGCTCGAGGGTAGTGGTGCAGGATCGAGCGGAATCGGTGCATCGTCTGCATCGCGTAACGTGGACACCACTGCCTGATGGAACTCTAAGAGATCGTCACCTGTTGTGTGGAATGAACGTGGAGAGATCCGAGTTATTTGTAGATTTGCTGATGGAATGTTCCAATGACGACGGATCCACACTTACCTACTAGTCGCTGTACGAATGAGGCCGGGACGAGACCTCGCCGACCGTCTAGCAACTCCGCATCGAAGTATCCACCTTGCGGTTCGCCATTACCCCACACTAACAAGTAATCGCCCGCGCACAGCGCCAGCTCACCTTCGGAACCTTCCACACTGAACCAGTAAATGGAAGGAATGATTTCAAATTCGATTTATGCGCTCCAACAAAAACAAAATGGTGGTGATGCTCGCTGCTACACGAGAGTTCATACTTACTCGGGTGGATCGTAGGAAAATCGTGCAATAAACACGCAACATCGTCCCTTGCCCGGTATGTCCAGCATGTCGACCTGAGGTTCTCCAGTGCCGTTGAGTGTCAAACCATGGGATCGTGCTGGGTCAGATGGAGAGCAAGAAAAAAAGAAAGTTAGTCCATATTTCCACGATCACTGCTACCGATCCAGCTTACCATCCAGCTCCATACCGATGAGCGATCGGTTCTGGGTGTGCATGAAGGCAGGATTAACGCCATCGATTCCGGTATAGCTATCTAGGCCCCAGTTGGCGGGCGGAATGGGTGAACAGGGAGTGCCGCCCCGCTGACCGTAGCGCGTCAGCAGGTCCAGCTCGTCCAGCGGTTTCATGTTGAGCTTCGAACTGATGCCACCGGTACCGCTCAGCAGCGGGTTGGTGTAGGTCGAGTAGGACGAGCTAGTGTTGTAGTTGGTCAGATTCGTGCCGAGCGTGCTGGTGAGCGGGTTGGTCGAGGTAAGGTTAAGCCCGGTGCCCGTCCCCAGCCCACCACCCAGCCCACTCAGCCCGGAAACGCCCGCCCCGGTGACGCCGGACGTTGTGCCGAGTACGCTCGCCAGTCCGCCGGTCGTGGCCGAGTGCGTCGGGAACGTATACGAGGAGGCGACCGGTGCAACGCTCAGACCAAGCGTGTAGCTAGCCGAACCCGACGGTATCGAGTGTGTGTTGTGTAGCGACAGGACGGGCATGGTCGTACTCTACGCAGACAGAAAGCCACCAACAAAAAAAAAACGAGACAAAGAAAACCGATATAGACATGAGGATGTTAACAGACGAGCACGTCTTGTAGAGTAGTCGCAATGGCGACGCACAGGTACGTAGGGTTTCGCCTCCTGGACAGAGAGCTGACGGAACGGAAGACACCGGAATGCAGAAAGCACCCGAAAACACTCCAATGCGGACAATGTCTGGCATCTGAATGGCGCGTATGCGACATACACACTGGCGCGCTAGAATGATTATACGCTCATACGGGTGGTGTGATGGGTGGTATGTGCGCGATGAAATGAATGAAATGCGATATCGAGACGAAAACAAACAGAATGAAAAAACCCATGTCCATGTCTTAGCTAAACTATCACCAACTATGCTCTCCGGCCGGCAATTGGATGCTGCCAAACAGACCCTATCTGCCTCCTTTCAGCAATCCCACCACAACAAGGTCAAATCAAAATAAAGGCCTAAAACCTGACGAAAGAAAATGGAGAAGATTCTTAACTGTGCGTCAAAACGGTCCCCCTCCAATGCCGACCCGGCCGAATAGGCTGAATTCAAATGAGGATGGAAAAATTGCCATGAATATGGAAATGTCGGCTTGCGTTTGGGTGGTGGGCGCATAGAATGACGCCCAGAATTGGTAAGTCAGACACAAAACCACTCAAATGTTTGCCATATACAGTGAGTCTGTGTTTCGAAACGGCCAACCGAAATGGCGGTGACCCCTTTCGGGTGGGGGAAATAATTGAGGCACGGGTTTCATACGGCTCGAGATTAAAAATTCCAATGAACGAACATTCGTTGGGTAAAGATGAGTATCAATGCAGGAGTGGTTGGCATTTCCCAGCGAACGGTTTGTTCCGTGATTATTTGACACATAAATTCATAATGGAATTCGTGTCTGTGGGTGTACTGGTGGTTTTTCTATTTTTTTTGCAATAAACATTGAAATTATTCGATGTGTAACGTTATTCACATTAGATGAGAATGACTTCTTTGTGAAATTGTTTGATCGTACGTTGCCCGCAAGCAACGATCCAATAATCGGTTTGTGAAATTTATTTATTTATTGAGTACATTCATTTAATGGATGTCAATATTCTTGACAATTTGTCTCACACCCATTCTCAATATATAAGTTAACTGAGCTGAATGTTCAAGCTGTTTAGGATTATTGTAGTGAAATATGAAAGTCTAATAGGTTTCAAATTTCATTAAAAAAAATTTCCAGCTCAAGCTTCTTTAGATTCATTTATATTTTATGTTTATTATATTTTTATGTTTAATGTTTAATGTTAGATTTATATGTTTAAGGACTAAACAATGCAGTGAATATTGAAATTTGACACTATTTTATCATAATATGTGATTAATTTTGTGCTGCAAACAATATTCTATTAATAACAAATTTAACCCCTTTTTAGCAACACTTGACACAAGCTGTAGTGTTTGCGCACGTGTCAATCTATTTGAATTCAATGCATTCGTACATATATATTTAGCAGCAGACCCGCAAACTTTGTAAATCTCGTGAGATTAGATAAACACGGCACCAACATTCAATAAGACGCGGTACAGACGTGTAAAACTTGAAATCATGCTTCGACACACGCCACACTTACTTCGGTGGTTTAAATCGACATGGGTTTTGGTTGAATTATTTGTTAAGCAAATATTTGCCCGAAAGTGCTTTGTGTCTACACCGTGGAACACGCACGCATCGCGCACCAGTCGACCCGGTACGGCGAAAATCTGATCATTTCACAACACATCCAGACATCCAGGGAAAACATCCTTAACGGTACCCATCAGCGACCGGTGGAAAATTCATCGCAATCACAAACCGCTTATTCACTCACACGCGCGCGCTCGCGCTCGGTACACGCACTCGCACCTACACAACTTCAACACGCACCAACTCACCCAAATTGCTGTCAAGTGTATCTCCCAACGGAAGGCAAACGGTTGGTGGGGGTTGGTTAATTAAATGTCGTTCGCAAGAAAACTAACCCACTCGCAAAAGCGTGATGGCACCACGTCCAATGGCGTCCAACAACTATTAACCGCGTTTCGCGGTAGGTACACAGTGCGTGAGTAGTTTTGGGCGAGAGATTTCAACCCCGTTGGGTACGTGCTGCAGTTGTTTCTACTGGACGGTAGCCTTTCCCCAACTGACAGCGTTTCGGCGCGTCACGACCCGAAAAACTATCGTCTGTGTGTCAAGTTTCCTGCTTTTTTGTTGTTGTTGGGAGGCTTTTATCAACAAATCGGACACGTTTGGCCTCGTTTAGAGGTTCGTGAGTTTGAGCCGTTTTCGGGACAGCAACAGCAAAAATGTGTATAATGACAGCAGCATTTCTCGTTGGCTGCGGTGTGAATCTGTGTTGGGGAAGTCCTCTGTATGCAGAACCAACGTGCGTCATAAAGTTAGTGATGTGAGTGTGCGTTTGTGAACTTTAGCAGCATCATTCGTACGCAACGACAGCCTGGACGTGGTTTGTAAACTACGACAAACAAACTAGGACACCATTGGCATACAGGAGTGTATATAAAGGATATAATATGCACCAATGGAGTTTATGGAGAATATTTTTCAAAAGAGATGACGATGTAAATCTCGCATATGCGACTGTGGACGACACATAATTTACTGTTGGTAAATAGTTAGTTAAAATTATTTTTGTTGCATTGGAAAGTTTCTGGCAGGTTGTTTGTAAATAAATTTCTCTCGAACGAGCAGTAAAAATAGATTTGGTGCGTTAGAATTAAATATTTCTATACGACCTTGGCTTCCAAACTTAGAATTGGTTATTAAGCGAAACATATTGGAATAGTTTTTAATCATTCGACAAAGTCTTTGAGGTAGGTTTTTTGAGATTATATAAGGTAGAATTTTTGTAGCAAATTATATTTAAAACGACTAAAATATATCATGAATAGGTATAATTAATTTCTTATATAAATGAGTACCATACTCCTGATAACAAAAAGCATTATAATTATGGTGAAGCGAAGCACCAGCAGTTACTATCCTCCCCATCAGTTATCATTTACATTTCGTTTTTTTCCAAACTGCTTGGTGCATTATTTCCCCAACCCGGTACGACTAATAAATGGTCACGAATGCCTTGTCAAAAAGTCATAACCAGTGTCCATTAAAAACTTAAGCGCCGGTGCCGGTGTGAAATCTTTATAGCAATCAGCGGCTCATTAACTGCAGAGCAGCGCCTTTAATCGTTCCGAAGAGTGTTTGGCAGCTTTACACCCCCAAAATGGTTCCGATTTGGTGTGTCTTTCGGAGGACTTTACACGCGCACAATCTTAAACCACATGTTTAAGTTGACGAACGAAACCATAGCGAAGGGGGTTGCTTAATGTGAAAGTGTTGAGTGTAGTCACGAAACACGTACACAAAATAAAGGATAATAAATTGGACAGTTATGGAAAAGTCTGTCCGTCCGGCCCATCCCAAAGCCGAAACCCAATCTTGGCTCCTAGTGCTGGACCAGTGTGATAACGTTGCATTATTTGGTGAGGTTGAATTCACGATTGATATTGGGAGTAGTTTCCATTGACCATTCGGGATGGAATGAAAACAGCTTGAAAGGGATGTTTTCGCTCGTGTGGGAATTGTTGCCAAAAGGGGTTTGTAGCATGGCACGAACGTGAATGTTCCCTTAATGGTTTGTGTCTTTCAGAACACGTTGCTTGGGACGTTAGAATTCGTTAGGCTAGCGAATGATTCAATATCTCGAGGGAACAGTTTACCTTTTATCCGACAGCGGAGACCAGATACATCCCTTGCATTACACACTGCAGCGAAATCGATCGACAGCGTACCAAAAGGCAGCTTGTTATTCTGACAAAAGCTTTCACTGAATCGCCTGAGCCAACCCATCCTAAACCCATGTGGCGCCATTCCACATGGGCATGTGTTTAAGTTTTGAAGTGTTTTTTTTTGTCTCTGTCTCCGATGGTTACAAGGGACGCACCGAAAGGATACGCGGAAATATAAATCAAAACGCACGCTTCGAGTCGTACCATAACAACAAACAATTTTTATCACACACCAACACCACGGAAGCGTACCGGATGGAGTCGTCGCGTTTGTACGACAAAACTGTACGAATGCGTGCGGATTGACTAGCAGAAGAAATGGTTCGTTTCGATGTTCCTTGGTACCAGCTGGCTTGAAGTCGGAACCGACCATTGCGAAATGGCGTTCGGTATGCATTACAAATCATTACATTGTATCGTGCTGTGGGCGTCATTGGGAGGCGGTTATTACATCATCCTATCGTATGGTGCGGCTTAAACGATAGGCATACGTACAAGAAGTGTGGCGGGAGAGGTACGAACAAGCAGTATGAGAAACGACGCTGGCCTTGGCTTTTTAGTGCTAATGGGTGTAAAAGGATGACGACCTTGGTGGCGCAAAATGTTGATGTAAGAAAGATTTATTTACAGCCTTGGGGTAATGTGTTTGGGCATATTTTCGAATAATTTAACTAAAAACCTGAGCTTTTCGGCGTGACGCAAAAATGTTATCAATTCAAAATTAGTGACAGATAGGAGAAATTAGTCCTCTAAAATTTATTCAATATAAACTAATTTAATAAAAGACCGAATCAGGATACAGATTTCTATTGAGTTTTGAGTGATGTGCTATAATTAACGCAATCCTTCGAAAAGAGTCATTGATAAGAGCCTTCTTTAAGTAATAATTCACATGGCGAGTTGACTCTAAATAGTTCATACAAAATTGAATATACATTAATCTTCAAAGACGATCCATGAAACCGTTAAAGTTTAATAAATAGGTGGTTATCGAAATATTAAGTAGCATAATAAATTAAAGCGTTCACCCAATTCTAGTTTAAATTCTTCATTTTTCTATTTAATCTTTGACCCTTCGTCTTTACCCTTTGCACTAAAAGTGTGCCATTTTTCGAAATTTATAAAAAGCTTCTACAATAGTTGTTAAAATGGCAAAGATCATCAAGTAGGTTCTAGTAACTTATATCGCGAGATTCACTTAAGGTGGCACACTTGCCCCAAATTCCAAGAAAATACTCAACTTTATCGTACTGGGAGTACCAATGTACATTTTATAAGTTGCTGATTTTGCATCGGGAATTCTGTAATGAACCCCGCACATTTCTACCACAATCGATCGTTCTTTCGTCTCAGTTTAGACATTGCTCTTTAATTGAGATGAATGATGGGAACGTGAGTCAGATTTTCCATCCAATAAACCAGTTCCAACCGTTTTTCATGCAATTTTTCAGCGAAAAAAACGAACTGCTCGATATCGTAGGATTGCCTGTTAAGTGGCATCCGTTGGACCTGCCGCGTATTCATGTTTAAAGCCCACCCGTAGCCGGGTTACTCTCCCTTCGGCCGGATGCTCGTTCTATAATCAATTTTATTAGATCTGCGCCATAATTGAAAGAAAAAGGGCGGGTGTCTGTTTGCTGTGGCGCTGGACGCATCTTTGCGGTTCACCAGCAAAACGACCGATGTGATGGAAGAACATCATCAGCCCAACGGACCGTACAGCTGGCGCTACGTTGCTATTTTCATTTGCCGCTGTAAATGAAATTTTCCAGCAAGGTTAGGAACCAACAGGATAGCATGAGGCAGATGACAAAGGGAGAGAGAAATAGAGCCGGTATGTACTTATTAAATGTATCCATCCGCAGTGGTTTGTTTGTCGCACCGAGAGTATCAGTTGAGTGGGGGCGGGAGCACACACACAAAAAAAAATCAGAATCCGAACCCAAACCACCCAAAAGTAAATGCGAAAGAAAAACGACCATCAGCGCAAGATTGCCGGCGGGAAAGTGTGGGTTCTTCCCGTTTGATACTCTTTAGAAGTTTGATGTACATAAAAATATCGGACCCCGAAAAGTTATGGAAGTGTTTGTCATAAACAAAGCCACGAAAGAAAGAGAGGGAACGAAAAAAAAGCGGTCAGAACAACACGATTTTGTAGCCCGCTTGTTGTGCAGCATTTTTGAAGCGGTTCGCAAAATTTACGGTTCAATGTTCCGGTTTGCCAAACAGTACCGCACAAGATAAAACACAGCATGGTGGCCAAAAACCAAATTTGTCGCTCTTAGCTGCTGCCCCTGGTATGGGACCAGCCGAAGGAAGTGGGAAGTTGGAAGGGGAAGGCGGGATGGGTAATCTGACTGTGCCTCGATCTATATGGTACTGTACCTACTCAAACTACGTCTTGGTTTTGGTTAGCTACGGGCATGCAATCGAAACTGGGATAATGGGATAACTAATTCAAGTATACGGCTAAGCTACGGATCGATACGTGTCGGTACTTCCTAGCGATGGGAATGTTGAGTTAGCAGGCAACAGAGCTCACGCAAACTACTGCGCCAGTTTGGAGCGCAAAACAGCACAGCTAGTAGAAGGATGGTCGAATGTTTGCGAATCGAGTTCAGCGCAGTGCTGAATTTTTATTGACGAAATTTGGAAAAAATCCGAATGAAACCCAATGGCCGGCCGCATTAAACTGTTTGATGGAATAATTTCACGAATTTTGTTTAGCGATGTCATACAACCAATCGAAAAGGAGGTAACCAGTTGCTAAGTGTGTGTCAGGGTATTGTGTTAAGGATAGGGTGGAATGAAGGACGAACGGTTGTGAAACATGTATTACTTATTTTCCGTTGTTACTTTTCTGATGTGTTGTTAATTTTTTTTCAAATCAACTGGTCCTGCATTAAAATTGTTTATAATGGAGGCGCCTAGTTGTTTATGGATAACATTCCCAAGGAGACGCCTGGTGTTCTACATGGAGGCGCCTAGTCCTTTGTGGATAACATCCTCATGGAGACGCCTAGTTGTTTGTGGATAACATTCTCAAGAAGACATGGAGGCGTCTCATCTTGTTAAAGAAATGTTCCGTCATGCAATTCAATATGTTTTCGTTTTTAAAACTGTTTGAAAAATATTACTAAATGAAATGAAATATACCATTATTGTGAAATGAAATGGTCTTATGGGATATGATTGATGTATGATATGTGTGGATGAGATAACGAGGGACACAGAAATGAAAACACAACAACATAGTAAGGCACCTGGCAGAGGGGTGGCATGGTGGTGCTCATTGGATTTGCCCGGCTTGGCAGTGGCGAAACGTTAGCGTTGGTCGAGTAGTGATTGGTGCTGCTTCCACCCGTCGACGATGTTAGTGCGCTGTACTGTCCATCGGTAAGCGCATGGCTGCTGGTACTTGACGTAACTCCCATCGAGCTGATACCACCGGTGATGGAACTGATACCGGCGGCCATTGCCGAGCTGACACCGACACCCGCACCACTACCGCTCCCGCCCAACCCGATCGAGTTCATGCCGAGACCGGCAGTGGGCATGGTGCCACCGGTCAGCCCGGACAGACCGCTCAGCATGGCGGAGGTGGAAATCTGCGATGCGAGGCTCGAGGGTGTCTGGTGCAGGTGCGTTTGATGCGAGGACAGTCCGAGGCTGGTCGATACGCTCGTCAGCCCACCGGTGCCCAGTGCCGAGGACATGATCGGTCCGGTTGTGCGTGGATGCTCTAGCTCGGCCAGTATGCGATTGTCCTAAAACGAGCGATCAGGACAGGATATCAGTTGTCGGTTTCCAGCTGCCGGTCCGTTCTCGTGCGTTCGTAGTGCGGGCTGGTCGTTTCAGACATTGCTACGCTCGATGGTAAAGGAGACGCTCGAAGGTTCTTGGTTTTATTTTCATCCGACCACTTCATTCCGGGGTTCCACCGTTGCCCATTGCCCGTCGGAAGTGGTTGCACTTAGCGCAGGGACAACGTGGGACCGAAAACAAAACGAAGAATTCGTTGGATAGTCAACTTTAACTCCATATCGCTTCCGTACCATATTGCAACGAACGAACATAACGGATGTGAAACGCGAGAAATGAAAACAATGTGACGAAAAACCAGATAAGATAGAGATAGAGAAACTGCACACTAAATTGAAAGCAGAAAAAGCTTATAAATTCTGTTATAGAATAAAATCATCCAGCGTTAGGATGTTCTTTGTAATTAGAATGAATAATAGAAGAAATTTAAAATACTCTTCTCACTCTCTGATGTCTATTCTACTTTTTGAACTATATACAACGATCAATTTAGCTATTCTAAGTAAAAGTATTTTAATCATTTTTTTCACTTTACGTGAAACTAATATCATAAACGAATACAATATTCAAAAATCTTATCTATCATTTGAATTTGTAATATTTGGACGTTAAAAATAAAGAAAACGTGAAACATGCTAATAATATTTTTTGTCATGAAAAACACATTCACATCTATCATTGTCAGTCAATAAAACGTTCATCGACAGTCAATAAATTAGAATCATTAATAACAAACACAATAGCCATTGTACGACTCCTAACACAATTCATCCTATATAACATTCTATAAAATGAAACTATCATAATACAAAAAGGTCACAATTATTCTATTCACTATTCTAGTAATCCAATTTGGATTTTTTTGTCTATTCTAGTAAACAAGAACCACTGTTATGTTAAAGAACAAAAAGTTAGGAAGTATTGCTTTTGCAGGCAATTCAACCAAATCCTCGATGCTTTCCGAAGGCAAAGTTCAGTAAAATATACGCACATAAAAAAAAGAAAACGCAACCAAAACTGAAACATCACAGCAAAACATAAAACGTACAAACAAATACTGAATGCACCAGTTCAATAAAACGATAAAAAGGTTGCACGAACCAAACGCCATAACGCCTGCACGTTCGGCTTAGTTTCGTTTGTTTGCAAACGAAAAAGAGCAAATAAGATTGAACTGAAAAAGAACGAAAAAAAAGTTTTTTGTGAACAGCATAGAGACCAATATACCAAAGTGAAAGAATTGAGGCTTTTGGTGCAAAAGAAAAAAAAAGATAGAAAGAGTTTAAGCCCCAAAACAAATGAACAAAACTCGAATAAATCAAATCGAAAAAAAGAAAACGGATCGTTTGAACAGTAAATGAAAAACAAAAAACCCCGAAAGCAACAATGACTGACCATAGGTGAAACAGAAGAACGTGAATGCAGTTTTGAGTTTGTTCTCTAGTTTAACACACATACATTAGCAATGGATAAACGTGCCTGTTCGATCTTTGCCATTATTCTATCAATCTCGGTCCCTTGCTGGTGTCCGGTTGGGGTGGGCGCCCAGGTGACGGTGCTGCCGCCAGTGTTGCCAGTGCTGCCAGTACCGATGCCACTGCTGCTGCTCATACCGATGCTTGTGCTGTGACCGAGGCCGCCTCCAATACCGTCGATGCCACGACTGCCGACTCCACTGCCGGCGCTACCCGTGCCCGTACTGCCGTAACCCGCTAGCGACCGCTCGAGGGCGCTAGTGTTGGTCGTGACCGAGCTCGTATGGCCACCGTAGGCGCTGCTACCGATGCTGTTTAGTGTTGCGCTTACGGACGATTGGTTGGTGGCGGTGCTGCAGCTATTACCCACTGTACCTCGTCCGGTCATACTTTCGCTCATACCGCCCAGCAGCGTACCGCTCGTCCCACCCGGGCCGGATCCGATCGTACGGCCGGGTCTTGATTTTAGGGCAGCTGATAACTCAAGCTGTAGTTCTTCGCATCGCACCGTTTCAAGTGCAGCCTGCATAAGCGTGGAGCCGGTGATTCCAATGTTTTTGAAAATTTTGTTTCAGTTTTTTTTTGGTTTTGTTTCCGATTTGGGTGTCGTACACAGCGATATCATCCATTGGATACGGCACAAATCAGTTTCAGGAAGAGTGGCAGCAAATATCCAACAAAGGGTTTTAGCAGGACGGCGAAACGCAAAGAAATAGAACACAATAATGGTTGATTCTTTTGTTTGTTATTCTGGCCGACGTGTTATTCTGGCCATCTATTGGGGTTGGGATAGTAGGACATACAGGTGTGTCTGTTGGGTATGTGTTGGGTGCATACTTAGTAGTAGTAGTAGTAGGTATCGAATTGTACGTATTTGTTTCTGCTCGTGGTATTTCTAATGCGGACATCGAATGATTTAAATTGATTGGCGGGAAAAGTGTGTTCTGTTTGTCGCTTGCTTGCGCTACGAGAGGCAGATAAAGTGATGTTTTTTTTCACGCAGAAACAGATAGATAGAGCGCGATTTGGACGGTATACACGGGTGGTTGAATTTTTTTGTTTATTTTTGCTGTTTGAGCTTGTACAAGTAGTGAGTGGAGAGGCGCACGCTGGTAAGAGGAAAGCTTTACAAAACAAACAGTACATTCATACATAGATCGGTACCGTTAACTACACAAAACATCTAACAGCCGACAGTCAGTAGATCGAGGAATACGTTAATTGCATACAAGTAAGAAAAGATAACATATACTTTGAAGAGAATATACAGGAATGTGACAATAGCGTTCTATTTATTACAAGCGCACATTACCTGCGAGCTACATTACGAGGTACAGAAATACGTTTAGTTCATAGAAAAGCAACAAACAATCACCACGTTGAGCTGGCATTAATAAGAAAAGCTCTATGTCTACGAAATAATCAGCCGCGTCTGTTAAAAGCATTGGAAAATTGAAAAGAATTCAAGACGAAAGAAAGAAATATAGAGAAAGAGAAAAGTTGTATAAAATTTCGAGAAATAAAAACACAATAATTCACAATGAAATTTTCTCTGGAAACTTGCGCATGAGCATTTGCGAATGTTTATTTTTGCACAAGATGTGGTGTGCTGTACAGAATTGAGCAGGAAAGAATTTCCCTTAGCATGCTCCTTATGGAATGTTTCTGATTAATTATGATCATAACAATGTATCAACTCTAATGGATGCTTAAGGGATTTTTTTGTGATGAAATCTATGCTTCTGAAGCTATTATTTTGTGAAAGATTACATGGTTAATATTTTTTCGTTTTGCACAATTGAGAAGCATTTAAGGAATAAGGAAACTTCTTTTAAACAATTTTAATTTTACATATATTAACAGTAATATTTTATGAAACTTTTTGTACAAACACCCATTGGTTTATTTTTGCAGAGCAAAAAGAATCAGAAATTGCTAACAGAGTACAATTACTATTAGCATTAAATTATCAAAATATTTAAGATCCTTTTTTACTTTTCTGCTTCACAACTTATTTACAACGTAAGGCTACAGAGTACAGGAGTTAGGAACTCATGATATGTTCGTAGTATAATTCCTCCCACTTTAAACTGTTTATAATTTGGTTTTGTTTTTATAGTGAATTACCAAATTTTTAGTACGGCATAAAAAATGAATAAGACAAGTTTTCGATTGTGAAAAAAGAAATCTTTTCCAAAGTATAGCCATCGGCATAGGAGGATATAATTCAAGCTTATTATATACATAAACAAAATATTAAAAATGCTTAGTTCAGGGTGTATCATTTTCGACTAAGTGTCACCCTGTCTAATCTATTGATTTAATCTTAAGTTAATTAAACAGTTTAATCAGAGTTACAAACTAATCACAAAGAACACTGTGAGAGAAGTGCTAGCATTCTTTAGAACTTGGTCAAGTTGGGTGGCATTAATACAAGTGTTGGTTGGACGTGAAGACTATTTTATAGCATTTTCAGTATAATATCCAAACTTTGCTATAAAATAGCCGACATAGAATGGGTGTGGTCGAAAGTCGAAACGATCCGAATGTCGACGGAAAGTTATGTCCACTGAAGGGAATGCCGATCATTCGATGCTAGTCTAATTTGTGTTGACATGCGGTTAAACCGTTAGCTGTTATACAACATTTTTTCTCCATCACTTTTTTGGTACTGTGCTTCGGAACCATATTTTCTTCTTATTATTAGCGTGAAACTTGCTGTGAGGCGTTTTCCCCAGCGAAACACAGCAGCGCGGGGGAAACAAATCTTCGCTCAGCTTTTGCTAGGTAGCGGCTGAGACAAACGTTGGGCACGGCTCCGGTAAAGATACCATGGACCACAATGTCACAAACCAATGGGGGCCGGGGGCTCGTGAGCGTAAAATTAATGTATTTTCTTCTCCAGTTGGCTCGCACTGTTCTTGTGACTTCTATAATTGAATAGCCACTTTGGGGGTAATAAAACAGACAAGCTCACGTAAGTTCGCTTGCGTATCGGTCATAAATCTCGCCCCACCGTCGGTTTGCTCGACGGTGTCAAGAGGCAAAAGTCGCTACTTTGGTTGAGCTTCTCGGTAGGCCCGTGAATCGGACCGGGGTTTTGGGTACCCCGTAAAGCCTGTGGTTCGATCGTTCGGTTCCGTACCGGGGGAAAACAACGAGGTGATGGTTTTATCGGTCCCACACAAGGGCGACGGCTGATTCGCAAGAGTTTTTGTAAAATATCGTACGTTTCAATAAGCTGTTAAGGTGGATACGGGCAGATTGCATGCGGTTTTACAGCGAGCCATGACGATAAATTTTTCTGTTTAGTTTGCGTTGTTTGGTGAACGGTTTTGGCGAAGTGGAAAAAGTGGAAAATGAGATAGTTAAATATATGGTGACTATAGATTTCGCAAGGTTTTGCTGGAAAGGTCTAATTTAATGATTTGGTAAGACACTTCTCATCTTGCTTATAATCGTGAAGTGATTCCAATATACTCTCTCCTTTTGCTACAGCGAAGACGAACGAACTCTTAAGGGCACTTATAATTTGTTGACGGTTGATAGAATCCTATTGATGATTTCTTTTGCACAGGGGGCCTGTTGATATACGATAAAAGTGAAGTGGCTGCCAGTGCTGTTCAGTATTTTCATGTACAGAGCGGCTTTTTCGCTCTGATATTTTTACAACAATATTTTTATCTGTAATTTTTAAAAAATGTTGTTTGCTTTATAATGAACAACTGGGCGTCTCCATTGGTCGATTAATATCAAATTGAATTAAAATTAATAAATGTGTGTTTTTTTAATTTAAAAACGAGTTTTTAAAAACAAAAAAGAGGAACTCGCCAAATTGTGACTAAGTACTGTGTAAATAACAGTTAAATAACACCTTTGGAAAAATGCTTTTTTTTACACACAGCTCAATGCATTTAAAAATAATGCTAAAACATATTTCTGAATTGGTTTATCTTTGGCAATTGTACAAATGTACAAAAGAGAAAGCTTTCAAGTCGATTACAACTTTTCATTATGTTTTAGTTATAGCTTTTTTGGGAATTCAAATTTACAAGTCTTGCTACAAATAGCTACAAAAGATTTAATTTGTATAAATTGCCAGAGGGAAAATATTCCAAATGGATCCTCACAATGACTGATATTATTGTTTTCCACAGATAATCGATTTTAGCAGCTGGTGAAAGGACAAACATTGTTTAAAACAGCACGGTATCCTCCCGAATTTCTTGCCCCCGTTCAGTTGCTGGTGAGCGCGCCATATTTATCACTTGTCGGCCATCTTCCAAAAGGAACAAACGGACGAAATGTTTTACCATTTGCCTGGTAAGTCGGTTGTTCGAAGCGCTTCGGTTTCCGCTCCGTCGACTGGAACCGGAACGGAAGCAAGAAAATGGCCGCACCATCGTAGTAGAGCCGCCGATGAAAAATGTAACCTCTCGAGACTAGATCAGGTGCGGTCGAGAAAAACCGCCGGTCACAACGAAGCGTTCCCGTTTGTTCCGCGGTTGCGCTACCTCTTGCGTTTAAAAAATCGTCGAGGTTTGTCTGCAATTTATCACTTTTAATTGCATAACAAGCTGCTGATAAACCGGGCGTGGTTGGCTCGTTCTATAATGTTCCGATTAGCACGGCGAGCGGGTTTCCCTGCTGCGTTACCGTTACCACCGGTGCCCACTGCCAGAACTTGCTAATTACTTCGTCATTTTTGTGTAATGAAAAATGAACAGGCCCCCTCTCCGTCGCCGAGTTGGTAGCGAGGTGTTTTCGGGTCGGGTGCGGCGTGTCATCGGTTCGCTGAGCGTCCGCGACGTTTCTCCGGTCGTTTCCGGAGCGCTGACGATGACGCCAGTGCTGATGACGATGATGATTACGTTGCGCTGTTTGTTTGCCAACGGCTTTCCTGTCGCTAGTTTTGTGTGCCACGTGGTGTTTCCGGTAACAGTTAAGGTAAGAAAGTTATCATCGCCCCCTGCCCAACCATTCGTTCCATTCGGCGCTTTTGCCATTTTGTACGTGCGCCCATGTTAGGGAGAAGGCAAAAGAAAAAAAAAAACCCCAGTGTGACTGCCTTTATCGTCCTTGACTCCGCGCACCTGACTGTTAATCAGTGGGAGTGTTTCGGTAAAGGAGTGGGGTTCCGATGGGAGGGAAAAGCTCCCAAACTCCCCACACCAAGAGGCATTGTGCGAGGATTTGCTGAAGGTCGATACGAAGGTTGGCGTTGACAGTTGATGGTGCTTCAACCGTGAAGGAAACGCGGTCTAGACTTGTGTTCATTGACGCCCCACTCAGCGACACAGGAGCTTAGCATATACAAACAATAAGCGCACCCACACGCAACGGTTCGGGGTTTTCTAGAGCGCATGCAACAACAAGCAACGACAATAACGAAAAAAAAAGTGTTTGAAAGTTCCCGGAGACGTTGCAAAAACGGTCATACTCATAACGTCCTTCACATACGCAATCAACACATGGCGATAAATGGGCTACAAACACAAATTCGAATTGATTTAGTCTAACTCAACGATTAGAACATATGCAACAATACAACACGACACGGAACGGAGAAACAATTGAAATGATACAAGTAGCTTGAAGCAAAGAATAAGTAGGGGGAAAATACCAAGAGAAAAAATAGAACATTAAAAGTAAAGCTCAAAGCAATTGTATAAGATATGGAAAGAACAAATTGGAAAGGAATTGGAAAAGAATAAAATATTCATATGACTATACTAATGTACCGACTGGTTAAGCTACGATACAAACAACGATTAAAATAGAAACCATGTGAAGAACAAGCGTAGTAAGATCGATAGCACTTCTGTAGTAGATACGTGTACGATGTTGATAGGATGTGTTCTGTTGAAGGTAAATTTTTACAGCAACTGTTTGATGGTGAATGAAAAATCTGTTCATTTATCCTTAAAGTCTTGTATTTTTTTTTTATCTCATTACATTCGAATACTTAACCACAAACAATTACATGTTGCTAAATGGAGATGGTGAGGAATGCTACAGTTATGATGTTTTTGTTTATCTTTCCTGTTTGTGAGAAATTGTTGGTGCGATGATGTAATGATGGTATGGATCGGAAAGGGTAAAAGACGTGTCTGTATGGGCGTGTAGATATGTGTGATAAGTATAGAAAATTTGTTAACACAGACCTTCTTCTCCAACTCGCGGGCTCTGGACTGCAACGTTTCTATCGGTTCACTTATCCTACCCATGCCGGACGACATACCTCTAAGCTGTGCCAGAGCTTCCTGTAAATGGAGCGTGTGAAGAGAGAATCAATGAGAAAACGGTGTGAATTGATGAGATGCGAGATTGATGATTGGTTTCGGCACCGTAAGTGTGTTCGGCTAAAGGTTAGCCATCAATCAGCCACGCGCCGTATAAACATGTGTAAGTGCATGAGCGAGAACGGCCCCATCTATTCAGTTTCTGCCCTGGTTCTGGGATACATGCGTGGAGCATGACGTAGAAAATGAACGAGATAATCCTAGTTTTTGTGTTCATATATTGAGTCATTCGGAGGAGTTCCTGAAACGCCCCGGAAACGGTTTCGCGGTCCCGGAATTGAAATGGCAACAAAAAAAACTTATTGAACAGAGTACGAAGGTACTCCATTTTGGCTTTATAAATTTTCGCATGAAGGAACCTTTTGTTTGAGAGAGGAAACAAAAAACTAAAAGAAAAGTACGATTGAATTGAAGAAACTAAACGGCAGCAGCTCCAATTGGCCCATGGGGAAACCGATCGATCGACCGGAATTATCGTGAGAACAATTGGAAACGCTCCAAATTTCGATAAGATGAAAATGAACCCCTCATCCCAATAATGAACAGCAAAAGTTTTATTAAAGCAAAAATTTATCATCTCCTTGCAGACTGCACAGCAAGATGATTGGAAATTACCGGAAAGCAATTAGTACCATCCTTAATTTATGCTTTCTCTCACTTCTCATTCTTCAAGTTCTCATGCTTGACCGCGTGATAACTCGAGAGTGAGATGACTGTTACGAATATAATTGAAAAGTTGAGTAAAGAAAGCCAATAGATCCTTAACTGTAGTTTTTTTTGTTAAATTTTGAATGAAAATGAACCATTTATATGCAATGATTTAGCAACGGATGAAAATAAAATAAATGTTTTTTTTTTTTCAGGTATGAAAAAGAAGAATAGATGCTAAAGATTTGTTGTAAAGCGATGAATGGGACTAAAATGGGATAAAAATATATCAAACACAATAGAAATAATCAATCAAACATTCTCTGTGTCTGAAGGCCATTTTGCAGCCAATCAACGCTTCGCAATCGAAGAAAATAGGACAAGAGAAGAACACATGAATATGATGTACCCGTGTGCTATTCGACGCCTAGAAGTTCACTGCTTTAATCTTTTATCTTTAATATACCTACACAATGACGGTGAAAGCAAATATAAAAAAAAGAAATGGCCCACTTATTTTGCCGAGTAAATGTTATCACACCAACCAACGGAGGCGTGATTCCCGTGCTGACCTCGGTGGATCATTTCCAACAGGCAATAAATCGTAGCAAAGGTGACAAAACATCAACACAAATGAGAGTTTTTTTTTCGGAGACGGTGTCCACTGACAGCATCAGTGAATCACGCGGGAGATTGTTTTTGAGCGGCAGCCCCGAGCGGTGTTTGCGAGGGCTTTGGAGCATCGAGCAGTGAAGGACACCAACGTGTCGGTATGTCGATAGCGTCTCGCAACACATAATGGTGTGTCAATGGCATAATAAGAGAGACGTTGTCCTTATCATGACTTCATGAGCATAAACTGTTAGTCGCGTTTTGGGAGCAGGATCGGACAGCAGTCGATAAGATGACGTGTAACTTTTTCGACACCAACCTGCCGGAAGAATTTCGATTATGAATGCTCGTGGCTGGGGATGATGATCATGGAAGAATGTGTGCGAACGAAACGATAGGGTTTTGTTTGTTTCTATCGAATATCGGAAGCCGCCATCATGAAACATGATAAGGATGAGCGTAGGTTTGTATCGATTGCATCGTGAGATGGTTCATTCCCCAAAATGGTGACCATCCGCACGGTGAGGTTTCATTTCGCTCTACAAAAGAAATGAACGAAAACGGCACACAAACACACACTTGCGCACGCAATTGGGCCGAAAAAAGACCGGTTCGTAATCAAAACTAGAAGGCATGCATTATAAGTTAAGATAATAAGGAAATGTAAGAGGTTATGAGTTATAACTTGGAGTAAAAATCTTTTTAAAATATCGTGCATTAAAACTGGATTCTGGAAACTGGCTAGAGTTCTATGTTAAAGAAATTAATAACAGGGGTAACTATTTGAACGGAATTAAACGCATACTTACACAGGGGTGGGTAGTTTCCTGAACCAAATATTCTTGATCCGTTTAAAGCTTTTGGTTGCTAATTAAACTGGAGACAATTTCTTTAAGAACACCCTCCGCAATTGCCCCCCCTCCCCCCGCAAAACTATCAACCAAATCGGATGACATTATCCGAATTGGACGACGGGTGAAATCGTGTGTACGAACCGTTTCAAGCACTAAGTGCACGCTGCCATACTTGATTGGTTGGCTGTAGACGAGGAACGGCAATGTCATTGCCCTGCCCGTCATTTTGACGTTCATTACGCGCCCCACTTTGGTACGCTTCGTGCGCCACAGACAGTGCAAATGGGCTGGCACGGGATGGGTAAATGATGGCAACGACGTGTAAGAGTGCCGTCGCCAAATCTTCGCTTTTGCCGGGTATAATCGACAAGGGCACAAAGTAATAACGCTTATGTCATACGCTGGGTTGTCGCAAAAGGACGACGATTTTTTTATTTCTTCTTCTTTGTGTCTCATCCCCTTATCGAACGTACGTACGGAAAAGGGGTGAAATGTTGTTGCGACCACATGTCTCGCGCTTCGTATGGCTGCGTGTAATAATGGATAAATTGTGTCCCATTAATGAAACCAGCAATTTCGTACCGTCACGCCGGTACTGGTTGTGTGAGGTTCTAGAGCTTCGTGCGGTAAAAAGCAACAGAACTTGTGCAGTTGAGAAACGTATTTGATGATTGGGTTTTAGAAAATACTAGAAATAAATTACAATTGGTTTTTTTATTATAGAAAGTGATCTCGATCTCGAATTCGATCTGATAAATATAAGTTTATCCTAATAAAATGATAAATATGAGTATTATCCTTGCTCATGGAGACTAGAGAAAATATCTGAATGAAAAGCATATTATTAGCATTTCTTTGATGGATATATTCGTGTATAATGTGTGACGAATAAAGTTATTGAAACGTTTACGAAATGGAAATTTGAGAGTAAGGTTCAGTATATTATATTTTTCATTATTGCATCGTTCACATATTAAAATATGTAAATTATTGAATATTTGTTTCAAATGTAGCATGCTGAACTACTCAATAATTAAGCTCAATATGTTGCAATCCATAATCCAAAAGATTTGTCATTTCTTACCAGCATGGCTAATTCGACATTCGAAAAAATGCCATTAAGAGAATCAATTTATTTTTATTATAAAAGGAAAAGATTGATTATTGAATTAAATGATGTGAAAAATTCATTAAATATTGTAACATGTACTAATGGGTCACTTAAACTATTAAGTTTTTCGTTATGACGTTTAATACGTCAAATCACTGTAGTAACTATCATTTTCGAGAGGCCCGAATAGTTTAAAATCCTGTAAATATGCATCCGAATGAATACATTTTTAACATAGCTTAAATCAAATTAAAAACCCGGAAGATCTTATAAACAGAATGTTATATTGGAAAAATGCGCGGAATGTTTTCTTATACTAATATATATAATGAAAATAAAAAAATCTCCTTCATGGATATCATTAGTGATTAATCCAAGTTAAACTAGTGTTTAGCAAATAATACAAAATAGTTATAAAAGCATAGTTTAACACGCCTCGCTAAAACTCATTTGCTCCATCATAGACGAGAAGATATTGTAACATCCTGGAACTGTGGTTGTTCCCCCAACACTTCGTTTATAAATAGCACAGTTATTTAAAGACCCTGACATCGATGGTTGATCGACAAGCGTGCGGAACATACACACACAGACACGGTCCACCTTCGGATGGTGCAATCTAAAATGCCCACTCGATACAAGTCATCAAACGCCAATGCAGCGAGGACACGAATCGATTGGGATCCGATCGAACGAGCGAGTGTCCTAGCACACATGTCTGCTTTTGACGCAAGAAGTGCAACGCATCGTACACTGTGTGGCACCACGTTACCAAGTATCGGGTGTGTTCCGCGTTGCTAAAGATAGCACAGATGGAGACAGATAGGGCGAAGAAGGATGGTGGAGCGTGCGGAAGCAATTTTGCACTTACCCGCGTCGAACCGAAAAGCGTAATGCTTTATTAGGTACGAAAGCGGAATGCTGGTGATTATCCAGCTTTGGCTCTGCTTCTCGCTACGGGATGAGAGCGAAAAAAAAAGACGACTCAACTATTGGGAATCGATTTTCCTGATGCAAGAATGCTGGCCGAAAGATTTTGCTCCACCGTGCGAGAGATGCTTCACTGGCACACAATCTGTCTTTTCGGGTTGATCTGATTTTCCACGGACAAACAGCTACCCAACCCGAACACCCGGGAGCGTTTCCTGTTACCCTGGAATTTCCCGGAAGCATAAGTTTCTGCAAGCGGATCACACGGTTCCGTTTATTGTTTCCACACGAAAGCCGTGATGTCGCTGCTGCTGGGCAACTTTTCGTGTTTTGGATTGTTTTTGTCCCTCTTCTGCCACCAACGCTATTATTGCTATCGAAACCATCTTGGTACGGTGCGGAAAGAAAACGAAGAACTTTGCCATGTTGTTTAATTGATTCCGGGTAGCGGGGTGTGTCGTGGGCTCATGTTGTTCGCAGCAGCAGCAGCTAGCTATTTTGGCTTGTTCGTTTCACTCGTTTCGCAAAAAGTTTTCAAGCGTCCGCTAAAACTTGATACGTTGTTACAATCGACGGAAAGGAAGAAAAAAAGCTAGTAAAAACAATAAACCGGCCAAAGAAAGAAAATATCCACCAGTGTGGTGTTTCGTCGGGAATGTTGTCGAAGAAACATGAAACAGTTGGTTGTGCAGATGTGTTTTCTCTTTTGCTTTCGTTTTGTTTGGTATGGAATAAATTATCTGGGCGCTTACAAGACTGTCGAAATGTTACCGGTCGGGGGCAAAGCAATGTTATCATTGTGTCTGCATGTGGGATAGATAGAAAAGTGTGTGCTAAAGATCAAACAGTACCTTGTCTTTTAAATAATGTATAGCGTATAAATATGGAATAGAACGAACATTACGTACTTTGGTTGGGCTTTGTGATGGAAGAAAACCAAAGCCAACAATGAACGTGCTCTAAAACATTCGAAACGGTTATGGTTTTGTTCCAAATATGCTCCATATACACTTTTTTAATACCTCACATCGCACATTATTCGGCACGGAACGTGGTGGTTCCGTTCCACTCAGCCCAAAAACCGTCCCAAAATTATCGATTTTCCATCGAATCAACTCAACCTTTGACTCGATTAACGGTTCCGCTTTGCCATCGGAAACCCATAACCATTAAACGCTCTTTATGGTAATCTATTAAGCCATCAGTTGTTACTGGCTCATAACGTCTTACGGTTGACACGGTTCAGAAAGCCAAGCCCGAAACTGCCTGGGAATATGCAAACCGTACCGTCACCGCAGAAATTCTAAGCCATACTTTACACTCTGGCGGCGAACAGCAGATAGGTCAGAAATAGGACACAGTGGGAGGAGAGAGGGAAGATGGGTAGCGCAAAAAGAAAACACGTAAAGAAAATCCATCCAAATGGATTTTGATTGCAAAGTCTTGTCTGTGTGAAGGAGCTGATGGAAATCGATACTTGATACTCTGCCGCGTAACAGACACTTAAGGTACGGCGCGAAAGGATATGGGGGTTGGTTGGTGGTTTAGCAACGGGGTGCGAGAAGGTGTTCCAGAGCAGAAATGGAATGGTTTCGCTGTATGATGTACCCTTTTTTGCATCCCAAGCTATCATCACCGTTCATCGCCCTGGAGCAGTGTTATGTTAGCGTTCTTGGTTGATAAATCCTTTACGCCATTTTAATGTACGATTTCGTCGAGTGGTCAAAACACTATCGAGTGTCATTATTTGTAAAGTATAGCTTTAAATTGCCTTTAAATAGGTATGAAATGTTCTTTGTGCTCAAAAGTGCAACATACTAGTCATCATCAATAACGTTCTCATTCTCAACTGAGAACCAGCTCATTTAGGTGAGCTGAGCTGAGCAATATCCTCAATAGTGATATGAGGTCACTCTACACATTTTTCCAAGCTTCAAATTTTTTGAGAGGCCCAATCTTTTACGGCCTTTTTGGTATAAGGTTTTTTTTTTGGTAAATGCCTCATTTGGACGAAGTTCTATCGTAAGACACATCCTTTTGATGAGACTCTTTAGTTTCATCAGCTATAGTCAGCTATGAGACTTTTTAGTCTCATGTAGCTTTGAGACCAATCATCTCATTTAGACGAGCTGAGCAGAGTGAAACCCTCAAATGAATGTGGGAAGAAGTGAAGTCCATTTCTGCTCATGTAATAATGTAATAATTCATAATGCTACAGCTTTTTTGAAGTCACCTCATTTTTGTGAGTCCAAGAATTGAGTCTTTTTGGAATCGTGAACTACATTTTATGAAAAAGGCACTTGCATGAGTTGCTTCCTTCCGATGAGATTCTGACGTGAGAAATTTTATCTTTTCGATGAGACTCTTGAGTGAGATGCTTTTTCTTTCATGAGACTCTTTAGTAAAAACCCTCTTTTTTAAGTGTCTCATTCTTGAGACTACCTCCGTTGTCAAGGGTCACAGTGAGGTCTCTCGCTTTTAGTTTTATTCTGACGAAACATACGTTAACCAATAATCAAAATTTGAATTGCGTCCTCGTCACTCTAACATGTTGATAACCGGATAACTTGATTGATGATTATTTTTTAACAATATCTCACTCATTTGGGCGAGCAGAGTTAAGAACGCCCTAATAAAATGTGTATTTAACGACATTTTCCTATTGTGATACTTCAAGAAAACGTATCCAACACCTGTAAAGCTATAAATCAAATGTTGATAGCATTAAACAAAAAACTAAGGTTTCTCAGCTTTACTTTGAGCGTACTATTCCCACCATATCAGCTTCTGCACCTGCGGTGTTGAAAACGCATAAATTATTGATACCTTTGGCACCTGGAGCCTGATCGCGATTCGATCTCTTGTATAAAAAGCAAAAAAAAAACCTAAACAGCATAAACAAACTCTTCAGTGTGCAGACTGGTTCAAGATTTCCCCCATGGTTCGAGTTTGGCAGTGGCTGACGCTATACCAGTTTACCGTTCCCGCCGGATGATGGGGCTCTGGTTAAGTCAATTTACTGTCCAAACAGGAACATACCTTTTGCTGCTAGCAGTTCTCGCACATGAACGGTGGTTGCCTGGAGTTATACCGCCATGGAGCGGGCAACGGAAGGGAGGCGATACAGTGTTGTTGACTTTAACTGGTATTCGTCGACTGAACGGAGTACGAAAAATGAATTCCACCTCCGAAGGTATGGGTTCAAATTCGCTAGAGTTATGAGTTACGGTCGACGTCTCATAAATAATAGAAGTTCCACGTTTTTCCGTGCCGACTGGCGTTTCGTGTCGTTCGGAAGGCTGCCCAGATGAATGAGCCGGGAAAAAAGAAGGAAGTACAGCGATAGCACGCACCGCACGAAGTTCCTTTTCGCTCCCACGAAAGATATATGGGTTTTTTCTTACTTGAGCCTACCGGAACGTCAGACGGTTGTTTGAAGTCTAAAAATATGTTGCGTTCCCTGTAGAGTCTCCCTCGTGGCCGTCGCATCGATCGATTCTGTAAACGTTTATTTCAATTTTTTTGCTTCACTCTCCATCAGTTGGTAACCGTTTTTCAATTGTCTTGTCATGATTAGAGGGATAAATTATGATTTACCGAATTGAACGGAAAGTGGCTCATTGGATTCCGCTTTCGTACAGCGGTGGGTGTTGGGTTTTGCGGTTTGGAACACAACATGTTTCGCTATATTTAACCCCCGTAAGAGCGAAATACATCCCAGCGTGAGTTATTTCAATTTCTTCATCTACCAAAGAAAGGCCGGGAATTCTGTCGGACTTTGGAACATTCGTTGCTCTGGAATGTTTGAACAGGAACGAAGATTGACTACACAAGGGTACGTATTTGCAATCGGGAGCTTTTGTAGGGTGATATATGCAGAGAAAATAATTTATGCTCAGGCTAAAAGGAGACTGAAGTACGCCGAGAGGTAATGGCTGTCTGTCTGAGTGACGGTCTGTCTGACGGGAAAGCTTCCTTGTCTCGTTCGTAAAGTAATGACCTATTGAGACAGTGGCATTCTACTCTGTGCAAGGGTTAAGTACGATATCCTTTGGATTGTTTTTCATGATGCAGATATTGCATGTGTCTTCGACAGTTTGTGCACGAGAATATTGAGTTTTTGTTATACTTTGTTTTAAACCTTCATTGTTATGAGTATTTCTTTACCACACTTAATAAAACAGTAAGAGAAAAAGCATTACCTAATTACGCTGAACCCGTCACTAAGCATTGGAACGACATTTTCGCAAAACAAAAGCTTGAAATCCTCCCAATAAACCTCATTGCGCACGAAGCATTCGGAATAAATTTGCACCGAAGGGATTTACCCGTCTTGCGGAACAACCGATAAGATTTCGGGACGGACAAATTTGAAAGCGTGCCATCATCCTCCCTTTCCAGTCACTATGGTACTAAAATTCAGCATGGACAAATTTGAGAAGACCGCATTGTGAAAGGGTTCCTCGGGTTTTTCACTTCAAGGTTAATGGGATAGATAAAGCCCCCGAGAAGAATAGGTGGGGAGATCAGTGAGATGGCAAATACCGGATGGAAAGTATAATAAAATTCACTTTTAATAAAAAACTAAAACTGCTAAAGGAGCAGCGCGAATGCAAATGTATGTAAAATCGTAATGTAAAGTAGTGAACGCGCGCAATACCGTATTATCGTGTGTGTGTGCGTTTCGCACAAAATGAATATATCGAGTAAAGAATGATAATACCTCCCACATACAAAAAAAAAAACACTTGGAACTCCTTTTCGGAGCTGTGCTAGATTTCCCCATTCTTTCAGGAGCTTCCAAAGAATGGGGTGGGGAGGTTGACTTCCGGTGGTACGAGAAGTGCTGTGGAAAAATACGACCAACCGTGGCACATACACGCGTCGAGTCCTGTTACCTTTCAGCAGCTTGCTCCAAATTTCCGAGGGTATGGAAGTCTTTGCATAAACCATCAGCTCTCATCATCTTTCCCGGTGTACGGCTACCTTCCGGTACACTCCAGCGTCGGGATTGGAACGGCTTTCGGCATGTGTGGCGGGCCACATCGCATACCTACACATAAACGCCATGCTACGACATGCCTTTGCCTCCAATTGTAGCACATACACACGGTGCCTCTTGCACGGGGTAAGAAGATTTTGGAGTTTAAAATCTTTATGATCATGAAAGCGGTCTTGTGGGTGTCTTTTTCAGTGAGGAGCAAGTACCGGCTTAGTGTATGTGTGTGTATGTGGGTGTGTGGAGTGTGCCGGGTGTAGAAGAATCACGAGCTCCGGTGTGCAATCTTGACTCATTTCCTCTCGCAAACGAAACCACCCCGCATATGCAAAACGGCGATTGTCTGCCTTTTATGTTTTAGTGTTTAGGATTTAGAACGTATCGCCTTTTTGTACGTTCTAGGTCCGTGCCAAAACGACCGGCAAAGAACCATCCGTTGTTTTCACTCCCCTCGCAACACCCACCTGCTCGAGAAAGTTAATCATAGGCCGCAAAGAAACATTCTCCCTTCCACTACGCGTCCTCCACGAGTTGGTAAACTTTGTGCTAACCGGGTTCCTAAACCGGTGAACCACTAATTGGATGACGTTACCAGAAGATCGTGTGTACGTGTGTGTGGGCGATGGAGAAAATTATTGCAAAACGAATCCCTAACGAATCCCTGCCACTCAGGTTTGCCGGTAAAAGATGTGAGCTGGTTCGAGAGAGCGTGAAAAGGAATGAGAGGGAGAGTTCTACGGGACAGTTCAACATCGTCGTCGCCTGGTTTTGGGTGTGGGCGTGTTGCGGTCGGCTGGCTAATTTACCGGACTCCGGCCCGCAACCCGGAGATGTGCCGGTGCTGTTGAGCTCCGGCAGGATCAAAAGGATCCTCCGATTCCGGCTGGGTAGACCTCAACGAGTGGAAGCTTTCAAGTCAATTACAGTTGATGCCGGGCGAAAAAAGCTCTTGCCCATTTCAGCGAAGCAGAAACCTTTCACCTTCGGGTCGGGTGGGGTTTTTCTGCCCCGAAGGGCAAGTAAGAGTAATGCAAGGTGATGGTAGAATGCTGACATTTACAAAAAAAAATCCTCCCAAAAATTATGGCATGGTTTCGCAAGTTTCAATAAAGCTTCCAGCCGGTGGTACCCTTTCGGTTGAGAAATCTAAATCGCATGTTTAAGCCCACTATCGGGATGATTTATTTCATTTACCGTGCGCGCTTATGTTTGGACCGGCAAAAAGTTGGCCAAATTTTGACTTACGATTAGAATTACAGATTAGCTCGAGTTCTGGCTTGACTGGCAAGCTAGAAACATCCGTACGAAAAACCACGAATGTGTTTATTAGCAAAGCAAACGTGTTTGAAATTAGTTCGGTAGCGCTCGCTCTCCCCCCGTTCAGACCGGACCATGAAAGTTTGAGAGCAAAATTTCCCATCCACATCGCAAATCACCTTACGCAATGGCCATCATTTCCGCCGCTAGCCGTCACGCCCGAAAGTGGTACTTTTTTCAGGCCAAAAAACAAGAAACGGTCCAAACTTGGCTGGTGCGTGCCCGTTGGCTATTTTTTCACATTTATCAGCAAAGCGCCAATACGAATACTTCAGCAGAGTTGAGTGGATAGTGGTAAGCACAGTAAGAGAAGAGCGTACCGAAAAACAATCCCCAACAAACACGCAAACAATCGCTCACGGTGTTCGGTTGAGCGACCAAATGCAAAACGAACTCCACCGGGGTGGAACGCGATAATGAGTGAAAGTGAAATAATGTTATAAATTCTACCTTTCGATTCGCCATCAGTTTTAGTAGTGGGTCTTTTTGGCTCACTCTAAAAATTCTTGGAGCATTCTTACTGTATGAAGAATTGTACTAGCAGACGTACTATTTTTAATGAGCAATCTGTTAATATTTACCTACTATTTTTCATTCTCACCAGCAGAGAACAAACCGTTTATGGCCCACGCAAGCATAAACTTTTGCCCGCGAGCTTACAGACAAAACAAAAGCACACGGCAAACAATGAAAATAGAACTCAATAATGTCCGCCCCATTCCAGTACTTCCAGTGGTTTGGGAGTATTTGGTCATTATTTAAGGGGGTTGCGCGTTTTTTTTTGTTTTGTTTCGTATGAATCCATTGAAGAGGTAGGAAGGAACATTTACATTTAATCAACCATTTCGGAAACTGTATTAAATGCAAACAACCATGGTCCGTTTCGTCGGTGCGCCGGTACGCACCGTTTTACTCATTTCGTATAATTTTCCCAGCGTACCGCACGGTTTGGTACGGTTCCAAAAATGCTTTCCGAATCGATTCATTGTGGTTGGGCTGGGTGGAAGCACTTCCTGCGTGTAAGCGCACACAAACACACACACACACAAACACACTTATTATAATTAACTTTCAATTTTGAAAATGATGCTCACCGAGTAGGAGAGTGAATCCAAACATTAGACTCCTTTAGCGGGTAAATCGTGTACCGTGGGATGGAAGGGAGTTGTGAACGAACTCCCTTTCCCTCCACTCTTCCCACATTCCATTCCGCCCATTATTCAACACGGTTTTATAATTGGCACGTGTGCCAATTTTGAAAACTCTGCTCTGTTGCTGGTAAAATGGATACACCGTTGTCTTTCTCCGTCTCACCTGCTTTCGAGTTTGTGTCCCAGTAATAATGATTGGTTTTGTGGGCAATTGATGGTGGTGGTGGTGGTGGTTGGGAGTGAGATGTTGGAGGCGTTTCAATTGTGCCAACCACAACAGTTGCTGCTCAAGCAACAGACGCTGCTCGTAAATTTAATTAAAAGCTTTTAAACCGAAGCATATGGGATAAGGGAATTTGGGCAAAAAGCATCCCTGCTATATATGTCGCTCCAATAAATGGATAGAATAAATGATCATCAATCGATTAGTGCACTTTAACATTCCAACGCAATGTGCTTAATAATTCTGTAATTCCATTTCGTTCAGCATGTGGGGGAAGAACAAAACAAAAAGCCACCTTTTGGAAAATCATTTTCGTAACGCTTCATTTATGTTGCAGCATGAAGAAAGCGGTACCTAATCAAATGGCACAAACAACAATCACAAACGAGCTAATTATACAGCACCGCTACTCGATTCAGCCGTAAAAGCGTGTCGAATTTTGTCGGTGGAGGGCATAAGAATCATGCACAATTAAACATCCGAGAGTACCGAGCATAACGAGATTCCTATGTTAATTTTCCCCCCATTTTCATCGCGATCGATGACCCAAGGTGCTATTTGAAATATTCGTTTTTTCTTCTGTCCATTATTTTTGAATCCAAAAAAGGTCACTTAAATGGGAAGGAAAACGACCTTTGACCGGCTGATAAATGTGTACACGGATTTCATTTGGGTATTCATTTGCTTTTTTTAAAACAAACTTAAAAGGTATACATTTTTTATAATGCTTTTTTCATTACGGATAATTAATCTTTGATCGTTTGCAATCGAGATGTTGAGGGAAGGTGTATTTCGTTTCTTCTAGGCTTTATTTGTAATCTTTTAAGTGCAATGATCCTGAGTTATTGTGGAGCATTTAAAGAAAATTCGATTGATTCGACTGCCCCATTAATTTTTTTTTTATGTACATTCATTCGAAGATTTTTCGTACTTCCAAATCCCACTTTTAGATATAGCCCTTTTTCCCCATAAACAACGCTTAAACTAACTGAAATTTGTTGAGATATTAAAGCAAATAAGAAATATGTTTTTTTGTGTGAGTGTGTGTGGATGTTTGGCAGAAGACTCATTCATCAATTATGCTTTCGAACACGAACGATAAACTGAAGTGTGTGTGAAGAAGTAAAAAAACCGGATAGCCACCAGAAACGGACAACTTACCTGGTGCGCACGTTCTGCTTCCGCTCGGCGAGCTTCGGCATCCCGAAGTTGCATACTGAGTGAGTCCAACATGGCGTCAGACACCCACAGTGCGTCGTTGGACATCGTCTGGAAGGGAAACGAATGGAAAAGAACAAACACAAATTAAGGATACCGGAACAAGATGTGTACGTCGTCGTTAAGTAAAACAATCTTACAATTTTATTGCGAAAGAAAAAAAAGTTCTCCCCTCCCGATAGTGTTCTGTGTATCCTTTCTAAACCATTCCAAAGGAATGTAAATTATTTCAAATGACTAACAATCTTCTACATTACGAGCGGCGCATTCGGGCATGGAAACAAGCGAAAATTTCGAAATGGAGGCGCATGGTGGCTGATAAATGATAGTGACATGAAAATGGAAACGCGCCAAGGCCAAATACCAACTGCTTCCGAGGGGTAGCTACAACCAGTTACAACGGTGTAAGAATATTCACAATCAGCACAAAAAACATGAAGCAGTTCGGAATACGCTGCTAACAGGACAGTGGCATCTAATGACGCGTTGTACTGATTCTCGCTTATCGAGACGCGCGCTACGGATGCCATGCTAAGAAGGCGTTTCACCAAATTTCCCGGCGCGGGGAAAAGCGCACAAGATGAAAGTCAAAGATGGGTGCCATTATTTTATGCTGCGTTTGCGTTGTGGGAAAAATGCTCCGGGAAAGGTACGTAACGGATGTGGTGTTGTTTGGCGTTTGGAGGGAAAATTCAACTTCTGTTCTGTCGCTGACCTCACGCTGCGTTTTGGCCTACTTTCACCATCAACCGGTACGACGTGACAAGCGTAGCATTGTGGAGAAAATGTTAATTAGATACGGTCGGTTTGTGTTTTAGCAGACGCACAGACATCATCATCCACCACCGAAATGGGTTTCACGGGATAGTGATGATAGTGCGCATGGCTGTGACGGAAACTTAACCATTGCGAGAGACAAATAAACAATCCAACTCTGGTTTTGTTTTATCAAATTTACAAACATTCAAACACATTTACTCATCGGTTGTCAGGCTGTTTGTCGTGTTTCCCTTGTTTATCGACATCCTCTACATGTACACATGTAGATACTACAAATACTACATGTTGTCTTTATTCGTCAGGATTAATATTTCCGTGCCAGGTTAGTGTGCTCGCTGACCCAAACGGGTAGGAGGTACGTATATTTTTTCCCTTCCAGTGCCACGAATTATCTACCATCGCGAGTAATCAAATTTCGATTGGTGCACACCGCACTACTTACTGTCCTCACGGATGCTTTCACCAGCGCCACAGGAACGCAACGCTGCTGAGTGTATTCAAATTAAGGGTGATGTTTTATTCATTGATATCCCCGATCGGTTGATTGCTCGCTTTCTGTCCCGTGCACGGCACACGATAAAGCAACCAATTCTGGCGACATTCAAACCCCTCCCCACCCGGTTTTTTCCGGATTTTCTTTTTACATTCTTCAGTGCTCACCCAGTGTGGCGCGTTTTTCCTTTCTGCTTTGGTATTGTATTTTGTACCATTGTTCCACGTCGTAATTGCAGTCGAACACGGTTGCATGAAATTTTGAACGATTTGCTTTTGCTGCTTTTGTTCTACGCTGTACTTGACACAAAGTAGTACATTGTGCTTTGCATTGCTGAGACCTACTTGCAAAGGGTGCATGCGACTGATAGTCCGTCCATTTGGGATCGTGAAGGTGTTTTGTTTGGTTAAATATTAATTCTTTTGATGTTTGTCGCTTTTTTCATTTTTTTTCGTATTGATCTGTTGTTCCAAAGTTGATGGCATACGGTGCATTTTGTGCGATGAAAGATTCATCGAAATTACTGAAAAGGCAAACTGGAAAGGCGTCCAACTTAACTAAACTCAAATTGAGAATAAGTTTAATGTTTTGCTTTACAATGTTTTTTTTAAAGATATTTATGGATGTTGTATCATTTTGCTTAATATAAAAAACTAGGTCTAAACCCAGCTGTCAATCAATACAAACAATCCAGAGAACGATGAATATTGAGAGATACAGATAATCTTATACGAATTGACTGCTCTGCTCTTCTTATCAACTTTAAGAAAGATATTGATGTAAAATCCAGAGTTAAATTAATTCGAGTCCTGGACATTTGATAAATAGAGACGATTTTCCTTTAAAACCCATTGAAAATGGAGATCCCAAACACTATTATTTAAAAAATCAATATATTTTCTTAATCTTAATATTCCTGGAAAATCTTAATATATTTCAAAAAACTTCAGTGAAAACCTTATAAAACGTTGAGATGATTGTTCTTTTGAAAAGCTTTTGAAAAACTGTGTAAATATATATGTAAAAATGCTCTAAAATTCAAGAAAAACTGTTATAACACCCGAGGAATCCCGGGAAACATCATCGAAAGTTTTGTTTAAAACCCCGTGGAGCATTGCTGCAAAACATCGGACTCGAGATCGAATTAGACATGAGAGTACAAACTTGTGTTGAAAGTGAACTTGATTTACTCAAAGCTTAATAATAAATACTCAAAATGTTCTACGAACAAGGCCCTTTTTGTTCATTATTCATTTTAGCAAAGCTATATGGATAAAAACGTATTTTAATTACCATACGTTTGATTACTTTTTTTTAATGTCTTCTGAACATATTGTGAAACTCAAAGCTAGCAATTGTTTACTCTCACACGCAAAACCATGGAACATAATACATCAACACCCGTTCCGAGCCGGGATCAATAGGATGCCGACCGACCATTGTGTGGCGTAGCCTTAATTGATTGCTCTCTACCACCCACCCCGCTAATCTTCCCGCCCGTCAAGTCAGCAACCTTGGGATCAAACACTCACACCATTCATCCGTTGACCTCCGACAGCAGCAAAGTGCAGTCGGTGCTGGTGATTCGAAATTAAGGATAATAATTGCATTCAATTACTGTTGCTCCTTTCCCGTTGCACTCCCACCCGGTGTGTGTGTGTCCGCGGTTAGTCCGTACACACGGTGTTGTATCGTTTCATCCTCCGGAACTTCTGCCCGTTACCATCGTCAACGGCAACTTCCGGCGAGTGACCAGATCCAGGGATCCAGGGACGAAATTGAATTAGGTTATAAATTATTACTCATTAACCTAGAAACTAGAACGCGTGGCGCTCGCTTTTTCCCAAGTTTCCTGGAAACAGCTTCACTACCCGTGGGGCGTAAAGAGAGAGAGAGAGAGAGAGAAGGACCAATTTTTGTCCTTTTTTCTGTTTCAAACGGCACTGGAAGGAGTGACAAGTTAAGTCAGACATTTATTTATTTTTTCCGTTGCTACCGACGCTACCCTTTGGGATCGAGTTTTTAGCCGGGAAGGATTTGTGTGGTGTTGAACGATACTCTCCCAACATTCACTGCTAGTGCTTTTAGTAGAAACACTTTTTCGGGAACTCAGTGGTAGTATCGCTGGCGCTTTGCTTTCCAACCGGAGGTACTTTTCTTTCCGCCCACAGATGATGAGATGATAAATGAGATGTGTCGTCGGAAGAAGATTGATTAGAAAATTATCGTCGTCCGGATTTTCAGGGAATGAATAAAAAAAATACATTTACTCGGATGCTAGCTGCTCTGGTGGGATAATTTTTAACGGTCGAGGATGTGTACTCATGAATCGTCTGCTTTGAAAATTAATTGTTTTTAATTTAAATATTAATATTAGACTTAAATAAATACTGGAACAAGACTATTCGGTTTATAAATTATCTCTTCTCGATTAACGTCACGAAGTATTTTCAGAAATAGTTCCTGCCGTTTCATTCCAGCAAAGTCCCTGTTTCATTCCAGAAAGCTATGGTACAAGTTGAAATAATTGATCCATGTTGTGTGTTCCCCATCCCTTCCCATTGGCCCATTCACCTGTGTGGACTTTAAAATGGTGCTCAACTCCACTCAATGCCTCCGACCTCCTATGAGTCTGTCTATGAGTTCCGCGCTCTTCCGCCCACAGCATCACAAATTTATAGACAATCGAGCAAATGGATTTGCTTTTGGCTCAAAGCAAGAGAGAAAGACAGAGACAGAGAGCTATTCGAACCGCCTATCCAGAGTCATAAACCGTACAAGTACATTCCACTTCTCCTGCCCTTCTTTGCGCCATGCAAGCGTACTTCGAACCGAGCGCAAAAACAGCCTGTTTTTCATCGACTTCCGACGCTAACCGACTTCCGGTGGTAAAGCGAACCGGGCACATATGGATACCACCACACCATTGCACACCATATATTGAGACCTATCGACTCACGCGGACTGCCGTCGTTCTGTCGCTCCGTACTCTTCCCACGCTGGAGCGCTGGGCGAACAAACAGGTAGAAAAGTAAACATTGTTCAAAGTGCAATGCCGACGCCCACCCGCTATCTATGGTGGGGTGGTATCCTTTTCCGGTCCATGCCCGGCGGCCATCAACATTGAAGCTGCCCTGCTGATGGGTAATGTTGCTTTTTGTTATAGGGGTAACCATTTTTATACTGTAAAAAAACACACACATGAACCTCGAACGACCTTTTAGCCACTCGAGCGCTATAAAAGTGAACAAAGTCTGGGCGATACGTGTGCCGCTGTATGGACTGTGTAGCATATGGGTGACATTTTCCTGGAACAGTTTTCAACTAACGTGCACTACAAAAAAAAAACAGAAAACAAACCGTACAAGGTTGATTGCTTTTTCTGGCTGGTCTGTACGGGAAATTAAATAAAATGTCCATACAGCGTCATTAAAGGCCATATATAGGGAGGAAATGTTTTTCCAGATGAATTTTCGATATAATTTAGTGAAATAATTCAAACACATGTTTAATGCTAAAATTCCAATGAGAAAAAAAACACACACAGCACGCACGCTGTGTACAAGCATACAGATAAATTAATAAACATTATCGACCATTTACCGACTCGCTAGTAAATTGTTCAACACGAGCCGTAATTTAGGTACCGGGGCACGTTCCGGTACGCGCTCGTCGTGGGTCATGCCATTTTCCACCGGTTTTCCCCCCACACGAAAGCGGTTGCTACCAGGAAATACGTTCGATAAGCTTGCAGCAGGGGAACCAAACTCGACCCAATTTCCGACAGCAATTCATTCTCAACCTCGGCCACACGACACGCTTGTTGTGTCATTGCGCTGCACGCCGCCATCACCACGGTGGGCATCCCTGCTTAAAGGCCTCGTAGAACAAGAAGAAGAAGACGAAGAAAAGTAAGAAAAAAACTTACGCTGGCCAGCGTAACCAACCATGGACGGAATAATAAATCGAACAGCCATCGTACACGATCGCGTCGGTTGGGGGGAAAAGCCACCGCAGTTGTTCTGCGGTGACAGTGGAATGATAGCTGCGATATCTTGCGAAAGATTCGATCAGAAGATGCTCACCCAGCTGGTCGCTTGAAGAAGGACAGACGGAAAATGGGGAAAAACCCCACCGTCGACACTCACGCACGCACGCACACGCAATCCAAGAGGCACGCGTTCGTAACGAAAGCACATTACGTGCGATGAATGCGGTCGCCTTACGATGTGGCCTTGCAGATAGGAGCCAGGAATCTTGCAGCCACAATCGAAACCAATTCAAGCCACCCTGGTTCGGGGGATTTTTTTCAATAAGTGACTGGTTTGAAAGTGTGAGATTAAAATAAAAATAATATCCAACGGGCAGGGAAAGAAGGAAAACGCAAGTGTTTCGGTTTTATTGGAGTTTTTTTTTTCAAGATCCGATGTTGAACTTTGTAGTTCAATGGACCCTTAGAGATGAATAAAAAACCCGAACAAAAATATATGAAAGAGTTAGGGAAATATCTTTTTGGTCTGTTGGAATGGTTAAACAACGGTTTCAACGGTTCAACAAGCGAACATCATGGGAATGATGAAGCTTTTGAATAAAGCTAAATAACTGAGCTTTTCATAGAGCTTTAAATTATGCTCTTGAATATTTTTGGTTAAACAATAGTCGGACGCATTTTTATATTGTATGTAGTAAAGTTAATTTGAAGTATAATGGTCTTTTGAGAATAATTATTCATATAAATAATAATATAAAGGAACCAGCATGAAGTCGATTAAACCGTAAGTCGACTCATAATACATTTATGAAACCTCAGAAAAGCAGCTTAAGGTAGTAGATTAAACATTTTTGATATACTAATGAAGTCCTATTACTTCAATAGGGGTTCACCTCAAAGCGATCTGTTAGAAATAAACACCCTTCGCAGCACGGTGCCTGGAGGACCTACTGAAACAAGGACAAATTATGCGGCTTACTTGCTGCTTGCCAAGCTTTAACTGTTGGCTTGGCTGAGCTCTTTTTTAAATATTAGAAAATATTGCAACAGGACCAAAGGCTCCAAAGTATTCAAAGCTTTTGCAGCTCTTCAGTCCCACAGAGGAAAAATAGAGATACACATGTATAATCGCCTATGAGCTTTATATAAATTTCTCCCATATTATAAGGATTAGTGTAACTTTGAGTTGCTTAGGCCAAATCGCAGGTCTAAATGAATTACTAAAAATTTAATATTGATTCCCTAGCAATTTAACGATCTATGAAAATTCCTAACTGAAGGATTTTTTTATATCTTCCGTTCACATTATTCAGATTAATGAATCTGAATCAGATTCACCCATATTTAGACATTTGCAGTAGGTTATTAATCATTTTGATACTTCAACAATATTCAATAATAAACAAATTCTACAGCTATGAAATGTTTAAACTATAGATCAATTGATTGGCCGCAATATATTTGGCACAGCCTTGCTTACGGTAAATGAATGTTCTCTAACGATTGATTAAAAAATCCCATTCCAATTCTCTGATTCCCACACATGTTATGTCCTACGTAGGTGCACCGAGTGTACCCATCCGTTTATAAACCGTTTTCATCCCACAATCAAAAATCTCTCGTGGGTGATAATGTAAGCAGTTGGCAAAGGAAAAGCAAATATCATCTACCACCATCATCCACCGCCACCAGGACCACCATGTGATTTCCCAGCGGTGCCCAAACTGTTTGATGGTAATGGTTAGATTTTGATAGTTTTCTTTGTGCTTGTGCTCGTGTTTGTCCGCTGGCGGTCGCGTGGGTGGTGGTGAGAGTTGATTCGAGTTCGGGAGCACGGGAAGGTCGTACATCTTTGTGCGTGTGGGCCGGTGATGACTCAATAAAGCACGGTGGAAACTCGTGGGATAGGATGGGTGGTGGTTACGATAAGATTGATTAGTTCATCACGCTTAGATAAGCATTTGATGGCTTCCCACCAAAAAAACAAAAAGAAATGTGTCGAGAACCAGCAGAAGCACTTACAAATGGAAATTATTTATAGCTTGAAGCTTGAAGTGTTGCTATGTCTCTGATAGAAAATGTTTTCGGGTGCATCTAGATTTCTATTTGGGTTTTTTATTCCTTTTTTTATATTTCTAGCTTAAAACTAGGGTTGTACATAGAACATTCAAGGGTGATATAGTTGCAGCACTATTCGTTCGTAATGGACAATAAAAGCAACTTCATATCTTCTCGTATATATTGCTACAGTAGCACCATACCCGTGATACCCTTCCATGGCCCCAAAATGACGAGCCAAACCATCACTCATGCAGCGTGTGTGTGTGTGCTAACGAATCACGCTGAGTGAAGGCACTAAATCGATACTGACATTAAGTATGATGCCGCTTGTCCAAACACACTCCCACATTGTATCATTGTGAGGCATCAAACTGCAATAGCGCAGCGTGTGCAGGCCAGCAAGCAACAATATTGAATTTTGCTCGAATTTTTCTTCCTACCCCACTGTTTGCCATTATCTCTCGAGGGGTTTGGTTGTGGAGTGCCCAAACCGGGTGCACCGGAGCTGGTAACATATGTTGCACGAACACACCGAACCGATGCGCCACACACCGAACCAAGGCCAACCTTCCTTCATACATGCGAAGTGCAAAATGGTTTGATTTTCCAACAGATCCCCTCCTTTTGCCCAGTAGAGCCATTTCCGTGGGAATGGTGTTTTATTTTGTTGCTCCTGGTGTTGGGAGCGAAAGCAGACCATTCGCTACACTCAATTAGAGTGATTGAGTGAGTGATGGCCGATCCATCCGGTATGTGTAGTCGGTGGTATTAGATATGCTCATCGAAAAATGCAACTATCTTTGTGCATTTTTTTTTCTATCTTTTATGTGTGTATCATTGTGTGAGTAGTGTTTTATTGCAGCTGTACAGATATTTCGATTGTTGATGCTTGGATGGGAACAAGGATGGAGAAAAGATATTAGGTGCTACTTGTAGTTTTATGTTGTGCCATAGTTATGACATATGTATGCGTTATAATGGGTTGCAATGGGGAAAGAAGAATAGGAAAATCGATAAAAAAAATGGAATCATTAACGATCCACCCTTGTTTGGTGTAATAAAACAGAAAATAATCCCCATATCACCGCCAGTTTATCACAAACGTTTCAACATAAAGTTTTCCTAGAGAACATTGCACCCTCTGTCCACCACGATCGCTAGAATTATAATCGGCGAATAGTAATTTATGATTCTTTTTTACGACAAAATCCATTCGCCTGTTCCAGGGAAGGGTTGTCATAATATTCTTACGACTTTACCAATGAATACGCAATGGCGTAGGATTTTGTTGATTTTCCATCCAATGCATCAGCATTAACGTTCACCAGTGGACCACATTTATGCTGAAGTCAACAAAGGGAAAAATCATTCCAAACTCATGGCGGCTTTCTTGTAAAGCTTTTGTCGTTTGTAGTAGCAGACACAATTTAACAAATATTTGCTTCCATCCCATCGCCAACGACCGTAAACAACCATTCCGTCACAAGATACAAAGCTTACCCGGTAGCCTGTGCGACCGATTGCACTAGCGCTGTGTACATTGTTGCGCGATCGAAGCTGGACAAATAAAGACGGTCCGGTCCGGCAATTGCTGCCGCGTTCCTTTGCAACCCAGGAATCGGTAACAATGTTGTCGTTAAGCACGAGCAATTTCCACCCTCGTTGAGCTTTGTGATTTCCCCGATGACATGTTACAGGGATGTACGTAATGGCGTGAACGAGATGGAGTGAAGGTTACGGGACGGGGAAATTTATATGGAATCACATACAAATTGTTTTATTGCTGACGAAAAAACAAATGTATACAAGTGGAAATTACAAATTTCCGAGTGGGATTATAGGTACTGATGGGATGGGAAATACGAAGAAAAAGGGTCAAACGATGTGTTACCGCATTTCTTCCAATTCGCAAGTTTCAAGAATTCGCATACATAACATTTATTGAGTTAAATTATTTTTGTAATTCTTCAATGGTCATATTACCACAATTTGAGGCCATATTCACCCCTGCTATGTACCATTTTCCCAACTCTAGAGCCACTCGCAGTGCTACAGTTTCGTGTACTTAAGCCTTTCCGTTATCGATCGATGTCGATATCGATACCATTCTGATACTGCATGACTACAACATCACTTACGAGTTTGTGGTACGTTTTACCCTCAATTCCGTCATCCTTCACCACCCCGTTCCCGACCATTCTAACACGATAATTTTGCATGGGACACAGCCGCGACTATTGCCATCCACATCGGTGTCGCGTGTAGCACATCCGATTAAAGGATTTTGGCCACCGATCGATTCATTGCAGTGCTGGTGACAATGTTCGTGATGCCATTGCATGGAAGCGATCGGCAACAGTGGGCGGGTAGAGACACTTTAATTACCCGCCATCATTTCAGCATGGAAGTGTACGTCCCTTTTATGCAAGGATCTTAAAGCGCCCTTCCAGTCATGTCATTGTGTTTTTGCTTTGCATTCGCTTTTAAGTGTTTCGATTTGATATATCGACGATTTTCGGTGTGTGTGTGTAAGTGTGTGCAGGTAACATTTCCTGCACTAATCCATCGAAACCATTTGATTGAAGGGTGCAAATAAGCTGATATTTATTGCCGGCCACTCAAATCGACCGCTGTGGATTAAAGGATAAGCGTTGGATTTGAAATGTAGAGGCACCGTAGTACGGATAGGAGCGAATTGCATGACATTAGAATTGACTTTTAGAATGGCCGGCATTGACTTCACTGAACAGGCTAAAGCTGTTGTTTAAGATTAAATTGAAAGCATTTTTTTATTTCGAGTATATTTATCAAAACAATCTAAATTTGATGTTCTATCGGGCTGTAAGTGTCCTCTAAAGTGTTTGCGATCATATCTTCTATCTAGGGTTTTCTGGCACATATCTTAATTCCACGACTTTGCAGTTAGTTGAGTATAAACCAAATCATAAAACTTAAATTGAAAATAAAATAAAATTCAAAGAGGACCATTCCAGGTTCCCCGTTTAATACTTTCAAGATGCAAGGATGTACTGAGCGCCCTAGTCGTAGCGACATCATTGCACCAATTTCGAATGAAAGCTTGAATCGAGCTCTATGAAATTTTGTAATCTCTTTGCAACTGACCATAGTATGTAAAAATAGGAATAAAACACTATACCGTAACCACACGTCTTTTATTCGTGCCACAATTCCGGTACATCCCGTTTGCAAGAAAACGATTCCCGGTGTTTATTGAATAGTTTATGTCTTTCATAATTTTCTTTATTATCGTAGGCGATAGCCGTAGCAGACATCACAATAAAAGAACAAAAGCATTCTTGAAAATGGATTTGGCACGGTGCCACGGTCACACACACGCGCGCGCCCGTGTTCGCTCGCTTGCCTCCGGGGGCTGTCTCGGGGTGATGATTTTACCATTGCTGTCAAAACCATTAAAAGCACCATAATGTTGTGGATAAAATCATCGTTTCGTGGCATCGTTTCGTTACACGTTCGTGCAGTGCAACACGCCACAACAGGGCCGTAAGATTTTCGTGCAGAAAAGAAAAGAAAAACGAAAACCTCCCCCTTGTACCTTCTATTGCTCCCCCAAGGATTTCCCGTCTATTTCGGGTCAGCTGAACCGTTTGTTGGTCAGCAGGCTGTAAAATAATTGTTCTTGGGCAAAGTGTGAGTGTTGAGGTTTGGTTTTGGGGGCAAGTGTCTTCCCTCTTAAGGGGCGCCCCCATGTGTAGTGTACATCTTTCAAAAAAAAAACAATTTTCGCATTTCGGATTATTTTAGTCGCCGGGACAGCAGTGTGCCCAAAAGCGAACCGTACGAACCATTGCCCAAAACTGTACAGACAGTTCTCGCAAAACCTGACGGCATTTGGTCGCCTCGGTCGTGAATATCGTTTCATGCTCATTTTCTTTTACTCCGTTGTCTGTTGTCTTCCTGTGGAACAGGCCCTTGGAACCTAAAGTTCCGTACATCATGGAATGCGACACGGCCTAAACGAAAGACGGTTGCCTTGAAAAAAAAAAGGGGGAGGAGTGTTTGTCCTCCAGCACCATTTGTGAACCGCATCAGACATTTTGCTCACGTTTGGTAATATATCAGAAATTTATCATCTCCATACCACACACTCACGAGGTGGTCCTCGAAACCAAATCCTCCGGCATATTGAAAGACCGCCCGGCAGTCCATCGGAACAATCGGAAAAGCGGTGAAACGGGCCAAGAAAAGCGTACGAATTTTTCCGTACCCTGATATTTCTCTCGCACACATGATCAAAGCGTAAGATTTGAAGCAGGAATGAGGACGGTAGAATATATGGAGAAAGAATACATATAAAACAGGAAACACATAACGGTTTTTCCGTTATCTTTGACCGCGCCGTGAAGCTTTTCCTTTCCACGAAACCGCTTTTGCTATCGTTCGCTTTGTCCATTCGGATTTTTCTTTCTATTTTATCAGGTCGCCTTCATCCTCATTCTAGCCACATCTTCCCGGGGACGGGAACCACCCATCAGACCGAGAAAAAGGACATTCAATGGTTCACCATTACACGATTGTAGGACAACCACATTAGACCATCCGGCTATCTGGCGGAAGGGGTGGCACCATAAGGTAACGTTTCGGTTGGAGATATGATTTGCTTCTCACTCATCCCTCTACCCCCCCTCCCATTTTCCCGCCCATTTTCCCGGGTTTTCCTGGTTCACTAAATATAGCATCTAGGGTCGAACTTCATCAGGATTCGCTATTTGGGTTCGACCCCCAAAGAAAGGAAACTTCCAGCCCGGCATCGAACGGATTGGAAATCGATGTCGCGCCTGTTTCGGGAGCGCGCATTTTTGCTTGGGCCACGCGAACCACCAGGCAAAGGTGAAACATAAAGAAGCGGAATAAATGTAGCGGTGAATATACAATATATCTTTCAACCTCGTTGAAACCGCGAGTAGGAACGAACGCGAACTACCTTTATGTTAGATGTTTGAAAACAGTGCAAAAATGGAAGAGAAAATGATTCCGAAAAACAGGAAGAGAAATGAAAATATACCCCTTATCCTTCGCTGGTTTGTAGCAGGCAGTACCATTTTCCTTTTTGGGGGGTTTTCCCGAAAATCCGACGAAATCCATCCATCCGCTTCCAACCTGGATGGACATTTTGGAAATGTGTGTTTTTGAAGTTCTCAGTTCCATTCCGTGGGTTTGGGTTTCGCAAAGCCTTCACTTTCTTCACTGCCAAACTGTACGTTCTAAAAAAAAACGGACGAACCTTTCCCGATTTTTTGATGGAAATTTATAGTTGTACGAATTAACGGTAACTGCTGGCACTTGAGTCGATGAAGGCGAATGTGTCGGCTACACCGAAGACTGTGTGTGAGTGTTTTTTTTTGCTTATTTATTCCATACCCAAGCTGTCCTGTATTAGTTTTCCTTTCTAAAAATCCCCTACGGCTTAGAGTAGACTGCTATGTAAATCGTTTTGCTGTCCAACTTTTGAAAAATGAACAGCATACAGAGGAGATACAATTCCCCGTTTCCCACGGCTGGTTCCGTTCAGCCATTCACCGTCGGGGTTTGTTACGCAAATATTTCATCTTGCCTGCTGTGAAGCTGGACGGTGCAGTGCAGTCGGAAGCGATGCGTGAATAGGAAAGTGATCAGCATAGAGAGATGCCAGCACACTGTATTCATGCACAGCACTTCGGCTCCTTGAGGCGTTTTAATCTTTGCTCTTTGAGCTGTTTGGAGCGCGAATGTGGAGCAAAACGGTGCTCGGTGGGTGGTAAGGTGGAAGAATGAAAAGAAGCATAATCATCGTTGGACCGGTGCCTAAAGCAGCAGCGCGTCAACTGGAAACTCAAATCGATGATCGATGAGATGCATTTTCGTGCGGTGTGTAATGATGCTTTGTGAATAAAGGTGAAGAAAGAGCAGAATTTTGGTTTAAACGAGGAAAAGTAGTTTCAAATCTGAAAGTCCTATTTTAGTCCTCATTTGCAGTACAAGAGATAAGATGCTGGATTTTTATGTAGAAAGTTGGTAGAAGCGCACAAGGATAATTGTTGTACAAATGAGAAAAATAACTCACTAGAGGGAATCACATCAATGAGTTAACTCTCACCTTGACTCTTTCGAGAATTTTTATTCTTATGAGTCAGTCAATGAGTGAGTCAGTGCATTAATGTTCAATATCAATTGTTTTGAAGATGAGAATATCAATTGTGAATAGACACTAAGTGAATAAATCACATTTACGGATTAACTCCTAACTTGACTCTTTCCAGAGTTATTCTCATGAGTCTTATATCACATTCACGAGTGAGTGAATATTCGCCACGAAGTGTCATATGACTCTGAGTGAGTGAACCATACCTATGAGTTTGAGTTCACTCACTCAGCAGAGAAATATTTTTCAATTGTTTTAATAATTGTGTAAAAAATTATTATAAACTTAAAGTACATTCACCAGCGAAAGCATTAAAACACACAATTTTTTACTTCTACACCCTCTCGCATTCTCACTATAGTTCAGAAAACTAGCAATGAGGCAATGTTCTGCTACTGCCTTGCCACAGACTGGTGCGATTTTTATCACATCGGTTGCTGCATATTAAATACTGATTTTAATAAATCATCAGCATATTAACGTTCGCCCGCGTTAGTGTTTGCTGAGTTCATTTGTGTTTTTTGCTTCATTCTGTTTTTATTATTTTTTCTCTGCGTTGTACAACCGCTCCTGCTTTCCATAGTTAATTTTCGTTCCAATTTATTCGCTACGCGAGCAAAAACCGGCCAACCTGGGGGATATTTCGTTCCCTGTCCTCTCCCCCTTCTCTTTTTTTAATCGATACGCTAAATTGAGGTTAATTATTTATACATGAATAATAGCTGAAGAGCTGTGAGAAAGCGAGAGGCGGAAAAAGAAAAGAAAATCCCTACAACAACAATATTAAATATTGCCAATATGGTACGAGCAAAACGGTAAAAAAGCGAACAATCGTAGCGGGGAAAGGGAGAGAGAGAAAGAAAAAATAACAACGGACTAGGGTCACGTTTAATTAAAATTTTAATCAACGCAAACAGCTCGAAGGAACCGCGAAACAATTTGCCAGCATAAATCCTCTTAAAACTGCATAGAAATATATCGTACAACCGCGGTTCGTACGTATTTGCTTCCACACTCAAAGCTCCAAGCTTATCAATGTGTTTTTTTATATTCAAACGTACTTTTTTCTGTTTGTAGTGCGCATTAGTTCTATGGTGTGTTTTGTTGTTGTAACGAACGATGCGACGCGTTTAATTAGAGCGTAAATCCAACCAGTTCACTAAACCAACAACCGTCACTACTTCAAGTTGGCCTAGTTTTGGTGCGGAAACACGGGCCCAGGAACGGTGGAAAGCCCTGGAAGTAAAGCGAAATAATTCTAGGTGGTAAAAATAAAAATATTACCCAGCCAATTCCGTGCCCTATCCGTGGTAGGCTTCGTTTGCGATTTTTCCACCCGAACGAACGTACCGATCCCGTCGGATTGAGTGCGGCACGAACGTACGAAACAAAAAAAAAGCAAACGAACGTTAGCCCTGACAGCACAGGGGCTCAATCGTCACCGGAGCGAATGAAATATTCATCGCACACATCGATTTCAGTCATCCGGCCCAAACGGAACCGCTTCCGGAGTGAAAAAGGATGGTAGATGAGGGGAGGAGGGAGTAGACAACGGGGTAGAACGGTCGATGGGCAGGATTCGCTTTCCTTTGAACCTGACAGGCCTGTGGATGTAAAAATTTCTCCGCAAGGCGTAACAACACACCAACACACACAAACACACTCATGGAAAATGTGGAAGTGCTTGCAGGAGCTTAGGATTGATGATTATTATTCGCTCTGATCCCTCCCTGTCCGGAGGCCCGCTGTCGGGAATGGTAGTGACTGCATTCTCATAGTGGCAGGAAGATTTTTTTGTTGTGTGTGTGTTCCATGAATTCTTGGGTGAAATAAAAACCAAAGCACACGGAACAGCATGTCACATGGAGGATTTGCTTTGAATCTTTGTTCGATTGACAATCTGGTGGAACATATTTTTTCCAATAAACCTGTGTAGATTAATTAATTCTACTAATAACATCATGCCTAGCACACACACACAAAAAAAAACAAACGATCGCCTACATATTCGTTGAAGCAAATAGTCTAAATGACGTCAAAAATAGCTCCATGTCATCCGTGAGCCACCGGGGTGACAGATTAGGGCGAAGGGAACGCAACACCATACCTGTGTTGGGCCAACGCAAACACGCATTGCGGTAAGCATCAATTAACACCCTTTTGTGAAGCTACACTCGCTGCGTTAGTTGAAGGGGAACGTTTTCGCTTTTTATTCTGCACTGTTTTCCCCCACAAATGCTTCTCCATCGAATGCTGCTATCCATTGACAGTATGGATAGGAAACAGACACATGGAAAACACATAAACACTGTCGTGTGATAATAGAAGCTGAAAGGGAACGTTCTCCAACCCAGCCCAAAAGGAAACCACAGCAATATGGTTCCACGGTGTTTGCCTTCGGCAGCGGCTTATTACGGTTCTTTGCAAGTGCCCCGCGAGCAAGCAAGAATTCACCTTCTGCAACACAATGGTAGACGATTGTTTTGTGAATGTTGCATAACGGTGGACATAGCTTTTGCTGTACGTTCTTGCACTCAATTCAATGCTATGAAGAGTTGCATTTAATTGAGAGATTTCGTTGGTTTCTAACTGCCTCGAAGCGAGTCATGTCAAGGAGTTCTTGGTTGGGATTCGTTTGTGTAGATTTTTCACAAATCGGCACGTTCTAACTACCGATGCAACCAAAACACAATTAATTAGACAACATTGTACTTGAAAGTGTTGCTATAAGTTGAAGTTCTGGCTTTTGTTTGAAGAACACACTCTATTCCTTTATGGCATCTAATTATCGAAAAGCTAAACAACACAACATTGTAGCATCATTTAACATATTGCAAACCAACTTCAAATTGGACAGCCGGACGTGAGAGATAGAGCCTTGGAGCAAGGTTTTATATCGACCCCATTTACTATTCCCTTAACAGTGGCGAAATAGCTGGCGTTGCTTGTTTTAACGAGATGGCAACCTTTCCACTATCACACATCGTTTTGACAACAATAACCGTACCTAAACACTGAACATTCCCGAAATGGACACCACACACTCTCATACTGACCCTTCCCCAAATGGCAAGGGGGAAATGGGCGTTGCACTTCGCTTAATGTAATCAAGCGTTAAATTCCGCCATTCTAGTGAGCATCGCCTACCGAACCCACCCCTACAGCTGGATAATTTCTGGGCTCCCGATGTTCCTGTCGGTCTAAAAGCGAACCTTGTTGCGAGATGCGATCATTTTGGGCTTAGCGCAGCAGTTTCACGAATTGGTTGAATTTATCGGTGTACGCTTCTTTCCCGGATTTTCCGATGCCATTGCAACGGCTTCCCTACTAGGGGAAACATAGAACCGGACGGGGGAGACACTGGGAAAAGGAGGGCTGTGTTTTAGGTTGCAAACGGTCACGAGTTTCCCAGCTGCAGTGCGGAAATGGAAAAGTGGTTAACAGTAGATTTAATTGCACCACGAAAATGGTCATCCAACGTACGCTACACGGCCTGTTGAGCTGATGCAAATTTGGAAGTGGAAATAGGAGGCCATTGTGGGATACGGTTTCACCTACGAAAGCATATCGTACAATACGGGTAATTTCCGTACATTCTTTCAGTGGTTGGTAGTAGTGGTTCACGTTCTTAAACAGTTTCTAGCGCAACCGTTTAAGTAATTACTGCTATTAGCGCTATACTCCAGTTCAAATGGAGAGAGAGAGAACATTTCTCTCCTAGTTAACATATATTTACAGTATAAACCTGTTCTTTTGCTAGGCAATGTATTATATTGTTTGTTGAAGCAACATGAAGCATAAGCCGCTGCAATATAAAGCTAAGTTATCCAAAGAAGTATTAAAGTATCCTATAAGTTATAAAAATTATTAACAAAATCGAAAAACTATGTTTTTGAGAGCGACGCAATATGCAGTAGAGATAAAATAAACCATTTAAAAATATTATTTTAATTATTTTGTTTCATGTTTAAGTATACTACTACATAATTATTAGATGGATTAAAACTTTTCAATTCAACAAGTTAAATTTTTTTTGAAACAATTTTATGTATTGTAAAGTAAACTCTGGCTGGATTATACTGGGATCTCTATGCAAAAAATTAATATATTTAGATATATTTTTGAGTACGTTATGGGTAAATTTTACCCATAACCTTTTTTTAAAAATACTGTAACCATAACAAATGCTTCAATTAAATAAAATTTATTTAATTTCATGTATTTTAGTAACAAAATCTTCAATAAATCAAATTAATGTATTCCCAACATTGAACCTCAGTATTTACGAAGCTAAGAAATATGTTGTAAACGAAAATCAAAGGTGCAGAAAGTCGTCAATAAGCTTTGTGAACACTTGCACGAAACCGATTCCACAAATACTTTCGCTCAGAATGCAACACATTGCCACCAGCCCTAGTGTACTAATCCTAGCACGACTAAACTACATTGCGTTCCATTAGTTTGTGGCCGGAAACAGGGCTATGACATATTTACATGACCCCTTTCCTCCCTCCCAACCCGACACACACCCACCGAACCCCTAAAAGGCCACCGAATAGCGCTATAAACTCGCACCAAGTAATGCAAAGCACTTGGCCCCAGGATGTACGTGGATTTGCGCTATTTTAGCACACGGGTAGCGTACACGGTAAGTTCATAAAACTCGGCCCAAGGCAATGGAACCAGTTGCTTGCAGGCAAACCGAAAACCATCACCACCACCACCGGCAGCAAAAGGGTAAATCTAAAGTAATGTTTTGCAAACCGTATTATGTGCTGTACATTACTGTTACACCCATTATGATCCTAGAGCTTACGGAACCCTCCGGCCATTATGGTGGTAGCCGTGATGAAATTCCCCGTGCACCAGCGGAAGTAATTTCCTTTTCGCTTTCCCAACATGCCGTTTCCCGGGCGACCCTTGGTGGTGGAGTGCCAAAAGTTAACCGCAAGAAGCAGCCAAAAACTAAGTAGACACCGCAAAGAAAAAAAAGGCAACGAGGAAAACGAGGAAAATCTGCACGACAAGAAAATTGCCGTCTGTCCCCGAGAAGAAAAAAAGGAGCTGGTCACGGAATACAGTAACCGGCAGGTCAATGAGTGACGCTTCGAGGGTTTGGGCGGTTTGAGGTGAGCAGTGAGAGGAGAAAATAAAACCGATGAAAGAAAAGCAGCTTTTTCTAATAATGTTTGTTTACTTTGTTTCGTTTCGATTTCCAACCCTCCCGGTACATGGGGAGAAAAAACGGGAAATTCCGTGTCGATGGACTAGCACCACCACCACCACTCACGTAAAACCACAAAAACCACCCTATGTAGAGTACGGAACAGAGATGGAGATGGCCTGCCGAACTGCTGGACCGGGGTGACCGACACGGGGTTTACGTGGTTAGCAATGTATTTCCAGCCGCGAGCCAACTCACCTGAACACCAACGTTTCTTGCTTTAGTATACTTCTATAGCTCTAATGACAGCACACCGCCTGAAGTTGTTCACGTACGCGTGCGGGTACGAGAGCCTTTCGGGAGAGCCGCTCAAAGTCGCCTTTCTCTCCCGCTCCTTTTGTTTCGTTCATTTGAGTGTTTTCTCTCGCCACCTTGTTTTTCTTTCACCGTTTTCGAAAAGCTGCTCGCGGAAAACCGTGCACCCACTATACGGACGGTGCGTTGTGTTCCAGTGCACGCACACATGGATGCATGCTTTTTTCCAAACACACTTTTCCACACGGCACCTTCGGTTTCGGTTCACGACTGTCACTGTTGAACGGAACTATACTACTGCGTTAAGTAGCGTTCTGTCAGATCACTGACAGAAGTACACAATGTGTTTGTTCACACTCACACAATCAAGTCAAGCTTCTGCTCTCGATCACTCGCACACTTAGCTTTGTGTATTTGTATGCGTGCGTTTAGAGTTCTTCCGCTGCTACTGCTGCGACGTTTCCTAGCACCATACAATGCATATTTGTGTGTGTAGGATGTTTTTATTGTTGTTAGTAGCTTCGCAACACTCCACAAAACTCGTTGGGTCTCACTCTCGCAACGCGCGGAAGTTTGCACACTCAAGAAAGCTCTCACGTGAGCAGTTCGGGAAGGTAAGTTGGGCCGTGTGTTACCCTGACCATCCCACAGCCAGGAGTACGCTTTCGTACCACCCTCTGCAGCGTCGCTCTACCGTCCCAGCAAAAACGGAAACGTGACGTAGAGAAAATTCAAGATGGCGCACGTTCTACGGTGGTCACCTGTGTGTGCGTACGAATTTTCTTGCCATTTCTGATCATTTTTCTGCACGAGTTTAAACCATCCTTTGTACCTCACCGAATTGGCATTCATCCTAGTTGTGCCAGTAGGAGTTATTCTTCACTGGTTCACGTTTTGAGGGATCCGTAGTGGTTGGTTTGACGTACCCTAAACACTCGTTTTCTATCGGTACGGAACGGAACTAATCACAACCTGGCTGGTGGTGTATCCGAATGAGGGAAACTATGTACACCGATACAACCTATCAAGCACAATCTTTCTGTTCGGATGTTCCCGTTTTTCTACCCGTTCACTTTTGGACACTTTTGGACTAAACATCCAGTGCAGCAAGAAAATCCGCCTTCCGACAGCATACGGGTTCACTGGCTGAACGGCTGCTGCTAACCGTACGGTGAAACCATTTAGTTATCGCCAGAGGGCTTTCTCTCGCGCGTTACGGAAGGTCAAATCTATACTGGTATCGTAAACCACCAGTAAGAGAGACAGTAGCCGTTCTCCGTGTCGGTACCACGGTATGGTAGTTTTTCCCTTTCCGACCAAATCACACGCGTACACTCACACCGGGGACAGTGCACTGTGGATGGGATTTCGAACGGTACGAACACACTCTAAAACCCTCACAAGACCGCACTCACGCTGAGTGACAGGGAAGCAAATAGAAGAAAACGAACGAAAGAAAGGGAAGGAAAGATAGAGTGAAAGAATACTACCATTGATTGTATGGGTGCGTTGTGAGTGCTAAATGTAGAAGAAAAGCTTACACTGTGAGTTCCCGCCCCAACTCAGTACACTCACGCGACCGCACACTCGCGATACGATGGAGACGCACGGTGAAACTGAGTGGATTCATGCATATATTGCCATGCATATCTCCCGCTCCCGACTGCGACATGCGAGCTTTTCATTCAACTTTTCACGCTGAACAATTGGAAAGCGCTAGACGCAACCGCTGAGTGCACAGCAAAGCTTCCGTGCGGCTTCCGTACGTTAGCCCGGTGTGCCTGTCGGAAGGGTGGCCCAGTGTCAAGTGTGTCAATCGCACAAACGGTTCACCGCACTCACACACAGGCACAGCGCACCGAATCTCAGCGGGTGGAGGATGATTTGAGAGCAGTATTAATTGATTTTTGCGTTCACCAGCTTGGGCTTTCGCGGTCGTTTTTAATGCGCGTGGGGTATTGTTTCTACACCTCCGTGCAACTTGACACTGTGTTGTGCAAGTATGTTTTAAGTGAGTACTTTATAATTGCTTTTATCGAAAAGATCTAGTAAAAAAAATCGAATGAAATCACTTTAATTATTTATTTTTTTATCAGTTACTGGGCGCCTCCATGTATACAACGCTAGCGTGGTACGAAAATGTGCTAAAGTGATTTAATATGCTGCTGGACATCGATATGATCAGAGGGAATGATACAACAACATTAAAAGTGTTGCACTACAACCATTTCACGCTTTACTCCGATGCAATGAAAATGTCTGTTAACCGCCACTACCCACGTGATGTTCGTGTGTTTGTATGCCCAAATGCAGACTTCGCTCACTCTGCGTCATGTTTAATGTGACCGATTAATGGAAATTACGTGCTCACTCATTTAAATGATTTATGTAAAAAGTGCTCCCCTCATCATCCACCTCATCAAACCAAATAATCGCCATCATCGGTATTGTTTATCTTTGTGTTCCTTTTTTCTTTTATATTCATGTGACAGCATCCCGCAAATGGCTAATGCTTTACTCGGCAGTTCATTGATGAACGAGATACAAGAGGGTGGTGGTGTTATTTAAAACCATATTTAAACTTTCTCCAGCCCTGCTACAGCTACCCTTGCGTGAGCTCAATTGCGTACATCGTATCTGTCCACCATTTTACACGTTTAATTGCAACCCACCGAGAGTTTCGCATAAATTTTCCTGACACATAAATAACACGCCTAATAGTCGCGACACGACAGCCGGGACCGGGTGAGTGAACGAAACGGCAAGTAAGAAGTAAAAAAGTCTGACAGTTTGGACGATAGTGAGAAAATTAATGGCGCTTCACTGTTGCTGTTGCAGTTTGCAGCAAATGCAGATCCGGGAACAACCGTGTCCCTAATGTGATGCGTTTTTTGGGGAGAGATAGTTTTAAAGCGAGTGTATTCCCCTTTTTCGCTTAACCGAACTTCTAAAGGACACATTTTATTGCAGCTAGACGGGATGCCCTTCTTCCCTATCCCTTTCCCTCTACTACGTACCTGTTTAATTTACACTGCTTCCCCAAAAGTCTCCGAATGTGGCGAATGTATCTCGTGGCCGTGTTCTAGAGCAGCACCATTGCTGGACGGTTCTCTGCAGCGATGGTCTCTAGTTAGTGGTGCACGTACTTTTCTATGCAGGACGCCAAGTGGGACGATTCCGCCGTTTCACGCTGACCGGGATCGACGCGTACGAATGAAACACTAACACACATATGCATGACACATTAACAAACACGAACACATACACGCATACAGACACGCATTCCTCTCACTCACTCACGTAAAGGAGCACGGGTAAGTGAGTGCGAGACGATTGTTCGGTGAAGGCTCCAAAATTACTCACTGAAAAAGGCACGAGCTGCAAACAAGTCGCATCTACTATCACTTTTCACAACTGGTCGTAACAATCAGAGATGAAAAGTTGCAATTTAATGGTTGAAAACAGAAAAAAAAGTTTTATTTCTTTTTTGCGAAAATGGCGGACGCATCACAATGAAGGTGATAATTGAGCTTGATGTTGCAACATCACTTCAACGTCAAACGATGCACTAATGGATTTCCTCTTGCTGTTATATCTTTCGACGGGCTTGCAGTTGCACTGTCACTGTCATCAGTCACCAAGCGAACAACGAAATAAAAAAAATTAAAAATATATAATCCAACGCTCCCTAATGTCACTTCCAATTGTAGACAATTTTCCACATCCAATTCTTCATTTGCTGTTCACATTCTGTCACCCATCTGTACGGAGCCTATGCGTTCACTCCGCATGCACATTTAGTGCACATACCTGAGATGGAAATACATTCACGAACTTGTTCACTCGCGCACACGGCCACGCATAGCTATCCGCTTGCAGCAGTAGGGCAACGGTTCGTTCCGCTGCAATAAAGCTCGGTTGATGAATAATAAAAACTTTTCCAACATTTCTGATTGGCCAGCAGCGAAACGGGGGAACGGTTTTGCTCACAATGGTGTCAACGGATGGAGTGCAATTGTGATTCATCAACAAAAAATAACAAAAAAGTTGTTCTCAAAAAAAGTTGAAGAATCTTTTAACGACCATACACTAGATGGAACATCATTTAAACGAACAAAGAGTCGTCTGTAGAAGAAATCGTTGCAAGATTCCAGAGCGAATAGTTTTTAGGAATGACAGTATTTCTTCCGAGTAAAAAATCTACCCTGTCTCTAAATGAAACTACAATGTCCAATTCAACAGAAATTCCCCTAATCACTCTGGATCGATAAAACACAAAGTCTCATTTTAAGCACCAAGTTTTCCACAAACAATTCCAACGAAATTCGTATCCAGATCTAAAGCAAAAAAAGGAACGAAATCCCAACCCAAATTCAAAAGCTGGTTGCAAACTATTGCAGTGCAGTTAAAATACCGCAGCGATTGGAGGTGTTGGTGCAAACAACACCTTCCCAAGCAGCCAGACGATGAGCAGGATGAAAAACTTTTAATTAACTTTTATTTCGGCCAGTTCTCAGCGATTTGTTCCGGTTGGTTGTTTTTTTTTTCGCTTTTCGCCTCATTCATAGGAATTGCTTTTAGTATGGTAGGGGTTTTTTGCCCGTGTTCTTCTGGCTTGGTAGTGCACTAAATCCGTCTGCTGCAAGAGTTATCAACGCCTGTGTGTAAGGATTGGCTTTTATTTCTGCACACTCTTTCCATCTCTCTCTTGGTATATTGTTTGGTGCTTATCAGTATTCTTTGTTTCTGTTAATTCCTTTTTTTTTTTTGGAAAACTCTTCGGGAATTCTATGCTAAGGTAAGAGTGGTCGATACATCCTCTATCTTTTTCATTTTAAGCTACTATTATAGAAATAAAAAAAACACACACACAATCCACTTTGAAGTTACTCCTAACAGAGATGCCTTCGGAGCGCTGTTGCTTTGTCACTGAACTATTATTGTTGCAACTGCCGCAGCAACAACCAACCACACATTTGGTGCGCTACTGTCCCATTTCGATGACACCAGGGATTTTTCGCACTCGCACACACACACTCTTACAATACTCGGGTATACTAACGTTGCTCTCGTCTTTCCCCATAACGGACAATGCTGTTAACCACTAGGGGGGGTCTAGTGTATCAGCATCATCCCTGCTATCCTGGTATCTTCAATTTGTTCCATTCACACACACACACACACATATACATACACACACAATAGCGCTAGGGCGTTCTTGGGGACACGCAATCTTCACGCATCCGCACCGCACTCACACAAGCATGCAAAGCTTTGTCGGTCTGCCATCACTTGTGAAGACTTTTCCATCCGGACGGACGCTACGGTGTACCAAGGTTGGGGGGGGATGATTGGGGAAAGGTTGCGGAGGTTTCTCGCACACCAAGCGTGTGCGTTTTGTTTCACCAGTATCACTACCACTAGCTAACCATTCGTTCCACGGTATATCAGTTGTTAAGGGAAGACCATATTTTTCACAAAGAAAACGCTTCTTTATGGAAGTAATTTTTTGGAGTACTGCTTTAGCAACACTGAGTAGCTTTTTTTGCGTTCAATTTATATTAAAGCTACATTTTATAGTATGAACATTTTTCGTATAATACCGTTTATGTGTGTATGTGTGTGTATAGGAGGGAGAGTGTTTTCCGTGGGAAATGATAAGGAAAAGCTCGTTTTCGGGGGAAAAAAATCAGTCCCCTCTAGAGCGTGTTATCTCGACTGCCACTGTCTTGCCTTATCACACTTTACGCAAACAAACACATTCCTATCAGCCAGCTCTTCCAGTACGCCTAATGCATACACTCACACAAACCGATGCACTCGCACAGAACAATAGGGGCAGTACTTTTTCACGAAACAAAAAGACGTTCGTACATTATTGGCAGGTTGGAGTATTCTTATGCCGTTTGCTTGGCCATGCCACTCGAGACAAATTTCACTCCCAGCACTCCACACGAGGTGGTAAACCACAGGAACCCGTTCGGACAGAATTTGCTGACGATGGTGATTTGCTTTGCAGCTGGTAACGACACGCTACAAAAGCGCCACAGGGAAAGCGATTGATTGATTTAACAAACTTGGCGAAGCACTCGCACACGGCCACTGTCTGTCTAGGGGTTTTGTGGGATTTTCCGTCGAGTTTCAATCCGAACACAGAGGAAGGAAAAGTAGGAAACCTGCAAACCGTGTGTCGGGCACGTCCCCGCCCTCCTGCAAGGACTCGGTCGATGGAGGGAAGCGACACCAGTTGGAGTTGGAATTTGGGTCACTTCTCTACGCACCACTGGCCACTGGAACTGTGCAACTCTTTCTGAATCATGCCCATGTCTGACGGTTTGGGTTCCTACGATTTTCCTGCTCCTGCTACGTTTTCGCTGATCTCTCTGTGTGCGTGTTTTCGCCCTACAAACGTTACTCCCGAGTGCTATCGATCCGAGCGCCTCCTGGTGCGGAGTGTCAGCTTTCTGTGGACGCCCAGAGCACTAGCGGGCGCTACCAACACGTCACGATGTTATGCAACTGCAGACGGGAGCAGTAGAGCCGTTGGACGAAGCAAGCAACTAGGCTATCCTTTCTCGCTCCAACGGACGTACGGACATGGGTTCCCTTTCCCTGTTCAGGCTGGTTGTATTTTGATCCAAAATGGAACAAAATCTTGCATGCGTTGCTTCTGGCTGCTGCTAACGCTGCTGCTGTTGCTGAGAATATGCTCTAGCGTCGGCGCACTAGCGCCCATTGAGAGGGCGCACTCATGAGTGTCAAAAAAAAATCAAACCGGAACTCACAGCAGCTTCCATCGAGCTTTAGCAACAGGGTGATTAGAAACGGTTTTATTTTCTCTTATCAATGTGAGTTTCTTTCTTTTTATTGCAACAGTTCTTTTATTGAAAACTTAAAAAAAAAACGATTTTTTATATTCTAAGGCTTGTGATGAACAAAAAAAACAGGTAAAATGCTTTGCCGAGAACATAAACTTGAATATGTAGGCTTAGTATGATCCCACCAGTTGATCTGCCCGCCCCGGTAACGCTCTACCTTTGCACTTTAAATGTTAAAACATTATTAATTATGTATTTTCGAAAAAAAAAGTTCACACAAACTTCGGCTGTTCCTCCTCCGGCCCGAATGGTAAGTTTTGTTGCTCGGAACCACTCTGGCCAACGTTACGCAGAAGGTCAGCTGGTTGCTGGTGTTGTTGTTGTTTTTTCTTGCCCCCATCCTCATCCCTCCGTACAATGATTAGGCAAAATAAGACCACCGAATGCAAGCAAAACCAAAAAAACACAACAGACGAAATATTCCCATCCGCCCAACGGTTAAGCGGGTCGGGATTTAGTTTAGCAACAAATTGCCCCTTAACTGCACCCGTCCATTCCGGCAATGGGGTGTAGGCCATGCTATTTTTTTCCACCCCATCCCGCTCAGTAGCAGAAATCGTTTAAAGGGCCAAAGGTCGATGGGGGAAGGATAAAGGACGACGGGGACAGGAAATTATGTCGGGGGAAAGTGGGCAGAAACCGGTTTACGTTTGGTTGAGGAATCGAGCCAGAAAAACACGATTAGACTTTTAATCAACAGCATCTAGCACCGGGCCGGGCATGTGGTGGCAGACGTTCGGAAAAGGATGCGGGCTTTTGGGTGGAAAGATAAAGAGAAAGAAATATGTATTTATAGGGAAATGTGTTGGGGGATGTAATGTTGGATTCGGTGTGTATGCATGTTAAATTACGCCAGGTACCACAAGTTGTATATATGTAACTCACATACTTCATTAGTATGGAAACAATGTCCCTTAGGCCAGTGTAATGTTTCGGTAATATTTGACTGTTTTGTAACGTAGGAAATATCACAACAGATCTTTAAACTTTAGGGATATTTTGATGATTATTATCGCGATTATTTATCTGGTTCGTTCATGTTTTATTAATAAGTTTGTAGAATTTAATTTTACCAAAACACCAATAAATAAATTCTGTTCACAAAAATAAACCGGTTGGATGTTCTTGCTTCGTTGTCTTTATTTACAATTCCAACTAGAACGTGGTTGCTTTCGCGACACTTCAAACAGGCACACGGAGATACATTAAAGAAAAAAAAAAACAATCAAACCGACCTTACGACTAGCGATTAAAATAACAAACTCATACGAAAAACCATACACGTTCGCTCGGAAAGTAAGAAAAGGGGTTTGGCAAAATCCCCATATTTAGTCTTGCCTGGCTACAGCACAAAAGTACACCCTCCCATGTCTACGGAATCCGCTACAAAACCTTCCCTATATAATATCACGAACAGCACGAACCGACTGGTGGTCGTCTAGTCGATCTCCAAACCCCGAAACGCTTTAACCGGTGGTTTGATCGCGTTGGCGCTTGAGTTTTTCTGCTTGGGAGCTTCTTTAAAGACACCGGAATCCATCAACCATTCGCGGTACTCCGTTTCCAGCCGCTTCTTCTGCTCCGCATGCATTATGGCCACCTCATCGAATGGTCCACCAAAGTCCTGCAAATTAGAAACACAAGGAAAGGGTGAGCTCCCAGCGTCTTGAGAAGGGTTCCATACGCACCTTTGGCAAGTAGTCAACACCGACGATTTCCTCCGGCCCGGCCGTGGTGAACTGGAGCAGTCCGAGCAGCTCCGATTTGATGAGCGGCTTCACCAGCGCCATCACCTGATTGATGAAGGATGCCGTATGCACGATGTAGATCTTCTTCAGCCGCACCGGATGCGCATCCTGGATGTAGTTCATGAACACACGGAGCGGACCGAACTGGACGCGGGCGAGATGCCCCAACCGGACGCCCTTCATGTCGAAGATGACGATGTACCCCTCCATGATGCCGTCCACGCTGATTTGGGCATCGTTAAACATGCAGAACGATTTAACTGCCTCGGTAAAGTTCATCTTGGACGGGTCGGTATCCGATAGGCGATAGTACAGCAACCGATAGCCTTCCGGTGTAGTCCGTGGTAGTGCCACCATGTGTCTGGAAAGTGCGAGAGAATTAAATTGATTATAATCCTTTTCTTACGTGTGTGTGGGACAAATTCACTTACGTAGCATTCAGTGTCATCTGTACACCTGCTCCCATAATGTCTCGGTTGTCAAATATATCCGGTGAATTGGCATGAATCTGTGCGTACTTCTGGAGCGCTTTCTTCGCATCATCCACGTTCCACAGGCAGGCGTGCAGGAACAGGTATGCATGGTTTTTCGAGAAGCTTGGAAACCGTGGCTGATCCTTCATCCTGTTGAAACGAGGTTAGATGGAATGGAATTAAAACTCTTCCTGAATTTGTACGCGAACTTTGAACAAAAATTCTATGTAGTTCACTACAAAACTACACACACAACGCAATATATACAGCACATATCGGCACTAAAAACAAGAATTGCATTTGCTGTGACTCCCAGCGCTTGAATAATTCAGCACACGATAGGACGATTTGTTTTGGGGGGCCAACATTTGGTGGCAGAGAGAGAGACAGAGCACAGAAAAAAGAAGCAAAACTAACTGCAGTGTATGGAAATGATTGTTTACTGTGCGCTGTTACACAAACAGTCGACTACTGCTTACGCATTCCGCATTTAATCAAGCAAATGAAGTCATCATAGCGAGAGAAATTGCCCGGTTCCCTTCGCCAGAGCTTTACTTACCATTCGTACAGGGTGTTCACATTGGCGGCATGCTCTTTGGGCACTTCCAGCGGCTCCGGACTGTCTTTGAAGGGATGTGATAAAGTGGTCATTATTGGCACTTAGAGCAGGGAGCTTTTCCCAACGGGTGTGTGTGTGGAGGTCTTTCGCCTAGGCACGGCAGCAGCCCTATCAATCGACACTAAACCACCGGCACGGCACTGGACAGTGGCGGAGCTAATGGTGGAGTTGGGCGTTCTATTAACTTTCGCTTCCGTGCGCTGTCGAGTGCGGGAAAGGAAAGAAAGGAATGTTTTAAATTATTACTCATCGTCGCTGCTGTCCGGGGAGTTGTCATTTGCACGCTGTTGCCTCGAGTTAATCGAAGGGCTATAAATGATTCCGCACAACCTTCAATGTACGAATAAATAGTTTTTTGGCATTATAGTACAATTTAAATAGGTGGTGATTCATGTTTTACAATTATTCGTTTTTTAGTAGAACGATCAGGTCTACTTAACAATTATTCTAATTATTTAACTCAGTAGTTTTTATTATTAACACAACTCAACATTATTTTATGAATCTGTTAGTTGGTTGAAAGTGTTTGAAAACTCAAATTAATTAATAATTAATTCATAATTAATGCTAATCCCCCGAGGTTTCATAACACAGATTTAAGTATGTATTAAGTATAAATTCACAACTAGAATTGTGTATTTATTTCTAAAACTGTTCAAAACTCCTAGAACTCTAAAACCTCTTGTATCTTGTTTAGAATATTTATTCAAAACAAAACACTTTTAAATCAAATTGTTTAATCCATCAATGCAGCTTCTGCGTCTTCATTTGATCAAGCCTTTGATGGGTTGGGCGGAAAAATGAGCAAATAAAACATATCCACCCCGACATAACCTTGGCCATCGAAAGCTCATGCAAGCGTATCATGCATGGAAAGGGGCGTCGGACGCGTCACAGCAAATCACGTACAGCATGCGTACGGTTCCCCGCCCGGTAACGAAGGAGTTTCGAGAAGGAAACATGTGCGTGTTGGCGTCATTTGTTTGCCGCCTTCAAGACGGTACGACTCTGTCCAGTGCTGCCGCTTTGCTTTGGTTTGCATACATAGTCTTCAAGGGCATGGTTTGAAGAATTTGTGAGTTCATGTTGTGGTGCTGATGCTTATGCGTGCCATTGTGGTCACTCTAATTAGTTCGTGTCAAGGTTGTGAAGGGTAAATTATGCAAATTACTACAAGCGTTAATTAATAACTTTTCGCTACTTGTTCAAATATTGCTCCAGAACAATGTCAATGATTTGTCACAAAAGTGTTCAAGCAAATTATTGTACTTGCTTCTCTAACACATCGTATCCCAATCTTCAAAGCAATGAAAACGAAATTATTCCACCGAAATCATTAGTAGCTGGAGACCTTCTGCAAACTTTTGTCTGAGTTTGTTTCATACCATCGTTCACCTGACGCGGCGAACAAAGTTCAGCAAAAAACAGCCATTTTGCAAAAACTTTTTGTTTCATTATTTATTATGCTATTTTGTTAGAGATTTAGATATATGGTTCTACCGTTTTTACATTTTGACCAAGCGATAGCCTCAAACGGTTGTGTGCTTCAGATAAATTAACAAAAAATAACCTTCTTGAGCCAGCAGCTACGCAACAAATTTATGCAAACCGTACCGGACAACCATCAAAACGAAGACAAAGAACTATCACCTTCCGTTCCTCGATTACGATGCAAAGAATGTGATGTTGTATCTGCACACGGCAGCCACCTGTTTGTGACCTTCCCGAAGCCGACTTTAAGCCGACAAAGCGGCAGAATGCATAATACATTCCAACAAACAAACTTGCTCCATTCGTCACGACCATCACATTAGCTGCAGTGTAGCGGTGTAGCGGCAGAAACTTTCCATTTCTCTGCATCGTTTTTATCCCTTCTTTTCTTTAACCTCCATCGGTCTAAGACTCATCTTGGGAGTTGGGTCGGGGATATGATCGAAGATGAGTGTAACGAGACACGCGTACGTACACGCATACTGCTACCGTTTGCATGAATATTACCTTCAACCGTGCGTCCCAACCTGCACCAACACTAGCGAAAAAGCTTAGCGCCAAAAAGTACGCACTTATGTAGCGAGTTCGACGACAGAGGCCGCAGCACGATTCATCTGCGTAATGGTATAATGAAGCGTCTTTCATCTCCGGTTTGTTTGCCTTTTGGGTGGTTACAGGTACGAGGCACCCTTGGCTAGATGTTACGCGATGGTAGTAACTGTTAATGAAATTAACAAATAAGCTCCCCATACATGCGGTGGTCCATAAATGTTTTATTTCTACCCTCCAATGTATGTCTTAATAACTAATATCTGAGTTTATTGCGAAATTAGATCCGGATAAGTTGAAATGTCAACCATGATAAGTATGACTCTTTAAATTTAATATTTTTTTAACAATTGTTAGCATATTTAATAGGCATCATGATGTCTATCAACTAAAACATTTATTTGTAGCAGATAATCTGAAAATTCATATTCAAATTCTCATTGGTTCAAATTCAAAGGCTAGCTAATTTAATGTCTTATAATACCGCTTTTAGATTATGAAAAAGCTGCCCATTAATTCCTTCTGAAGCTTTGTCAGATCATCAATCATTTTCGGCTATAAGAGGTTTTCGGACCGGATATCTGATGATTACCTAATTGAATTTAATGCCGATTAGTAATAAATTTTACTTCGTAGTTTTCTCGTCGGAAGTGAGTTGAAGAGTCACTATGACTTCTATCAGTATACAGACAGCTTTAAAAAAAGGTTTAATATCACTTCGAAACTCCAACAACCTCCACACATCCGTACATGCTATCAAAAAACGCAAGTACTCCAAACACACTTTGGATACTGTAGCGTGCTCACAACTCACTTTCATTCGGCCCCAGCACACTCCTGTGTCCGCCTCCCATTGGCTGGTTGCGTTCATGTTTCGCGAGGTTATGTGAATGCTTTCATCCCCATCAGGGCTGCTCCCTTTCCGCTTCCCCCGACCGGGGAGCACCGAAAGCATACTTGTCCAAAAATTAATGTTCCGTCGACCTCGCGGATTACGTTACCGTGCGCTAGTAAATCCCAGCAGACCCGTGGGCACACAACGCTCCGGTACGCTCGGTACAATTGTCGAGTACACTGCATATGCGTTACCTTTCTTGACCGTATCTCTGCTTCGTGCGTTTTCGGGGCTGAGAGGCGGAATAACGACAACGTTACACAATCTTTTTATGCATCGTCGTGTTTTTTTTTCGTCCGACTTTAGTTCGTTGTATTTCCCACACGTGTGTGGTGTGCGTGAGGGTGAAAAGAGGGGACAGGTGTGCATGTGGGCCATAAATTCACACTTACACTGGCCGTCTCATTTATGCAGATTGATTGACAAGGTGCGTATCTCATCTGATGCTCTTGAGATGAGAGAGTGTTACAATACAATACTGATGTTGCATGGAATGGTGGGTTGTATTGTGTGATGTGATGCTTCCTAATCGTATGATATTTTTTAGCTAGTTAGTAAACTACTTAGAATAACTTTTCATACATAATCCATTATCAATTGTCGGTTGGCTAAGTGGACGTAATAATGTAGTTAATAAATAATAAACAATAATCCATCATAATAATATTAAGAGTTGCAATATTTTATAATGTTGTAAAATAGATTTCCCAAATGTGTAATAAATGAACAGGCAAAGAACTAAGTGAATCAGTATGCTCTTTAATTTATGCTTTTGATTTTAAATAAGTTATAGTATATTATATTATTTCAAATAATTAATTTTTAAGAACTGGCTCTACTGTAACAGATGGGTAGTACTAGGAGGAGCTTATATGGAACTAATTCGGCGTTCTTGTACTTTGAAATAGAAAAGGTCTTCGAAAACTACCGCCAGTTCCGATCAACTTTTTGAAAGGACCTAGAATCACTCGATTTCTCCTTTGCCTACAGCTATTCTTCGTATTATGATTATATGAGGTTTTTATGCTATGTCCTGACGAGGATCAACAATTAAAGCTCTCTCAAGACTGTGTATAATTTATATATCGCTTAGAAACAGTTTTAAATTATTTTAACAAATCAGATAACAACCACAACATCAAAATATCTCATAACAATTTTGATATCAACTATAAAACAACAATAATTGATTGAAATTATTGCACATATATGAACTATACCTCAATTTAAGTCCTATTTCCATTTTTTCAACCCATAAAAACCAATTACTCATAAGCAAATAAGGAAGATGCAATTAAATTATATTTCTTGTTTGGTTTGCTTTGTTTAACAAAAAAAGAAGTCCGACAAATAACACCCACCTCCTTCAGAAGCTTAAGTTGAAGATGATTTTCCAGACATTCATGTTTGATGGGCTTCGCCCGAGTAGATCTCTCCAAAATTACGCAATCACTTACATCTGGCGTAGAGTTCACGATTTTTTTTGCGTCAGATTCTTAAGTTTGTTTTTGACTGACCATTATACAAAAAACCAGTCTCAAGTGAAGCTAATCGAAAACACACCCAGACCTAGAGAACTGTATGATCGTACGTGATCAAACCAACCTCCACACTCGATTGACGTAAATCGCCGTTAAACTAACGCGCTCCTAAAGTGTCCGGTATCCTTTGTAGTAATAGCGCTGGTAATGGTATAACGTATCCACGCTTAACCTTGATTTCAGGTCATTGTAATGAGGTGGCTAGAGGTTCTGTACAGGTATCGCTCCCAAGTTTTCTGTGGAACTGATACGTAACTATCACGATGAGGTTCGATAGTCAAACGGTCATTAGAATCACACTGGCACGGTGTCTTCATGCATATAGGCATGCGGTGTATGGTGATTGAGGCTCGATAAACCCAGTGGTTCACCATGAACAGGTTCCTGTCTATTAGACGGGCAGTTGTAATTATGGGAACTACGGCTGAATTAAACTGGTCTACTGTTTTGAAGGTTACGCTTAATAACTTGCACTTGATAACGGTGGATAGAGAACGTTAGATAATGGTAGGTTTGCTAAGACACTATAGAGGCGTCCAACTAAATTATAATGTGCAGCAAATGTCAAGGAGTGCGTACATTTTTCAATATTCTAGATCAATCATTATGAATCATAAAGCCAAATTTGTTTCAATTTTAAAAATTATCTTTGTTTCTTTTTCTTGTTGAATGTGGAAACGAAGCAACTCCATACACGCCATGGAAAGTTCCTTAGCAAAAACCTCAGCTAAACATTGACCCACATTCACAACCCATCTCGATCGGCGATCGCATTGATTGCCAAGCGGTGGTGGTAACTCTTTGCAAATGAAAGTACACTTACATCATGGCTGTACTGCCGAACAAACAAACAAACGAAAAAAAAAACTATAACACCGATCGACTCCACCGGATGATTTCAGCACAAACAAACCAAAGAACAAGGTTAGGTAGCCATCGCTGCCCATCGCAGTTGCAGCACCCACCGTGGTTGCGATCGGCGTGGCTGCATAATCGACATAATCGGGCCGCTTCTTTATGTTGCACTAGCCGCTGCTGGCCAAGGTCGTTCTGATAAACCCCATTCGGCCGTACCGATGGTTTACGTTCGCTGTTGTACACTCCCAGGCCAAGGTTTTTGGGGCGGACACCGATTGCATCCGATCGAGTTTTGATTGCAGTTCGTCGGTGCATTCTTCCTTCCTGGCCGATCGCAACCGGTACAATTTCTATTTATTGCCTTTTGCCTTTGTGCTGTATGGAAAATGATGGATTTTTTTGTTTCTTGTAAAGAACAAAGTAAATTCATTTTCAAAACAACTATCATTTTTAGAAGTCTTAAATGTTGAGCAAATTCTTTTAAAAATTATATAATCCCAACGTACAGAATACATATTCTGAAAAGGTTTTATTAATCATTAAACAATTAAAACGATACTGATTGGAATCGGGTCGAGTGCAAATACCTTCACACCAGAATTCCAAACGTGGGAGAACCATTATTATCTCACATTATCAATTAAACAACGCCCTGAAAACGGTATAGCTCCAGCAAACGACCCGCTAACGACATCGTTTTCCATAATCATTCTATCGACAATTTGTAAGATTAGATGGGAGGCACAAATACAACGTCGCTTATCCTACCGTGCAGCATAAGGCAACGATGGCTAATGAGCGCTGATTGGATGCTGATGGGAATGCTGTAGCAACAAATTAATAGTCTGAAGCAACAAACACTGGCACTGAGATTGTTGAGCAAAATCTCTTCGGCGCAATGCAATTGGTGGCATTATTTAATAATTGGCTTACAGCTCACAGAAGAAGCGTGGGGCATTTTTCGTGTTTAAAATGCATTCCCACACGAAACTAAAGAGAAGAAAAGAATTGTTGCAAAAGTAGATGACCTCTTGGTTGTTGGACAAGATGGACAAGCGTTTGTTTTTAAGTGACGCAAACCAAAAGTAAGATGTAAAACAAATAATTATAATTTCGGGGAGTTTCTGTTGCATCGCCAGACTGTAACATAAAAACCTTTTGAAAATAGACAGCAATTTTAATTATCATTACTGCATTAACCAATAATTGAGCTTTACGATCTGAACATTATTGTTAATTCGGTAGTTCTTTTCTACTTTAACAAATGTTTACTTTGTGCATTTCCACACCATGCATTTCTCTCGTTCTCTCGCTCTCTTTTTATAAGCGAATTATACCACCTTCTTTCCCACCTTTTTCAACGCAAATCAAAGGAAAGCTAATTTTTTTTTGATTCGCAGTTGCAGTCTGAAACAAGGTTTCTTATTTTCACTTGCGTTCACTTTCGCTTTACGAAGAGCCATTCACCAAAAAGTGCATCGTATGCAGCTACTGTTACAGTTTGGTGGAATGCAGATAAACAATTTGGTTTTCGAGTAATAATTTAAGTAAACTATATTTGTCTTTTGTTTTTTTTTCTCAGAGGTCTCTTGCAATGGAGGCAGTTTTTTTATCTTTTTCACTAACAAAACTAATAATTGTGTAATTATTTTTAATAACCTTTACACTGTAAAAGGTTGCATCACTTGGGCAACTTTTGTTTTTCTTTGCGCTTCAAGACATTTTCCACCAGAACTTATCACTTTTTTCGGTTCAAATACCTTTAGAGCACCACACTGTCAACACGCTAACAGTTTGCCTACTAACGTGTCAATTGCGAGATGCACTTTTCCCGCCTCGAAACTGCATTCAATGGAGAAAGTGACCGTACGGATGACACTTTTCCTTGCACACTTGCACTCTCGCACACACACAAACACGCGATGGTTGAATTTTCTCCACGGTCTAACGAAGCCCGCCAGTCGGCGCTAGGCTCTCTGCAAGCAAAAATCCCTCACTTACAAGCATAACACACACGGGAAGCAAATTCCAGCGGCAAAACAGCTTCAGGTGTGTGGAGAAGGAAAAGGCAATACTTAGAAAAAGAAACACCACAAACCTACACATAAAATACGCGCAACAGAGAAAATGATGCAAACGCGAAGCTGCAGTGAACGACAAACAGCACGATGTTGCTTCGCCGCTGCGCACGAACAAACTGCGCCGAGTCTGGCCGGTTCACGCAGACGCAAAGTCGTTTTGCGGTTTTGTCTGGCACTTCAACGGTCGGAGTGGGGAAGGTTGGAGAACCGTTCAAGAAGCCTACGGTATGTAAGCTCGTTTTTTTGTTTTTGGTTGTCTGTGTGCACGGGAAAGGGAAACTGAGGGAGAAGCTTGGTGGCCATGCACGGGATGGGCTCGATGCGAATGGATTGCACTTTACCATGCTGTTGGGAGCCACACGATACAACTTAGCGCTGGTATGTGTGTCCGCATATTCATTCGAATCATGTTATTATTTTATCATCGTCACGCGACAGCTTCGGCGAAAATGAAGCTGCTGAATGCAGCTGACGCAAGGCGGTGTACAAGATCCGTTCCCGGGTTCGTTGTGTTCGTTTGAACAAGTCTTTCGGATTTGCATTAAAATTCTCTCGTCTCTTGCTTACCAGGAAAACATTTCTTGGGATGTTTTACAAAGAATTCTCGCTGGTTTGTGCTTCATCAAAAGTGATTTTTACACTCCTCCTGCAGTTTTTCCTTTTTCTCCGAAAGAAAAAGATGCACAGAAGGTGTAATGGTGTAATTTTTGCGCTCCTTATTATCATTCCACGTGGCACTAACTGCATACCGTTGCACCTCATGCATCTCACCGTATCAGATCACGCTATCGAATTCGCACACGCGACATTAAACATCACGAAATGGAATAAATTAAAGCCCGATGCATTTTGTGGTTTATTAATATCGATTACCGGTTGTTTCTAGTTGAAGAGTATACCTTTAAGACTGTCTAATTAGTGTTTTGAAATATTATTTTTCTTCCTTCTGTACATTATATAGCTTGTACACAATTGATTGATCCAATTTTAACGCCAAATCACGGTTTCCTGTCCTCTTTACTGGGATGGCAATAAAACTCAATGTCGAGTGCTGCACGGTTGCTGTGAACATTACTGTTCCGTTCCGTACCTTTCTCAATTCGGAACACGAACGACGAATTCCGACCCAAACATCAGTGCCAAAACGCCAACCAAAGAAAGCACCAACTGCTTGGGCTGAAATTTACCAAACAAGCCTCCCTCCACCCTCCCACTTTTCTTTGTTCGCTTTTCCCATGCACCACAAAGCTCGCCCACCCCGGGGCAGTAAAAAGTTTATCGCTGGGCAGAACAATGTTGATCGAACAATTAACATCAATTAACAATTTTAATTGACCTTCGCCGGTCGGTTGCGCTTCCTTTTCGGTTTCGGTTTCAACCACGCACAACAACACCGAACGAAGGGTAAAAGGCCAATCGTGCACCGGGGAGGGTGAGAAAGCTTGCACCATCATGGCGAAAGAAAAACTATTCTCGTTTGGTCGGTAGTTTGGAAGGAAGTAGCAGAAAGGAGGATGATGCTTTGTTCTGACCAGTGACCAAATCGATTACGATGATGATACAGACGGTAAAGCTTTTTTTTTTGCTGCGTTGTTGCTTTGGATGTGTATTTTGGTTTTCATTGTTTGTGCTTTTATGGCCTTTTACGTAAAGCGGTAGTGTTATAGAAAGCTTCCGAAGCTATAAGGCAATCATTGAACTTCAATTGCAAGATTGTTCTTCATGTGGAAATACGCTTTTAAATTTTAATTTTTATCACAAATCCTTGATTCGTATTAGTTGTTTTCTTTCATCATTTATTTATTTATTTATTTATTCCATTATTAGCGCTACGTAGCCGTAATGTGAATTTATTTAGTTGTTCAAATAATAATTAGGGCGACTCGCTTTCACCGGACCCTTCGGGGCCTCAATCTCAACCGCTCTCTTGTAGCAAAGACTAACAAAGCGGCCGTCGTACTATGACAAAAAAATAATAAAATAAATGCAACCCTAATAAAACATAATATTGAATAAAACAACTTATGGAGCATATCTGAACCATTTTAGATTTTTTCCGTAAAGTTTGAGACAAATTCTAACAATAGTTGTTTATTAAACGCCAAACTTGCCATATTTCAACGTCACACACTGTAATATCGAATTTCAAACTAATCGAGAAAACCGCCTGAAAGTATGCAATGCGCATACAGCTTTGTGGTGAGATTGATGCACTACAACTGTTTGGATCAATTTAACCGAACAATACAACATAATTAAACAATTTAAACTCAACCAGGCTCTAGGTTTAATTTTTATCGTTCGCATAATTTAGTCACAGTCCAGTAGTGAAATATCACACCTTAAATTATTCATAAATATCAAATAGAAGCTCAATTTATCAACAAAGAATAACGCACGACTAAAAACCTGTTGTTGACCGGAAAATTGGGCGTTCATCATCAATGCCAATTGTTGCACCTGAAGAATCCAAAACTGGTTTTTATTTCTCAACGCATCGTTACAACAAACATCAAAACTCGATCGAACAGTAAACACTTCCGGTGTCGAACGCAACAAATTATTATATTTTTGTAATTCGTTCTTATTTAATTAGAAAACAAAATATCTGCGACCTTGAACCATCTTTAAAGAGCTGCACAATGCGTTGATAAGAACCCATCTTCGTTTGCCGGGTCGCAAACAAATTTTAGGTTTTATTTCTATCGTATATTGCTTCCTCATTTTGCCCTCGGAACGTGACGCTTAGCTCCCGTACGTGATACGCATTTTTATGGCAGTTCCGTTCTGTAGCATTTATTGAGCGATTCATAACAATCACGCGCACCACGCCCGCTGGGTTGATCGGAGAGCGGGAAGAAGCGACAAAAGATTGATTGGTAAACAAAAATAAAATGATTCGATTAGTACAGGTACCAAAAACCAGATTTATGGATCCATTTTGTTCTTGAAAAATAAAATAAAAATAAACATGATATTTTTCCCCCCAATTACTTACTCGCTTATCGTTCAGTTTGAAATATTAGAAGCAATTTTGTATTCATTATCTGCATGGAACACAACAGGCATCAATTAAATGTGACGAAATCTTTCATGTTGCTGCAGCACGCTGCCAAGTCTATGTACATGCACTTCTGCAGTTGCATATTGCACACACTCACACTATACGACATTCACGAGAGTGCCCATAAAACTAATGAAGCCTCCAATGCTGCAGCACAAGAGATTGGTTGCTCCACGCTCGCGACCTAAACGCAACAGATCATTAATTGGACGAAGAAAAAGAAACTCTACCATCAGCTTCCATGTGATTTAGGTTTGTGTGGGGCTGAAGCGTAGGATAATAAAGAAAACACGTAAATTCCACACTGACCACCCTCCTCCCGAGAGGGCGTGTAGTTACAAGGATACATTTCCCATGAGAAGGACTCCCCACCGCGCGTTCAATGTCGTTTCGGATGTCCTTCCGGTCCGGGTGGAATGGGTCTGCGAAAAAAGAAACAAGGATACGGGCATACCAGCTGACCTCGAAACGCTGCAAGACCTTTTGCCCCCACCGTACGACCCCGGTGCAGTGTGAAATTCTGCTTCAAACACGAACCGAGTCTTGCACTTGTCGGTACGGATGACGGGCGGTGTGCGTGCTCGCTCCTGCCTATCGATCGTTGGACTCAGTTCGGTTTTGACTCTCGCGCGGCACAGTACTACTCTCGGCACTTGATACGGTTCCACTGATTCATCGTTATCCCGTTCCTAGCAAAGGTGTGTGTGTGTGTTTTGTTTTTCTAGTAAAGCTTTTTCGCGTCCTAGTGGACGAGGTGGATTACTATTATGTCACGTCGTATAGTCAGATAATAGCAACAGCATCAAAGAAGCGTCTGTGACACATACTGCATCATTTTCCCAGCCGATAACTGGCCAACAGACAACGGCAACAGCATCGAAACGGCGAGGAGATTCATTCTGACACATGGAGAGCGGGCGCGCAATGTTCGTACGGGTTTTTGGCTAAAAATATCGCCAAAAAACCCGTCCAACCCGTACACCGTTCCCCGGGTGTGCTTTTGTTTGTTGAGGAATTTCCCTTCGTCACGAGACGTGCCCACACCTTGGTGGGCAGCATGAAGTTCAGTGCGTGAGCAATTGGTGCGAATGTGAACGTGTTTTTGGCGTGTTGTTTACGCGGGTGCAATCTGTTTTCCGCCCGACCGGTGAAATGGAAAATGTTTCTTGTTTGTTGTTTTTTCTAAATGCCACTCTCGAACGTGGAGTTCTTCGGGGGATGGGAGGGCGGTTTTTTACGAGTTCTTACGGTTAGTTTACTCTATCATCGCTCAAAACGAAACAAAAATGGCATGAAAAAAAAAGTGCTAGGTGGGAATTGCATTCGTTTATGCTACTAGTTAAACGAGTGAGCTAAAACAAACACAGTTTGCAGGCGGGTTTTAAATCGATTGATGGTGAAAGGCTGTAGAACGGTTTCCAAATGGATACAACGTTTTTTTCATAAAATTTTGAGGGCTATTTTACACATATTTGTTCGTTTTTGTCAAGCTACTTAGTGCGCCATCTACATGAAACATTCGTTTGTTTCACGGTTGACCGCCAACGATTATTAAACACCACAAATATACCTCCGTTAATCGCTATCAAGGTGATCTTCAGTATTTACTTCCCTGTTGTGACCTTTACCTGTGAGTTGATTACTGACATTCGAAAAAAGAACTCTTTTTACCCAATGTTCTACTTGACTTGGAACACCACGCTGGTTTGGGACACTCATTTAAATCACTAACGAAGTCAACCGGATGTTCGAGACGCGCTGAAATATGCGCGTGGCCCGTAAGTGGGCCAACGGAAAGTGATAGTGGTTCACGCTTTCAGCCAATTGTTTCTACGTTTAGCAGATGTTCCAAAAACAATCGCAAGTGACGAAATGTATGTGAAAATTGTTAAATCAACATCACACTTAGGGGTCTTCTGGTCATGTTGACACATTTTTCGGGGGAAAAAGGCACTCACCAGCCACGGCAGCATCCCTCCCATCGTCGCTGTTCCAGCTGATCCGCACACGATCGCACCAACGGTCTGAGTCGGGTTGACGACCGGTTTCTTTCTAAAGCGAAACCTAGGCATAATGGCAGCACACATTGCTATGTGTTGCATAACGTTTTTCTGCGAAACACGACGCGCGGTTAAGTTATCGGTGGTTTAGATAGTTAGTAGTTTGTTGCAAAATTGCCAGGCAACTTGACGCCTTTAAGGTGTTTCCATTGGCGTGTTTTGCGTAAGCAACGAAGGGCTCAATCAATCCCAGACGGAACCGGTTGTTCTGTTTCAATAATCTTTCCGCAAGATGGCTGTCGATAGTTCGTGGAAGGGAACTCCAAGTGTTCTGTTATAAACCCAACCGTTCGGTTCTGCTGCGAAAGTGTTATTTGTTTGGCAATTGGTTCGAAAAGCTAACACTTCCATGGCGATCTCGGTGTGGTTGTGAGTGTTTACAGCTGGTAGGGTATGGATCTGTGAAAACACGTGCGTCAACATGAGTTTGTTGTTTTTTGTTAAATGTTGAACGTCTCAAGCTTTTGTTCGCATGGGCCAAATCGTCGAAGATTTGGTGCTTGGTTTAAGATACCTTCTTTTTCTTTCAAGACACTTTTATGCGAAAATTTAAATAAATGCATAATGAATGTGGTTAACGCTGGCATAAGTGGGGCGCGTTGAAGTGGATATTCGGTCAAGGGTATTATAGTATCAACATAATTCGTCAAACACGCTCAAGCTTTTCCCTGCAAAATTTTGAACTTATTTTAGCTCAGTAATAATAATTATTGTACTTCCAAGAGATTCTCAAGATCCTCACGACTAATAAAAATAAAACTAAATTTAAATTTAAGAACTAAATTAGTGTATAAACGTGTGTAAAGTCTAAATCGTAAAGTTCATTCACCACGTTTTATCGCTGCTAGTTGAAGGTCAATTTCAAAAACCATCCAAGGGTTACGAATTGTATTCCAACCCGACCGACTCGTACCTCATGAATCAAGAAACGCGGAACTTCTGGAAGTGGAATAATACCTCACTCCTATGCGAAAGAGGTGTGATTTGTTTGATTACAATACGCTGCCTGTCGTGAACGAAATGCTCCACCGCGTGCATGTGACGTCTGTCCCACGTGGAACAATGTTAAGTCAACTCGTCGACGAGCCTTGGCTACGGTGACTTACTGACCTGAACTTGATCGTTCCGTTGTTTAGCTTCTAAAAGGCGTTTGTGTGTTTCTCCAGTGGTTTCCATTTGAATTTGTAATTATTTTCACACTCGTCACAGGTGTGTTGATGGAACTGATGGAAAGGAAGCGATTAGACGGACCCCACCGGACAATTACTCGTTGTTCAGAGTGCGCTAAAATTATCGTACCGTACCTTCGCAAGGGGTGGTATATCCGTTTGAACTTTTAGAAACAAACATCACTATACCAGGCGAAGCTGGTCGAAAGCGATCTAGAGACACTAAACATTGACTGCTATGCTAATCGATCATGGACATGGATATAGTTTATGGTGCTTTATGGCACAACTTTTCCAGCCCACCACTCCGTTCTGCTGTGTAAGCAGCCCATGGACGCCGTAGTGCAATGTAAGATGATCAATAAATCGTCATTACTTTTAATCGCAAGTCCTACCGATACTTGCGTTCCGCTGACCGGTTTTATGAGTGGGTCGTAGAATTCGGTGTGTAAAGAAAATATCAAACCTCCAAATCATCGTATTGTCAGATTGATTGCGTCCTTCGCTACCAATTATGTGCAATTAGAAAGCTACACTTCTAAACCCCCCCAAGGACTCCCAGGATTGTCCCTTCGCGAGGGGAGAGCTACCATCTTGGGTGGCCTTTAATCGGCCTGCTATAAATTGGTTTATTAATTCTCATTACTACACATGTTCGCTCCTCGCAGATAATAGACCGCCTACTAGCAGGCTTTATTACCATCAACGACCACAATGGAGCACGATTTAGGCTTCGACTTGGCGGAGGCACTCGAGCGGGAAGGTATTTCCCGGGAGGATTTCAAAGCGCTGCGGCATCCACCGATCGAAGGTGTGCCAGCAACGATCACGGACAAACAGTTGGCCTGCTTCCTGGATGCGTGCGACAAGAACATCGATGAGACGCGCAAGGTGTTGAAAATTTACTACGAAGCACGAAAGAATGGTCCGGAGCTGTTCAACAATCGGGATCCACAGAGTGCGGCTATACAGCAATGTCTTCAAAATCAGTACGTATTGTTGAATTGTCCCAAACGCCAACGAACTCAAATAAAATTTCTTTTGTTTCTTGCAGAGATTACTTCCCACTACCAACGACGCCCAGTGGTTATTCGGTGGTGTTTCATCGTTTGAAAAATTCCCGTTCTTCCAACTATCATTTTGATGAAGCGATTAAGACGTACTTCATGACGATTGACTCCTGTCTCTACAACCAAGGTCCACGGCCGGGCATCATTTTCCTGTTTGACATGAAAAACGTGGGCTTGATGCATCTTACCCGTATCAATATTAGTTCGGTGCGAAAGTTCTTCCACTATCTGCAGGATGGGTTGCCGGCCAAATTGAAAGCGATACACGTGATGAATGTGGTTTCGTTTTTCGACAAAATTCTCTACATCATTAAACCGTTTATTCATGCAGAAATCCTAAAGATGGTAAGAAGGAGATGTGAACATTCGTACAGGAACAGCAAAATTTACTGTTCCTCCTTACGCTATCTCCTTTTAGCTCTATCTGCACACACCGAATGAAAATATGGAATCGTTCTACGAAGAATGGATACCGAGAAGTGGACTACCGTCCGATCTTGGTGGTGATTTGAAGTCGATCGATGAACTTCATCAGGACCATTTGAAGGAGTTCGAAAAGCAGAGACCCTACATCCTCGCCGAGGAACGCCAACGCAATCCGGATGCAACCGTTATCGAGGAATCGACCGATCGAATGATGAAATCGCTGTCGATCGACTAATAATACGCATCACGCAACAGGATCGGCCGCACTTGCAAAGCTTATGCTTAATGTTGTACTTCGATGTGATAGCAAACAGTCTGTCTGTGCAAAAGGGTCAGCATTCCAGAGCTGATTGCAGCCAAACTATCAACCAATTCGGGGATAAGGATGTACCACAAACTAATTTTGGTGTGCTTTTATATACCGTACTTTTAAGGACCACTATTATACACCTTCCATCACGTCTCCATGTTGTGAAGGATGCATTAATAAAGCATATTTTTCTTACAAAAACACACACATTCCATTTCAAGCAATTAGCTGAATTTATTTTGTGTCGGAACTTTTGGACAAATCCTCATCGCTGTAATCTTCGTAATCCTCATCATCGCTGCTGAACCCTTCCGAATCGTCGTCGTCTTCGTTCTCACCATCCTTGCCGGTAGTAAGCCGAAGCTGTTCGAATTTTTCCATCAGTTCTTCTCTCGTACGAGGCATCTCGGCGACCGGTCTTCGCTTCCGTCCCTCGTTTTCTTCCTCATCCGAATCGTACTGATCCGCCCCGGCGTTCCTTTGCTTTTTCTTCTGGCCACGGTTCATATACCGTAGGAACGTGCGCCGCTTTCGTTCCGGGAGTGACTTTATTAGCTGATCCATCTCGGCCTTCAGCTTGACCTGCTCCTGTTCGGTCGGTTCCGGCGGAATGATGCTGGTTTCGTCCGCTGACTTGAGACATTTTGCGCAACAGCGGGTGGCAAGGGCACAGTCGCGACAGATTACATGGTAGGCACGCTTCACTTTTCGTTCACCACATTTACTACATGATTTGGGTTGGGTAAGTGGTTTGTATTTGCGGTATTTAATCTTCCAGTCGATGATGCTCTTGCAGTGTTCACAAACTTCGCACACATTCAGGTTGGTGATGAGCTTAATTAGCGGCGTATGTTTATCGTGCAGATTATTCTTAAACGCGTACGTATTTTGATGTTTTTGAGCTCGTGTACGACGCGTATCACCTCTTTTGGAACTCATTTTTTATGTATTTTTACAAAAGAACACGGGTTTTATCACTACCGTTGCGGAGCGGCAACGTGTGTTTGTTTACATTCGGTTCGAGTTGCGTTTGACATTTCCTTTTGACAGTTGAGCAAGTTGTAGCTCGGAGCAAGGGTGTGCCGGAAAAAAGTTTTTGCTGTAAAAAATGGATTTTTAATTTTATTTCCCTATATTTTTTTAAATTTTATCATACATACCCGGATAAATGACTATGCTACAACATAAAACACACAATATGTAAACGCTTACACTGTTTGTCATAACGTTTCGCTGATATATTTTATTTCTGCACACTCTTTAACCTGTTTTCGGCAGGCACTCTTGTTGCAAATCGAATACATTTGCACCGTCATCGTGTTAACTTAACAAATTAAACTTTCATTCAATATAGTGTCACTGTGGCAACCTATCCGTAGAAGCATATATGGCCCTAATCTTCGTTGAGCGTTTAGAACAATCAATAAAGCGTTTGTTCGATGGCTCACCTTCCTCACATTCGCAAACATCCTCATCCGGTCGAGCCAAGGGATTCAACTGCACACATCAAAAACAGACAGACAGTAATGGTAAAGGCAGGGGGGGTAAGCTTTCCGTCTAGAACTGTGGTGGCCGGAACATGACCATCGGCATCGGCATCGATGGAGGCCCCACTGGATAGGGCACCGCAGAAGTGCTTGAAGTTGTCATTCCCGGCGGGACATAGAAACCACCGGGAACGGATGTGTCCGATGATGAATAGGGCATCGAGGCTGGACCATATCCGGCATTAAATCTCTGAGTGGGTTGTCTGTTGCTACGAAGCAGTTCGGTCATTTTCTCCGCCTTCAGCTTCCGACTGTGCATCAGCTTGCGACTGTTCATAAATTGCTCTAAATAAGCATCGACCGGTAGTTCACTATCAAGAAGCTGTTTTACAATGCTTTCTGACTCCTCTTCACTTTCGGCTGCGGCCGTCTGCAACAGTGCCAGCACTGTCTCTGCATTATTCCCTTCGGATTTCGTAGCTGGAATATAAGCATGAAATGTATCAGCTAGCACATTGCATCATGCACGAGACACGTTCGCTTCAACTTACACAGTTGTGTCGATTTTTCCTTCACAGATTCCCCTAGCGTACGGCATTCATCGGCCAGTTCCTGCACTCGCGACCGCAGCTCTATCATCTTTGGTTCAAAATTCAAGTTTTTCTCTGCAAGACTTCGATTTTCAGCAATAATCAAATCCTTTGATGATTCCAGTGATTCCACCTGCGGTGCATAAGGATGAGACAGGTTATCAATTGCCGAGGGTGAGTCACACCCACACCCGCTTACCGCTTCGTCAACCCGTTCGTCCAGCTTCTCGTCGTCGCCCAGCAGATCTCTCAACTCATCCGAGCTAAGCCCCTGGAGGGATTGAACGGCTTGTTGCAGATACGGCTGGTACATTTTGTCCCGGCACAGTTAGCAATGGCGCTGGTTGAACACACCAGCCACAAATCCGATGCAAAAGGACGCGACGCGTTGAGGAACCACAATTGAACAGACTTTGACCGCGAATGTGCTTTGTTTTTCCTTTCGCACTTTTGTTTTGAGTAAAATTGACAAGGACTGCAAAACCAAGGTATTCCATCAGGCCACCGTAACTGACATTCGAGTACAAATTTCGAATGTTTCACAATGCGTTTCGAGCAGTGCATTTCGAGCAGTAGCATGCAACGTGTGCGTCAGTTGTGGCGCAAAATCAAACCTACCAATTTACACACGTGCAACGTGTGTTTCCCATCAGCATTCGAACATTATCAAAAATATTAATGCTTTTATTTACGATTTATTGATACTTTATTTCTTACAGTACACAGCACATTTTATGACAGTATAATGCTTAACTAATATAATATTTACGATCAATCTTATCGGTTGATGATCACATTATTAAAGTGTTGTGAATTTGTAAATTAGCAACTTTTTGTTTTGTTTCCTTTTTCAAAGAATGGCGTTTTACGAAATCATGCTCTTTTTGGTATGAATATCATAGTACGATTAAACTAGTTCGTTTGTGCTTACGATTAATATCGCACGCTTTGTATTCTACCCCAAAACCCCCCAAAAATGTTCCATATACTTTTAATTAATACTACATCTGTCGAGCTTACTGCACAGTCTATTGGTGCACAATCAGTTTCAAACCTGTCTTGCAACGGTTTCAATTTGGCACGTTAATAATCTTTTTCAACCAACATCTGTGTTCCTAATCATTCCACGACAAAATTTCTCGTGGTGCCATTGTACGGGTAGATGCCTCCTAGAATATATCGCCAGTAACCAAAGTGTTGTATCCGGTACGTTCCCGGATCGATCTGGTCTGGAATTTCCCACTCCAGCTCGATGTCACTGTACGCAAACAGTGTCGATCGACGGTGCCACTTAAATTTCGTTTCCCAGTTCGCATCGGTCGCAATCACTTCCCACTCGTCCCGATTATGATGGTGCTCCAAACTGTTTGTTTCCTCGTATTCGGGTTTCAGACGCTCCACGGTAAAGTACGATCGTTCGTGCATCAGGTTGTTTCGTGGATTGCCTGCTATAAACATTACCCGCACGGTGTCACCTCTGTGATAGGGGGCTTCTTTCGGCTGCAGTTTACAATCACCAAAGTACCATCCGAACGGATGACCATCGAACACAACGCCCGTTGACAGGGTGATCTGTTTATCGTCCTCGAACGGTGGCATTGGACCGGGGGCGAGTGACTCACCGCGTGCAATCGAACGCATTAGCTTGCGGAACTGCTCCAGATAGATGGTGAGTGTGTGCGGTCCGTAGAGTGTAGACGCACCTTCATAACGCTGGATAGCGTACTCCTCCGGTGTCGCCACGTAGCTGGTGTACATGTTGGAAAGACCTGCCACAACAACCGTGATCTCTTGGTTGGCCGCTTCTATCGATGTTTCCCGGATGGCCGCTCGTAGTCGTCTACCAGACATGGTCGTAAATTCAGCCGGAACAGCTGCAATAGCAACATCTCCAACCAAGAGTATCTGAGTTGGGACAACTTTTGGTTGCACTTCGTAGGAGAACTTGGCTCGTCCACTGGCAATGAGGATGGGTTTGGGAGCTTGACATTTTTTGTCTTCTGGCGTTGGTTCCGCCAGAATATCCCGGGCCGTGTTCCAGAAAGATGAATCGGTGAGAGTAGCCTGTCGGAAATCGAACGCTCCCGGACCATCTGTTGTACCGGCACCAAAACTATATCCCATCGCAGGATAGCATCCGTGGACGGTTTCTGACTTGCCCGTGGCAGGGTTTACGTACGGTACCTTCATCTCCGTCATGTCGATAAACTGATGGGCAAATTTGATCGGTCCCTTCACCTCCCGACCTCCATTTGCTTTTAGAAGTTTCTGTCAGAAGATAAGAGAAACAAAACACGCGGCGGCTTAGATATAAATTCATGTTACTGTTGATGATTTTATACTTACTATGGCCGCATCGTAAAGCCGCGTACCGATGATCTTCGTACTCTCGAACATATCCTTCCCCGGACCGGACGCAATACAGGAACCAGCCCCAGCCGGACAGGAGGAAGTTAACATATCGCATGGCAATCCCGTCTTTTCACACTTTGGTCCCATAATGTTTGGTGACGCATCGCCCAGATTGGTGGACGCAAACGATCCAACAAACTCGCCCCGGCCTGGCACACGCTCTCCATTCCGGTCCAACTCCAGCAGCACCGAAGCGTACCCCACGTTATCGCTCGAGACGTACCGGTTCGTTTTGTTCATCGACGTCGGATGAACGGCGAACCAGTTGATGGCCCCGAACAGATGCCCTGCCTCATCTACCAACCGCAACTGGACCAACTTCTTGTCGGTGTAATCCCGATACTGGTCCCGCTCCCACTGTGGGTTGTTCTCGTACGCGCTCGGGCTACGATTAATGTTCGCCTCGTTAATGGTGGTCTCCGACAGGAAGACGCGACCCTCACGCATACCCTCATGGGCGCGTACTATCGCGAGCGTAATACCTTCCACCAGTGCGTCAAAGTTCTGCGGCACAAAACCCAACGAAGCGATATCGTACAGATACGACATGAGGAAGCCGGAAGGTACGCTATGACTGTGTGAACCGCTCAGTACCACGTTTTCGAATCGGTACATTTCACCATACCGCGCTTTCAGCAGGTTCAGCACGTCACGCTTGACCGCGTGTCCCATCATACCGGCATCGGCACTAACGAACACCACCCGTGCTCGGTTCTCATCTTCGAAAATGAATGCACGTGCGTACTGGCGTAGATGAATACCTTGGCCACGTTGGGAAAACTCACCATAACCCATCTAAAAAAAAAAAACCGGAAAGAAACGTACGGAAATGATCACTCATTCAAAAGGGTGCTCGCACACACGTTCACTTACAAATCCGATCTCAACCGGCGGTCCAGTACAGTCCGCTCGCCCTACGCCCAACCGGTAGGAGGTGGTGACATCGAACCACACCACCACAACTACCGTTAGGGCACAGAACAAAGAACCGAGCGATCGCATCTTCGAACCTTCGCCGTACCGGTAGCACGATCGCCTTCCACAGCTCACTGATGCGGAAGATGTCTTGACGTTTTTTTTTTTTTTCACCACTCGACCGATGCGTTTGACACGCGGTACGTGCTCAGCATAAGCCCGATGCTGCTGACGATCTAACACAGCACCGTTTTACCTAGTTAGGGGCACTACCCCTGGGGAAGTATCACGAGTTCGCGATAAGTCGCTCGATATGTGTATTCGCCCTACCTTAACCGGACGAAATCGATTGAATGTCTATAGGGTCGGTATCACATCCGTGGTTACCCCGCTCCTGGACCGTGTTCCACGTTACTTCGACCTCAGCAAAGTGTAGTAGGAACTGCAGAATAGCGAAAAAAAATAGGGAGAACCCAAAAACGGAGTTCGGAAAGCGCGAAACATATACACCGAACGATTAGATTAGATATCAAAGATTCGAGCTGCCCTTTTTTTTACAACTCCCGCCGCTGGTTGGCTTATCAACAAGTCTACCAGTTTGGCGGGATGATGGAGCAGAAATTAGGTTAATCAGGGTGTGTGCAATGCTTACCGAAACTGCACAATTGAAACGAGCTTCCGGATGGTCTTTGTGTCGCATCGATATCACCTCAATTTGAACGACTTTTTGTTTTGGCTTTATTTTACACTTTCAATTTATTCAACCCAGTACAGCGACAGGCGAGCAGCAGGGTGTCAGGGGGGGAAGGTCAACTGATAATTTTGAAGTGCACACTGTTTCGAAAATTCATTAATCCGCCCTTCACGGTTCGTATCGATCTAGGAGATTTCGCATAGTATAGGCGGTAAATACCGACACCGACCTGCACTTGTCAATTTATTTTATTGCACCACTCTCACAGGGCCACCACCACACAGGCCTACTACACTACTGTCCGTTTCTTTTTCGCGTACAACACTGTGCGGCAGAGAAGGTTGCTATGTTCGCGAAGTTATTCATTAGTACCGTTCGTTCGTTTGCTGGTACTGACACTGAAGAAAGACGACTCCACGGAGGCTTCTCTCTGGGACCTTCTTCGTTGACTTTCCTTGGTACACACACACGACGCAAACGACAACAACCGTTTACTATCACTCGGTACTTGGTCACTTTATTTTGCCACTATGATTCACGCTCGGATGTTTGCGGAGTATGTGGAGAAGATTTCCACGAGGAACTAACTTTAAATAACCTTCTTCTAACCCTTTGTGGCGTGTGACACTGGGTGTAAACAGACTGCAACCCGCTTCAAAACGACAACAACACCGCGTCCGAGCAAAAACAAATGCGTATATGCACACGCACAGCACGGCTTTAATCGCGCTTGTTATTGTTTTCTTTACGCTGCTCAGCATCCAGAAACCGCGCCAAGACGATCGCGCGTACGCTCTCAGAATCACGTTCTCTTCAACCGACCTGCCGAGCGAAACTGACTTGCCCTGACCGTGCAAACAGCGCACTTACCGCGTGCGTTGTGCCCCCGTAGCATACAGCGTGGACTTTCGCTTCGCAAAACTTCCGCGCGCACTCACTCGCGCACGCCGCACCGTGCGTTCTCCGTACGCCGCGCATATGTGTGTTCTATCTTAGTGTACGCGCGTTACTCCTTTTGCTTTCTGTTTCACCTGTATCTGCAGGGTCAGAAAGAGGCACCGATATCAAAATGTGCGTATCGACTTATGATTGCGACGCAAAGGGAGCGCAATGAATCGGGATCGGGTTTTTATCGCCAATACGTAGAAAAACAGTGGAGCACACAACAAAGCGTCGCCGAGATACTATAGCGCATAGTGTGAGTATGCGTGATAAAAAACGGGCAGAAAGAGGGACAAGCATCGCGAGAACTCGATCGATGTTTACGATGACGAATGGAGATGTACAGAAAACAAAGGGATATACGTAGAGTGTGCGAAACGAGAATTGAGCGGCCTTGGCACGAGATACGTATTTTGCTCACCTCTGCCAGCGGACTCACGTTCTTGCGGAAGCGTAAAGCCGAACGTGCGCGTCGTAAAGCGGAATAAGATTAAGCTTACCCATTCCGTCTCGCATGTGGAGATTTCAATGATCAACAGGTGGTTTACCTTTGGGATGCAATCGGTTATTTGTTGTTGCTTGTTTTTTTTTGTTTCTTTTTCAAAAAAAACCCCATCAAGAATGTCCATTATGCGCCGTACCGCACTAGCAATTCAACGTTTGCAACCAACCTCTTCGGACGAGCGTTCAAAGGCAGAGTGGGTTGAAAATAATTGTACCAAGTCTAATTACGGCACCGTTTTTTCAACCCGGCCTAAGGTGAGTTCTCGAAACGCGCATGCAATCGTGCTGCGAACGCAAACTGGCCAAATTCTTCATTCACACGATTCACGACCAAAGCACTCCACTTCACAGTAATGACACTTAATTTTAAATGATTGAACGCCACCATCGAGACATCTCCCGGCCAACCGTACGCAGCATGAATATTTGATCACTGAGGTGGCGTTTTTTCTTCTTCCATTCTCACTCTCTCTCTCTCTCTCTCTCTCCGCTCATCCATTTTCATCCGAGCTTAAAGCGCCACCGCACCAGAGTCAATTTAAATACTCGCTGCTGTCCTCGAACTGCGTGCCAACGGAACAGAAAAGGAGTTAAGGCATCCGCCGAATGGGGGAGATATTAATTTTTCTTCACCGATATCATACGCTGTCCGTTGGCCGTGGTTAACCGGCAAAACTGCCCTACCTTGCGACCTGACAGACAGACAAGGGCTGTACCACGAGTTGACCTACGATCGCTCAGCACAAACACACGACTCGTTGAAGTTGCCCAAAGCTCAACGCGTGGCACCGTCAATGATCGCGAAAGGCTAAACACGGTATCTTGATCGTGCGTGCTTCCTTGTTTGTCTATTCTTCCGTGAAGATGTCCACGCGCTTTTTCGAAGTTGACCGTTGTGGAGTGTGAGAAGATGCATCAACCGCTGCTAACGGTTCCGTTCCGTATCGCAATCCGTTAGCGTCGGAGCATAACATTAAGAGATAAAAAAATGTCTTCCTCGTTGCTATCTGAATTCCTTCATTTGCATTTTTTGTTTCGTTACGGTGTTTGTGAATCGTGTCTTTCCGGTTTGCAGCTCCGCTAAACGACGAGCCGCATTCAAAGTTGTGTTGCTTCTTAATGAAATCGGAGCTATAAATCAATGTGTGAGGGTGTTCGCTGCATCACACTGCTATCCAGTAACATGACACTGTTTACTTTCGTCTTTCGCGTATGCTTCTTCTCGAACACTTTGAAGATCACGTACCTGATCCGTTGTGCTGAGTCTGCAAGCTGCTGCAGTGACGATTGCTCAAGCGATTCAATCGAAACAGTAATTTGATTGCGCTGAAGGTCACGACGATCATCTTTGGGAGTGTTTACTGAGCGCTTGCGGAGAGAAAGGATGCAGCATGGTATAAATGCTGGAAGATTCATAAAAACTGCTTGATTTGAGGATCGATGTTGGCAAATGATGGCCAAGTGTGATGCTAATTATTTAATTTTATTGTTTTGCTTCGTCACCTACCTGATTGCGTTGGTAAATATTTGAACAAACATAAGATTAATTCAGCTAGTCCGAGGTCGTCCAAACTTAACGTACTAAATAAATATTGTTGATTGCATTGCCATTGACCTATTAATCGCACCCGAAACAAATGCTGGAAGTATTCCGACCTTCAATTTTAGCCTTCTTGTATTCTCAAGTATTGAAAAAATTGAAATAAATATTGTTCGATTAGCTTGGATGATAGCATCAAACAAATTCTGTGTGTTTTTATCTAATCCCTCCTTTGCGTTTATCACTAAAGTAGTGTTTTCGATTGTGAGCTGTAGTTTGTTATCTGAGGATATTTATGACGGGGTTTCCAAAAATAGATTATAATGCCGATAAACAGTGATGCCGTGATCGAACGCAAGATAAGGCAAGGTCACGTTACGGTATGTTGTTCAACGGAGATATTTTGGTGCGCACATTTTTACCGCAACATAAATTGATTTTCGATGTTTAATTTTCCAAATCATGCAGGACCTTCAATTTGCTTTACCTATACAAAGTTATCATATCAAAAGTGATAAAGTGAAATATGCTCAGTTTTTTGTAATAACTATGGAATATATTTAAACATTTTTAATATAATTTTGATTCCGTGCGTATTGATCATCATTTTATATTGTGACCTACATTTCAATTCTGTTTACTCTCCTGGCGCAATTTGAAAGCAACGGTATGCTAAAACACGTGCTCTGATGTTCAACGGTCTTTTCGATGTTTGTGCGACGTTTTTATAACGCGCTGTCAAACCCTGCAGCAAACGTCACATTATGTAAACATGACATAACTTTGGGAAATTTATTGTTTTGGTGTGTTTTGAAAGTCGTGCAAAAAGTTTCGGTCCGGCCTGTAGTGTAGATAAATGAATAGAAAATGGTTAAAGTCAGTGGATGCATTTGCTAACATGTTAACCTCCCGACATCCGTTAAACGGCTGGCTCGGACGAGCAATATTGCTGAGATACTTCGAATCACAGAAACGATGGATCAGCTGTTCCGATGCGTTGCGAAGAAGTCATTACGATTCGCTTGGCGTGACTGCGAACGCGACCCAGAACGATATTAAGCAGGCGTACTATAAACTGTCCAAACTGTACCATCCGGACAAAAATAAGGGAAGCGAAACGGCGGCCGAAAAGTTCCGGGACATTACGGCAGCGTACGAGATCCTAGGGAACTACCGGTTGAGGAAGCTCTACGACAAGGGTATTCTGCATACGGCCGGCCGACAGTTTGCAAGCGAAGCAGCGTCTGAGTCAGCAGAACACACTGAGGATGATCCTCAGACACGGTTCTACAAAAAGCGCATGACCCGGACACACACTCCGACGGCAACGGGACGAACACCGATCTACGATTTCGACGAATGGGCCCGTAGCCATTACGGGAGTCGGTTCGATCAGAAGATGAAGGCGGAGGAGCGGTTCAGAAAAAAGGCTGAACGGGAAGAGATATTCAAAACTCGCTTGCAGCATGAGTACATCATATTTCCGTTGCTATTTTTTTGTATAATGTACTGTGTGATAGTGTTCCAAGAGGGTACCTACGATACTCCCAAACCAGTTACGAAAGATGAGCCTTGAAAAGGCCAAAGGGTATAGTTTGTGTTAAACTGGAGTCATCGTATTATTTATCTGTAAATATTTTAGAACAATAACAATACACAGAAGGCTCCTGTGAAACGTGAGTCCAAAACCGACACCTTGGCCGCGTTTGTTTGATTTGCTTAGGAAAATGATGATTCACATTTCAAAATCGACCGCTTCGCTTCCTAGCGGTGTATCTCGAATCTTTACGCGTTTCCTCACCATGCTCCCTTCGCCGTTCCTTCTTTGCCAGTACCCATTCGCGGGACTTTTTCAGCGGTTTACCCCTTGCTTTCTTCGCGTACTCTATTTGCTTCCGACTGTATCCAATCTGTCCGGCGCTTTCATCTGTACCGAGAGCCGCAGGGAGTTTGGCTACCCCTCCAGTCATCAGCACCAGGAAGTATTTCTTTGCTTTTGAAGAATTCGGATAGTCCACTACAATACCACCGTAGAAACCGGCTTTCATAGCTTGTGAAGTGACCAGCTCGATGTGATCAGCATTTTCAGGATAAAACTGAAACACGGCCCTAGCATTTCGAGTCTGCGAATCAAACAAAATAAAAGCGGTGCAATTTTTTGTCAAAATTACAGGTACACCGGTACATTACTTACCAAACTCGAAAAAAGCGTGCTGAAGAACTGATACAATCGTTTCGGTGGAACGTGAGATTTTTTGTCCGCATTGCAGAGCCACTGTAGAGCAGAAATCGACACAGCTCCATCGAATGTGCCTGCCTTGAAAGGCATTCCCTGGCCCATATCACCGAGCAACAGATCACCTTCGACTTCGCGGTCAATTGCAACGTCCAGCATGTGGTTCGATATATCGATGCCGACCCATAAATGGCCCTGATCTTCGAGCACACTTCCCGAAAGGCCAGAACCGCAACCAATATCGAGAATTAGCTGCGGAGAATCATCGTCCGGATCCAGTGCCAACAGTTCGATGGCACGTTCACACATCTGTACCTGGATATCAATAATTCGCGTGTTGTTTGTGTACTTTTTCGCTTCATCCTCACCGTAGAACTGTAATTTATTGAACAAGATATGAGGTGTAAATTCACTTTTTTCAAACAAGCAGGTGTAAATTCACTTTCTTACGTACAATCTCCGGTGGAGCGATGTGTTCAGGACGCCGGGACATTTTCACCAATTTCTGTATTTATTGCTCCTTTATTATGAGCGAAACGCATGTGGTTTGTTTGGAAAGATTGCACCGCACTAACGGAACGCCATCGGTCATCGAAGTTTGACGCGAATCATACAATTATATTTAAAAACAAGTTTAGAGTCCAAAAAGTAACTTTGCACTAATTCTCTCATTTTTATTTTGTCCCATATTCTATAAAAAATAATTGTATTGTATTTTACTGTGGAATCAATTTATTTTTTATTTGATTAAACTTTTCCACAAAAAACGTTTCTTGACAGCGACGAACTGACAGCGGTTTGTTGTCATTTTCTTGCTCAAAAGAATTTCCTGTGTTTGTGTTGGTTTGCCGACATAAACATCTGTTTTTATTTAATCCAGTTATCCTACAGTATTGTGCTAAATAGTGTAAATTTCCGCAAAATCTCATCTTTTGATGAATGTTTGTGAACCACCATTTGGAGTGTCCAGAGGTTATGCCACATCTGTCCGGAAAATCGTAACTAGGTTAGTTGATTAGCAGTGTGGAGCACAAATCGGCAAACGGTGGTAGCTGGCAGGCTGAGGCAAAGCAAAACGATTTAAAAATAGAAAATTTTCAATTTCCCTTTCCTAAGTTAACCAGCGACGGTAGAGAATATTCCTTTGCACGGATTGCACGTTGCCTGACTGTCGCTAGAAGAAAGTTGGAGAACCATCTCGAACGCTGGCAAGAACTTAATAAAAGGGCAAGCAAGTTTGCGATTGCAACTGATTCATACTGAGGAAAGCGATCGAGCAGGAAGTGAACTTGGAAGATTGATAGTAAAGTAGTGCAAAACACCGAATATGGTTGCAACGGACGGACAACTTATGGCGGAAGTGGATGAGGCAACCGCCTTCAAAGAACGTGGTAATGCTGAATTTAAGGAAGATTGTTGGGAGGCTGCTGTCAAGTGGTACACGAAGGCGATCCATGCCGGTGAGAAGCATAAGGACTTGTCCGTGTTCTACAAAAACCGTGCCGCTGCATACTTGAAATTGGAGCAATACGAAAACGCCCACAAAGATTGCACCCGCTCGCTGGAGGTTTGTCCCAACGATCCGAAAGCATTGTTTCGCCGATTTCAAGCGTTCGAGGCATTGGAACGGTTTGAGGAAGCGTACAAAGACTTGCGCACGATTCATACCCATGATCCCAACAATAAAACGATCAAACCGCACCTGGAGCGACTGCATGCGATCGTACAGGAGCGGGCTAGGGAACGTGCCCAGACCTCGAACAAGGTGGCCAAAATGTTCGAAATTGCTTTCGATATTGCAGCGCCAAAGGACAAACGCGAGCAGGCAATGGGTAATATTGTTGTGCTAGGGCGCGAGCAGGCCGGTGTGGACGTTATGATGAAGGAAGGTCTGGTAACGCGCATCGGAAAATTGCTAAAGGTGGAGAAAAACAACGAAATCATCACGAATGCAATTCGTGCCATCGATGGTGTGTGTCTGAAGAGTCCGGAACGTACGAGGCAGGTCATTAACGAGCTCGGAATTCCGTGGTTTCTGCAAATTCTGGACTGTAGTGTAGAGGAGCGCGTTGCCGCTTCCCAGCACTGCATGCAAACCGTACTGAACTCGATTTCGGGCCTGGAAAATAAGGAAGATTCCAAACCAAACGATGCTCTGGTAAAAGAAAATCAGCAAATCATTGAAACGCTGCTCACCTGCCTGCTGTACTCAGTGACCGATCGTACGATCACGGGAATGGCTCGTGATTCGATAATGGAACTGTTGATTCGAAACGTCCACTGGAAGACACTGAATTGGGCGGAACGGTTGGTCGAACTGAAAGGTCTGATGCGGCTGATGGAGGTGTGCTCCGAGCTGGAAGAGTACAAGTACGAAAGTGCCATGTACATTACGCCGTCATCGCGTACGATCGCGACCGTATGCTTGTCGCGCATCTACGAAAACATGTACTACGATCAGGCCCGCGAGCGGTTTACGGAGCAGATTGCGGATTTCGTGAAGGATAAGCTGCTTACGCCCGATCACGAATCGAAGGTGCGTGTTACGGTCGCCATCACCTCACTGCTGCTCGGACCGCTGGACGTGGGCAATACGATCTTATCCCGGGAAGGTGTTCTTCAGATGATTCTCATCATGGCTCAGTCCGATAATTTACTAGAACAGAAAGTAAGTGTTGGGGAAAAGATTTTATTCCTAAGAATGGCGTATTAATTGTTTGATTTATTTGCTAAATTTACAGGTAGCCTGCGAATGTTTGATTGCTGCTGCCTCCAAGAGGGACAAGGCAAAGGGTTTGGTACAGTCGGGTGCACAAATCTTGAAGAACTTGTACGCTTCGAAAAACGAGGAAATTCGCGTCCGTGCCTTGGTGGGTCTGTGCAAGATCGGCAGTTCGGGCGGTTTGGACGCTTCGATTCGGCCATTTGCTGACGGTTCGACAAAGAAGCTGGCCGAAGCGTGCCGCCGGTTCTTGGTGAAACCGGGCAAGGACAAGGACATTCGTAAGTTTGCCGCCGAAGGTCTCGCGTACCTAACGCTTGACGCAGAGGTGAAGGAAAAGCTGGTGGAAGATCGTCCCGCTATTCAGGGTTTGATTGAGCTCGCCAAGACGGGTGATCAGTCCGCATTGTACGGTGTAGTTACGACGCTGGTGAATCTTGTAAATGCGTACGACAAACAGGAGATGGTACCGGAACTGGTAGAGTTGGCGAAGTTCGCCAAACATCACATCCCTGAAGAGCACGAACTGGACGATCCGGACTTTGTCAGCGCACGTGTTATCATACTGGCCAATGAAGGTGTTACGTCTGGTTTGGTTGCACTTTGCAAAACGGAAAGCGACAATTCGAGGGAAATGATTGCCCGAGTCTTCAACGCACTATGCAGCGAACAGGAGGCACGTGGCAAGGTGGTGCAGCAGGGTGGAGCTAAAGTACTGCTGCCACTTTCACTGAACGGAACGGCCAATGGAAAGCGCCACGCTGCTCAGGCTCTGTCGCGCATCGGAATCACCATTAATCCGGAAGTCGCATTCCCGGGTCAGCGTAATTTGGAGGTGATCCGTCCTTTGATGAACCAACTCCATCCCGATTATACTTCGTTGGAAAACTTTGAAGCTCTGATGGCACTGTGCAATCTGGCTTCGATGAACGAATCCACTCGGCAGCGTATCCTGAAGGAACAGGGCATAGTGAAGTTCGAATCGTACATGGGAGAGGATCATATGATGTTGCGTCGTGCCGCTACCCAGGTAATGTGCAACATGGTTCAATCGCCGGATACGGTGGAACTGTGCGAAAAGCAAAACGATCGTGTAAAGATGCTCGCACTACTCTGCGAAGAAGAGGACGAAGACACTGCCCTGGCGGCTTCGGGTGCACTTGCCTATCTGACTGCCGTTTCAGAGCGTTGCTGCGAGAAAATGTTCGAACCGGCGGCTTGGCTGAACGTGTTTCACACGTTGGTTGCCAACCCGAGCCCCGGCGTGCAGCATCGGGGCGTTGTGATCATTCGCAACATTATCAAGTCGAGCAAACAGCTGGCGTCGAAACTGTTCGACACGGATCTGCTGCAGATGCTGTACGGTGTTACGCAGCTGAACGATGAAACGCGGGCAAAGGCCATCGAGTGTGCGCAGGAGTGTTTGAAGCTGGCCGAAGAGTACCGGCTGATCCAGGAGAATGCCGACGCGGATCTGGCACCGGATGTATTCAAGGAGCAGGAAGCCACGATCGAAGAAATCGACAATTGAACTAATGCGTGGAGGTTTTTGCGAGGAAAGGAGGACAACAAAGTGCATTACAATCTTCTTAAACTTATTGTTAAACATTTTACGGACATTGTGCGTGTTCGGTTTTCTGAGTTAATCGGGAAACGTATACCGAGTAATGGACATGCTCTCGTTACGAGGGTGAATCGTACTTACTAGGGAAATTGTAGGTGTCTGCGTTTTTTTTCTGACAGTTTCAATGTTTTTTACTAGATATTTATAATAAAGAATTTGTGAACGATTTTTCAAATACGTTGTGGTCAATTTAATGTTGTAGATACATTGTAAAACAATAATGCATAATGATTTAAATGATTGCATGAATTGATGAGCTTTGTTCCCCTTGCGGAATGAATTTGTTCCCCAAATCATTCAAAACTTCATTTGTTTTGAGGGGAAAACCGCGAATTTTCCTTCAAATAGTGAGATGCAGTGAGTGAAGCGTGGTGAGAAAATGAACGTTCTTTCTCCTTTCTCACTCCTTCGAGGGGAAATGCATTTGCTCATCGTTGTGAGTTTTCCCCTTCTCACCGTGAGAAGAACGATTTGCATGGAGAGAACGTTATTTCCCTTTTACGCTCCGGTAAAAACGATCCGATACGATTCGGACCTCGTTCGGATGATTCGGAACATTTGTGAGCAATTTTCCCTCCAAATCAAATCACTCTCCAGTGTGAAGTGCGCTTATGCGATGCCACGAACAAAATGCTTCATGGCGTCCCGTTCGTCTGTGGTTTGATACACGCTTGATCCTTTGGGACTGGGGCAAGGTAAATTATGTTGACATCGTTACCACCGTTGTGCCCGGCCGTTCGCAGTTCAGGCACGCTCGCGTGTACCGTGCATGCCTGTACAGAGCACGCTCGTTCGATTTGACGCACAACGCACAAACATTTAAAGTATTGCGTTTTACGCGCGGAAATAGTTGGTTGGCGTATGGCACGATGTAATACTACGGGAAAACAATTTTCATTAGCGTTCCCGTGTTTTAGGAAAGTTTTGCTGTTTTGGGCGATTAATTTTGAAGCTTCGTTTGAATGGGGGAATATCTTTTCACTCGAACCCGTCAGCGGATCGCTGTTGTCGCAATGTGTATGAATTCACAAATAAAAAATGGGCCATTATGTCTACTACAGCATAGAAAACGATCGCGTGCTGTCAACCTATCTCGCGTAAGGGATGAGGGTTATTTTGCGTAAAGTTTAGTTTCCCGGCTGACGATGTTTTCTTTTAAAGCGATTTTCTACTTCCACGGTAAAATGGATGCCTCGCCTATCCATTTAGACGAGGGGTTCCGTTTCACATTATCCTTTATAATGCTCTTTTGTTTTCTGCGTTCTTGAAATGGGGTTTATTTTTTCTTCATTATTTAATATTTCGCGGAGGCGGTAGCATTACATGGTTTGCGGTTGGGTTTGTTAATGTATTATACTTGCGCATACTCTTTTGTCGCAATTAGGCAGATGGAGTAAAAGTTCAGTGAAGCGATTTCATGATTTCAGTGTGATTAATTAATGCACACGACATTTCGTTTCGATAAATAAACGCATGTTAATGCCAAAAGAAGGGAATGAATGTTGAATATGGATGCTTCTATTGCTGCTAATTTGTGAACCGAATTGGAAAAGCATTTATGCGTTTGAACATGGAAGAAATATTCGTTGATTATTTGTTATTCAATATAATTGATGATTATTAGAAATGTTAAAATTGCCTTATTTTATTTTCCTACTAATGATCAGATGCTAGATTATAGAATTACTGGAAGGTTTCGCATCTTCAGACCCATCAAAATCGAAACAAATGACTCTCAGCAGATAAAGTTTAGGGGTTTATCCACTTGCCAAAACTTTCCCGCCATTTGACGAAGATAGACGTAAACCGAGATCACAATGCAAACCAAAAGAGAACCCAAAAAAAAGAAGATAAAAATTCGAAATAGGGAAAAAGAAGGAAAATCGCGAAACTTTTGTCATTAATCTAATTTTTGTAGGCCTCAGAAGTAGAAGCAAAACAACCAGGAAGAAGCAACCAAAAAGAAAGTAACGAAAATGCAACACAACGCTTTTTTGGATAAAAAAAAGTGGACGAAAAATGTTTCGACTTGAGTGAAATAAAAATGGTCAAACGGGGTAAGATAATGTGGATACGGTTGCACACCATTTCTCCACCGTCCTAACAACAACAATAACAACAGCCGAGATGGTGTAGATTACGTTATGATTCCATTTCCGTGGCCAAGTGCGCTGGGGCAACCACTCCGAAACTCCGGCGGAAGGATTCAAGGATTTTCTGGCCAGATAAAATAAATTATCCCACCACTTTGGTCGATCTTTTGTTCTAGGCCGGTTGTTTTCTCTTCACACTTCCTCGTAGGCCCTTCTTTTCCAGCATCCTTCCAGCTCGGATGCTGTGTGTGTCCGCTATTGAGCCATTTGGAGCCATGGTAAAAGGTTGCTGGACGACAGAGTTGACACTTGGTTTCGGCGAAAGGTCTATGATTTTGCTTTATCGCTGGATAAGCCGCTCGGAAAGCTAGATTTATGGCCGCTAATACCAATTATTCGACTTAGCGAAAGTCCGACGGCCGTTTGCGTTTTTTGATAAACAACGGAAGAAGGAAGCCGGTTCAGAAGAGCTAAGGCACCGACATCTGTTTCTTAGCTAAACTTGTTTTTGTGCTGGCGTGGCCAGTTTTTGTTTTCCGATCACCGTGACGAATTTTTACACTTTTGTGTGTTTCTGTGTGTTCCAGTTGCATATCGCTGTTTGCCACTTTCGGATGTGGATATGAACGTCGTGCGAAAGTTTTAACGAAAAAAGTCCAACACAGCACTAAAGTTATGAATAACTGCTGCCATGTTTATTGGCCAGTTTGGATGAGAAAGGTCAAAACGAAAGTGTTGGGATTTTAAACTCAGTTTTTTTTTCTTTTGTGTTAACATAGAAAGTAAAACAATTTTTTCTTCACTTTTAACTGTTTTGTTTCAAAAATACAGAACTAACCAGTTTCCTATGCCTTATTCTACCAATATGGAATTATTTAGATTTCAATAAATCAGAAATTCGTAATTTCGACTATGTTGTGAGTAAATGCATCAATTAAATCAAAACAGGCAAAATTTTATTAAAATACTTAAAAACCTTACATAAGAATGTTATTCAACTTTTTAATGCTAAAAAATGTATGTAATAAAATCTCCATTGTAGTAAAATATTACAGATAAAATCTGAATAATTTAAATACTAAATTAAAAATAAATGGTATTCAAATAAAGCAAACAATGGATACTTTAATCGAAAACGATTAAATTTTATTTCAAAAACTCACCATCAAAAAGCAACACACAAAAGAAGCAAGTGGTGTAAAAGAATGTAAAGAACATGCAAATGATTCGATAGTAAATAAATTCACCCAGAGGAAAATCATTGAAACATGAAGCTCGGCACACGGAATTTGGTGAATTGAATTTTCCGATAAAAAAAAACCACAATGGACGATCGAAGCGAAACAAAACCCCCTCACAGGAAGGAACATTTGCTTGCAGCGAATGATCGGGTCAGTTGGTAGATGCGTTACCCAAAATCAATAAACATTTAAAGCGAAAAAATGGATTCTGCCTTCCCACCACATTCGGATAGGTCACAAAGTTTTATGCTGTCCATCGACCTTCGTGTGTTTGTTTGCATTGCGTTGGTACCTGAAAGATCTAGACTGGACGCCGAGGGGAGTGTAAAATGCTGATTAACTAACTCCATGCCCGGCCCATAAAAGGGTTTAGGCGCGCGGTGCTAAATATTACGTGTATCCGTTTTTTAAAGGTTGCTCCAAAAGCTGGTTAGTGGAAAAGCAACCAAGCGTAAGTGTTTTCTTTTTTGCGCCCATCTTTCACCTCCATGAACTTGGAGTGTCCGAAAGGAAAATTTAGCCGGACGCCGGACAATTTGCTGTTTCGGTCGAGATTGGTCGATTAACAGATTTCGTGTACGGTACTTTGTTGGTACTGGGTGCAAAACCAAAAAAAAAAGGTTGTCTACCCTCCGGGACCATTATACCGTCCTCAGAATGGCGTGGCACAATAAATATTAATTATCTATTCTGTTTGTAGCAAATGTTGGGGTGGCAAAAGCAAAATACAAAACGGACGTTAGATTAAACAGAAGGCGAAATGAAAATCAATTAACAGGCAGTGAATCGTTTGGACAGTTAAAATCTTATCGAATCCAGAGCAGAATTATAAAGTGAAAAATGGAAATGGCGACATTTAAATAAAAGTGGTTTTGTTATTGATTAATAACAAAAAAGATGTTTACTAAGATGCTAAGAGATGTAAAATATAAATTTAGAAAAAAATAATATAAAAACCCATTTCACTAAATAAAAAAAATGAAAATTTTAGTTTTAACAAAATGGTTTTACTTCTATTTAGGATTATTGTTGATTGAAGAGAGCATTACTAAAACTTAACGTTTTGTTCGAAGATGACCTGAATAGAGATGCAAACCGTACGAATACGAATCTTCCAAAATCGATACCATTGCAAAGCACGTATCGGATGGCTCCTGATGGCATGTCCTGTATCGTCCAACACTAACGTCGAAATAACGATCCAAACACAGCTAAGAAACGGGAAAATATTCAAATGAACTCATCCATCGTGCTTTGTACCACCTTCTCGCTTTGTGCTAATTTTCCTTCCGAAAACCGTACGTGGAATGAATTTTTGTATCCAAAACCGGTACCCAATGTACACTGCTAACCATTTTCCCTGGACCTCCTGCTGGAGTGGTCTCCCGTGGCTCAAGTGACTCAAAGTGAGTTTATGTTTTTTTTTTACCCACTTTCTAAAGACTCCACTAAGCCGTGTTCTGGAAAAGACAGAGTGCAATAAATGGAGAAAAAATAACGCTTTGCACCTAAGTGAGAAATAATTGAAAACGTGATCAAATTGGAGAATTAACAAATCCTCAAGATTTATAATTAAACATTAGCAGCCAGGCTGGTAGTGGAAACAGTAGCGCGGTACCCAAAATGCGGTGCAAACAATATTGCACCGAAAAATAAAACCTCATTGACGAAGCAAAAAGAAAAACTCCAGAACCCCAACTGTACAGCTAGTATTTAGGCTTCCTTTGGATGGACTCTTGGTGGTGATGTTCGGACGCGTTGGAATAGAGCAGATATTGATAACAAACAAAAGGCGGATGGGAAAAGGGATAAAAACAGCTTCTTGTGCAGTTTCCACCGGTTCCGATGCGACTCGTCCGGGGGAAATTCATGGCACGATGGTACGAGGCAAAAATGCTTCGCTAGCTGCCGACGGGTTCGAAATCTGTTGTCACGTTGGCAGCTTCACTGTCCCGTGTAGTGTCCGAGTGTCCGAAACCCTGTCACAAATGCATGGCTACTAGCCTCGCTCCGTTTCATTCCTTTTTCGCTTGCTGGAGCTCATCCCACCCGTGCCCAACTGTGCATTCATGTTTGCTGGATGGAAATGTTGCAAGAACGTAACAACACTGGGGAGGAAAAAAAGAAACACAAATCTCGTACCCAGAAGGAAGTGACAGCAAATGGTAACATTTTACTGGTGTTGGAATTTGAGCGGCAAAAAAAATGGCAACTTTCGACGAAGAAGCGAAGACGAAAGTTACCAAAGTGTCCGGAAAAACTTAGGCAACACAAGCAAGAGAGAGAGGATGATACACGAACAACAAAAAAACCTCCCTTCAGAGCATTAAACAACGGCAGCAAAACAAGCTCACATGCAATCAAACATTGGTGCCACGGTGCAAATGGGAAGATAAAACAGAGCAGAGTTTCAAATGAGCTGAATTTGGCGAATGGCGAACGGAAAAACTTGCAACCTCGAACCAAGCGTGCCCATGATGACGGCGCGGACCAGAACTTCCAGCATCAGCGTTTGTAAGCTAGAAAGAAAGCTGGTTGTACAAAATCAAAACCACCCCCTTTTGCTGGGTTGCCGGGTACCCCGCTTCGGTAAATGAAAAACGTGTCCCTGACAAAGCAACCGCTCTCGTCCTGTCCGATGACGGTTGAGCGACAAAACATAACAATCTAGTGCCCGGTTTTGAGGGCAAAACAGTAGCAACTGCAGCAGCATCGTAAGCATGGTCAGCATGTCTTTTTTCTCTCGCGACTGGAGAAGAGAACAGAAGGGGTTTGGAAAGATGAATCCATGCACCGGACACTAATCGGTGTCGAGTGAAAACAGTACCTTCGAGCCTGAAGAGTGCAGGGAGGAGAAAACTGTTGGTGTGTTATGAGTAACCGTCGGATGGTGCTGAACGAAACAAAAGGAAACGAAACCGAAACCCTGTCCCGAGGAACTGTATCAATCTGAAAGATACGGAGCAATGTTTTTGTTTGTACGCTGTTTGGACTTAACTTTTGTACGAGTTTTCCTTTGGCTTTTTGTTTACCACTCGGCACTGAGTTATGGTTCGGTAATTAAAAAGTATTAAAAGCGTTTTTGTTCCGCTCGGTCAACTGTTAAGCGGGCAGGATGGCTACAGTGCCGTGCTTAATGTTTCCATCAACTTCCATTGATGGCATGCTGAATGCTGGAATATGTTTCATTTTTTAAACGGCATACAGTCGAAGTGCCAAATGAGAATAAAAATATTTCCACTGTCTATAAATAAACTGGTACTATCAATAGCAGATCTTGCCTCTAATAATACAACATCATTAGTTTTTCGTCTATTTTGCTTAATTTTAAAAATTAAAACGGTTTTTAGTCATGCATGAAACATCCTGATCATGTATTACAGACTTTAGCTTAAGAAGTACGAAAATCCTGGAACTCTTTTTAAGTTCCCCTTTTTGAAACAGCTTTTTATTACATTTTGAATCTCAAGCTGTAATCGTAACCTATGATGATCACAAGATCATAAATATACAACTCCATAATCACAGAGATGCTATCGATAAGTGCTCCAAATTTAGAGATTGATCATGACTATTATAAATCGTACAAGGAACGCATTCGAAACAGAATCGGATCATGATGATCTGTAAGAGACCAGAATCATATCGGATATCATATTTTGGATCAATTTCAAATGTTCAGAAGCTTGGGTCAGAAGCGGATCAGATGAATCCCCAGCTTCCTATTACTACTATCGTTGTTTCTTCAGCGGCCAATTTTGCTTCACATTCTTCACCAACATTCGTATCGGAGTCTCTACGTCTCTACGGCCAAAATCCAAAACAGGTAAATAAAGGATTCCAGAACTGGCAGACTACGGTTGTAGTGCCACAAAAGCACGAGTCTCAAGTAGTCTTAATCTAAGAAATTAGCGTTATCCTCGCTTGCAAAGTCCTTTGTTTTAAATTGGTTTTTTATATTTGCAAATGAATGATATTTGCACTAGAAAGGTTCTATTGAAGCGAGCATATAGGCACCATGATAACAATATGTGTGAATAATTTTGAAAATCTTTCTTATCGAAGGATGAATATATAAAAACGACAATAGAAGTGCTTGAAAGCATAATTTTACGAACAAACATTTTGAGGTAACAACGACTCAGACGCCACAATCACAAGAGATGTTGACCTGTGTGTAGTTTGCTGGTAATCGATCTTTCTTAGGTTTTGTTAACGATCTTGTCTCGAAAACAACCTCTACTATCTGGAACTTTTAGCCAGAGGTTTATCAAATATTAATTATATAAAAAATTTCTACGTGTGCTTAACAAATTATAGGCTTCATACAAATGAAAGGAGTTCGTATTTGATACAACACAGAACATACAATGATCATTAGAAAAGAATCTCATTCGTCTGCCTTAACTCTCCCCCGTTCCGTTATACTTTATTTATATTTCTTAATCGTGTTTCAATTTCGTATCTTCCTACTACTCCTCTCTACTAGCGCCAAGTCTGCGGTGAAAACTTCAAGTCGAGGCGCTAAAAACAAACAAACGTAAGTAAGTGAAACAAAAACAGCAAAAAAAAAGGAACCACTTGTACATTCCGCGGATTGGCTGCAAAATGTTTTGGCGTACTTGTCAGCTGACGTAGAAAGATGGTCTGGATAGGACGACCGAAACCCACTGACGAGTTTTCTTCGAAAGTTACTTTGTCACCAAACTTGTCCCTGTTGCACAAATACCGTACTTAGGCATTAGTTCTTTTTGAAAAGCGGTTCCAGTCCAATCCGATGACAGGTGGCTATCCGCTGGAACCACGGTGCGGGACGTGGATAAGACGAAACTTTTATCCACTAATAGTGTGTGAAAAGCTAAAAACCTTGCGGAAACATTGCAACTTTAACACTTTGCCAGTCGCGAAGTTGCTGTCCAGAAGTTTGTTAGGGCCCGATGGGGGAGATCTATATATGTGATCCACTTTGCTAAGATTTTTTTAACTTTCGCTAACGCTGAAGTGGAAAATGAGTTTTTTGTATGTTTGAACATAAAAAAAATGTTGGAAACAGATTCAATTTGAAGTTGAAATATTGAAAATTTTATGGCGTACCGGGTAATGTATAAGATCGCAAATATTTACGCAATCGCTGGAAACCAATGTTTATGTGCTCCGATAAATGACAGATTATAATTTCGAAATAATTACATTTCTGTTGTTGCATGGCTAACGATTAATTTAAATATTTCTCCCGCATACAAAACTGATATGTGATACATATTAACCAACAAAAAAAAACTGAAACAAAAACCAATGCCAGCAAAAAAGGGACGGCTGATTTGCGTCATGTGCAAATGATTCGCCGTAATTTGATCAAACGTTATTTAAAACGCTGCGTGCGCTCACAGTAGTGAAATTATGATGAATGCGTCACGCTGCAGTCACAACATTGGCATCGGTTCACACGAAAGCGGACACGCTGTCATTACCGGGGGTGTAGCATTATTCAATTGCACATCCCACATTCCCATGTAACGGCTTAATGCGACAACGGTCCTCTTCACTTGGAAAAGTATGCGCATTGCATACCCGTTTGTCACGTTCGTTTGCAAATTTGTGCACTCGATCGTACACAATGCCATCCACCACGCGGCGTTGACCTGGGGTAATCGGTGGAGGTCCTTGTCCCAAAGGGGGTAATACGGGTTGAAGCACAGCACACGGTACTCCACAGTAGGCCAAAGTCGCACTTAACGCTTGTCTGTCAGATAGGGCGTTCTATCGGTCTTCCTTCCGAAATAATCCTATTAGCATCATCGGGGGTAATTGCACTGGTAACATTCATTCGCATTTAAGTTCGTTAGTATCATGTGTTTCCTGTATGAGTGTGGCTTTATTTTTCTCCTCGGTGGCTAGTGTTAAAAGCGGATTCAAAATGTGCTTACCAACGTTCGTTATTTTCGGGCTGCTGGATGTGGTGATCGTGCCATGGGTTTAAGTGATTTAAAACACTCTAACGGAGAGCTCGTACTGTTGACGCAAGGATCCTCAGGAAAGTTATTGAAGTAATAACCCCTTTACAATTTTATTTTGCTTTTATTCTGAAAGCTGTTGACAGTAAATATATGACAAAATTTAGTCAAATATGTGACATGTAAATATCATTGAAATAAATTAAACAATTTGATTAGTTACTTACTTTTTCGGCAATGACTACTACTAAAGTCCTCTGAGTTCTGAAATCTGTGGTGAGTTAGCTTGTGAGCAGAATGAACTGCCTCCAAGGTCCTCATTGGTTAAGAGCTCTTTAGTTGAGAGATTAAACATAAATTGATAGAATTTTGGGGATAGGAATTGTTCAGTTACTGGCATTAATGACTATTACATTGACTATGACATTTAGATATTAATGACTTAGAGATGTGAACCGCTTTTCGAGCTTTATAAAACAGATTCTTCAGACCGGTTCAGGCCAACACTCTCACGCGTACCTTATCATTAATGACTCAAATTAGGAAAAAACTTGAACGACTTTGTAAGTGCGATTACCTACTCGTAAGTCATCCTTGTGCAGGTCAGAACTCTTCTAATGCTTTCTGTAGTGGATATGAGCACTTGAGGGTTATTAGCCATGCATTGCCCCTGGTACGTTTTGAGGGCCTTGTGACAGTTGTTTTTCCCCCGACGTTCAGATAATCCAGATACCTGTATTACCAACCTTCGTCCTATTTTGTCATCCGCCACCATTCGCCCAAAGAATTGACCATCAATTCTTGGACAGACGGTGGAACATTCAAGAGACTACGAATCCTAACCCCATTACGAGAAAATATTCCAGCCTATAAAAATATGTATCTCTGCATTCCCTGGCACTTACTAGCTGGAAACGAAAAATATCCTTAACAAAGCTAGTGGATCAAGGATACTTTTACAAAAAAAAAAAAACAATTACATTAACTCTTCTTTTTGTCAGAAATAATTAACGCTACTCTGTCAACAGCACGGAAATATGTGTTAATTATGACAACTTTTCTTGTCGTTGTTTACTATTAGGCTTACAATAAAATCACACAATCATAGAACGATAAAAAAATGCTCCAAAGCAAACACGCTTTTTACAACAAGGATTTATTTTTAAACACAACATCCTCCAACAGCTTCATGCTGTTTCATTGAACGGAAATCATCGTCATCGCCACAGTTCGCACACCATAAACCGATGGCCTCGTCGAAATGTTGGCCAACTAAGTTGCATTGTACGGCCGGAAAATGCTAGCAATGTGTCTTCTCACGCGCGAACAGTCGATAAGTAAAGTTGGTACAGTTGGTAAAGTTGGTCTCTGTACTGCCGAGAGTTGCATCCCGTCCGACGCATCCATGTGAGCCGCCGGCAATGTGCTATGACGATCTTGCTCTCCATCGTGTGACATCTGTATGCAGGAGGAGTTCATACGCCTGAGCCATTTTACTAACAGCAAACATGTGACATAACTGCCGTAAAGAAATGCAAAACTTCACTATGGCAAAACAACTCACATATAATTTAGCCTCGCTCCGTACGAATCTACGGGACGGCTGCCAATCTGCTGAAACCGTCAGAAGGAATAACTTAGTTCGTATGCCAACGCACGAGCAACGGCACAACGCCACCTTGTTACGGCTTTGATACACTTGCAACCCATGACCCGTCTCGTGTTTCTCCCTCTCTCGCTCTCTCTCTCTTTCTCTTGGTTCGGTTGATGGAAAAATGGATGGAGCACGATGAAGAAAATTATAATCATATTAAAATTAAATTTTCATTCGCTTTCCTTGCTGTTTGGGCGTGGTAGGGTTTGGCGTAAGCTGCACTAACGATTCGAGGAAACGATTTGGCTCGTAACGGAGAGCAGCAGATTTTGCATAGGTTTTTGTTTCGCCGCTACAGTGACGAACGAAACGGTTTTTTGTTCTATGGACTTGTGTAGATGAAAGGTGCTTTAAAATAGTGTTGAATACTACAGTAATTGGGATGAACATAAAACCAAATTAAAACATTTGTTTATTCGATGTTGAACAGTGGATAAGCATATGCCGAAAAGATGGAAGACATTATTCGTACAAAACATTGAAATTCGGTATGTTTCAATTAAAATTGAGATAAATAAATATATGAAGAATTAAATACTTTAAACAAATCCGTAAAGCAGTCTAGAATCTTCGAAGAATTAAAAAAGTTAAGTTAAAAAAAAAAACTTCGATCAGATCGATAAATTAGTTTATCAAATTCAAAATTCCTGGTTTACTAAAAATTGATAAAAAAGAGAAATTTAGTAGCACCTGATAGAAAACACATACATCGCCATAACATACATATTTTTACGGTTTGTAAACATATTATTCAATAGTTACATTAAATTAATTTAAACATACATAGTTTAAGACTTTTTATAATTATTTAATACTTTTGAGCAAATCAAACACGTTGAACGTTGGACCCCAAATAATTTCCGGTCTGCTGTTTATCAATCACAATATTTTTACACATTAAACAAACTTAATTCTTCTACTGTGTGCAACAGTTGGCAATGGTGCCAAACAAAGTTTGTTCAACCTTGACAGGAAAATGGCAGTTTCGCATTAACTTCATCGTCAAACTAAGTGCAATGTTTATGAGTCGTATCCGAGTCAACTCATGTGCAGCTGTGATATTGCGTTGTCTCCTATCACTGGAGACAGTGGCAAAAGACAACCACCGCCGTGTGAAATCGGAGTGCATGGTTTCGATGGAGGCGCCTGGTGTTTGACCGATTTAGCTTCTGTTCAAGTTTGTAAATACACAAGACACGTATATATATCCGTGTGCTTCGGATGATGTTGCTAGCGACATTGAAAGCTACTCTCCCGATGGTACAAGAATAGTACACAGTGGCCGCTAGATGGTAGGGAGAAAACCACAAGTGAGTGATATACGGAAAGCAACGTGACAATCGCCGTGACTACCGTGATAGACTTGAGAAGTATTGTAGATAGATGTGTGAATTAGCTCAGCAGTACGGACAAACTTGGATGGTCGGACAGACTGGCAGCGGGAAAGTTATAATTAACTGCCGACAACTAATGGAATACGATTGGATATCTGCACGCGCTTAACGAGAATCAATACACCTTACGTTGACTTTGAGTGATACTTTGGTGAAAGGAAAATCCAATTTGCGCTGCTCTAGAAGATTATGTTTGTGTGTGAGTAATAGATTTGTGGGAAATATTTATATAATGTCACAAATTATGTTCACTCTGTCGGAACATGTTCAATATTATGCTTGCCGACGGGAAAATTGCTTCACAAATTGACGACTGTTCTTGCTCACCGAATCAATACGATTGAATACATTGTGCGGTATGGAATCGATTTGGGGGAAAAACAAAATCTGAACGATGTTAATGACGGATTCGATGAAACATCATGAACATAAATTGAGCCAAAAGGTAGAATACATTCTTTCCTTTTATCACTCGCTTTGGCCTTACTGCGGGAGAAGCACAAAATGTTCCCGAAAAGGAACACGGAATGTACTGGAGCTTTTTAAAACATAAACACCAACAAAAAATAACCCTTCACCACGGTGGGTAAGGTACGATGAGATAAAATTAATTAATTTCAAGCCCCATAACTCATCACACATTCTTTGAATTAATAAAATTGAACCATAATTTTGTGCTCCAGTCGAGTGCTACACTTTACACCGGTGACATTCTTTTCGTTGCCCGTGGTGCGGTCGTTCCCTTGCCGCGCGGGCAGGATGAGAAGCGAAGGGGGATGTGTTGGAATCTTTGTTGTTTTCGTGGCTTACCCGTGGTTCACACGAAGCTCTGTTTGTGTTTCGGATTGCGTGTGTGTGTGCTTTTCGAAGTTCTGTTTTTTTTATTCACTTACGTACGTTACTCTTTATGGTGTGGGTCGGTGTCGTCGTTTGAAGGTTATTTTTTCCCACAACCGAAATATATGGGCGTAGAGCTTGGTCGGCTTGCAAGAGTATATTTCATTTCGGGGAGCAAGTATCGTAACGCTACTTAATAAACAACTCTGCCATGTGAACTTTGTAGGTATGCAGCTCCAACATCTAAAGGGATTTAATATTTTTGAAGGAATTTTCACGCTACAGTGAATCCACTTTATCATGAAGTGAATAATAAATTCTGCATTGATTGATTTAGTTTGAGGTTTAAATGAGCTCATATTTACATAAGAGTTTGAGATATTGGCAATACTTGGAGGACATACTGAAATTTACTATTGATTGATCTTTCTGACGGATGTTTTTCGCTAGGATCTCCGATTCATATCCCTGATAGTTCCTATGAGTGTAAATGTAAGCATAGGACAATTCCTTGAAATTTTAGTGTTTATTTAAACAAATTTGAATCGTTACATATCGCTTTTATTTAATGGTATAAAAGCACAATACATTGCTTAAATTGCCTCTTATAATTTCTTCATCATGGGAAATAAAATACGAACTTCGATCCAAATGTCGCTGAGGAATACCTTCGTGATAGGGCATGAGTTCGCCTTATCACGTATATCAAAACAACGATTTCGGACTTCACTACCGACATATAGGTCCGTTGTTGTCCAACACTCTGTTCCCCAAAACAGCGGTACTCCTAGCTATATGAGCTCCTGGCTGCACAATAAAAAAGAAGAGATCTCTTAACACACTTCTTCCAAAAAATATTTGAAGATAAAAGTATGCACCCACAACTGAGTGATAGAAAGTATGTACAAAACTAAAATCGTGTTAAAAACTCTTTTTTTTTTTTCAAAGAACGATTTATTAAACAAACATTGAAATTCTAACATAGGTGCACTTATTTGCATACCGTTGCATCGGGGATTTTGCCTCTCATCGCATGATGATGGTACACATGTGTGCACACATTCCATCGCTGTCAAAATACCAAATTCCAGCGTATGTCAAGTTTGGAAAGCATCGCACATTCCCACCGTTTGCCTCAGCAAACAGCGCTGCGGGACATCATTATGGGATGTGCAGCTGGAAGGCATCAACACAAAGCACCCTGGGAATCCTGGGACATTGCCTCGAGGAGTGAGATAACCGCGAGAAGAAACGTCACGATCGCACGGCAGCAAGCAACGGAGCTGTGGCCGGCGAGAAGCCATAAATGATGAATATTCTGACACTTTTCCGTGAGCTCGTCTCGACCTCACACCTCGCCATCGGTCACCTTGCAATTGAGGCAGTGCATAGGGTGGAGTGGGGAAGGAGGGAGAAGTTTCGCAGCTAAATTTGGCGCACACGATGATAACACGATGTTTTGCGCGGAAAGTTTTGCAATGCGCCCTCGACAAGCTGCTCGGCGAACTGGCCAGCTGGTGTGAGTTTGCAGCACGGTCAGGATGGAAATTCCTGCCAGCGGGCGTTACGCTAGATGCTTCGTCATGGCGGTGAGTAGGGTTGGGATCTTCCACGAGCCCACGAGCTTGGCACAAATTGCATTTGCTGCGGTCTGCGGATCCGTGTTGTGAGGTCGTTGCACATGGTGCATTCTGGCGTTGACTCATTATATCAACATCGCCACAAGCTCCCGGTGGAGCAGCAGGCGGATGCCATCTTTCGTGCTGTTCATTTGTTGATACGAATACCCAGCGAAGGGGGGGGGGGGGTTCGGTCTTGCCACCAGGGTTTTGAGGTTCCGGTATCAACATTCTCCAGCGCCGAACTTTCCAAGATTCCATCAAAAGCTCGTCCGATGCGGTAGGACGTGCACGGTGCACCATCACTCTTAGCCTTGAGTAGTGGAAGAAGGGGCCTCCGATTCCGCGGTGTTTGACATTAATGCATAGTTGGGGTTTTTGGGCATCATGTAGCTGTTTTTTTTTCTTGCCTGGCACGCTGCACCGTTATCATTTTAAAATACCAACTTCCTCATCGTGTTCCGTGCGATGTAACAGAGCCATTTCGAGCGAATGGACGATGCATACAATGCGTCTAGGTGCATCTAGCCGCAGCATCTCACAAGACGCTCATCAATCTCTGTCGGGGATTTTCGCGAACTTTTCGCGCTCGATGGATGTTATAATCTTTTGCCAATGGTTTCCGGTGGGTGTTTCGTACATCTTCTTCCCCAGCGACGAAATTCGACATTCCAAAACATTTGTCGACTATCATAAGGCGTATACAGTTCAAAATAATCCCCACTAAATAGGACCTAAAACAGTTTCATCAACTAAAATTTTAATGAAAATACTATTTTCGTGCAGTTTTGTACGACACTGATTCTCCTTGTTGGTAACTTTGCGTTCCACCGAGTAACGAGCAGCCATCAGCATTCTTAATGATGGTCAGATTTTTATTCCACGAACCGTCAAGAATTTGCTAATATAGTACCAGCCAATCGGATACTTTCGAGAGCATTCCTCATATTCCTGCTACGAGGCGAAACTGAAACGGCGAAGCGTTCGGGCAACCAGGAAGGATGGTGTAGTATTTTGGATCATTATTTGCATTATAATGCGTTTTTTTTCGCCCGACCAATTTTTCTGCCGTGTCTTGCGCTACATTTTACGTAACTGAATGGTGGATTTCTAATTCCCTTTTTCTTGCCGCTCTGACTAGCATTGACTATTAAGGAAAGAAAAATACATTTCTTGGCTCCTTATCGCGGGATATTAGAGCTGGAAAAGTACTCGTACCGCTAAAGCTCCACGTCGTTGGATGAGGATGAGCGGCAACGAAAAAGGGGACCCTAATTGCAATGTAACAAATGGAACAGTATAGAAAACCAAAGCACCAAAAATAGCAATGAAAGCTATGATTTGAGTGTTGCGTGTAAATTATTGTAGGATTTATTTGGGGAATAAAATAAAAAAAATCCCCCTCGCGCAAGAGTGGGGAGGTTTTTGATATTTACAATGAGTTGGCCTAAAAATTTGTTTTGCATTGGGGTTGCTTCTTACTTAATTCTTATTACTCAATCATTAAATCCTATTCATTTGAACCATGATGTGGGTTAATGAGTATAGAAAAAATCTACATATTGTTAAAAATTCTCTGATAGCTTGAGATATTACTAAGTTCATTGCGTTCTACAGCCTCTGTTTCTGTTTTCTCATTCGACCTTTATTTATAATATTTAAATTCAACAATATTTATCAATTCAATATGAATTAAACCTTATGAATTTTCTAAGCAAAAGTACTAATATTTAACTTGTATTTCTTTCAGCATATTTGTTTTAAAAACTACGATTGTTCAACATATATTTTTATTTTTATTTAAAAAAATTTAATATTTGGATCCTTTAACTATAATTTTATGTGTTACTTTATAATATTTAGCACTTTCCACCAATAAATTTGCACTCTAGTTATCTAGATTGTCATACATGTGGGGATTTATCTAATTCATTTCCTACAATAATAATGTTATTATTAAAAAATTCAAAAAAATCAATGAAAAACATTCCTTGTCTCCTAACTATTTGCAACAATTATGATAATAATTGCAGGGTAATAATTCAAACAATTTGTTGTTTTTTTTGCATTATTTCCCATTTTTTCGGTACTGTGTTCTTTAAGTCGCATTATCTTTTGATTCGCCAAGATCACTCAAGCCAATTTCTAAGCATTAGAGCAAACTGGCAACGGTTAGAGATAATGGAGACGCCCGGTGGTTGTTTCCATTCATGCCAACGCACACCACCACATCTCTTAATCAGCGTGCGATTTACTTTATAACAACAATTAAGAAATAAATCGCCACTCATCCTCGAAAAAACTCCCACGGACGGACCGCCGGCCACGTTTCTCCAATGCCCGGTCTTATGTGGTAACAAATCCGAGTCCATTAAAACCGATGCGCTTACAACGCGACAGAAATCGTTGAAACAGCTCCAACGCTACAGGGTTAGTGGAGTATTCGAAGAGACGCTTTGGGGTTCTCTTTTGTTTTCAGTGCAAAACGTTCGTGAGAGAAAATCCCATCCCACGTCCACGTTCGCTCGGTGCTTAATTGCAGTAATAAAGCACGGGACGCAACAGAAACCAGAACTCCACCGAAACCGAATGTGAACGTGGTAGTTTCCCCCCATGCAGAAAAAAAAATCGCTCGGTTGTTAGCTCCATTTCAAACCTCTAATTTTTTCGCGGCTTCGTTCGGTTCGGTTCGGTTTCTCTTTCATTTCTGGCAAAATGGCGACATCGGCATAGCGACCCTGCAGTGTCATTGCACTGATGGGTCTGTTTATTTTTCATTATAAAGCGCTAAAGTTTTCGACGGGAAAAATCATGGGGGAAAACCGAAACTCACCACGCAACAATAAGTTTGCAAGCCATTGGAATGACAGAGGGGTGAGATATTGTAGCCGAGGGTGTGAGGTAATGAGGTGGAAAAAAATGGACCAAAATCATCTATTTCGATGGCTGTTGGAACTTTGTTCAGCTGGTCCAGGGTGTTCTACCCATATGCACACACACACACACCCATACATATCCCGACGAAAGCACATGTTTGGTAGTACATGATTTTCATTTAGTTTGTTTTCTATCCACCACGTGAGGTCTGTGCCCTGCTGTTGCTGATGGTGGACGGGCATTGTTTCATATTGGCACAGACACGGTGCAGTCTCCACTAACCACTACCACCGAGAAATGTCCTTTTACTGACTCTTTTTTTATCACGCTATTTCACTCTAAGTCTACAGAAAGCATGGTAGAGTGCACAAAATGAGGTTTCAAATTAAAAGCAAAACAAGAAGAAAAAACCCGTCGCTCGATCGTACACGGGCGACACCCAGCACCAGCTCGATTTGACAAACACAACCTCAACGCTCCGGAAGCAGTGAGTTCGCGTGCAAACAAACTAACAACTGTTATAATAACAGTAACAATAACAATTAGAACGATGCTGCTGCCTGTGCCTGGAAGTGCAAGCGAGAGTCAAATTGTTGAAGCTGGCTCGAAGGGGGTTAAAAAAAACCCACCCTCTCTCTCACACACACAACCCACAACCCGTGCGACAAACATTCTGTTCGGCGGCTGTACAGCCTGCAGGCTAACGTGCAACGGTGCAACGGAAAGCACAAAAAAGCCCTTTCTTGGCAAACCAACAAACGGACCAGATTGTTGTGGAGCAAAATTTGACTCGGGGTTGGAATACCACCACAGGGAAAGGGTGTAATGGGAAGAAAATGGCAAAAGAAACAACATAAACAACATAAAACTAACGAACTATTTCCATCATGTGCAAATCCGCAGCACGCTACCACCATTGCGCCAGGGTGGGAAAAAGCGGGGGGAGGAGAGGTTGGGCCGGCTTTTCAATGCCTCGACAAAATGGCGTTTATTAAACAATAAATAATAAAAGTTTGTCATTTTTTCTTCGGGCACTCGTCCGGTGCCGTTTGTTTATTTGTTCGAGTTTTGGGATTTTTCCTTTTTTTCCCGTGAGTGTCTGTACCGTGGCCTACACTTGTGCGTGGTCGTGACCACATTTCGATGCACTGTTTCGCCGACCAGATTCATCATTGTTCACCCCGTAAGGGTGTGTGAGGCAGTGAGAGATCGTACAGTGTTGGAAAAACTTTACCGGTCGGTTTGTGCGTTTCTTTCTTTTTATTTCCCCCCCTAGGAAAGGTACGAGTTGCATGTACTCTGTTCCATATTTAGTTCGAGCCGATCGCGTTTGGAGCTGGTAATGGCGAAAAAGAAAACTTTCCACCTTTGTGCGCATTTGATTGCCATTAATTTTACGTTCGGACTGAGGGACCGTACCGTACGGACGGGACGCGATGGGACGAAAACTATCGCCAAACTGGTTGTCTCCGGTACCGCAGATGACATGTACAGATGTAACGGTCGTTTGCAGACGCTTCGGTTTATATCCCGCACACCGGCGGGATGATGTACGATGCACCGTGATACACCGGTGCAGTGCGATAGCATCGAGTCGAACTGGCCGGATGGCGAAAGGCTGGCTGTCACGGTGTGGCACGTCCTGTCGGCGATGTAAAAGTTGTCCAACTGTTTATGTACGCTGTGTGTTTTCATCTACATCGTTAGACTTGGTTAGTACACGTGTTGGGGCAGCGGAACCGGAGCGCAGAATAGATAAACAAGTTGATGGCGTTGCTGGTACTGTACAGGGAAAATGTTATTTCAAAACGATGCAATAAACTGCGGAAGAAGCTAAAACTTTACTCACCGGTGAAAACAAGTGTGAGACAAGCGGTTATGATGTTCCATTTTAATGGCATAATAAAATCGAGCTTGATAAGGTTGTTGAAGCGAAACCTCAAATGTTTTGAAATGAAAGGTTTAAAATATTTTTGAATTATATTATATGTTATCTGTATATACAAATGTTTGTATGCGACGGGGCTGATCGTTTACTATTTTATCATTCAAATAGGATTTTTTCATAAACTTTCTTTTCCAACACTTACCTTTTTGATTTGTTGAAATATAATTTTTGATGAGTTTATTTTTAAATATTTTTCTTTGAGCAGCCTTAGGTAGGAAATTATCAAAAAGGTCTCTAAATTGGAAAATTTACCACATTGTTTGAAAATTTATTTGAATGACGACGACGCTGGACTTCTGCAACAGTTAAAAACAACGAAATAGTTGTAGCAGCAGATAAGTAAGTAATTTGGATCCTAAAAATCTGGTAAATTTCAAAACAGTGTGCCAGGGAATTCCCTCTTGCTGGAGAAAACTGTCCGAATCCCTACTTTCAACTTCTCGCCTTTCCTGAAAAAAAACATTACACTTTACAATACAAAAGAACACTTTACAAAAAGTCTACTAGGAAACTCAAACAAAATAATAAATACCATCTGAATCTGGTACATTTTAGATAATAAGTATTAATGTAGATGCTTTCCGTGGCCAATGGTACAAACGAAAAAAAAAAAAATCTATTTATGACATCATGCACTCGGTTGTGGGTCGAACGGGTACAAATCCCCAGGGAGTTGTGTAAATTCACCCGACACGAAGGCTTTCCCGGAAATTGCATCGAAAAATTCAATCCATTTCCTGCCGCTATGTTTTCCGCTACATTAATCTTCATCGCATAGCGCTGAAACTAATTCACCTCAATGAAGCATCAATAGGTAAATGCGACGAGTTTGGATGGCCACCATTCCACCGTGATTCGCCATCGCTGTTAACCGCCATCGCCCATTTGCAGCAATCGATAAATCGGCTCGTTTCCGGTTGCTTTACTACCGATCATATCAGTCACCGCCATCGCATGCAGTGCGCACCGATATGCGATAAAGTGGTCCATTTTCTTTTTTTGTTTGATACGCCGGGAATGGCAACGAACGTGACCGTGTCACCGTGCGTACCTGTTCGCCACCACCCCGACACCGGGCGCACCGGTGAGGGCGAAATAAATTATGCAAAATTTAATTCATTTACCTCCACCGGGAACCGGGCTATAATTGACGTCAACGGCTCGATCCGGCCAGATCTTAATGGGAAATGGGGTTAAAAGTGGCATCCTCTTGGGTTGCACCATTCCACGGCACATCATCGATGCGCGGGAGGAGAGGGGGAGGGGCAGGTTAATGTGTGTGAATTAATAAAATCAGCCGGTTTCCAAAGGTGGCAATAATGTTGGACAGCAAAAAGAAGACAAAAAAAAATCTGCACATTTCCCTGCATCAACAGAAAGGCAGTGCAGTGAGTGCATTTTTCTTCCCGACTCATAACTCAATCCGACCAACCGGTTTGTAGTTTCATGCGGAAAAGAGAACGAAAAACGACAAACTCCCATTGGGGTTGAGGGTGGCAGCTCAGGGTTGGGGCCTGGGAGGGAAACTGGCAAGCGTTAGCGAACGTGTTAAAGCAACTGTCAGCCTTGTCCACCCGAAAGTTGAAGGCATGTCAAATCGTCGCACACACTCCCCCCCCGGTCGGCAGCATACCGGGTAACACCCCGAGGACGGGAAATTATGACAATCCCGATGGAATACAAGGGGTAAAAAATTGAAATATAAATTGAGTTAATTGTTTGAGGCTACGCAATTATTCTTTCTCACTGTTGCCGGAGGTGACTTTTCTCGAAGCTGGAACCGACCTGTTTCTTCCCTCGAAGGCAGAGAAGCTGTTGTCCGACTGGTTGTCCGGTGTTGCTCAATTGTCGTCTCGTTAGTGGTACGACGAAGGACGGTTCTGGTTGCAGGCGTACGGCAAACGGTAGGGTACTGTGCCGAGATTCGCTCATAATTCCATCATCAGTCCTTCCGACGAGATGTGTCGGACCGTGTCCAACTTGACCCGGCCCGAATCCAACGTCCGTCGCTGTGTGTACCGTACCGTAATATGATCTTGTTTGCATGTTAATTAAAATGTATCTTGACTTTAAACGAGTCGCAGGATATCCGAGCCTGATGGCATGACTGGGGAGTAGGAAAAAGTTAAGACCTCACCACTACTAGACAGCGCCAGTATGTTCAAAACGCACCATGAAGGACAGAGGATGAGTTTGTGAACACCAACCAGACAAGGCAGGAAATTATTCTTCCACGATCATGGTTCACCATTTTGGGGGTTTCGAAAAGCGGTGGAAGCTAACCTGGGCCTGATTGTTGCTGTGAATATAGCATAGCTTGTGAATATAACTCGCACTCTATCAGCCAGTATGATGTGTGCCGTTATGTTGTATAATAAATTTGCTTAAAATAAATGATAGAAAATGATGAGGATATACGGAATTGACTAAACATGAGCGTGTGGGGGATGCGGAGCAAAATGTTATTCAAATTATACATCAGACATTCTACAGGCATGTTGGTGTGCATAGGGGTCATAATGGATGGTCGCATATTGCTCAGTTTTAGAGCTGCTTTACTTGTTAGCAAATAGAACAGTAAAGCCTATATATTTGCTATTTTCTAGTAAAAAGTTAACATAGTATTTCTAAAATGTTGATTAATTTAGCAGCAGACGAGCCAAATGGCGTCAATGACAAAGGCCTCAATGGTTGAGAGTCGTTTAAAACACTGATATTAAATGCTCCCCTATTTCACCTAGTTTCAGTTTTATTGCTTAAAGAACAAAGCTAACGCTTATTAAACTTACCAAACCTCAATTTCGAATGTTCTTCATTCGAGAGGAGTAGCTTCCACAGTGGCGAAATTAGCACTACATATAGAGGCGCTAAATGGAATAAAAGTTGAGTATCCAGTAACTAGACCTGGAATATCAGAGTCTGAAAAAAGAACGTTAGTTAGAAGCGATGATCTTCGAATTCCAAATGTAAAATTTATTTGCTGAAGATTCTGTCTGATATTCTGCTTTACTTATGTTACTGATGGTACAGAATGACTTGGTACTTGATGAACTTCAATGATTTATGCGAAACTTCAGGGCCGTCATGCGAATGACACCGGACAGCCTAGATTGACGTATCTTGTGGAAAGCCCAAGGTGAAGAGATGACGTCCGTCATGAAGGCCTTACATGACTTCTGTAGCAGATCAATATATCGAATTGCCTGTAGAGCCATTTAAGTAAGGAATTTAACATTGACGTGTTTATCGGTTTAAGAAGCCGTGGGAGACCATGAGTTAAGAAGAGACTTTGAGCTCGCAAGGAACAGTTTTCGCAAGAGATACGGACCTAATGTCATGGGTCTGAGTGGACTAAACATTCATTCTACATATACTACATTTGATGGACAATTCCCGAACGTCATAGACCTTCAGTTTCGATCGTCAGATTCGAAGTCAATGTGATAGTTCTGGTGTTGACCTATAAAGAATATAATCCGCCACAGTAACTAAGAAAGATGTATAATACGCTCCTGGGGCAAAAGAGGATGCAATATAGCATTATTGTAGGATTCACCCAAGATTCTTATACACTACTGCTATAAAGTGTTTTGCATTGATGAGCAAATAATGTTTTCCCTCGATGCAAGCACTCCAATCAAACTGCTCCGACCGGCAAGGACAAACAGAGCGATAAATTACAACCAAACCGCACTGATGACAAATGCGAGTGCATACATCAGTGCAATAACGCCAAACAACACATATTGGCACAATTAGTACCGCCTGCACGATCGCAACATACCGACCGGTCTCATAAAAGTGCTCGTAAATTAATGCGGGTAAGGGTGGCACCTTTTTCGGAAAATAGATAGAACCCCTCCCGGTGTACCCTGGCTGTCCCATCCGAGCCCATCATCGACTGTTTTGCCAATTTTCGCTAAAAGCCCCAACATCATCACTACCATCGGGCCACAAAATATGGTTCTTCCATCCGTGCAGGGATAGTTGTGGAACCGTACCGTGCATTGAATAGTTCCGGCGGGAGCTAAACTTGTGGACGACACAATGGTCGTTAATTGTGCTACGGGGAGAACCTTGCTACTTCTTTGTCTTCTTTCCGTACGTGTACGAGTGTGTGTGAGTGTTACGGAGGGCCTGAAATATGGGCTCAATAATTACTTTGCTACAATGTGGCCACAAGCAAACAACACACACGCACCGAAAGGAAACCCGATTTCTGTCGAATGCTGTGGTTGTTAATCATTGGCAATGCTGATGGAGGCATTCAGCACGATCGGTATGGTAGACCGTCCATCGTTGGCGGCGGCAGTGTTGTTGGTGAGTTTTTTCCTCTTCTTCATTCTCATCCCTTGCGCACACGATCAGTTGGCTGTTGTTTAAGAGGATGGCTATTCATAGTTTGGATGTGGCGGCCGGATAAGCGTCACCGTACGCTAGTGCATGCGTCATTGCCTTTTCCGCTCGATTGGACAGAACCTGTGAGGGAGGGAGTTGCTCAAGCTCACAAAGAAAACCCTTCTTCCGGAGTGCGAATGCTCTCGAGCCTCGAATGCTTACCTTCATTTCCTGCACTGGAAAGCATGCAAAGAATGTCCGCCGCCAAGGAACGGTAGCTTGTTAAGGCTTCGCACAATGAACGCACGTACTGGGTACGTTTTATGGGAAACGGAAGAGAAACAATCGGACTGTGCGAAGGCCGTTCGCGATTCGGCCGTTCTAGAAAACTTTCCGCACCGGTAACCGTCGGCTGTTTGGACGAAGATTTGTGGATGCGTTGAATGTCCATTTGAGAGCGTAGAACTACGCGAAGAAGTTCCTTCGTGCGCAGAGGGAACTTTGAATAGCACACGGTGTGTGCTATAAAAATAACTGTTTATAGCTCACGTTTTTTTCAAAATTGCAGCTTATTCTAACTTTTATTGTTAGTAGTTACTTTGTGCTCCGAAGTAAAAGCACTATTACAAACATGAATATAGTTTTAAAGTCATTCTTTATCACCACTTCTAGACATACAGACAGGACTTTCATTTTGAGACATACTGTTTGGATTATAAAATTTACGTCCCAACCCTTTTGCTACAAAAACCAGCAACGGGAGCAGTGGAAGTGGAAGTTGGTCGTGTTGAAGGGTCGCTTTCTTGTGCCACTCGATGTTCCCAATATGATGAGCGTATGAGCTTACGTTCCATCTTGTTCTATTCACAGCTCCTCGGTTTTGGGCCAAGATCCTCGGCCCCGGACACGACACGTCCGAACCGCACGTTGCTTATGCACTATTGTGTGACGCTGACGATGAATGGTGAGGCCATGTATGAACGCGTGAGGGCACCCGGGCTCGTATGTAACGATTCCGATGCCTTGGCGGCGGCATTCCGCCACTGGCGGCAGGCGGACCGAAGATTTATTGCGCACTTCGCATAAAATTTGTATAAACATAAAGAGATTGTAAATCAAACGAACTTTCCACCAAACAGCAGCCTTGCGCTATTGGATGGAAAGCAGAACAATGCAACCACCCTGCCAATCTGCACCCGCGTGAGTGTAACCGTTTTGGGAGGAAGAGGAAAAAGTTTTACCGTAGTGTACGTGTGGCAAGTGAGAAAAATGGCTGGTGCCGGAACAGTGTTGCCAGGGGGTGTAAGATTTGCGCGATAGTTTCTGAAAGTGACGACGCACAATGTGACGATTCGTGCGAGTAAATGTTGTTGATGGTGTTGTTTTTTAGCGGAAGAATTCATACATACACAAAATTTGAGGTTTTCGTTAATAACACTTTAATATTATGAAGCTATATTGGATGTTCAATAAGTTACAAAAAGCATTTCAGATTGTTTTAATTTTCATCGGGTAAGTAAGAGCGGAAGGCCTGACTATCCGACAATTATTAAACCAAGAAGAAGTGTCTGTATTAACAAGATATCTTAAAGAAATTGACTAGAAGACTTCTGCAATCTCGCTCGGAAAAACTGTGAAATCCTGCTCATAAAAACTTTAAATCTCTATGGAACATTCAAGAGATAGCGTGGAAAACTCTGAAAAATCATTGAAAAACTAGGTCCACCTCTATAAATTATTTAACAATTATTTTTACAACTTCAAAAAGCTACAACAAGTATTGAAATGTGTTAAGGTAGTAAAGCTTTTGCTCCTTACAGCAAGCCAATCGCTAAGCAAACGAAGTTACCATGAGTAACCAGCTAAAACCGAAAACCATCCAGTACCGGCAGCCATTTGCGAGCTTAATATACAAAGGTTATGGCTATTTAAATCGTATTACGAGCTACCGTAATTGGGCGTCGGCTGCCATAACTATGTGCTCCAGTAAAATCTGTAAACTTGCGAAGCACGCTAGCACAAGTGTTATGCCAATCCTCGGGCAAACTGTTGTTACTGGCTCGAACTAGGTTTCATTTCCCACCGAGCTGTTTTCTGAGCTCAGTTGTTCCTCGTTCGGGCACGGTAACGCTACTGGACGCCATCGTGTTGGACCACGCGATTCAAATTACAAAACTGTGGCAATTTTCTTCCTGCAACCAACCTTGTTCATTTATGCAGTGATCCCGTGGGGTGTGAAAAATACGAAAACCCCCATCCAACCGGAGATGGTAAGGGATTTTTTTTAATACAAAGCACTGGAATGGGATCAACATCTATTGTCTAAGTGGGAAATGGGTTTGTGGGTTCCCCTCCCAAAAACATGCAACCCGCTTTAATCGCGCTTCACCCACCCGTAATTGTTCCCATATTCCATGCCATAATGGGCCTTTGCCTTTTGTCTCAGGGCGCTCTTGTTCGTATGTCGATATCGTATTTTTAGATGTGTATAATTATTTTTTGTTGTGTTTTTGTGTTTTGTACTGGCAACTGGAATGGGATCTTCAGTTTACACCCGATTGCAAACGATACGCCAGCTAGTGAAACTTTAATTTCTACATTCCGGGCACGGAACCGAAACTACTTCGAGCGGAGTTCCGGCGCCATAATAATAAGGCACAGTGGGATAGATCGAGCAACGCGCGTGAAAACGCACCCGCACTAGTTAACTGTATTATCGTTTTTCGGGAAAGTTTTTCCACACTCTTCTTCGGCGGTGCTCTATTTGAATTTGAACAACAAGGAACTACCAGCAGAGGCACGTCTACACTTGCTTCTCACGATGCTGCACCCGCACAACTTTACAGTGAGTGAGTTCTTATTTCTCACGATGTTAATCTTCCATCCACAGGTTCCCGCCCATGCGGCAGGACAATTGAAATGGAAAGAGAAATAGTACACAGGCGGGGGAAGAGATTTTTCCGAAGCTACAAAATGGAAACGGAACCGGAATTTTGGTCCATTCTTACCATTTTCCTCTCACTCGCTCTACCCTTCGAGGGGACATGGTTGCAATGTCTGTGTGGGTGCGGTTGAAGATCATCCATTGTTTTGCCATTGTCGATGGTGACGATGGCGTCGCTGGCTGCAGGCTACGATGGTCAGGGTTCGCATGGATGATGCAAATTTTATATCACTTCAGCTTTTTTTCTTCGAATATCTCCGTGTCGCCATTATTCCTTTGCACCACAAAAATTCACCAGAGGGCAGCACTTAGAAAGTTCGCCTGAAGTTTCGTCGAGAGTTTCTGGTGATTCCATTTCCGCTGAGGGTTGCTTCATATTTCACGCAGAGTGCGTTTGTTGTTGCATTAAAAAGGAAAAGTTTTGCTGCTATTTTTTTTTTGTTGCTTCCTTTTTATTTTGGTTTGGTAATGTGTGGGCCTGTGGGAAAGGGAGAGCGGGTGTTTTCATTTATACATTTTATTCTGAAGTTATCTTCAAGTGTTCCCTTTTTCGGAGTGTACCCCGGGAGGACACGAGCCGTACCGTTTAGCGTAGCACTGCTTGTGAAGAATAAATGTGCAGACGAATGTAAATGACGCTCAACAGATTCATCCTCTTTGGCTGGAGGGTTCGTCGGATGGTTTTAAGCAAAGTTCTTCCACCAGCGCTACATTGCATTAACAGCCGGAACAGCTCGGCTGTCATCATGGCGCGTCGAGTGCAATGTACAGGAAAACAGCTTCATTTTTTATTTAATTAACAACGACGCCTATAGTTTCTTCGCGACCGGTGACGGTGTACGGGCGATGGGTGGGTTGAAAAAAATACAACGACAATTGGTGCTTTTGTGACAGCGAACGAGAAAATGAGCATGAATTACGCGCTGCACTAATTGTGTTGCCGCACTATCTGGAAGAAAGAGAGCCAATTAAAAATTAGTTCAAAATTATGTTTCGTTTCATAAAACACAAAGCAAAAGCTTCATTACACCATCATGCGCAACGCAGCCCAAAGGAAAGTCGAACGAATGGGAATAATACAGCGGTTCCATTCGGATCCAGTTCCATTCTGCCGCACTCTATAATCTTTCCCCATACGAACGAGATTTCTTTTAATTTGCCCTTTTTTGTAACTGTCTTGAGCTGCAGCGCGAATGCATTCATCGTTGCAAATTATGAGCATCGCCATAGCAAAGACACACCCCAGCCACAGTCACCACGCTTCCACGGATGATGAGAACTCTAAGAAAAGTTTATAATTATGCAACTGCGTTATTTTGTGCGCAGCGTCATTTTAACGACGTGACGCGATGATAATGCCGGCCGCGCGTGTGTGTCATCCGCGCCGTCCAAACGATGCTCCGATGCAATAATTTCGCCCGAAGACATCCCGGCCGCACAAGCTGCTGACGAGAGCGAACGTACGAACGAACGTACGATGATGATAATGATGCTTGTGCCGTGGCGAACCTCCCTAACCCAGCGCCCGGTGATGAAGATGAAGTGTTAATGCACATATGTGACCAGATTAAAATTTCTAATTTAGCAAAAACTGGACGGCTGTGGCACCGCATCTTCGTCACCGTCACCGAGCCGTGTGCTGGCCGGTTTTTGCGTTACCGGCTGCCGTCGCATCTTGACGCGTTTGCACAACTCATTAAGATGCATTATGCGTCTGGTGGGGGGGAAAAAGTTTTCCCAAACGAGCTGTACTGAAAAGTTTTGCGACACACGTTACGGTATCCGGTCCGTAGTAGTGCTGGTGGTGGTATTATATTTCGTGACCACGAGCGCAGTGCCACAAGTTAGGGAATACATAAATGTTGGCCTAAAATTTGAGACCTTTTTACCGCTGGTTTACGGATATTAGTTTGTATAAAATATTACTCTTAGCTATAGGCAGTGAGTTTCAATCAGATTGTACTCGATGCTTGTTCGCAAAAGTTCATCAAAAAACATCGCTGCGCGAACAATGCTATTATCACTTTTAGAAACAATTATTATATTAATTCTCAGGCGGTTGAATAAGAAACATGCTCAAGAGTTGTGTTAAAAGGATCAAACCCATTGGAAACCGTAAGCGAAATTAAAGTTAAAACTCCACCACTAGGACGGAGTTGTAGAAAGAGGATGGTAGAGGCAAGAGGAAGAAAGTGAGATGGACGAGAAAACGTTGATGATCTTCTGGTCCCCAAACGGAGATTCTCTAGTGTGAAGATTTAGTCCGCATCGGATGATGTACCATTATATCCTTCTTGGAACGTTGCATCCGTCACTGTATTTTTATATAATAATAATTACATTAACTAGACGCTCCAACAGTTATGGTAAATCTATCGCTCTGATCAACAGTTTGGACGATCAAACTAAACGAGAAGTTGCATTACGCTTCATCAAGGTGAGTACCGAACTAGTATGAACTAGCGAATCAAACCCCAAAATTTTCAGCCTTATTTTCGCAACCACAATAGTCCTTACGAATGCTGAACTTGTGGTAGAGGGTCCTTAATCCTTAACTGTATCTCTTCACATCAGTAGCGTCCTTTTTATTATACAATTAAAAATCAAAGGACGAATCACAAGAAGGAGATCTTTATGGCACCAGTCTACAACAAAGAAAAGGCAGCAACATACCGGACAGTTTATAAACATTAATGATCCATAGGATATTCCGTTAAAAGTTTCTTTGCCGATTTAAATCGATAAATTAATTAGCATGATTATACATAATTATACATGATTCTCACACATTTACAGCCGACATTAAATATTTCCTTCCCACCAAAATGCCAATGCGAGTGGTTTATCGTGATGGTGTGAATTATTATACGTTTCTACGTTCTATCAAAACATTCGAGCAGTGAGTGTTCGCCATTTCCCAACTCCTCCCCAGCGGCATGGATTATTTTCGGCCCCATGATGTGTTGGCTTTATCAGCCCAACTGCACGTGTCAAGTGAAATGAGTATCTGTCTAAGCTTATGTTACGTAGACAATAGAGATTGGTGATATTCGGTCCTTGCCCATGTCCCAACGCTAGTGGTTTCCGTCACTATGTAAGAATCTCTCGCAATGCAGCACAACGAAGTAGACGGGAGATTTTAAACCAAAAAAACATCCCACACTATATGGATCGTAGGTGAGCATGGCCAGCGTCTGGATTGGAGTGCAAAATTTTGTGAAAGTTTAATTTTCAACACCTCCACACCCTGGTGTCCTTCTCAAGACTCACTTGCCCTCGAAGCCATTCTCTCACTGAAATGGGAGTCTTTTAGTGGTTGCTATCGTGTGTGTGTGAATGACGGAGGCAGACAGGGCAACGTGTGATTTTATGAACTGATCTAACCCAGCATCATTCGAGATTCGAGCAGTAAACGAGCAGCTGGACGACACAAGGCTTACAAGGCACAATCTGTTGACGAACTACGGACGGTGTCTTGCCTTGGAATCATAACCGGTATGCCGGCAACTCACACTAGGCGAACCCCGCCCCCCTGACCCCCCACCGCGCTTTTGAGGTCGGTTATGAAGCTCGTTTGTTCGGAGGTAACCGAATGTCTGTGACCGTAAACCGATATTTGCATATCTCCTGCTCCCGTATAAATAACTGACATACTAAACCAAAGCACACGGGACTGGGTGGGGACTTCGTCTTCGTTGGGATTCCATCGTCCATCGGATGGCTTCCTGCTGTCCTTTGCTGTGCGCAAGAGGAAGAAACCGATGTAGGATATTACTCTGTCAAAAGGGGAATTGGTGGGATGAGCCGGGAAGCGGTAGATCCCGGCACCGGAAACGTCATAAAATGCAACGTTTTGCATTCTTTTTGTGGTTATCCAGCGCAACGATCTGCTCCATGCCGTTCGGCGTTATTGCGTTGGAAGTTCTGGTCCAGCGTGTCCTGCCGCACATAAATACAAAGCACGAGCGATGAGCAAAGGCAGACAACCGTTTGAAACCCGGGTGGTGGTCAGTGTTTCCCGCAACCAGTGTGCCACGTTTACATCTGTACCGTTATGCTACTGCCGCCATCACTATCTCATGTGTGGAAAAAATGGAATTTACGAATCACAACAGACCACGGGAACGGTAATGCGGTCAACCGACAGCTGCCACTGAAGGTTCCTGGCCAACCAAACCAGCTGGAGGGTTGGATGAAACTGGGAAGGTCTGTCTCTGACAAGATTGGTCTGCATGAGCTAAAACAATTTCCCTTACCTGGTGTACAGTGTGAAAGCAAAAGTTAAAGTTGCTGGCGATTATTGCCTGTTTAATGCGTATGATAGTTAACAAGGTGGGTTACAACAGTAAAATTATTTTACTGTTATTTTACTGAAAACCATGCATTAGCACCCAATGACTTCCATCCTTTTTCAAAATTAAACTTGTCACTCCGAGGACCGCTTCTAGTCGAATGAGGTTAATGAAACTGAATCTGTTTCGATATATACGAGCCAAGATGGCTTATCCTGGCTTCACTCAATCGAAAAAATGACTTGACCTGGCTTTAGTACCCAAGTTTGAACCAACTTGGCTTGTCTCAAGGGAAAAACTACTTGAGTACTCAAGCCAAGTCAAAAAAGTGTTTTTGTATCTTCTTATCAACTTTTTAAGTTTAATGTATAACTTACTTGTTTATATCTTGTTCCATTTTCGGACAATGTTACTAAGGAGTTCTAGATGCATTCAATACTATTAGCTTGAGAGCCTTAAATTATGAATGAACTAATCTTGATATATACGATTTTTTATTGTACTACCTCTGGCTCGTCTTTTTGAGCTTTTGTCAGATATGAAAAAAGTTACATCAGACAAAACAAGTTTATCACCTTGAAGATATTTATGAAGCACCCACTCGAACATATTTTTAAATTAATACTTTTTAAAAAAATTTGCTAACTAAAACGCATATCCTGTCATAAAAAACAAAAGACGCATTTTTCATGAAAATAAACCTCTAGGAGTTAAAACAAATATCCTTATAAATATTCCATCTATACGTTTTACATGAGAGTAAGCCCGAATCTTCCGCAAAATACAGCCACAGCTCCTTTTGCATGCTTCTGTACGTCGTTTCGGAATCATCAATTTATCTTTCATGTTAAAATTATCCACCACTGGCATTCATTTGCCAATAAACCAAAAACAAAGGAAAGCAAAAGATTGAGTTTTTCTTATTCCTCCTTTCTGTTACCAGCGTCTTTTTCTTCGGTTTCCCATTTACGTTCGATTTGCAATCAGCGTTTTAAAGAGTTGGTGTTTGGTAAGTGTATTTTTTTGTGTACCACTTCTCTTTTGCGATGTAAATCTGCACTTTAGTCGCGTGAAAGCAATGCCAATTACGCTGGTTTTACCGTTTCTCGATTGAAGTTGTGTTTTTGGTTCCCATTCCCTGTATCGAGTAGGACGTTTTATATTTAGTAATCTTAAAAAATGTGTGTACATTTTTTTATTTATTTTATTAAATGAGTTTGGGTTTCAAATTTTACTGTAGAGCGTTTTTAAGAAGCAACAAAGACTATTGCAATAATGTAGTTTTGGAGCAGAAATCTTTGTTATAGAATACACCAGCCGTCTGGCTGCAAATAATTATGATTTATCAGTACTCCTTCAAAAAAGATCTCTTCCAGGCACTGAGCAGGCAATACAAACCAATACAATGATTCGGTTCATGATTTGGCGAACAAAGGCCATCCTTGTACCACATCGTTCAAAGGCGAACAAAGCTGTTAAGATAAATTTATGCCTGATTGAAACACGCTTCTCTATTGTGGGTGAAACGCTCAAACTCCAAACATACGATCAACAGCACCGAAAGAGACATCAATTCTTATGCCGTCATAACCGTCTCTCTGCTTCGATGGCACTCTGGGTGAATGTGTATTGAGTCCAATTTCGTAGACTTAAGGTTGCACTTGCCCTGGGTTCGTTTGTAGCCAGCAGATAGGATTGTGATTTATGGAACAAGTGATAGTAACGGGTGTCTGTGGCTGGAGTTGCACGATCATCAGAAACACAACAGCACAGTAACACAAAAGAAACAATACCATCCATGTGAAGATTACCGAGATTACAACCGGTTCTTTTTAATCGAATGCGTAAGTTAGAAGTGAATAATGTTTACCGAACAAGATGGAGAACTTGAAAAGTCGGGCGTAAATCTTCGAATCAAATGTTGCTCTTTCAAAGGAAATTCGAACATGAAAAGAACAAATTGATTTATTTTATTGTTTTTACGTCTTCCATATTTCTTGTTTAATGCTTTTCTATATGCTAGAGTTCTAAATAAAGCTCCAGCAACTTCAACTTTATTTTGACCTTCAATACTAAGAACTCACAGTGACGATGGAAATGGAATTAAATTTCAATTTGGTTCACGACCCATCTTATTTTTTGTGTGGAAGAAAATAATACTTCACTATGCGAATAATCGTCTTCAATTTTGCATATTAAGCTAGACGTTATTGCAGATTACTGGCGCGGCAACAATCTTTCATTGTACGCGAAACAAGTCACCATCCAGCGGGTATCGTTTTTATTTAAACTTATTTGCATTTTCGACGGTGGTGAAAACATCCCGTCGCTCCAGGAACAATGGCGTGCGGGTGTTGGTTGCGGATCTAAGTGCATGGTGGATCGCCTAAGTGGATGCATCTCGTTTGTTGTAAGTACCGGCAGAGGCTGGTTCTTGTAGCAGGGTTTTACGGGGGGTTTGCGCTTATCACACTGCTGAACGATGCCACAACAACAGAAAGCATTGTAAGATCTATCTTTCATCTCCGAACGCAATGATGCACTTCCGGGCACTGCAATTTGCATTCGCAACGCACCACATCCAAGACCGGCACCGGTGGTTGTTGCACGTCGAAACGATCTCACGTTACCCGGGAGAACGTTTTTACTTTCGGCATGTTGAAGAAGGTTTCGTTTCTGTTCGCTTTCTGCGCGCTTAAGTGTGCCCGTGTCACCAGTATTGCCCGCGTCAAACGTGTCGCACCTTACCTCGGTACCGGTGCAAGTGTATTCAAGACATTCTTCGTCACTAATGGCACTTGCACGGTGAAGCTTTCTCAAAAGCGTGAACCAACCGAGGCAGCTAGTGCATGAGGTAAAAACTTTCAAAAAATATCGTACCCTTACTGTCTCGGAACATTCCCGGCGGGGCAACAGCAGACACAGATGTAAGCTGGAGGGTAACTTGTAATCCCAACCGGGTACACCATCTTTTTATCTCAAGGCGAACGGGCGAATCTCCAAGGAATGCAACTCCATTATCTGCAAGATTTGGAAGCACCCTGGAAAATAGGAAAAAAGGGGTTTGGAACCCTTACGAAATTCCTCACGTAAGAGGTTGATTTTTATGATACAACTACACAATGCATGGCTTTGCATGCAGTATATTATGAGAAAATCTTATAAAAACATTTTCACAAGAGGAAGATTAATGTTTAAGCAATGTACAATCACACTGTACTTTGTTGGCAGTTCTCTCAATGTTTGCCATTTGTAAAGCGATCAGTAGAAGATCATTGGATTGATTATTCAACAAAAAACAAATTGTAAATTGTGTACAAAAATCTTAAAAGTAGTAAAAAGGCAGTAAATACTAAATAATAACATAATCAGAAAGTTAATTGAGTTATTCATTAGAAAAACAATATTCATTAGTCAAATTTTAGAGCTCCGAAAACTAATTTCCCTTCCAATACAATTTCGTTGAATAAGTAGCACAAAGGGTTTTACAAGTGCACTCACTACTAATTCATTCACCGACAAACAGAAGATGGAATTGCTGATCGATGTAATACATTCCTATATCTTGTTTGAATTTGTAATCCGTCATGTATTCCCCGTACAAAGAACCTCATGCACATGCTACCAGTGCACTACTCGAACAATCACAGTTGACAAATTTAATTTCCCCGCTTTCTAAAGGCCAATGGCGAACTTTGGCCCTAAAAACACAAAAGCACACGTAAGCTATTGCGCTTGGACCGTCATTTCGATTTTAGATTCGCGGTTCTATTCAAAACCACTTTGCCCAGTCGGTAAGGTCTGGTGCCGAATTTAGTTCTGTTCGTTTGTCCGATAAAATAGTAAAGCCGTGCTTGGCGTGCTGAACGCCTGCATCTACTCATTGGTCGAATGTTTAATGAAAACAGTTGATTGATTTCAGCTTCAACCATGCATCAATTTTACCTGTTCGGTTTGCGTTTTGCTGCAGCACGATGTTGCGACACGGGTATGCGTGGTTGTTTGCATAAAATGGTAAAATTATGTGGTGTGACACACAAAATTACGTTTGTGAGAATGGAAAACATGTCGCTTATTTAATAATAAAAGAAACTATAATATTATTCAAGATATTTATAAGTTGTTATTAAACTAAAACAAAATAAGGGTGTAAACACTTTAATTTCATTAACAATGAATGTTATTTACAATACAAAAATATAACATTGAAGTACAACAAACATTTTCTGCTGATGAGTTCTATTTTACTCTCATACAAATTGCACATTCACTCTGCTCATCGATCAATCTGATTGAATCGTTTTGGAGTTTCGTATGCTTATTTGTGCGACTTTTATTCCCTGCATCGAAGCATCATTCAAATTATGTGGCGAGCAGAAAAAAGCACACACACACACACAATCACTCCCAATCATCGATAAGCAACTGTCGTCCGAAACGTCGAGGACATCGATCATTGTTTTAATCTCGAAACGCACCGTGCGCGGGTTGAATGATTGCCAAACAAAACACAAAAGTACACTTTTCTATGGACGGAAACGGTTTGTAAAACCTTTTTCCCCCGAAATCGATGTGTGCGAAGCGCGTAGTTGCTACCTTGCGGCAAATCTACAATGTGCGAATGTTGGAAAAAGGCCTGTTTACTATTGACAGCAGGATCGATACGGGATTCCGATTTGGAATGCGAAGGCTGCGAAGCTGATCGGATTTATTTTGTCAACGATACAGAAACGCATTGTTTGAGTTTAGTTCCGGGAAATGGATAAAACTGTCTAACGAGAATGCAAATAAACATTCACGCTAGTTCCATGTTCTTTTCACGGTGAATAGAGTAGGAGGATTCGGGTGATTGTTTTGGTTTAGTTTTGTATCGAAATATTAACATTCATTATTATTCGTTAGTGATCGATACTTTGAAAGCTTGTTCATTAATTAAGCTTAGAGTTAGAGTAAAAATGGAACGTATTTTGTATTATAGATGCACTTCAGAAGTAACAATATACATACAAAGTTATACAAAATCAATAGTATTGTCTCATAGACATTTCAATATTTGCATGGTAAATTACATCTTTCGGCTGTGGTTTCATTTAATACATCTCCAATTCTACCAACAATTACAAAGTTGCTATAAATTCTACATACTTCACGCTTCAAGCGCCCAATAAAGTCTACAAAAAGATAAGTGGCAAGCGAAGAAAATCGGCACTGCGGCATCACGAAACTGGCATCATCTAAGAATACTTGCCCGCCGGTGACAAGCTGGAATAGAAACCAGAGACACAGCAGCCGTCGAATGCGATTATGGTACGTGTCGTCGGAATGATTCTGCAATCGTGATTAAGCCGATCGTGTGACCCCGCTCCGGAAGCGGAAACGGAAGCGCAAACACCGGCTAACAGAAACCGGAACAGAAGCAACAGTGCATTCAGCATTCCCAGTTTGTCATGGTGCAGAAGTTTGCCTATCACACTCAACACCGACCGTGGGGTGTCGGTTTTGCTGACAAAAGGCTTACTGATGTACTAAAACTATATCGCGGAAGTGGTAGCAAGACAGGAAGAATCGACCGGAATTGTTGAAGGTGAGACTGGAGCATCCTACAGTGGATATAGGCCATGAAAATGCCGGTAAGAAAAGACGATGGCATGGAATCTTCATATCTTTGTTTTAATATGTGTTCTATAATGTCCATAAACAAATGTTGATCGTCATTTGAATCATATTTTTTTAGTTTAGTTTTAGAACCAATACGATGGAATATCTATGTATGAGCATATTTTATTGTAGTTTTCATATGAATTACAAGTGTTTTATTTCTACTACTTTCATAAAACTTTAGGCAAGATTTGCTGGCAGATTTATAGGCAGCTTAGCAAAAACAAATCATTATTCGAGTGTACTTTCAGACCACGTTTTTGTAATTAATTTAGTTTATTAGATCATTACTTTGATTTAGTATTTAATTCTTACTTTATATTTTTTTTTAAATTCCTCGACGAATTGTTCATCTTCATCCATGTACTTCTACAACTTTTACCAAAATGTTGAAACCTCTAAATTTGCTAAAAGTGTATCCCGATGTTTTGGAAAAAAGTATTATAATAAACGAATTCAACAAATTGAACAACCGGTCCACATTTCCAAGAAAGATCTATGTGAATGTTTAATTTTTTTATATTTTATGGCATAGTTTCATTAAATTTAAATGAATTAAAATATAAAATCTGCATTTTAAAAGATGTTATAAAATCATTCCGAGATATTCCCTTTTATTGAAATTGAAGCAAGACTTGATGGAATACTTTCGTTTAAAGATGTTCCTTGTATTTATCATATAATAAGAGGATTGTAGTAAATTATTATTTCCATAATTTTTGCCTACTTTTCGGGTTTATGCTTTTATGCTTTGAATTAAATTTCAAACATTTAAAGTGTCTTTCACTTTATTTATAAAAAATAAAACATTTGAAGCTCAAGTTAATACATTGGAAGTCGTATCATTTTTGAAGTATGTAAATCCATGGCAAATATTTACAATAATGATTTAGATTTCCGAATCTGTTCCAAAAATCATTTCTCCTTTCCCAACATAACTGTTACAGCAAACGCGCTCGGTTTGAGTAGCAATATGCTTTCAGCAGATTGTACAAATCAATCCATCCAATTTTGTGAATGATTCAATTGGCTGCAAAGCACCAAACCATCGAACCAACATTTAAATTGCGCATTCGCTACGGGGGAAAATTTACAGCAATACCTCCGGTGAAATCGGCTGTGATTGAAATCGGCACCCGGCAAAGCTCATTCGAAGAAACCAACGAAATTGGCTTCCAAATCTCGTTCCAATCCGGCTGCAATCGATCTCACCCTTCCAGGCACCGCTTAAACTGGACCGACCATTACACCAGTGCAGCTTCACGTTTCCTTAAAACCTGCACGTGCACCAGCGCAACTCTTGCCGTACGCTTTCTCCCTCCTCGTGGAATGTGTTAGTGAGCGGAAAAATGAAGCCCAGTAGAACGGAAGTATTGGTAGCGTAAGAAGCTACGTCATCTGTGGCCAATCGAGCACGTCGGAAAATCATTATCGACCCCCGGGACACGTTCCGCCCACTTTACATCCACCCAACCCCTTCCCCTCCCTACTTCTCCCCACCCATCACAACACGCGCTGACTTGAACGGGAGCCTTTGGTCTGAAGTGATCCTTTCGCCTAAACCAAGCGGAAGCAGAAAGAGAACCCTTTTTTTACACCAAGAAATCATGGTGGTACATCATCCTGCATGGGCCAAAGCCAGCCAGACACACGCCAGCAGTGGGGATTAAAACGCACGGCAAAATGCGCAACCGGAACGGAAATGTTTTCCGCCTCGTTCCTTGGCAAGAAAATGCATGTTTGGTGAAAATATTTGCCATAATAGCCATTCATCATGTCAGCTTGTAAATTAAGTGCTTTCGTGCGATCCCTTCGGCATCGTTGCCGGATGCTCCAATGTTTCCTGTATCGCTTGCCCAAGTCTGATCTCTTCCGACGACGTGATGGACGTGAAGGAAGCAACTGGTTCTGGTCGCCCACTCTCGTCCACATCTACAGGGAGCTATCGGTCGGTTGCACTTTTGATACGCATTGCACAACGCATACAGTGATTGTGTCGTTGTAAGACGGATGCCCCGTTGTTCCGGGAGCTGAGCAATCACACACTCTGTCATTCTTTAAAGCAATATACCATGTGCGTCAGCCGGATCAGGAATGCAATCAACGACGATAGGCTATGATCGGCTTACGGGACAGGACATATTCAATTCGCTCCATTCTGCTTAACAGTCGGGTGAAATCATTGTCAGAATTCAAGGAAAGATCTTATTGTAAGGTCAAAGCATAATCATTTTGTCAAACAGTTTGGTGCTTTATGAGCTTAATTGATAAATACGCCCAAAGGTATGCAATCCTCGTGACAAAACACTACTGGGAATGGTATTTTAGAACATATTTTCGTTGCTTTTAGTGTAAAAATGATTACGATGGGCAACAAAACCATTGTAAACCGAGGAAAAGTATTGCAATCACTTGCAATAGATGGCAGATAGGTATGGGAAATAGTTCACTGGAAAGGCCACCACTGGCAACGGGAAAGTTGCATTATTCATTCCATTGCATCGCAATGTAAGAAGTTATGAACGTATCAAAATGGTTCTCAACGAATTGAAGCTTTTCGCTGTGCAATATACTTATATCGATTGCCATCATCATACTTATTATGATGCTTTCCTTTCCTACAATCGATGCAATGATGTGTAGAAGCACCATTTTCTCGATTGGTTCATCATATCAACACTAACGGCTGTAGACGAGAATGGTTTTTGGAACGATCTAAAACGGTCGGCCATTTAATTTTATTTGCTTTTCAGCAATTCCAAAGAATCCTGAAACGGACTCACAAAATATCTAACCTTAAGTTCAATAAGAAGCAAGAATTTAGCTTAATAAGTTTCATGTCAAAGTTTATGGAAAGCTTATTGTACTATTGCAACAACCTTATACTTGGTAAAACTTCTCGAACCCACTACCCACTTGTCCTCATTCCAGCGATTGGAAAACGGTCTCACTCAAACGTTTTCAACAACAATACCCTTTTGCTGTACACGATTGATCCGTTCTTGCTGTATCCAACAGCGGACCGTCTCTTTTTTTTGCGCTTGCAATCATCCACTGTTGAAGCAATGCGATAAGTGGCATAAAGTCTTAAGTACATCTAATGCACTTAAGTGAATGTAATATTACGCCAAATCTCATACGATTCCGAATGCTGTTTCGCTTCTTGCTGGATTCTGCATGGTTGCTCTCCATGTACTGGTACCCGGTGAAGAATGCACTTCCAACAAAGTGCATTCGGGTGGTGCATGACGAAGAGAAAGTGGGGTAGGAAGGAGGGTGGGAGATAAGTGCAAGTGTGCTTTGCTGATGGGAATTCTTTCTCGAGCAAATGTTTTGGTTTCGGCGGCCAGAGTAACGATGTGAGTGGCTCGTGCTCGTACGAAATACTGTTATATAAATGGGTTAGCAAGAGATTGTGCACTGCTTACAATGCGCATCCTGTGGGTGTTTGTTTTGCAAAGCGTCGGTTTCGTGTGCAAGGGAAAACAATCCTTCATGTTTGTCGCACGCATGTGACGGAACGTCCCGATATACAGCTATGCAAATATCAATTTAACAAAAGTATTACGTTGATGTACATATTTTTGGTTTCGGGAATATATTTACCCATCACTAAGTGGAACTATTAAAGATATTTTTTTAAGTATTAAAATATTATTTATAAACATGAACCCATTCACCCATGATGGCTCCACTATCACATTAAAGTTTAAGCATGCATTTCCATGTGACGCTATCGCTCCGAAAGTGTATCTCGTATTTCTTCATGTCAGTCAAATATTTTTCATCCTCACTGCACGCACACAACACTCCAATCCATTTATTATCTCTAAAACTAGCTCATGAATTGTCCGAGAGAAATAAATGATGGCACGAACCGACCACACTGTTGCACGCTATTGGTGCACAGTAGATCGAGAAGGTCCTTACACGTGGTATCATATGGGTGGTCTTTAACGAAATTCCCTCGACGAACGGACGCATATGGTACGGGACATTCGGTTCCGTTTTGGGAAATTGGTTCGAAGAAGGTGGCCATTTGTCCCGGCAGACAAACGGTACCGCTCGTCCGGGCCGGGGAAGAACCACATACGTTACGGGCGCTGTTGTCTGAACCAAGAAGTTGGTGTACAGCATTTTAAACTGTCCGAGCTGCATGTCCAACATGTGTTAGGGATTTCGACGGGATTATCCCGGTTGCGTGGTAAATTATATAAACGATTAAAGCTCAACGATTCTTTGCTGGGAAAAGAGTGGAAAATCCACTTGCCGTAGAGCTAACCGAAGAACTGGGACACATATTTATGAAACCCTTCGTAGCTTCCGCCTACAGGGATGTTTCTCCCGGTATTTCTTCCAAGTTTAACGGAGAGGTCTCACGAATGGTAGTAGTAAGTTGATTGGAAACATTTATGTTCATTTTAGATCGCTATTGAACCGAAAGTATAACACTTCTTTCGTCTGTTTTCATTTGTCACCCCCAAAAAGAGCTATTTTTATGTTTTAGATAATGCTGCAATTCATCTACGAGGCAACGATCTGCACAATGGACAGATAGAACTATGGTTGAGTTTGTTATATATTTATATAATTGAATTACAAAAACCTCAACTTTGAGTTCTCTCCCTTGCGTATGCAAACTCGAGCTATGAACAACACTAACTTCATTGCCATATTTTCTGAGAAACTTTTCATCTCAGCCTGGCTATACACTCTACACACTGCTAGCGATGACGATAGACAAGGCCAAATGTGTTGAAACCGTTTCCTTATACTCACATTGAGACAACTGCTCCAACCAAACGATACAGCAGTGTTCCATCCATTCCCTTTGACCCTTGCAAACAACAGACCACCGTCGAAGGACGGTTTCAGGATGGCGACACGCCATCCGAAAGGCATCCGGTAACCGATGCAAAGCACACGAACGGAATGGACAGTATCGGGTCTCGAGAAGAAGACAAATTACATGCGGAGAAAGCATATTTTTCTCCGCTGCCAGCATTCATGTTGCCGATGTAAAATACATAATTTATAAGCTCATCTACTTTAAGCGGAAGATGGGGGAGACGATCGGTGCGAGTGATCGACGGCGGAAGCAACGTTGGTGGTGGCGAACGGGTTTCCAAGCATTTTGTACGCTCGGATAAAATTATACGGACGGCTCAGGTTTGCTAGTGGTGGTAGATGAATATTATGAAAAGCGTGCACTCGTAAAGTTTGATCGGTTGTAAAATAACAGGAAAACAAATACCGTTCTTAATTGCTTTAAATTCAATCGTGCATCCAGCTGGGACAGAAGTTTTAATGGATGTAAAAAATCCATTTGAGTTATAAATTTATATTTCACTACCGGATCATGTATAAAAATTGCTAACTAAAACTAAAACTATAAATTAATTAGTAATTAAGTAAAATAACCTAAACACACAAAAATGGTAAAATAGCGTTCGAAAATTGTTCATTTTAGATAAAGGAAAATCATACAAGGCTGGGCACTTCAATTTGAATACATATTGATTGATCAGTTTTGAAACGTTCGTTGATCTGTACGTTAAGGCAGCTCCGCAGCAAAAAAAACTTTCCACCCAATCACCACTATTCTAGGGGAATTAGTTGGACTTAGATGGTAGTGGACTCTTTAGTGCTGAATGACTGACAGATAACCCTTCAGCTACGAAACCAAGGGGACAGCTCTAACAACTGAAGTTTGAGCTCCAAATTGCCTCCGCTTCAAAAAAGCTTCAAAAAGCTTAACCCGCCACTGGTGACATGGTGTGCCTCAAAAAATTCTAAACGTTTCCTAGATACTGTATGAAATATAACAAATGATCGCAAACAAATTTTCTAAATTTTTCATAGAGATTATTTTTTTTCTCGTCGCATATCATAACAAGGGCATTCATATCTAAAAAAACCCTCGAAAAATATTCTCTCTCTCTCTCTCTCTCTCTCTCTCTCTATTTCTCTCTCTCCTTTACCCTTCGTGGTGTAACGACCTATTTGGTCTATCTTCCGTTTTGGCTTACATGTCCAATTTTTACCACGTTTTTGTATTATACCCGGTCGGTATCACCGGCAACCACTATACAACTTGTATATTCAGTCCTTGATACTGTAGGGCAGTCCCTATGGGCACAAGGAACCCCCCTATGTGCCGGTTCTGTTGTGAGAATGAGCAGCACAGTTTTCACTTTCCCACTGGACAGCCCTTTCCAGGACTGAAGAATGGGTGACAAAGAAATTTTCATTTATTTTTGACAATTTTGTCTATTCCGTAGCTTCATAATGCCAAAATAGTTCCCTAATAGCTCCTCCTGGATTTACCACTCTCCAATCAGTCCTAACTAATGATTATTCAGAATTATATAAAATTATACAGTTTTTTTAAACGTTTAACAAATGTTCAAGGATGATTGCAGATTCTAATACGAATTAAATTTACAAATTTGCCAAAATGATTCTCAACACAATTTTCTATTTAATGCTTCATTCACTATTAAGTAATATAGTGCACAGTTGAAATCGCTATTTCTGATGGTTTGCCTTTCATCCCATTGCTATCGAATCCTTTTTCCTAAGCAAACATATTAAAAAGCTTTAATTCCATTTCTATTTCAACAAGCTACCAAAAGGTGGCAGCGTTTGTTAATATTGTTACGCTATCCCCAATACCCACCTAGAACGGCCTCATTGTTGCGAGGTTCGGTGGTAATTTATTTTACTTCCAGCATCCGCACTTCCAAGCTAACCATACTGTGGTGTGTAACGTTGGTACAGTCATAACATTATTTTTCCACCACCGGCAACCATTCACACGTGAACAATTTAACTTCGGTTTCATTACTGTCGCACAAACAACGTATTTCCAATTCCAACGATACTTTACGATTTTCGAACGCGAACTGATCGACCAAAGGACCAGCACCCGGACCAGTCTGTGTGCATAAATTAACGGTCAGGAGCCATACGCAGGCAATGAAGCGCACTAGTGTGTTTGTGGTTTCGTTACGCCGTCCATTTTATTGCCAGCCTCGTCCAAAAAACACATGCAAACTCAACATTGCACGTTGAATCGGAAGCAGCGAATGTGTGCGAATGGTAGAAGCATTTGCAATTGCAATGGATACGAAGTAAATTCAAGCTTCCTGGTAAACGTGTGCATATTTAATGTGGGCAATGGATTTGGTTGAAATCATTCGAAACAAACGTATTGATTCATTATGCCGGAGGGACGCGTGGATTATCTACGGGAAGAAGAAATGTAATAATGTATGTTTACCTCTGTTTTCACGCCTCGTTCACTTCGACTGAATTGTGGCAGGTTGTGGGAAATACGGGGTGGATGAGCTTTCTGTGAAGCAACAAAAACCCTTAATCCTTTTTCATCTGCACTCATCTATCATTTCCATCATTAGTTGGAAGGGTGAAATTACACGACGTTCGAAGCTTGTGATTTTTATCTCCAATTATTTGGAATTAGAATCGATATCAGGACCTGTTAGTTGATGGTATAATTAGTTTGATTTATTTAAATGGATTCTACATGTAATCGTGTTCATTAACAAGCTTACACAGCTTTGTTCATCATAAATGTGACGCAGTGTTAAACAATGTTATGGGGATAATAATTAGATATTTGATATTTCCAAATGATAATAGATTCTAATGAACAGTTTTATATTTAAATTAATTTTAAAAAAAGCAAATTAACTCTACTTTTATTTTAAATTACACCACAAATGATGTTCCTCAGTAGTTCTAGCGAAACATTTATTGAAATGTTATTGAAATATTTTTAATTTATTCGTTCTAACTGCAATTGTTTTGGTGAAAAAAAAATCAGTAAAAACTCTGGAATAATTTTGCTACAATAGTAGCATACTAATTAATCAATCATACAGTGTTTCATACGTTCGCAGCGACATAAACGATAAACCCGCTAAAACGCGTCCACTTCCAGTCTAATGCTATGCGTCCGTCCGTACATCCCAAATCCTTGGTAAACTATACGCTTCCTGGCCTTCCTGGCAGCGTGATGAGGCATCCATGATAAGTGGTGGCGTTCGCTTTTTCCTACACTAGTCGTGCATGTGAGCTCATTTATTCGCAACCACTTTTTCGCTGCATGTCGTCGCATCCGTCAGGGCCGCGGCACAAAAAGTAGCACCCATCGCGCGTGGATGGAAGGCAAAGGATAGCCATTATTTATGTGTCATTTTAATTCAATTAAAACGAGCAGGAACCGCTGATAAAAAAAGGCTCAAATGACCAACTAATTTAATTGTTTTATCCTTTCGCTTTTTCTCTCTCCCTCCAGCTCTCTCTTTGTGGCGGAACTGAGAGTGTGTGAAATGCGGATGGGATCGTACTACATTTGCTGACAATTTTAGTGACACACTGCGACACAACACGGTTGGAATACATCCTGTACATTCGTTGCAAGTGAATGTCAGTACGCAGCGACAATTGCCGGTTCTAGAGGGAGTGCAAAAGCTACCCGTTTGCTGTCGCATGATGTTAGAGGCCACACATTAGAATGAGTACGACAGAAAAAATGGCTTGTTCCATGTTCCCGCGTGGGAGATAATGATAATTTGAAGCGGTTAAAAAGTACTTCCACAGCAGGCAACAGAACATGCCACGTAAGCTCACAATAAGCACCTAATGCAAATGCTGCCACTCGCACAACTCACAACCTGCCTCATTATCATCAGCACAATAGTTTTCCCTTAGCGTGGAAACACTTTTACCTCTTATTTGGTTTCTTTCTGCACACCAAACACCACGGACACGTTCAATCTTTTCTCTCCGTGTGTGATCAGTGGCTTTCACCACTCGGCTAAGTATGATTAGTGGCCGACCACACACTAGTGCAACGGCGATTGATGAAAACTGGCCGAACTGGCATCGGAACGAATGAATTATGTGCAACCGGGGTGCTCGGGATTGCCGATCTGGCTGTGATGATGTCAAATAAATCAGTGATTGTATGGTTGAACGGCATCGAAAATCGAAAACACATCCGGCCGGTCGGTGCTGCTTGCGGAAGGATTGCTTGGGTCAGTAATCAGCTTATGCTTAGGCGCACTCATTCATCGTAATGTGATTTAATGCAAGCGAATGGAAAGATTAGTTTTCTTTCCGCTCAATTGCTGCGGCGATGCACATTTAAAGCGCTGCATTTAAACGATGTGGTACAAAATGGAGTTAAATAAAAATAACCGATTTTTTATAATCATCAATTATAGAATTTATGAGGTGCAATTTCTAGAATTCATGGGTGAAACGTGTGAGTTGTAACGAGTTGGGTAATAATTCAATTCTTAAAAAACTGCAAATTTAGCCTTAAAATTAAAATTAGCCAAGGTGTATGGGATATCATTGGATGGACAAATTTTAGTGGCAATTGGCAAGCATAATCTATTTTACACAGAAACTTACCTTAGTTTGTTTTATCATACCCACATATCCACAATTGGAGAAGGAAGTGTCTCAAAACCAATGTTAATTGCAAACTAGGTTCAGATATAAGTTCTCATCATGTTGTCCACCAGTCGGCCTATCTTTACCGTTTGAAATCACGTTAGTCTTTAGGATAATTACTGAAATATTTTAATATTCAGGTGGTGAATAAAGCAGATAAATAAATGAAGAAATCCAGAAATTTTTAAAAATTGTAATTGCTTGGGGCCCAAACCTCGGTGAAAAAACAGGTGGATGGGAAACCCCAAATATTTTCGCGTAAATGGCAGCACTAGTACTGATGGACGCTTCGACTCTCTTCCTATTATTCGGTTATTATTTTGAAAATAACTGAATCTATCTAGAAGTTTAGGGGTTAACCCCTTTTCAAAGCCTTTACAGCCATTTATTAGTCGTTCGTGGCTTCAAGGTTTGTGTCCAGAGGTCAAGGGCCAAGGCTTTTGGATGCTGAGACAATTTAATAGTAGCCAGACCAAGGCATATTTGGTAAATTAATTGTGGTTTGATACGTTTTAAGCATCCACCTGAACCTCTACTGTAAATTAAGAATTCATGAAGGCAGCATGGGGTACCTCAGTGTCATCTCTACGTTAAGGAATACCGACAATCGATAGATCTGCTAGGGATTGTTTCATGTTTAAACAAAGATGTTTTAATAGCTTTGTTTGTTGATCTGTAAAGATATCAACTAATAGCCATTGCTGTATTACAATTACAGATTAAATAAGCTTTTGAAACTGAAATTGAAAGTTCTGCTCATAGTTTTACAATAGCAGCCGGTGCGATGAGAGTAGTTACTGTTTAAATTAAATCGTGTAGCAGTTATTTAATAATTAAAAATCATTTATATTCTATCGATTGTATGGTATCGCACAGTCGGACTAATTCAGGATGCACACTTCATTACAAAATCACCACCACCCCTCCCAACCCCCGTCTAACTTAATCCGGAACAGAAATGAAGCAAAACAGAAGTGTATTAAATTGATTGGCACGAAGAGAGAGTGATGAAAAGCACTGATTACACGCAGTCGGTACTTAGTTAGCATTATTTTTCAATATTAAAAATACAACCATACAGCAATATGGTTCCCTTCCGTTGCCACATGCAATGTAATCTATGCAATCTTCTGACAGTGGTTGGTAGTGAAAAAAAATACTCACAAACTCATAGATCCGTGCAACTTTTTGCCGACCGGTGCTATCGGCGCTTTGTCTCTATGTGGTCTATGTGTATCGAACATGATTTATGGAAAAATGTGCAAAGTGCTAACCTTACATGAATAAACAGCGTACAGAACCTTTCCATCTACACCCCCCAGAGGAATATCCATATGTGGAAGGGCTTTGTGTGATGTTTTTCATGGGTTGGGCGCTATGAATTGTGTACTTGCCGACGCGTAGGGTTTAAAACTCCCGCATTTTTTTTTTCAATCTCTTCCATTCCGAAGCCTAGGGTGTTGATGTTGGAGGCTTTCAACGGTTCACGGAAATAAATCTAGTTTCCATGGTTGATGCTGTGTGTGTAGAAAATAGATGAACAAAAGGGAGAGAAGGAGGAAAAACACCAACCCACCATCGTACTGAATGATATGAACTGTTCTGCGGTTCGTTGGAATGTCAAAAATAATAAAAAAACGAGGAGATGAAAGTCTATCCAGGCTGCGTATCCGGCCGTAGGCTACCGTATCGACATAAAAATGGAAATGGTGAAACGCAACGGCACATAACGGCCGGCCGGACCTGCGCTCGCTTGTCATGTGGGTTGTTATCGAACACATTCGCCTGCTCGACACCTTCTCGCCATCCGCTGACCTTCAGCCTAACCGTCCCGGCAAATGGAGCAAACCGTTGGTTACGCAGCGAAAATCCCGCGGCATAAATTTCACTGTCATAAATCATCGTGCGCGCGGTCAATAAACGTCCGTTCGGTCGGTCGTCGGACAGGAATCGGGGAATCCACCGGCACACGGTGAAGAAGCAACCGCACGTTAGCATATAAATATTTTTTTTGTTTTCCAAGAAGAACATCCCCACACCAAACAACACTCCCGGTCACGTTATCATGATGCGAAGCTAAGCAAGAGCAAGAGGAAAAAAAAAGTTGAGTTGGCCAACAATTCATGAATGCTGTATAAGATGTGGCTATGATGAAGGATAGTTTGGGTGAAGCTTAAAAGGAACTACATTCATGAAGTGAAGCCATTTTCGGAAGCTTTTTCGGCTCTAGCCATGTTATCCACTCCCGGGGTACTCGCTAGTGTATCTCATGCATCTGAGTAGAAGCTTTTCCATGCACTATGGCGCAACTTTATCATTGGTTCTCGCGGAAAAAAAACCACACATATCTTTCAGGTGAACAAAAACCACCGAAAACTTTTCATAAGATACTACCTTTTCTTTGCCGTTTAGCAATGTAAAAAAAAAACAAGAAAGAAAACAAAATGAACGAACTAACCATCCGGAACAACTCAAGGCGAACAGTGTCGAGCAGGATGCAACTGCCATAAATATCCCGGATGGAAAGGATAATTAAAAACTTTTCTTGTATGTTTCTTCATGCCAGTCCCGCGGGTCGGCGGGCGGATTTGTGTGACTTTTCGTGTATGTGTGCGCTTAACACATTCCCCTCCCCCCCATTTGCACACTTACACATGTTCAAGCGTTCTAGTGAATTGGATGTGAAACAATGACTTATGTGCAACAGAAATGCATTTGCAGCACAAATGATTACCGAATGTAGAAACAAAATGGGGGAAAACTTTACGCCTTGTGACGTAACAAGCAGGGAAGAGTTAATGTTTGAAAGGGATGAAGAGAATAAAAAAGGTGAGCGGAAATTATATTTTTCCCCTTATTTCACCTTCGGGAGAAAGAATCACCTGCTTGGTAGCGGACTAAATCTTTGTGACATTATTCCAACCAACCACGATTGTTGGTATAAAATCAAGCAAATCCTTGTGCGATTCGATACAATCGATAAATCGTGATGTTGGCGTGTTTGCTCAAGCGTTACCTGGTGCATACCGGGTTGATTGAGATCTATTCGTCTTGTTCATCTAATCCATGGTACTGCTATTCCTTCGTTTACGTGATCGTGTCCCTCACACGTGTATCCCGTAGAGCCAAGATAAGAGCAAAACTTTCTTCAACGGTATCTGTTTCATTATCCTGCTCACGTATCGGCCAGAAGGGTCAGGATAATGTAAAGTGATCAAGAGTGTAGGTTTTTTTTATTAAACTAGTTGAAGATAGTGTTATAAAAAATGCTCCGAATAACCCTTTACTCGATGTAGTTCAAGGATTTTAAACATGTCCTATATCACATCGGCAGGATCTTTTCTGAGCACCTAATTGCATACTTTTAGGGGTATTATTAAAATGTGTGTATTTAAGTGTCAATTTAAATTCTTGTAAAGAAGCAAATATTTGTTCTACTACATTTATTAAACAGTTAAGCCTAGTAACTTCTTATGTTTAAAACCTTTGTATCTTTCACCTAAATCTACGTTTAATTGTGAAGCCAAATAAAGACACAACAGGACAACAAGTTTTTCCTTTTCTCCCCAAATACAGTAAATTATCTGATACCAAAACCAACTTTCAGTGAAACAAAACTTTCGTTTTTCCTTGTCCCCCATCCAACCGCTCGCTGTAATTTCCGTCTTTCAACACCATCCGCCCACTCGCCGCCTTAGGAAAACCTGTTGAGGATGCGAAAACTTCTTCACCTGTGGAAAAATTGATCAACAACGTCGTCAAGAAAGCGAACGGCCACTAGACACAACTTTCCACCTTTTTGCAACCTTCAATGGGTGCAAAAGGTTGAGCGGATACCGTGAACTTCACTTGCACCCGGTTGTGGTTGTACGTTGAATCGTCTTCGTCCAGCGCAGCCCACCGTACAACCCTTCAACGGACGTGAAGGCGCCAAAGTTATCTGTTAAAAATCAACCACCAGACGCAAAACCCGACCACTCTGCAAATGGATCGGGGTACGATAGTGTGCCAAGGTACGATAGCAAGCATCCCAGTCACCCATCTCTTTCTTTGGCCGTTGACGATGGGTTCATTGAAAAACTTGAAAATTAGTTTATTAGCTGCAGCTCTGGGAAGACACTTCAATGGTCTTCCGGGTACCGGGGAGATGCAGGGCAGACCGTGCTGCCAGCCGGAACTTAAAAAACAAACTTACCCACCAGCGCACACGTCACACGGCAACAGCGTTGTTTTCGGGCCCGGTGAAAGATGCAAAGATAATTTAATTTCTGGGCCAAGATCGAGATGCTGCCAAGATCCGGGGCAAAGATGGCGGACCGGGATGTTGCTGTACGAAACGAACGAATTCTTTCCTACCGCAGCTCGAATGCTTTGCTGCGAGAAGTCATACCAACCAACTAATAAATATTCAAATGCTGCTCTAGCCAGTCAGTGAAAGGATGGTTTGAAGTTACGCACGGGACACTTTCTTGCGGTGCTGGCCATCCCAGGAAGGGTATGTGCTTTCGTGCTTACGGTCGAGTGGTCTGACGGCATGACACATAAATAGTTGGCCAATGTAGCACTCACAGCACTGGTGCTTCCTGGAGAGCACCTTGGTGGGTTTGCTACTTCGCCCCGGAACTGTGCACTACTTTCTTTGGCAAAAGTCAACGATCACCAGTGGAAAGCTGCTGTGCCGATTAGGATGAAGTGGCTCCCCAGGTCCCCCGTTCCCTCCCTCCCACCCCACTTGCCACCGGTCAGGAACGGGAACAGTCACAGACGACGCGCATGTTACATCTCTTGTGTGGACAACTTTCCGGCGGAAGAACAATTTAATTAATTTAAGTGTCACCCATCACGGTTCACTAGCCGGAAGACCCCACCCAACGGGAAACGGAACATCCGGCAACCGAGAAAATCCATGAAGAAACGCCGCAAGGACATTCGGTCGTTATCTTGCCCAACTCGAAATGCATCTTTTTCTCGTGCCACTCAAATACAGATGAGGCTCATTATGTGACCGAACCATCAACCGTCATCATATGAAGGATGGTCGAGTTGTTAATTTATTAAATTAATTCTCCAAACCCTCTGGCTGCTCGGCGCATATCAGCGCTTCTCACCGGTGACAGCTAACATTAGCTGTGATTGAAAATATGCCCCCCGGATAGGATACGCACCGTCGTTTCCATCGATTAAATATTAATATCAATTATGGAGATCAATCATTCTGCGTAAGCCGCACGGTAGGAATGGTAATGGAATGCTCAGGTAGATGTGGTTCTCAATAAATGGTGCTCGATAAATTAATGAGCACCGGGGAATGTCAAGTACCGAAATGACAAATTTTTACTCTGTAGTACCCAATCGTAAATTGGTCTTATGTAATGTTGTTGATTTACTAGCAAGTAAGCAACTTTTCCCCGAAACCAACCCGCTTATCATGGTTCGGCGGAGCTAACGGGATAGAAAAGATTTATTAGAATAATACGCTCAACTCACATGATCCCGGTGAGTATGCACGGCACGGAATGCTCCTTTCAATATGCGCAACCCGCTGCACTCGATCCGCTGGCAGTAATTTCATAATTTGATTACAAATTAAATGGTGCAAAACTTTCTCTGCATTGCAACTCCTTTGGTGGATGGTTTGGATTTTGAAAAAGGGCAAAAGTTACCCAACCCCCATACGGTAAAGGGGCTTGCAGTGTGCAACAGGTTCCCCAACCCAACGATTCGAGCGACCCCGAATCGTGGCTGCTGCATGGGGAAGGTAACCGGCCGGTATGGGATTGCTTTACTTATGGGAAGCCCTACAAACGGACGGGGTAGTATTATTCGTTGGGTTTCTGTTGGTGAGATGTGTGAGTTTGTAGCATGGTCCGCTTATGGGATAAGCTTAGAACAACGTGAAACTGTAGTTCAACTATTGCGTTTCGTTGCTTCATTGCGTTGGTTTAAGCTGAAAGATTTGTGTTACGATAAGCATGGGAATGTTGTTCTTGATTGTGTTTTAAACATAATGTAATAGGAGATGGTAGGAGATGGAACTTTTGAATTATGGAATAAAATTAACCATTTTTAATTTTTCATATTGACCGCTTTATAATTATTGATCTAAAGCTACTGTTATATGCGGCCATGATAATTTTAAAATAAGATTTTTTTGTAGTCATTTCGAAACTCAATAATTACTTATCATCTTCCTTTTTCCGTCATCCAGTATCTTAAAAGTGTATTATTGACTGTGACAGCTATATGCATAAAATAAATGTTATTCTAGTACAAATGTAATTTATTGTTAAGTGGATCCTTTAAAAATAATTGAATTTTGGGAATAAATTGAATTTTATGTCTACATCGTATGAAAAAACATAGTTCTTTTTCTGTTGTACGAGTTTCAGTTATGATGTTTGACACTAAAATATATTCCGATCATTTTATAAGCTTTTTAAAAAATATAAGTAAGAAAGTAGAAAAATATATCAAAATACGTATAATAGGAAAAAAAGGTATAATAAGAAAAAATGGTTCTAAAATCTACTACGCCTTATCTTGCAACAAAAAGCATGTCTTGCAATTGGCAAGTAACCATTCTATATATTGCAATTCCCACGATGCACAGTTTGCATTGTCTATCTAAACCGATCCAAAGCGAACACTTAATAAACCCATCCAAATGATAAACATTATCGATCCACGAACACACAACGCTCACGACGGGATTCCCCATTCGATGTTTAACATATCCTCCCCCTCCGTTATCCCGCTCATAAACAGCTGAAAGCGCTCCGAGTGGTAGACTTCGATTAACTGAAGCTGACGCTAGATGTTGATTTTAAGGCTCACACGCTCATCGCCCACCACAGGCACAGGACGATCGGCACCATTCGATGGGTAATCCTGGAAAACCAGGACGAATGGAGGTTCGGTAACATAGCCAGCACGCCCGGTCCCATTCTGCGTGTATTGTTGACTGTAGATCGCGTGTATACATTACTGTAATGACTTAGGTGTTTGATTAACATAACAACAGCGCGGTGTAAATTGTATGTAAATAGGTGTGCTACATGCGAACAAATTTACCAGAAGTCTAACCATGGGTAATAAGCTCCAAATCGAACAGTATGTTCATCATTATCCTATCCGCTTTTTTATGTTGCGCTTAGACAAACTGTTGGTCTGGTCGGGTGGTTTTTGTAACGAGGTTGATTGATTGATTAGGTAGTTCAATCCATAATAAATAATGTTTATTGTTATACGACTTGTTAATTTTAAAACGAATCTAAAAATGTTGTTAAAAAATCTAAAAATGTAAGCTTATGCATGGAAAACATTGGAAAAGCATACCGCATATACCTTTTTTTGTTAAAAACTTTCACTCACCCATTTGTTAATGAAAATAATATTAAAATTTGAGATGAAAAATCCCATTTTCCCTTCGCTGCTAAAAGTGATTGATAGATGATATGACCGATTCGTTGACGTTACCAGTACTGTCCCTCGGCGCAATGCAGAATAGATTGAAACGAATAAATGTGAGTGATGGACAATTGTGTCTGTTATTTTGTGAAATTCTCTTTCGAGTACCCAATGAAACAACAGTAACAAAACAAAAAACAGAACAGAATCGCCCACCGAAGGGATTTGGCCCGCGGTACAGGGTTAAAGCGAAGCTTAAAATAATAAACAAATTCTCATCACAGGCTGATGGATTGGTAACACTCGCTGGACGGTGGATTCACCGAGTTTACACACCCATAATGCCCTCCCAACCCAACCCACCTCCGGGGACACCCATTCGAACCGTTGAGCGTTAAATACAGAGCCCGTTATCGGTCCGGTCACTGCCACATACCGGTGGGATTCGCATTACGCACACACACACGACCACACCTTTCCAACCCCATTTCCGTCCACCTTTCAGGCGCTAAAAGCACCGTAGCCATTGCTGTTCAATTTGTCATCCCGAAACATTTGCGATCAAGTATGGTGTTGCGATGTATCGCCCGGTTTTTTTTTTGCCCGTTCGCCAAACGGCGGGTCTCGCACGATTCCTGTCAAATGCAGTACGTGAAAGGAATTATTTTTGTACGGCTATTTTCGCATGCATTTATCGTCCATTTTCCCGCGGGGAATTATAAACAGAGTGTACGCGGTGGTGTTTGGTGTTGCCGTTGACTTCATCCCGTGTTTTTCCATCTCCAGACAAATGGTGTTCGCGTTTACGCTTGGGACGGTACTTACATACGCAGAAGAGATGATTGGTGCATAACAAATTACAAACCATGCAATAGGAGCTCATTGTTACACTTTTTTTTCGCCATCAATAAAATTGTAATGAATAATGCCATACAGGTGAAAAGTAAGCTGAAGCAAATAAACAGCACAAAAAAGATTCATCGCAAAGAGCTTCGGAAGGTCAGTACTTGAAGTTAAAAACAATATATTTAATATTATAATTTTCCTATATCGATGTTTTTAAAATAAAAATTAATTTATGATCACCTCTACAGATTATCAAAAAACATTGAATCTGTAGATCTGAAACATCAAAAAATGTCTGAATCGTACATTTTGTATCACGGGAAATAGGGAAAATTTTTTTGTTAATTCAAAATATTCTAAAATGGAAGTCTGTCAAGTAGAGGATTGTCTGTCAAGTAGAGGACCATATAAGTATCTGGGAGAGAGAATAGAGTGTGGATCTAACGTTCATAGGTTTGGGGCGTTCCGATGGCCGACAAGATAGAGGCGCGGGTCTTAACGGCAGGACTGGGATTTCGAATCACGTTCGGACTGTTCCTCTCGTAGTGAGGATCGACTAATCTATCCAGTTACGTGATTTCAATAAGTCTAGGAGCCAGAAAAAGCATGCATAATACTGAGTTGGTCGTTGCACCTAAGAAGAAGAAGAAGAAGAAGAAGAAGAAGAAAAGAAGAAGTAGATCTATCTTCCAAGTCGTCCAAAGTTTCTTTTATATAGGACCAAAAGTCTGCACCGCCAATTACATAACATACCCAACCTAGAACCTGTAATTCTACAGCGTGAATAGGAGAGGCTCCGATGGGCTAGTGATGTCATGTGAATGGCACCGGACAACCCTCCCTGTAAAGTAGTATTAAGCCTTCCACATGATCAGAGGAAACACGGTAGGACTAAACTGCCGAGGAGTTATGGCGTTGAAACATGTTTCAGAAAGGCCAGGACAAAGGATTGGCAGACGGGAGGCACTCGATCTTAATAATAATTTAAGCGAATACATGATTTATGTGTTGAAAATTCAATCACTATAGAATATGATGTATCTATATGCGCTTAGGCGTCTTTTCGTTAAATTATGTACGTTTAGATGATTCATTTTCATCTATCTACAAAAATAGATAATTTATGTAGCCCAATGGAACAAACCAAATAAAGTAGGGATATAATATTCCGTTTTTTTGTTGTTGCTTTAAATCATGCCACCTGAGTGGTACTGCATCATTGATGATAAAGTGCTTTAATTACCACGAATTTGTACCGCTTGTAATCAAACAAAACCACTCCATTATGATGATGATGTGTTTGTGTATGCTGTAGTTCGACAGAAAATGATACCGACCATAATAAGCCGTCTCAAAAAGGAAAATTAGTTGAAAGTAAGAGAAAAAGCATTGTTCCAGTTGATTACAGCACTGTGCGTGTGCAAAACATATGTGTGCATTTGTGGTGGTTGGTTTTGTTGATTAAAATTAAAATGAAATAAAATCTCTTACCACCAAAACAGGCGTGCTTCATTGTGTAAAATAAAAACCCTCCAGAGGTTAAACGCTTCCCAGTTGGCTGCCACCATAATTAGCTGCCATTGTTATAGCAAATTGAAAATGCATTTGTGGCCAACGGCTGCCATGTGCCGTTGCATATAAATCATGCCGTATTGAATGACATAGAGTAAAAGCTACCAGTCAAAAAAACAACCGATGTGGCAGACTGTCCCAATCGTGCGCACAAATTAGCAAATCATTTTCAATTACTCCTAACCACTTAACTGTTGGGCAGAGCAGTGAATTTTTTTTTATATTGTGCTGGTTCTCGTGGTCAGCGGGACATTTGAGTGGGCTGATTATTACGAGATTAACGTGGGGTCAGCTGTGAGCGTTCGGAATGGGGAAATGTATTAAAATTATTATGATTAACAAAAAATTGGTTGCGGTTGCTTCGTGGAGGTGGAATACAACAAATGTATAATTTGCTCGTTTGAACAAATAACATGTGAAATGAGCAAAATGATACCATATTATTTGCGTGTTAATTATCAAAGTGTAAAAACCATCATTACCAATGTGAGACGTCCGCTCACCTTTATTAAGTTTTTCCTTCTAATGTATAGATAGAACGATAGTAATACAACAAGATTTTTTTCTTTTTGATTGGCCACAAAACTCAACAAGCCGTAAGCGATACGAAACCGAAATGTTCCGACCAGGAAGCGATATCCATAAATAAATAGTACTTGGACTATTTCGGCTACCATTCCGTTCCCGGATTTTTTTGTTTGACCAAGTAGCAACACTATGAAAAGAAAGCCAAACCATTCCAACATATGTTGGCCCTCAAGCCCCTTAGCAAATCGCCATTTTGATGGCCACTTTCATAATGGGCTTTTGCTTCGCACGATGGAGAGGAAAAATAAAATCACCCAATACGTGCTGCATCTTACTACCAGGATTCCTCGCCCGGAGGTGAATGCTGTCCTTCCGTCGGCAGAGAACGAAACCGAACCATCGACATCTTGCCGCCATGTCGAAGCAAATGGTAACATTTGCCTCACATACATCGGACTTATCTGAGACATTTCTGCTTCCTTGCACCACCGCTATCCGTTTGTCCTGCCTTCCTTCCATCCGTTCGCTGCAACTGAACCTGGTTGAAAGCAAAACTTTCGAGTGAGTTGACGTGGATATAAAAGGAAATTGAAAGATATTGCGAACGGAAATGCGCTATTACACCGATATTTTCCCCCGACCGAACTTTCGATAGTTGCCCGGTATGGCTTCGGTACCGATGCCCGAAGGCCATCACGACCATGATACGGTTGACGACCTGGCTGTAATCTTGGCATTTGTTGCCACATCCCACCCTCCCTCGTGGTGGTGGGGGGAGGGCGTGTGTTGCAATCGAATTTCCGGTGTCCACAGCAGAAACCCTCTGGACTGGGTTGGGAAGCAGTTGAAGTGGGGTACAAGAAATGAGAGCTTAAACAAACTTCTCGACGTAGCAAATCTTTTGAGTGGAAACTTTTCTTACCCTTTTTTCTAGTGGGCAGTTACCGAAGTACTGATTGCGACCGATGGGGATGGTGCTCAGGTCAAGGCTGTTTCTAAAATATTAAACAAATCGATTAGCAAGTTTACTTCTGCGTTATACAGTTGCTTGGCCAGTTTACTAGAAAATGGCGTAAAGTGATGTTTGAATAGGACTTTCTATTTCTTGTTAGTGTCCGTAAGTGTCGACAAGTGTCACTCACTAAAATATATTGGTTATAGAAATTGTTTATTTGTTATGATTTCCACTTTGTGTTTAATCTGAAGTATACTGATAAGTCATTCTGATATACTGATAAGTTCGTACCTCAATAAATGATGTAGCCAATAATAGTGAAATACGAGTAGGTGGTGGCAGCTAAAAGCATTTTTAAAGAATGCACCGAGGCTAATAATCGTCCGAGGAAACCGGATCACATATCATCACAATAGTTTTCTAGGGTAACCTTTACATAGTACTCATTACATAAAATAACTCAACTTGTGTCTTACACACAGTCAGTCTTACACACAGTCAGACCTGACTTGTCAGGCCGACAAGTGCTCCCGAAAATGGTGAGTTAACTGATGTATTTGAAACTGGTCACATGCATCAATGTTTGAATTATGATATTACCTCCGATATTATTCGTTTCAAACTTGGATTGTCACATACATTTTATCAATTAATTTTATTATTAATTATTAAAAATGATTTAAATATAACTATTTTATTTATTTCAAAAAATCTCATTCAGACCATTCTCCCCATCATAGACTGATCATAGATGGAAGGTGAATAATATCTAGTTAAAAAAGGCAGGCATATGCAAAATAGTAAATAATTTTGAACGAGTAGTATAATTGTTACTAATATTGATAATGTTTCATTGTGTTTCAAATAAAACCAAGTTATAACAAAATTCAAAAGTTGTAGGAATTTTTTCGTGAAAAATAGTTTGTGTATCAACAATTTAATCTAAATTTTTTAAAATGTGAAGCTTTAGTCCACTGCATCAAATAATTACAACATTTACAACTTGCTGCATAAATATGTCAATTTAATGTTTGAGTTTAATTCTTGGATGACATATTAAAAACATCCTGAGTAGATATCTATTAATATACAAACGGTAAACATACAGAAAAAAGCTATGCAACTAAACGGAAAACTCTTCGGAATAACCCTTATGCCGACAGTATGTTGTGCATCAATCGACAAACACAACGACACAAGCATAAATCAAAGACGACAAACACAAACACACACGCATACAAAAACATAACTGTGCAAAATTGTAGCAAAATAACTCAACAGAATCCAATCGTGTCAAGAAATTGCTGAACGGAGTCAACCGAAAAATGTTCATTTCCAGGCACTGCCACTACCTTCTGTTTCCAACCGTGTATGTGTGTGTGTGTGTGTACTGGCCGGATGATCGTTGTGCTTGCAAAAATTCCATCTTGTATGTGCATTTGAGCATCGTTTCGTTGGCTCCATCCTTTGAAGCCCGATACCACCGATACCCCGGTTGCATCTGGCAGTCTGCAACGGTTCGGTCGGTTTGCGAAGGAATGCCATAAATATTATCTCCCAGTTGAATTCGTTCATTTCCACCGTTTCGATGATCGTCGTTTTCATTTCGAGCGGTGTGCAAACCCACCCGTCTTGTGCTTGCCGGTTCTGCTGGCCAAAAACTGGAAAAGTTTGCCGTTCCTTTCAAGTGACCCACACACAACAAAAAAAAGCATACGAAGGAAACGAAAGATGCTGGCAAACGATGACGGAAGGCTAAAGTTGGACGGAAAATGATGATCGGATAGCTTGGAATCGGTTTGGCTGAACAGCGATGTCCGTTTGCAGCTCGAATTCCCCCAACGACGCCATACAAAGTGAACGGAAAACGAGCATATGTCAGCTGTTGAACTGGGTGTAAGAAAGTCAGCGACGCATCTTCTTTAAAGGACCAACTTTGATTTGAATTTGAAAATGGTTTTGCACAAGTTTCCGTACGGAAAGCGCTGGTCATGGGATGTCCCTAAGCGTTACATGCACGATGTTGTGTACGTAAACTCTGCTCGAAGTGCACCGCAAATAGAATCCCCAGATACTACTGAGGACATTTTCATTAATTAGAGCAACGGACTGCAATAAGCAAACCAACAAACCATTTAGATTATGGATTGTATATGTGGTGTGCTGAAACGAATAAAACTTGATACAATGTATACGGAGTTTTGTTTAAAAGTAGACTATACATTAAAGGCCTTTTTGGCTCTTTGAATTACTTCCATATATCTGAATAGTCTATATTGATAAATGTAACTTAGTTTTAGATAAAAATGAGTTGTATTTCAATACTTGAACAAGATTTAAATTTATCACATAAAACTAAAGAACTCTCCTTCTTCAAAGCAACTAATGCCTTACAAGGGCTTAAGCCTTACGAAAGGAAAATTTATTTCTCGCGACGCCCAACCAATTGGACATAATTGGGGTTCTAACCGTGATCCAAAATGTATGATTTGTACTAACAGTTTTTATTGATAAGTTATTAAGATATTAAATATTTAAAAATATTATTACTTTGTACATCATATATGTAAAGATATACATGTTTTTAGATTTAATTTGTCGTGTTCATCTTTTCCATTATTGTATCAATATCTTTGCCGATGAGAAGATCTTCTTCAATATATATTATATTTATTATATATTAACTTATATTAATAGCAATACGGCCTGGCCGTAACTGATGAATAAAAAAAAACTTATTATTAATATAGCACTGAGTGTAGAATATGCAGCCTAATGTAGCTGAATGTAATTTTTTAAAATAGTTCTTTTTGTTCGTTACATCATCAAAATAATATTTAAGTTCGTCTTTAAAATAAACCCTTTTCACTTTAACTTTCGCTTTAAATCCTTTTTCGTTCTTGAAACATTTGAAGAGTATGATAAAAAACATTCATGATTTATACAAATATAATGTTATTGTATAAATCGTCATCTATAAAAAAAGATTCAAAGTTTTAATTGCATCGTATGCAGGAACAGCAGTTTTAGAGCTAGACCTCGAGAGTACTCGCGGCCACCTTCGGTTCTGTGTTCAAGGGATCGTTTATCAAATGACACTTATGTTTCGTCGTTTATTCCAATTACACATCCCGTGGTACAAAACGTATTCTTTCTCTAATCAACAGTCACTTGATGCTTCAAAGCATTTCCCCAAAAACCCCAACGATACAATCATTTAAATGCTTTCACTCTATTGACACATCATTGCCAATGTCGTTCTCTTTCAAACGATCCCACCACACACACAATCGCTGACCACGGTCATCATTTCATCAATTGCACCATTGAAGAAACCTTTTCAAAGCCCGCTTTCATGCTAGCTCCAGCACAACCACGACGGTCAGCTATAAACGAACCGTTTAGTCATCGTGGTTACGACCTAAGCGTCCTACACCATTGCAAACCTTTACATGAATCTAATAAAGAGTCGAATCGACACTCCTCCGGGACGGTTTCGATGAATGTTTCAATTTCAACGCATTAGTTCGCATCATTAATTTGTGTTTACATTGCCTGCAGCTAGTGATACTGAACCATTGCACTTTAAACGTCTGGAACGAATCACTTAAAGCAATTTAAATTATCGTCGTTCACACGCTCATAAACGAAGCAGAGAAACATGTTCCGCCAAGACACTGCGGCGGTTTGTTTCTTTTTCTCGAATGACACTTGGAAAATGGAAAACTATTTTCTAACTTTCTTTCTTTCCATCGAACATCCCTTCCCTTTGCCCCGGTCGGTGCTTCGAAAATGGTGCGCATTCCAATTGAACTGGTTGGTACATTTTATTGACATGGCACTATGGTGGCCATCGGCAACCGGAAACACAATGCAACAATGCACCCGGCAACCCGAAACTAATCGAATATTCACCCCGGGGCGTAAGATTTACAAATTTCAATTAAAAAGTTTTATCATGTTTCCCTTCTGTTTTGCGCTTTTCCCTGCCATACCGGGCAAGCCATTTTACCGGCCAGGCAGGAAGTTGATTGTTGTGCGAAGTATTTGCGACTGGAGACTGGAGAGAATAAGAAAAATTGGTCGCCGAAAAAACCAGGGCCAGAAAGCGGACCAACACTATTCATTGAATCTTTATACTTCAATGATCACCTTGTTGTGCAGCAGTTCCTGTTGTAGTTGTTCTAAAGAGGGACGTTTTGTTGAATTGGCCAACAAAAGATCTTAAAATGGAATGTATTTTTCTTGCAATACAATAATATAGGAATTGAATAAAAATGAAAAAGAAAACAAAACATTAACGGAAGAATTTTTATACAACCGTGATGAACTACATTAATTAGCTTCAGTCGTCATTTTTTTAGATTTTTTTATTAGATACAAATGCATTAATCTAATTAATGTGTATTTAGTTTCTGTATACGATAAAAAAGAATTGTCTTATAGTTAAGACAAAAGTAAGTAAAGAGTAATGCAGGAAATTTTTCAAAAAAAAAACCTAATTATGAAACTAGGTACAATCAAGATAAAACAACAAATTAAAGTTATATTATATTTTTAAAAAGATATGCCACACTTTCACTCAAAAACGGTTTGGAAATATTGCCTAATTCTGTCAAATATTAATGCACATCTAGCTGTCATCTGTTGTTGTGGCTTTATAATTGATAAATATCGGTTTTAAGTATTCTCGATTTGTGTCTCGGCTTTCAAATATGCACTTAGCTCTGTTTTATAAAACGTCATTCTACTAAATATGTCTTGTCTAAATGAACTATTGTGTGTTACTATTTGCAAATAAATACACAATTACTCGAGTAAGAACAATGTTACGAAATTCATTTTCACATATTTAATAGAACTAATTTCCGTTTCATAGGAAAACATAAGTTACTGTAACACTAAAAAATCGCTAAGCTTTCACAGATTACTTGACATCTCTCAAGTGCAACGACGGTACGTTACCCAAACCTAATTAGAAAGTGCATTTCCGCTTCCGTAAAGTAACTCAACAGCAAACTATGCACTTTATTTACGAATGAACCACCAAATCGAAACAAAACCTCGTAAATGGAATACTTTTTCAACCATTTCCAGCGAACCGAATCACCCGTACAGCATAAGACGGGAACATGAAAAAAAACAAAACAACCTTTCCACAGGATGTAACTCAAAGCACAAACAAAGCCAAGACACAAACGCAGAGAGAAAGATGCTATCATTATCAACCCCCAGTGCGGATGGTTCCGTTTTGTGGCTGTACACGATGATGCTTCTTCACTTGGCATCGTTTATTCCACACCGCTGTACCAAACAGCGTAACCACAATCCAGCACTGGTCCCATGTAAAGATAATGCTACTGTTTAAGCTTCTGTTTTTACGATGGTTTCTGAATTGGAAAACAAAAATCCGAACTTTCCTCCATGTCCGGTATCGAGCGATTACCACACCACCAAGCAGGAAGCTTGGAAAAAGTGAAAAATCCCAACCAAAGCATGACTTTTCCATCTATCAATCGATTGTCTTACTTAGTGCCACTATTTGGTGTATGTGTGTTTTTTTTGTCATTCTCATTGGAGTAGAATGATGCGTAATTCTACGTTTTTGTACTGTTCATTTTCCGGTCAAACAGACACAAAACGATGTTTTGTTGTCCTACAAGTTTCTGTTCAATGATTTCCGGACTTTGTTTTATTGGCTAATTTTAGAAACAAAACATGCTGACTTGCATGAATTTTGAAGTGCTACATCAGGGATTTGGCATTAGTTTAAATAATTTTGAAAAAAAATTAAATAATCATATTGATTACGCTTCAATAAAGAAAATAATGCTGTAAAGTGGCAACACATACCACACACATTGTATTGACATTAGCAGGCATAAAGTGCGTTCTGATTTGTATCGTTGCGGTTTTACACCTGTTGATATTTCCAGCATAAACGTTAATGTCACCTGGGCTGTTGTTAATGATGTGGCATAAACGACCATTTACCACATGAGTTGCTTGCGGTTGGCTACACCCAACACCATTTATTTATTTTTCACTGTAGGTGAATGATATGTACCACAGCAGATATTTTAGTTTACATTATTTTTATGTATAGGGTTGTGAGTTAAACCACGAACAATTTAGTAGAAACCAAACCACCAAATAAACAACAAACTTTTCGATGAACTCTTTCAACGCAGTTCCACCGAAACCGCATTAGTAAATTCAACCGACAATACAATGCACTCAAACATCACTCACAGCCAGCACACGATTAGCTTTCCGTTCCGAATGTTAGTGAACAGTGTTGTTGATCAGCGCCCCTAACAGCAAAAAAATCGAACCGAATGAATTAGTAACCAAACATCAGTCTATCGAACGCCGAATGCACACAGTCTAATGGTGGACGGTGCAACAATCGCTCCACACCGAACCAGGACAAAAAAGCTCTTCCTTTAGCCGATTTCTCCTTAATGCGGTACGAAACCCAAACATGCCGTGAGGTACGAGCACAGTCACATCGAAACCGATTCGCGAAATGCATCTTTGCACGGTGAAAAACCCATCGGAAGTCGTCATCGTCGGCATCGTTCGCATCGACGTCGCTTGCAGCCATTCGCCGGTGGTCGATTTGGCGTTCCATTGTCATGACTCGCTCGGTCGCTTGGTGGTGGTGGTGAAGATAAATTTCCCTCCAACACACAATGGCTGCCGGGAACGAACTGAAAGGTAGGCGTCTTTTCACGCTGCCACCCATCCGTACACATCCACCATCCAGGTCCACCATGGCTCTCTATCCGCTTCGTTCCATTTCCATTGAGTAGGATTTAGGGTAAAGTGGATCATTTTGAAACTTTGTTGCACTGTCGTACGGTGCGGCATCGGTACCGCGGTGCAGGAAACGATGCTGTACGAGCACATTTATGATCCGCCGGGATTTGCCGGTGCGTTGTGGAGTTTTTTTGTACGCCCGTTGCATTATCGGTGCTTCGACGCTACGGGGCACGTCGATAGTGCAGCACCTGACGTCGTGGTACTGATTGCTTTAATGGGTGTTCCTGGTGAAATGGGTGGGGTGATGGGAGTGCGATGCAGGTGTGTTTTAGCGTTTGCTTCTAGAAATCACACTCTTGGAAACATTGGAAAGCAACAGAACACACCCTTAAGGCTCCATTACGAGAAATGTCTGATGAGACGTAATGCCGCCACGTATAGATGAGGCTGATTTTTGGAAATGAAAAATAGAATTGAGTTCTCTTTAATTTTTCTTTTGATGGAATGACATTGATTGATATGTATTCTGACTAAATGATAATATCTTTTACAAAATATATTTATAAAAGCACAAGAAATACATAGATTTATGTCATATTTGTTATAACTTTATATAAGAATTGTTGCTATATTCTCTGAAACGATCTAGGCTCCTCAAATGATTTTAACAAGAGTCCAATGTTTAGAAATATTGTCAATACACATTTTGAAGCATTCTCACATTTCTAGTGTAGTTTACAATATTTTCACAATTTTCAACAAATAATTTAAATTTTACTATCTGTCTCTTCGATTTTTTTTAAATTCGGGTTGCCAACCACTACATTCTATTATTTCAATGAAATCCTTTTGCATATAAGCATTCACTGCCTAGACTCAACCTTTTTCTCTCCCTTTATTTATCCCTATGCCGGACACTAGCTGTAAAACCACTTCACCAAAAAATCACAAAAATCGCGACTCAGATTTAGAAACTCACGCTCTACTAACTTCGGAGATTTATTGCCAACCATCGATTTGCCGGGAAAGGGTAACATATGGGGCGAAATAGGTACGAAAAACTCAGTAAGAGCATTTGAAGAACAAAAGCATAACTGAACGTAGAAAAGTCACACAAAAAAACCATCTCACCAACACTCGTCACAACAAGAGAGAAGTGTGTGAATAGTGGCTCACAAAAAAAACCCCAGAATGCCGCGAGATGTATGCAACAAATGCATTTTGTTAGCATTTTGCACTACGCTGCATGTATGGTCCACTTCTGAACGGTCACTGCAGAAAGGTGTCCGCAAGGGAACGGACTCCCAACGACGGCACAGCAACAGAAGCAGCAGCCGGTTCGGCCGGTGCGTTCTTGTACAACGTGCATGATTTTGCATAACATTCGTGTGTGTGAGTGTACGATTTGAAATATGTATTCCGGTTGATCGGTTCGGTTGGGTGGAAAGGCGTAGCACAGGGAAGGGTAAATATTCGGTGCATGCCAAGCGTTGTTTTAAATTATCACTACCCTTTTTTAAATATTCTGCATACATTTTCTGGTTGTCTAGTGATCACTAGTACTGGTCCGCTTCCAAACCAGAGAAGAAGAAAAAAAAACGCCTCCAGCGAAGTAGATACCTGTTAAACAATCCCTTGTCTGTATGGTAGAAAAAACAAATCGATAAAGATGGATCATCTGCATGCGAAAACATTCTCGAGCGTTCCACTACCTTGGTTGCATATTTACAAAATAGACCACTTCGTCCATCACAAACACACACTTCATGGCTGGAGTAGCTTGGAGGGTACTTTCCAGCGCAAAACCTCTCTAACGTGTCTAATGCACATACATGAACGGTGTGTGGAGGGATAAAAAAAGGGCTAACTTTATTCCCCTTCTGACCGTACGACCTCGACAGAGACGAACCCAAAGGGAAGTAATGATAAATCATAAAGAACCTTGAGAGTCTGGCTGCCGGGATTACACAATGCCGGACCGTTTCGAAGGTTTCGGTAATGTCGCTGAGACAGGGGCACGTCAGCAACAACGAGAACAACATCATTGCATCCGGGCTGGTGCTTTCAGCCCGATCGTACCTAACCGTAAATGCTAATAGGGAAATTTTACAAAAAAGATCTAACAGCTCCATAAACAGTGGCGTACAGCGGAAGGTTGTTCACGGTTCTGGACAGCTTTCATACATCGTTGGATGAACGCTCATAAACAGTTCGGTTTGCTATTGTAACGTAAAAGTGAGTACTTGGAGATGTAGACTATTGTCCATTAACTAGAATTCTTATCAGGGGGATTCTGTTCTCCCTCAATATGTTCTTATAAAGATCATAAATAGCGTGGGATGCTCACAACGCTAACCGAATATGTTTTACACTTTGTTACAACACCATTTTAACAATGAAAGATAAGATTTTTAATGTCGGAATAAGGGCCATAATGATTTTAGGGGTGCAATTACGTTCTCCCTGATTGTCAATATATGACGCAAATGAGCACTGCGTCTCTAAGTATTTCATCTTCATAATTTTAAAATAATGGAGCACGATTTGCCAATCACGAGAAGTTTAAATATCAATAGATCATTGTATGTACTTGTACGTTTCTCCATACTCAAGCCATTCAGAATCACAGGACAGTTTCAACTGTTAATTTTCGACAGTTCAAGGTAAGCATTTGTCGATATATTTACGTAAATGGAAGCATTATGCTACAAAGTAATTTCCTGATTGTTGTGTAAATACAAATAAAACCATATTTTTTAATGTCAATTGAGAAATTCCACCACATCTGTCATATTCACCAGACATTGCGACACAATGTTCTGACTCATCAGCAGTTATGATATTCCTATCTTCAAATAAATCGCGGTAACTGACTGAAAGTTTCCACTATGACTAGTTTTTGATAATAAATGTAATAACATTAAGAAGAAACAGCGAGCATTTAATAATGGTTGTAATAATATTGCACTTTGTTTTCAGTAATTAAAAATCAAGATCAGATAAAGCATCTGGTTCGAGGAATGTTCACCCCATGAAGTCTTTTATTGTCCTCTTGGCTTAAGAAAATAACTACTCTTATCCATAGCGCACCTCCAACGACTCTTTCCACCATCCATTGTGTTTGTTTAATTAAAAAGAAAACAATCTTCTCTGCACAACATGTTGCCGCTCGCTATCTGCAACGGTTACAGCCGGGTGGTCCAGTCCCAACTGCAAACTACTCCCGAAGGTGAAATCCCACACCCGAAGCACTAGAAGCGAACGATAATTTTCATCATCATAAAACTGCATTCAACACACTTTACCGCAACAGTACCGCACCATACGCATGAACCACTGGCGTTTGATTTTTTTTGTTTGCCCCCGGTTGTACATATAATCTACTGCCTGCTACCATACGGAATGCAACCTGCTGCTACTCAAGCAACACCGGAACAGAACCCATTAAAGGGGTTATATGAGCGAAATAAGAAACCACACCTGAGGCTGCACAATGACTTCCGACTTCCTGTGGATCGCTACCGTGCGAGATACTTTGCGACCATGCGTAACTAAGCTTGCTTGAGAACCTGAAGCGTTTGCCTAATGTAGCAAAAAGAAGCTCTTGTGGTACTTAATATGAGAGAGAGAAACAACTGCACACAAAAAACAACCACAACGAATGGCACGAGTATGTGGAGCACCGTACAAGCTGTTGTATTATTTCCTGTACAAACACAGATTTGCTCTCACGTAAAGGTATGAGAATGAATGTTGATATTTAGTTATGCTTTTCGTTTGTGATTAATCTTAATGGTATTTAACTTATTAATTGCCACAAGTTTATTGCAAAGCGATCAGCTTTTTCCAACATTCAAGGAATTGCTGTACGCTGTGTACATAGCAAACGATTCGAGATTGTAATTTCGTAACACTTACACCAAAAGTTAAAGAGGTTAATCTTCTCGGAGACTCGCTACCTAACATTACAGCAGTTCGCATTTATTTGTCGATTTATCTTTGATCTTGCATTCGTGCATGATTGATTATTCTAGCCTCTTTTAATCTCATTGCTTGGACTGATAAATGCATTTCTGTTCTAGGATTAAAAATCTATCTGCCTACCTGTAATATGGTTGCTTTCTGAGGTAAATTTACCACCGCAAACATCGTGCAGTTTCTACAATGTTGTCTCTCTTGCCTTGATAAGAGCCCCAGGGTCAATTTTTTAGCTGCATTCATGTACAAATATATGTTGAAATTCTGCAACTTCAGAGCTTTTTTTAACGGCTTTCTTCCTCGGTCTAAATCAGTGCAATGTCCTTTAAGATAACCTGATTCCAGTTGAGATCGTCACGCCAAAGCTACAATTGTCAAAACCTTACAATCCAAAGTGTAATTTGAGGACCCAAAAGAATGTTTCGTGATACTTTTTGTATAACATCGCTGTATTCTTGTCATGTATGTCCAATGGTAGAATATGCGTCAGTTCCTTGAATTCTTACTCAAGTCATTCGAATAGACTCTCTTGACATAGAAGACAACGACATAATAATAAATGTAAAATTAACAATAATAAATATTAGAACTCATACAAAAATACGTTTCCCTCCCTGTTGCGGTTTAGTTGCAAAACTATTGTAATTGCTTACCCGTTTTCAGTACACAACATATACAATCGAGCAATGTAATCAACTGAATCTTCATCAAAGTTAGTCTATTTGAGAAAGCACCACTTCACTCCCATCTGTCGTGCCGTTCTGATTACACGGGTCGACGATGGCACAGCTGAAGGGTGGATTTTCTTTACCGATGAAAAGTTTGCCATCCGAGTTGCGGCAACGAACTTGGGCGTCTTCAGGAAAAGGTAAGTGATTAAAAATAAATTGCATTCCGGTCATGGTGTACAGGTGGGCGCCATCAATCATATGCACTGGATGGTGGAACTGGCACCGTTTCTGCCATTCGGACTGCTGCCAGCGTTTTGTTTGATGGTTTCCTATTAAATGGTGTTCCTTGCTATAGATTGCTTGTGAAGAAGAAATTATCCTTTTGCCATAACAGCACCGCAAAGACGGAGCTCCATCTTATAGACGAGTGGGCGATGAAACTTAATTTATTTTTTAAGTTATTAAACTATTTTTAAGAAAGAATTCATGAGATATTTTTTTATTTTGTTTAATAACCGGATTACCGAAATATCGATAAAAGTTTTAAAGTTTGAAATGAATGTTGAACACAAAAAATATATAAATCATTCCCACATGACAGAAATCTGATTTACGATAAGCACTTTCCATTAGCATTTTTCCCTTCCAGATCTCAGTCCTCCGCAACACAATAGGACCTCTTACAGCAATCATATCCTGCAAATTACATATTACCTACGCAAACGATCACAAATCGCACCACCAGCTCATCCGGTGTCCTGCCACCCGAACACATATACATGCAATCCTAAGCCTTCTCTCTAAAGTGATATCAACAGCTAAGAGCACATTCTGACGCTGATAGCTTCATAATTGATGTATATGAATTCAATGCACAGCATCATGTTCGATGTTGTACGGCTACGATTTCTATGGCGTACCGCTTCTATTCGGCACCGCCGGGTACGCTGTTTCGTGCAGAATAAGATTTATCGCCATCACAATCCACTTTGCCAGCCGCGCCTTCGTATCCTTTCCCGGACCTTAAGGGGGTGAGATACAAGCGGGACAGACAGGATGCGTATTAGTATACCACACTAATTCCCTGTTCACCGTTTGATTGATAGCAGTGAGGTGCGAACGGAAGTATCGTCATTATCGGTGGCTATCATTGTGCTTTCCTGTTGCCGTCACCACCACCACCATCATCAGCATCATCATCATCGTCATGATGAACATTATCGCAAGCGTGATTACTCCGGGCGGCACTATTAGATCGAGTGGCCATTTTACTCGTTTGCTCATTTTGTAGCATTTGATGTCGGCTCTACGGTTCGTCCTTGTCGTCAAACCGGATGAGCTGCCGGAAAGGTAACGAAGTAAACTTGAGTCCCCCCTCCCCTTAACTCCTAACGCCCAAACCCTCCTCCCGACACCACAAGAAGACGCTGTAGCTGATACCGATGACATCATAATTCGTGTGTCAAATTGAATTTATTCAGCAATGGCAAAGGTGCACGAACCGAGCAGCGGGAGAAAAAGGGGAACTGTCTGGAGACCAATCGTTCGAGCCGAGTGAACATTTCCGCTCAATCTCGGCATTCACAAACGCGGCATACAAACAGTGCCACAGACTGGTGGCAACAAGAAGTAGCTGAGAGGCAACAAATGCTCAGTAATCTGCTAAATTAACACGTGTTTGACAAGCGGTAAGGTTCGTCTGGTTAGAAAATTTCGTGTATTAGCACATTGGATAGCATTTTCTGAAACCATGTAAAAAATGTTTATGCAAAATTGAAGATTTTTGTGAAAAATATTTTACTTCTATTAATCCTTGTACAGTTTGTTACAAAGCTATAAGGCCACTTGTTTTTTAAGGATTAGGTGTAAATGTTCAAGAGTTAGGCAATTACCATGTTACCATGCAAAATTAATTTTTAAGTAGAGATTTTTTTTTTTCAATATTATAATATAATCCTAACAGTTGAATACTGTAAATTGAATTGATCTGAATTAAATAAAACATAACGAAAATCTAATCAAACGTAATTTTGCATAAAATACCAAATAAAAAAATCTAAAACTCTATAAAAATTCATCGGCAATTTTACCTACACCTTCATGTTTTCCAGTTATTCTACATAAAAAACAAACACAATTATGCTACGAAATGTTCGAAAAACTTTATTTTATTTAAGCACATATGACCATTGTTTTTTCATTAAGCCCTTTTTATAGCAAGATAAACACATTCATCTGTTGTGAATTGTCTCGTAAATTAGAATGTAAACAAGATATCATCACAAAACAGAATTAGCTACTCTGGTAGACAGCCAGTCACCAATGTCCGATAAGATTATAAAGATTATGGGCGAACGGGTTCAATCAGAACCGCTGCTGTGATATTAATTGCAATGTCTATGAACATTCACATCCACTAGCTTGTTCCGAAATCGACTATAAGCCTTCGTGCCTCAGCACTGCACGCGTACCGAGTGGCCAATCCGTGTCGTAAATTCTACCACGAAAGCAACCGCATGGCTTCCGACAAACATCATTTGCCTCACGTCAAATCTTTGTCCGGTGCTGGCGGTGATGACGAATCCTAACAAACCATCCCAGGGCCTCGGGACCGTGCACTTTGTTCCTGGTAAATCATAATCTCATCCATGACCGTCCAGCCGACACTGACGTCTGACGGATGATGATTAATTTATTGTAATTTGCCGCCGATGTCCATCGTGAGGTTGGCGTTATTGTCGGCATTGGCATCGTTCGGGTGCCACCCATTGCAGCTGCTCCCACCGTTGCTTGGCCGGTGGAAGCGAACGGAATTGCACAAACAGAGGCAAAATTGCAATCGAGAGCACAACGCAGACGAGAGCAGAAACAAATGCGAAACACCAGGAGCGCAAGGATCTCAATGACGTTTATTGCGGCGCTTGTGAAATGCGATCGTGATTAATTTGCTCACCAGCTAGTTGCACGTAACACGGGCAATAAATCTTTTTTTTTTTGTTCGAGTGAAAAGGTCGAACCGGTAGCGAACGAAGGAGAAGAAAACAGGGGGGCAGACATTTTCGCTCGTACACCGTGCACCGTACGGATAGGTGGGCAAAGTGCCGAAGCAGTAATCCCGCCGAAGGTGCAATAAAAGAGATTTTAGCTTCATTGTGCTGCGAGCGAAGTGTAAAGGAACGTGCTGGCAGTAGCGAGTTAATTGCTCACGGCTGATGGGTGAATCGTAATATATGGGGCCCGGATTAGCAGCGGAAACGACGATTGGCTGGAACCCCGATGGTGGCTGGTAGCCAGGGTCACAGAACTAAGCAAGGACACAACACCGATACACCGGCTACACAGTGTTAGTTGTTTATAGATTTCTTGCTGCTTGTCATTCGACTTTTATCTCGATCAACAATTAAATCAAAACAACCGGCAAACGCTGGGGAGGCGAACGAGAAAACCAATTGAAACGGGATAAACGATAGAAATAATCGTGGAATGGATGAAGATTTGTTCAACGTGTTCGAGAATTAATTAAACTCTGAACAAACTGATATCTTTTATCGAGACTAATGCATTTCCTTTACTCTTTGTGGAAGCTAAGCAAAAAGATGCATTTACGCAGATCTCATGTTTTTAGTTTATTGTTTATAACACGTTGTATTATTTATTTTACTTGAAGCTTGCTGTTCAGCTTTTAATTTGTCATTAAGCCATTTTCTTTTGCAATTTCCAGCATGTTGTATTACGTTTCTATCTGTTCGAATCGAACAATACACTTCATAAACAATTTGCTTCAATTTGTGTTTCGTAATGCTGCATTTCAATTCGCACGAGTTGCTATGTGCGTTTTGTCAATTTTCCAAACGTTTTACACTTCGATGCCGAACGGAAAATGGACCCGAAACCCACCTAAACTACCCCAGAATATGTCCACCAGTCTGGCGAAAGTACAGGACGTCAGAGAAAGTGAGGACATTTGCAAAATTGCACCAATCACGTTACATTCGGGGGATGAAATTCGATTGCCAGCTGGAAAGAGCCAGCCAGCTGATGGTAGCCACTTGGGCTGAGCATTCTGGACGGTCAAATTGAATGTGCCATAGGAAAAAAAACACGTTCGAATGAGAAACGCTCTTCAAACGTCCAAATAATGGCGAAAAAGCATCGATGGTAATAAATGTCACTGTGCAAATGTTCGCTTCGGTCGAACGTTTGCTGCCTTCCAATCATTCTTGGGCGATTCCAATTGTGTACGGCAGCTGGATGCACTTTTTTTTGCATAATCCTATTTTTACATTGATTTCATCCCTTATCCCTCTCTCTCTTTCGGTTCAGCAAATAAGCTCCAATTGCAGCAAATGTCCGAAAAATAGTGGGCCATACTGTGACACACGTCATTTCGTATGCGCGTATCTCTCAGGCTCGAAGCTGTAAGCCGGGATGAATGTAACGCATATGGTTGTCCACGGATCGGAGAGTGGCAGCTGAAAACCCTACCAGCCGACACCCTATAATCTGACATCCATATGCCAAAAGAGGCTTAGCGCTGGGAGGTCCTACCGACTGACAACTTTTCAATTAGTGTTCCAAATTTGTAATGATCACCAGCCGGGTCCCACTCATTAGGTGTGTCCCTGCAGCTGGGATGTGGTTTATCGGTTGCCCCCCGATGCTGAAAAAGGGATTTGCGACCGTTCCCAACATGGCCATCGGGTGGATTTAATGCAACCTATCCGGTAACGGACAAAGAATCGGGTATTACAACTGTTCTATTTTATTAATCCGACAAATGCATAGTTCACCGGCAATAGCCAGGCTTGACGGTAATATCCACGTACCAGGGAACTTCTCCCACGAAAGTGGACGCTTTCAGACTGCTAAAATGGAACACTAGGCGCAAAATAGGTTATCGTTTCGGCCGTCCCAGCACGACACATCACCCCAGCATTGCATTGACAGAGCACCGAGCCAAAGTGTTAATTTGTCTCACTTGTTTAGCCGTGCAGAACTGTCCTGAAAGGGCTCGCAAAGACGCTCTTTTCGGTAGGCGCTGCGGATGCGACTGAACGTACCCGAGCACCGAAAGTGTCGCACATGGGACAGGCTCACAATTTGATCATGGGCCATAAATTCAATTTGAAAAGTTCTATCATTCCCCCAAAGGAACCTGGCGGTTCGATACGTTGCAGGGCCACTGCTGATGGTGCTGCATTTATCGTCGTTCCGTTTGGGGCAAATGGACGATCGAAATCAATAGCACTACGATATGACACTGGGACGTGAGGCGGGGTACCGAGTCCGAGTGTGTGTGTGTGTTTGCAATTGAGAAAGATCCTACAAAACCCAAAGCGTTTGTCTTGTCTGCATCAGTTATGCATATGCAGCGCTGAGGTGAATATGGTACGTAGAGCAAGTGTTTGACAAGGCTCGAATGTTCGAAACCATCTGCCCTCGGTATCGATTGTGCCGCTCGAAATGCTCATTAATGTCAAACTGAGATCTACCGTCGTGCACGTTTCTGGTCCAGCAGTTTCACAATAAGCTCCGAAAGCTACCCCGTGTGTCACCATAAATCCAGGAAAATTTGTTACCCAAACCCAGAAGTAAATCGATCGGATAGACGTTTCGATGGAGGCGCCTAGTGTTGCACAATTAATCTGGTATGACTTGCAATCAAGAACCATTAGAGCAGTGTAATATAAAACCCTTAATATGGTTGGAATATTTGAAACGATCGTATGATAGCTGAATTAATCACAATCATGTGAACATTATTTTAATGGAGACGCCCGGTTCTTCGGATTTACTTTTACTTGTTTTCAAGAGTTGGAAATGGAAGGAAGAAAACATTGAACTTCTAAACATAAAACCTTGTTCTAAATAATTTAGTAAATTGCGATTAAGATAGAAAAACATATATTTTTACGAAGCGGACTGATGTTTCATGGCTAAACTGCTATTATTTGCAAAAAATAATATTTAAAATGAGTTTGAGAGCAGTGTAACATTAATCTAAAACATAAAAAAAAACTATTCGAATTTACTTAAACAGCACTCAAATATTCATGAGATGACAAAATCAATTACAAACATATGAACAATATTTTAATGGAGACGCCTAGTGCTGCACAATTAATTTATTTTCAATTGCTATCGAAAGTCAATACGGGTATAACAGCAGTTTAATAAAAAATTAAAGAGTTTGAAGTTGAAATAAAATATACCAATACAAAAATGTGTATAAAATAATGAAATAAATTAAAAGCATAAGACCAACTTTTTAATGGAGACGCCAGGTACTTTGTACTAGCTTGGTTTACGATGCACTTGATCGTAATGTAAATGTGGTGTACCTATAAACAGATAGCACTAATTTCTGTTTGAAATGTAGTGTACAAACACAACCTACGAATCCCTGACAGAACGATACTTCCACCCGTGCCCGTATTTGTCTAATCTCCTTAATTCTATTTTCCACCCAATTCAAACAGACGAAGTACGGGCACCCGATGCATCCATTTCGTCCTAATCCTTAATCAATTGCTACCTATGCTGCACGAGTGTTACCCACCCGGCAGTGACATGGTAAATCTTTTATTGGAAATAATTGAAAACCTACCCGCAAAGAGCGCTCTCATGTGCAGCACCGTTTGAAGTGACCAAGGATCATCAGTATCGCGATATCAGTGCTGGGGAGAGCTTTGCGAAAGCATTGCTAACCTGATTCAATCTATCGCTATCGTCCGAAAGTTCGTCGCCCATGCGGTCGATACTGGTGGTTAAAACATAAAGCTGAAATTGAAAGCATACTGAAGGTGGTATAGGTGAACTCAGTAGGTTAGCTTCCGCGTATCGCTGCCATCAGAAACTTCACCAGCACTGCATGAAACGTATAATGAAAAGTTTAACGAAATGGAACTTCATCGTATGGGGAAACCAAGTCCCATTCGACGATAGATAGCCAAATAGTCCTCTGGCTGTTTTATGGTAGTCGCAAATGCTATGTGATCATCAATTAAACGTATTGTATGTAATGTATTGGTTGAAATAAACCAAATTTCCATTTTGTAGTCCAATGGAATAAAGGTGGCTGTTAAAAACTAGGAATTGACTAATATGAGTGTGGAATTAACACAATTTAAAATTAAAGAAGTCATTTAGATTCTTTTTTTTTTAAATTCATCTTAGTATTCCTAATCACAAAGTGTTTAATTGATATTCGATACCTTCGATTCGGTACCATTTATTCCACCTCAATTCCTTACCGTGTATGTTGATCAGTTTGATATTTTACACACACACCCATCTCGCAACCTGTGAAACGCACCCTCAACTTAAGCCCAATTTCCGGGTCGGCGCTTCATCCCACGTCAATAAAGTGTGCTACAGATAATTGAATGCATACGCGGACGATTGAACATGAGGCGGCAGCTCGTTTCGAGAGCGTAGTCAAATTTTATTTTTCCCTTGCACCCAAAACCCTACTTGACAATCGTTACGCACTGTCAAGCGTTATGATGCGAGTTGATTCGCATATTATTGGTAAAATCGTTTTTTTCCCGCGTTGTGTCCTTTCCCTTTTGGTCAATTGCAATAAAAACATAGTTTTGTCTTCACAAAAAAAAAACTACACACATACACACTCAGAGTTTTCGTTTGACCTTTTATCTCGCTATTGCAAAAAATCCTGGAGTGGAGTGGAGGTCCTTGTTCGTTTGACCGATTTGTATTGCCACAAGTTTGTGGGTACGGTAGTATGCAACTGGCATAGGTTTGGGTGAGTTTAACGAGAGCGTGTGTTCTGTACGGACGAGTGACTGATTTTTGCGAGTTTTTTATTGGTTCGTGTGTTGTTTTCATATGCACTTTTTAAGTCCTTGCACCGCATCGATTTACCATTTCCACTTTAAATTCACTTGTTAAACACCGATAAATTAAATGCAAATGCCAAATGAACCGTAATGTAAGCCGAACAAACACACTCGTTGGACTAGGTTGATCTGTCCGGATTGATATATCTGAAATCGAAAAAAGGAATCGTTTATTTTTATGATAACCATCAAATTATTGTGAATAAATAAAACCCAAGTTGTATATAACAAAAAACTGTATTTACACTGCATTGGAATTTAACCAATTTTTGCCTAAACAGCTTCTATCCATTACGATCATTCTCCTCACATTACTGGGTTGAATCTACTGTCCTAATTTATTCCAAAAATATTAAACCAAAATTACACAAATTCCATGGAAATGTCCCCTAGACGGAAAATCTCCCATCATATGCTCTTTTAATGCACTCGTATAAATGTGCATCAATTTACCCAAGCTGCAAATATTCCCATCGCATTCAGCATCATTCCGGTGCAGCGGTGCGAAACTCCGTAAGGACAAATGACAAACCCGGCACACCAAGATGGAGCCCTTTTTACATTTCACCAAAGACATGTCGTTCGGTCGTTCCGATCGATTGGATGCCCTGCTGTAAAATTGCCCATCATAAATTCTCCAAAATTACCCCGTTCGACGGCCCGCTCCCCGTTGCCGGCTAATGGCATGAGATTCGGGCTGGATTTCCGGTAATACCATTCCGAATGCACGGTACACCACTTATCAGCTCAACACTTGTGTGACGATCGTTCGTACGGGTTCCTCGAGTTCCTTTCGTCCATTCCGCCCATGGTTGGGTAGTGTGTACACCGACCGGATAGCACTCAATCAATTTCCCCAAGAGGAAGATATAATCAATAAATAAATTGATGATAGTTCTGTACCTCCGGCTGGGAGGATAATTTATCATTTCTCCTACCAGGCGGTTCCTTCCAGGTCAACACTGTTGTGGGTTGCTTTTTTTTTTGGCTGGATACCATGAACCAGTGTGTGAAGCAGTCGGTATCATACCATCGTAACCCAGCTATCAAAGAGCAGCAGCAGCAGCAGCAGCAGTGTGAAAGACATGTAATTAGCGTGATCAAATATTTATCGAAATATTTCTTCAAATATATTTGAAGCAAAATTTACCATTTTTAATAAACCATATTAAGGAGCATTTCTTTACCACCACTCACTTATTTTTCGCCACAATAAATGCCTTATTAGTTATTCACTATCGAATAAATATTCTCCCTAGAACTTCTCCAATCCAATTACTATTCCTTCCAACCATAACAACAGTCATGCCGCTCGTTGTTTCGGTCAACCATCAAACCCTAATCACGCACGTGATAAACGCCGGTAGAAGATCACCCAACGCTAATAACATACCGTTGCCACTTCAGCAGAATGGTTTTCGGGTGAGACGATATATCGTTCGAACTTTATGACTTGTTTCGAGATAATCGATAATGATCTGAAGTTGCCCCGAAAGTATACACCAAGGTGGTATGGCGGAAACATATTTATTGCATATTGGTCGGTCAGCTGTTTTCTGCCATTTTGGGAGTTGGAAATGTATCTTATGATTTAATTGAAATATACGATATAAAAGTAAGCGAACATTAGAACTGTAAAGGAGGACTAAATTATGTAGAAGAGGCCCCCTGTTATTGGAAATTTACGTTCATTTTATTCAATATTACGCATTTTAATTGAAAGAACGAATTAAGCCACCTATTATTTTCTATTATCTTTTTAAATCTATAGTTAATGATTCTTAAATTCCACCAAGAAGTACAGTATATAATTTGTCTCACTTGATCTTGTGTATCACCATTTACATTGTAGTTCTCCTAAATTTATATAAGATCAGTCCATTTCATAGGAGAATAAAATGAAAACGGTTATTTAAACAATCCCATTTTGACCTATTTTCTCGCATAGCAATAGCATTAACTGTCACAAACACACATCTGTAATGTAATAACCACGTACCGTACGTCTCCAAAATCGGTCTTTAATTGAGTCAGCACTTTTCTTTACCTACCCATTCTCAATATCGGTGTACGAAATACGGCCATATGCTCATCCCCTTAATAGACCTTCATCAGTTTATCACCTAATTTGCACCATCCCACCAATTTTGGTACCGACCACCCGGACGAAACGTTTCACCCCGAAAAGCATAAACGTCCGTCGTGTGGCAAAATGGTCGAAAATGTACGCTCTCAGCGGAATACACACATCTGTATGGGCCACCTTACCACGACTAAATTCGCACCCAATATTAACAAGAAAAAGGGGAGCTCGAGATGATGCCGGCCAGCTGTATCGCACACCGACCTGTGTGCAGGCGTTAATGGTATCGTTGGTTTCGTTTTGTGTCCAACTTTTTGTCCTTGGTTGCGTCCATCAGGACCACCTGATCGCTATAATATTATCAAAGTGTGAACCCATCCATCGCCCCCACTGCTTGGACTAAGCTATTTTCTCTCGAAAACGGTGTAGTGTTGATGGGAATTTGAATTGAAAACCGTCCGGTTCAGATTCGTTACTAAATTTTCACAATTTTCCACGTAACTCCACGTTTTATTAGAGAACACATTCTAAAGCTGACGACAGCAGCGGTCTCTGTGGAAGCCATACATTTTGTTTTATAATATTTCACTCCTCGCTTGGTCGTGCCTCCTTTTACATTCCAAGTGCATCACGATACGCGAGCCTGGATCATAAGTGGCATGCTTGTGGTACACATTGTCCTGCCGGTCCACCCCAAAGGTGCCAATGTTTGGTACAACAGTTTCGGTGACCATTTAAAACCACACCCCATTCGACTTTCTACTTCACCAATACCCTGCGGTGTACAGCTGACCGACCGTTGTTTAACCATGATTCGGTCAATTGTGTGCCGTGGTCCCTGGCTTACCTGGCAACAGGGCATTCCGTTTCACGCACTAGCCTGAAAGCCCTGGCCGGCGGGGAAAAGTTAGCAGCAGTAGTGATCGCGGTATAAAACTCGCCGAACATGTTTGCTCACATTCCATCGTTTTGTGCAACGGTGAACGATGCAACAACAGGCTTCCTTCTAACCGGCGTGATGCGATTTCCCGGTAGCGTGTAGGCATTGGGGGGTTTTCACCGTGCTTCGTAAGCACCGGAGTTACCGGGCATTTAGTGCTTTTTTGTCGAACGGGTCACGGGTGCGAGCTTGTTTCGATTCTGATTTACGGTGGCGTACGAGTTGTTTTTATCCTTTACCACTGCTCCGTGCCAATAGCGTCAGCGGGTATGGAATACCTTCTGAACTGGAATGAAACAGTAACCGAGTGGGATACGCACTCGGAAGCATAAAGCATGTCCGGAAGCTAGGAAGTCGCTACTTATGCACATGGAATCCAGACGCAACGAGTGTTGATCACTCACGCTCATCACACTGCGTGCCATAAAAGTAGAACATGCAATTGACTGATGTGTTTGGTTTTAGATAGAAAACTGTTTATTTTTCAATATATTCAAACTTACTTATAAAATCAGTTAATCATACTTGTAAACTTAATTACGTCTTGCCTAACACAAAATAATCCTTATTTCAGATATAGTTTAAATCATAAGCTCAACATTTTCTGCTACAGAAATTTATTAATCTAGACCCCATTCATCTAATGCTGATATTTGAAAAAAACTGGGAAATTCCTAGCTGTTTTTTGTATTACTTTGAATCTTTTGGATATATAACAAGCTATTGAGCAATATTCTACGAAACATGATCACAGGTTTTTGAAAAAGAAATTTCTAGTTAATTCATGAATTGAGATTGAAAAAAACGAAATCGAACGGGTTTTAACAACGTCCAATAGAAATTAAATTTCATTAATGTTAAGGTAATGTTGATGGATTAGGCAGATATTTTTATTTTGAAATAATCATTCATGTACAACTAATTTCATGTTACAATCATGGATTTTTTCTCCAAGAGCTTTGTGCATATTTTAATGCTTCTCTTCCATGTCCATTCCACAGACAGAACGAAAACATGTGAAATAAAATCTAATTTTTTTTTGAACACGATATCAATAATATAATATCATATAATAGTTCCTAATTTCAATTTGTTAGTGCCTAGTAATAAATATAAAAACATGACGAAGGCATTGAATACAAACCTTTTTGAAGTATGTGAACAAAACCCCTAAACTCAACTAAACACCTACCAGTGTACGGGACGACAGTAAAGAGTGTTTCAGTGCAACTTGCACTTGCACCCAATCTGCGTTCGACTACCAAAAATGGCCACCATAGCGAATTGCATCCGTCCGTCCGTCCTTCCGTCCGTACCGGTCGCGGGTCACCGAACAATGCAACAGTTGCCTCGGATTGCCCTCAGGTCGCCACAGGTTCGCCGCCACAAAACCAACAAACCCAACGGACGATTGGGAATGGGCGTGAGCGCAAAGATCAGCACACAGGCCATTCGGCACACTCGTTTGCAATTGTGCACCGCGCCACATGTGAAAACATATGCATCCGTGCGGCAACTCCTCGTACCGACAGTGCCGGGACCATGGAAAGGTGCAACTAATGGCCACTAATGCAGTGGTTATTGTTTTTCGTTGATAGATGACCGCACATACGCCTGGGTTGGTGGGAGTGTTTATTTGTTTTATTTTTGCTCAGGCCACCTCGAACGTGTACAGCTTCCCAACTGCATACTAAAATTAAAGTTTACCACTCGTTCGAGCTTTTTTTGTGCGTTGTCTTGCGAAAATACCATTTTTGCAGTACCCTATCCTTATTACGGCTTCACCGAGTTGCCTTTCGGGCGTATCAGATGCTTTACCTTCAGCCCGAACGTGAATTCGTCTCACGTGATGGCACACACGTGTGCCAGTGCATCTGACACAAATCATTTGCGGTGGAAATAACACGTACGATGGTGATCAATTTTGTCGGTGCAATAATTTCCAACCTCATCGTGTCCATCGTGTTCCAACGTATATGTGTGTGTGTGTGTTCTGTACCGTGGACCGCGGTCGCTACATTCACGTGTGCGGTACGTTCGCATCCAACCATACGCGGACCATTTTTCTACCGACAATTTGCTGCTAATTTATGTCATAAAATGACAAACCGTTTGGTTGGCGGTAGAGGAAGGGGGAGCATCGGGCTGCATTTTGGGAAAACGTGCTCAAAGGCCACATGCACAGTGGCTAGTTGCTTTGTAACAACCCACTCAACGTGCGTGTTTGCAACATAATGTGTACATTGGAAAACGATTGGATTAGGTTTGCCTAAACATTGACGGATGTGCCAGCGAAAGGTTTCGAGGTTTTAATGGCTGTATTATGCATCCAAATGGAATTTATTTCTCTGTTATTTTATCCTGTTCTTTTTCCTAATGATGTTTTGCTTTACGATTGTTATTTATAACACAAATATCATATTAATCATATTAATATATTGTATCCTATCTCCTCCAGCAATAATTATCAATCATCTTTCCATTAAGTGTATCTTTAATATCCTTGTGCTTAGTACGAGTATATGCAATGTTATCTCTTTTATTTGATCTCGTTCTCCTAGTATCTCTATACCATACCGCTATATAGTTCGCTATACCAATTTCGCTATACTATTTCGAATTTGAACTCACTCACTCTTTGCAACACTCTAGCGACTCACTCATTTGCGTTCCAAGCCACTAACTCTTTGTACCGGAGAGCGGCTTACTCTTTTGGGGTTGCTAATGAGTGTTCATTCGTTAATCGATTAATAGAATGAGTGATTTGACGCTCAAAAGAGTTTTCCAATGAATAGGGTAGTGTAATTTTTAAGAATCTCAATATGGTAAGTTAAAGAATCAAATCTCTTTAACCACTCTTTTTTATTTTAATTTACTGAAAGAGGGTGATTTTTATCATCTCTAATTCCCGTCACGTCGAACTCCAACAAGACGCAAAGGTTGACTTTTTCAATTCCTCTGCTCATCTCTTTGATTTCCATCGTTCTCTTATAACTTTCCGATCATACCTTTCTCCTTCCCTCTTGTCTTTTCTTCATCATTATCATAATTTTTCATTATTATTTTTTATTACTATCTATTTTCGTTAGTTAGATTCGTGAGATTAGCATAATCTAGGATAGTTAATTTGTAAATTTCTTTGTTAAACCTTAAGACAAACAAATAAATTACATCAAATGAAATGAAAAGAAATTTTGATTCTGAACTTTCCTTTTCATCCTTTCGCTCCAGTTTACTACCTACCTCCTACAATCATAAACCACATTGGGCATTATTCTTAACTTAGACTAGAATTTAAGCCATGTGAACATCGTCAATCAATTAAAATTAACACTAATTAGGCAACTGAATCGCTTATTAAACAAAAATGACATATCTAATACGATAGATTGTGATGTTAACATATTGCCACCTACAAGCATGACTTAAAATTTAAAAAAAAATATTTGTCCTACAAACAACGTATTATCCAGGATATTGCATGCCGTATCACAATGGATCTTTTCGCTATCGATGCATCCTTTCATTACACCGTCCATCGAACAGAATAGATTACATTCCCGCAAATCAATGAACCAGTTGCGAGTTGTGCCACCATTACATCGCTCTTTCATAGTCTCGTTGGCCATTAAGCAGAACTCTTTCACCATCTGTGTATGACATATTTATACGGCTCATGTTAAAGCCTAACCTATGAGCCACCCTCACAACATAGGGACATGCTCATTCCAGTGCCTGCTATCCACGTCCGTTAGAATTTATTAAACATACTACCCACACACAAACGCGACCGCCTATAAATAATTAGTGGCCATTTTCCTTTGATCCAATCCTGCCCCGTATCGATGGTAAAATGTCACACACGGTGAATCCCTGGACGATTTGACCGATGTAGGAAAAACGGCTTTCCCGAACCACAACGACCGACTGCCGATGCACGTTTTGTGCATGAAGCAAAGTGATGCTATTTTAAATTTCCTTCCTTTAATCTTTAAGTGCTACACGTGTAGCAACCACCTTGCGAACCGGGATGGGGCCGGATAGTTTCGCTCCACGTACGGAACATAAAAATTTGCACGAAAAACTCATTCGCACCTTTAGCACCATTTTTTGTGTGTATGTTCTAGAACAGGAACTTTGCTTCGGGGCGAGATGTATGACCAATCGGTGGAAAAAATACACACACAGTTTCAAAAAACTTTTCGCTACGAAACGACTGTTGTCTTTTAAATAAGAGAGTGGACCAGACATACCGCACTCGGGGAAAGAAGGATGGAACAGGACTAGAAACAGGAACCGCCATAGTTTGGATGTTTCCAAGACTAGTTACGTGGTAAGATTGTGTGGTGTGATGGTGTGTGTCGCTTTTTTTTTCGCGTTCCATTTCAGTGCACTTTTGTTTTAATGGCTTTCAAGCTAACACTCCGTACCGCCAGTTTCTGCATTCTGAGGCAAACTGTGCCATAACAACACAAAAAAGTACCATTTAAACACTTCGCTCCAACAACGATGGTACGTGATTAAATTGTAAAAGTCGTCGCCCGTACACTTGGTTGGCACATATAAAAGTGGCATAGCTGTGTTTGCGTTTTGTAAAGGACTATTTTTCTGCGAATGTCCAATCTGCTTACACGAATAAATGCTCAGCAAGGAAGACAATTTTGTACAGGGCAAAAGCTTATGTTTCATGAGTCTGAACCTTGAACTGGATTTTTGTTATCGCTCTTATAAAACTTTAGTTAGGTGAGTTTATTTTGTGGATTTTGTGTTTTCTAATTCACAAATCCTTATTTATTATTTATTACCTAGTAGATTGTCCATTATTTGTTTAGAGGTTTAGTTTCCATTATTTTCATTGATTTCATCTCATTTATTACATCCTTTAGACAGATTCATTAGAATAGCTCTCCATTTTTCTTAGTATCTAAGTTGTTTTTTTTTCATATTCTAATTTTAGTTTTGATGCCCATCAAATTTTAAATTTTCTAAAATTAATTTCATTATTACACCGAATTGTAACAAAGTTTATTAGATACATGAGCAACTGAACCGAACATTTACCAAAAAAAAAAACCATATTGAAAGGCTAATGTACAAAGTTCATGATTCGATACAACATTCTCATTTTTGCATAGTCACTTCCTTGAACGGCATCAAACATCAACAAGTAATGTTCAACACATTCGTCACAAACCTGTTTTCTTCTGCTTCGGATGTCTATTCCTAGCAAGTGCCTGCCAACATATAAACTATGCAAATGCTTACCCGTTTGTACTGACACAATTTCTCGTCAAGCGTCAACACTCTTACCTACTGTACATCATAACAAATGCACACTCTCACAGTTGTCGGTAGCAACAGCTGCCTCGTACTATAATCCCTAGTTTTTGATTTTGTTTTTTGTCCCCGCGGAAAGCTTCGGCGAAAATCTCACTCATAAACCGATGCAGGAAACCTTCCAAGAAACAAATTCAAATAAAAAACAAAGCTTTATCGCTAGTAACATTTAACAGGCTCCCCAGTCAACCTGCGTCATTTACTGGCCACGGACACACTGGATAACTATTGGGGAAAGGAAAAACGTAAAACCAAACCATCAAGTACAACACGGTGCAATCTTTCACTATTGTGGATAATAACACAGTGCAAAAAATATATAAAAGCTTCTGCCTCTGTTACCATTATTTTCTGCATGAACCACTCAGAGCAGACATTTCAACTAATCTCCAACGAACGAACACAAAACACTTTCAGTTTATATGAATGAATAATTGAGGTACAATGTGTTTTCTGCGCATTCTGATTCTCGTTAAATTCATCCCTGGATTGTGCCGTTTTTAAACACTTTAGTTTTAAAATGTGTTTTTTTTTTCATTCATTGGAGATTAGTAAATGTAGGATAGCTTAAAAGATAAATGCTTACAGCAAAGTAGGAATTTATGCAGGGAATGCATAAGTATAATTTATGTTATCCTCTGGATCGCTGCTACATTCGCTTGTAATACCAAACAAACTACATGTACCCTGTCTGAGGTTTAATCTATTTTTGAAAGCAGCGTTAATTCCCACAAACTCCCATGAAAAATAAATAGTTAAAAAAATAAAAATAGTTAAAGACTATCAGAAAGGATACGCGAACTGAAATTTTACAGTCTGAAGAATCATTTCCTCTCAAAACACCTGCCAAGTATACAGAGCTGTCTGAGACTCTACAGGCTTTGAGTGCTATCATGAAAATGGAGCCGTATGTTACTTGATCTTGATCGGATATATTTCGAGCTTTTAAGAAGATTTATGTATCGAAGATCGCTAAGCGTTTGCTGCATTGGTTAAGTCAGTAGGTAAAAATCGTACAAAAAAAACTCGCCCGTATAAATTACAGCGTTCACCTGTACTAAACATTCTGCCAGTGAAACAGCCTTGCTTTGCGACTTTGAAACAATATGGTCTTTTCATTTAAAAATATCCATTCCAAACCAAAGCTCATCGCGTTAATGTAAACTCGCAGGCTCATACCTGGCGGGCAGCGTGTAAACAACTCCGTAAACCATCCAACTAACGCTTTCCCATCGGACAATTCTCGCAACCGTGGTTGTGTTCCAACCGTTGATGGCCAGGCCGTTGATTGGCCTCGGGCAACTCTATCCATTCAATCTGCAATCCTGCCGTGTACCCGCAGTTTACCGACCATTTCATCCCGTTTGAATATGGGTGAGTCAGTCTGCTGGTCTACCATCCCGCGATGTGGTTCCGTAACAATACACTATTGTTTTTTTTCTTTCCTTCATCCATTTGCCAGTAACCAGAAAAGGGGAAAAAATAAACGGAAGTTAAAATAGCCCGAAAAAGTGGTCGAATGAAGGTACGAAAACTTTACAATCGTGAATCAGATTTCAGAACGTCGGTTTTTCCCAACCCTACCTACCATCATACCGATGCCGACCGCAAAGCACTAAAAGGAACGACTACTACTCGGAGACTGCTGGCGGCGGCACCGAACTACTACTACTGCTGGTGCTAGACCGTTGCGGTGAAGCTGGAACTCAATTACAAGCCAGTTAGCTTTGTCCGCTGTTCGGCACCCGGAAGTGCAAGCAAACGGTGGAAATGCAACACAAATAAGCGAAGTGAAAAAAAGAACACATCCTCGCTCTCGTTCTCACACGCACAAGCTCACCCGCATTCCATGCGAAACTGATTGGAAAAATACACCCGTACGCGCCAGGATAATGATGATCGTGGTCGTCCACCGACCGGTAAGGCGTTGTAATGGAACCGAGTTCGGTTCGGTTTGCTTTTACCGTTCAGCATGGTTTTTTTTCTCTTCTCTCCCTTCCTTCTCGGAAGCTTTTCCGTCCAGTTTGCGTTTACCTCCACAGCCCAATTTACAACGGATTGGAATTGAGAAAAAAAAGGCTTTAAAAGTCTGAAATTACATCCAAAAGCGTTTCTGCTTTTTACTGGTGCGCCTTTTTTTCCACTTTCTGTCCGAACGCGTCCGATAGTCCCGCGGGATTATAATTTCAACTGTAGCCGGAGCCGTACATTAGTAAATTAACGATTGACACAATCGATGGATTAAAGCGTGGGAATGGATAAAACTGGGCAAATGTAAATAACATTACAGCCGACGCGTAGCCGGCTGCAGATGGATAAGCGCGTAGCCGCCGTAATCCGGGCACAACTGACGGTTAAATGTATTCCGCGTAAGCGTGTTAACAATAGCATTAATTGCTTGCGTTCTTTAATCTGCAATGTAACGGGCATTCTGCCGTGGGAGAAGTTTATTTTGCATTCATGGTCACCCGGTGTATTTTTTTAACTTTGGAAGAATTAATACTTTAGCAGACACATTTTTTATGAATTGATGTTGTTGTACAGGCTCTTGATATTTATTCCGACTATACTAAAGATCGGGTGATAAACATCTCAGCTGACTCAGGTACTACTCTGAAGCGGAATTATCCATCGTGGACTCCTAAGCCCCTAACATTACTCCTAAATGTATGCAATATAATTCAAATGTTCCTTATTTAGTTTTAAAATATTAATAAAATCTCCTAGTGGTTTTTCCAGTATTTTCTCCAATCTTTATTAATCTTTAATTAAAATCTGTAATAAATATCCTTGCTGATGATTATAGATCATTAGTTTATGTTTATTTTCGTCTTCCAAATTGAGAATAGTTTGATTTTTAATTTTCTTTTCGCGTTTCATACATTTTCTATCATTCATTCATCATATCATCTTGACGAAATACATGAGAAAGTGTGGGTTGACAACTTTTTTTGCACAATCACACACAATATATTAATATAAATCTGATTATATTTGAAAGAATCAGCTGCCATTGCTCATATTACCAACCAAGGTAATTTTTTTTTAATATTCCAACCACTTTTGTCCATATGAATCCGCATGTGTGGCGTTTTGTAAACATTCAGGCGTTTATCGCACAGTGCTGTGCAAATTGAAGAATTCTAACTAATTGAGTATTTTAGTTATGTTTAAGGTTTAGTACACTGTTAACAGATGTGACTAACCTGTGATAACTTTTCTAAAATTAAAGTTCGGAACTCACGCGGACGCTTAGTCCACTTACAGGAAGATCATCCTCTGGTTGAACTGCAAAGATTCTTTGCTGTGTCCTTGTTTAAATTCCATCCATTCTGTACACTAAGAATTCGGACACACGCAAACTACAATTTCGTAATTGTAATAGGCCCACGGTGCCTCCGCTGATAATAAATATCTAAACAGTGGCTTCCGGAAAACCTGCCCCGATGCTAGCTGCAATTGCCAGTGCAGTCGACACTGGCCCAAGGCCCTGGCCATAAATCTATTTTACCCAGCCATAATTTGTCAACCAGCGAAGCGTGAAAAACAATCGCCCAAACCCCGAAACGGAATGTGATATTAAAGCTATCGCCATTAAAACCCCAGCCCGGGCAACCTTTTCCAAGCTTAAGCGCCTCCTGTCGTTGGACCAGACACCTAAGCGGAGGCGTTCGTTTGTTTGCTTCGGTTGTTCCCACCGTTGCAGTAAAGTATCCGGCCAAGTTATGCTCAATGAACAACATTAGCCATAGCAAGAGGAAAGTAAAGAAGGGATAGAAGGAAAGTGAAGAAAAACTCCACGTGCCGTGTGGTGCATATGTCGGGCGGAAAATATGCTTTCTCTCCCATATCTTTCTGCTGGTCGCTATAAACAAACATATTATTTTTCCCGCAGGACACATTTACCGTTCCGCTGTAGGAAGGTTCCCGTACCGGTAATGCGAGCAGTGTGAGAACTTTACAGTCCGGTTCCATCTTGGCACTTCCACCATCGACCAACGTTCGTTTTTTTTCTTCTTGTGTTTGTGTAGGAAAACAGTTTTTTTTTGCACGAACGATCACAATGTGTGAATTTATTTGCAATGCAAAATTAGTTCCTCCCAGTCTGTTTTGCCCGACCGATCATATAAACCCATCTGTCAAAGTGGGATGCCCTGTTTGGCTTTAATTTATTGACCGTAATAAGTGGAGTTGCTACTACTGCTTCGATGGTTACATACAAAACCAACTAAATAGCACTAGTAGTGTGGTCATATATTAAGAGAAAAAAACAAAATCTTTTCTCTCCACTTTACCCCCAATTTAGTGCCCATAAAATCTGTTCAATGCGCTCAATTGCTCCTCAGCGGATGGAACTTACAGCTGTGCCAGCTGCGGTAATCGAAGGTGAACGGTCTTACTTGTTTTTTCTTTTTCTCCCTGTGACAGATCTGCCCTGCAGTGGCCATGTATCACCATGTGCCATTGCGTTGGGCGAGTAAAAAAACCAACCAAACAAACAACACAGCAGTGCAGTAAAAAAACGGACAAAATCGTTCAAAACAAAAATTCAAAGTCCAAAGTACAAGAGCACCACTCAATCTCGGTGCGTTCGTTACGGACGTTCACAATCAAACAAAGTACGATCGTTGCTCTTGTTCGGACGAATCGACTCAGCATCGACTGCCTTCTGAATAATCTGTCAACATACGGTGCGACAGATACGACCCGAACGTCTAATCCCTACGGTACCACTGAAGCGATATGTTTGTGTAAAAGCAAAAATGCAAAGGAATGCATTCGGTACGGGTATCGGAATCGGATTGTTCGTGCATAGATCGATTGATTACAGGAAACGAAATGTTTACGTTTGTACGTTCAGCACTCGGTTCTGTCTGGCGAAAGAAACGCGATACGTAAAGTGTGCACAAAAAGGTTGCAGAGTAAATAGAAGTTGATGGTTTTTTGCTCACCATCTCATCAGTGTTGTGTTGTGTTCGCTTCATACGGATCTTATTGAATAGACGCACTAGTAAGTAAGCGAGGTCCAGTGACCGTGGAGAAAGCGGCGTCGGTCTTAAACGGCAAGACTGGAGTTCAAATCTCATCCCGACCGTTCCCCTGTCGTAAGGGCTTGACTATACTATACTTGATACTACAACGATGCATATGTATGGATAAACATAAATAAACAGTGACATATATAACAGGTGAAAGAATAGGGCACCCAAAAGAACAACCTGTAAGCTGAGAAACCCCAAAGAGTCGCATAAAGCTTTAAGGCATTTATAGTAGTAGTAGCTTCAACGTCCTCTGTTGCGTACCTAACGAACCTCTGACAAATCATCGCGCGTCTTCTCCTCCATCAGCCATTCTCTGCTCTCAATTGATTCAAGATCAGTCGTCAAATGGGCCGTAGTAATACTCCTTTATCACCCGACTTAGCTCGATATCAACTATTAGTGCTAACATCGTTGGAATCTCATCAAACGAGACCTTCCGTTTTAGTGGCTCTGATCACTGGCATCAACTTCAATGAGACGGATGCACCTTTTCTGCTCTCACTTCTTGCGATCTAGGTTATTAGTGGCGAATCAAACTGTTAGTAGGCACTACACGAAATGGAAGTTAAGGCTCCGTCACATTCACCTCTTCGAACGTGACAAACGACACTTCGGGGGTAGAGAAAAGACTTGCAATCTTCGGCAATCTTAGGGTCCAGTAAACGGAGAATCTTTTTAATGAAGTTAGAATGAGAGCTGATGCAGATTTTGGAAGCTACCCTTTGGTAGTGGCTGGTTAAGCTTTCAAGACAACCTGAATGAAAGGGTGGTGCAATCGTCAACGATCTTCAGACTATATTCTGGAACAGTATATATTCTACCTGTAGAAGGAAGGTCCAATCCACTGTTAAAGGGGACCCTCAGATATAACGATTGCCCAGATACTATTAAAGCTAAATGCTGGAACTGCACAACGTCCATAGATTGACCCACCATTGCCCACTTGGACTGGTCCAAGCTGCGTTCCTCGTCACGGTACAGCTTAGACATCACATAAGAAACAAAACAGATGTCAGGATTCTAATCTGTAGAATTGAGAGGCCAGATAGTTATGTCCAGGAACAGAAATAGTATGTATTATAATATGTATTAAAGATAAACAATGATGATTTCGTTATCATTGTATAACCACCATCATTATCTCATTTTTATTAAAGAGTTATTTAAACATTTCCGTAAGAGGTATACAAAGCATTATTGTTTCTAAGAGCACAGCATTTATGCACCTAATAGGAAACAGCAGCTAGGGTGGTGTTGTGGCATCGGCGCTAGTTTCTCACACGGTAGACCGGGGCCAAAACCCCATCAGAACCGCTTCCCCGGTAGCATTGACTGACACTATCCTGCTACATGGTAAAATAAGTCTAATACAGCCTGGCCCGTCATATGGAATACGAGAAGCAGACAGCAGTAATGAATGATTTTCTATAAACGGAAAAGTATATTAAAAAACTTCAAATACAAAACACATTTTGCCAAGTGTATCCATTAAGCTTATCCTTTAAGCTCACGTCCAGGGCCTTGACCTTTCCGAGTCACAGCCTGAAACAGTGAGTGAAACGAGACCAAAAGCACACACCCACTCGCGCACATTTTCAATCAATGTAAATAGAGCTTCCGGTGAGTTTTTTGCCATTCCTGACCGATCGGTCGCATGCCGAAACGCGCGGTGCAAATTTGCACTCCATTTGTCGTACCGTGCACAGAATGGACGCGAAACATTCCCAAACGGTTCCTCTTTTTTTTTCGTTGGAATTTTCGCTCCACGGACGATACCCCCGAAGCCATTTGGTTAATTAAGTCCGTCTGCTTTTCCGTTTCCGAGTTCACTCTAATCTATTTGTTTTTTTTTTTGTCACGGTGGGTGTATTGTGATTTTTTTCTTTGCCTCGCTCAATTCTTATCGGTTGGTGATCACACGTGGGTACGATCGGTATCTCGGCAGATAAGGAGCACAGGCTTCCGGGCCGCCGGATGTCTACCCATTCGTGCACCAATGCAAACAGTGTTGAGCTTTCAACAGTCCGATTGTGTTTGACCAGCAATCTAATTCATTCCTTCTTTTGCTCTCCGGCTTCCCGGTACAGATTTATGTTTTCTTTTATTTTTCCACCCTTCAGCTTATGCACCGTCACGTGCAGGTTGCAGGCGTCGACTAATGCACGTACCTTGCATACGCTGCACTGGTGAGCACCTGCCAACTGCACCGAGCTGCCGGGACCGGAACCCATCAGCCGGGTTTGTAGGGCTGGGTTGGGTTTAAGTGTGCTACCGTGCTCGCCCCGGGGACGCCAGCCGGAATAGCAATTTTCATTTCCGCTCCAGAACAAACAAATCCATTAAAATCCGACACCATATTTTGCATTGCCGAGGATTTTGCCACCTTCCGTCGTTGGGTTTGGTGCATTTTCTCCGTTTTGGAACGTTCCCGCTTGCATGATACTGTCCAGCACCCTTTAAAGGGAGCTCTCTCACTCTCTCTTCTCCATTCCCCAATTCTATTCCACGCTACCTTTTGCAACGTTCCACTTTTCCACGAAAAACCCACTCAATGCATCCGAATGCAGCACCAACAACAGCTCAACAGCATTTCCTTCAACCGAGAAAATGTTTTAGCCGCTTTTGAGTTGCACCGAAAAAAGAGATTTCAACCATTGCTCGATAGCTTTTGCGTGAGGAATATTGGCGGACCGGTCGCGGTTTTACACTTTGGCCGCGGAAAACTTACGCCATGCAGGTGAAGTTCGGGACCGTGCCCGCGGATAAGAACGAAGATGAAAGTGCCCGAATTTGGACTGTGGAAACTGTTTCGAATCAACTTTTCTCCCTCGCAACCGGAAGCGCAGCCAGTGAACACCGGCTCGGTTTGACGGTACGAAGGCACTCGGAAGTTTGAAGTCGAAGCGTACGCTACTTCCTTCCCGTGGAACGGAACCAGACGGTGACGGTGCCGGTGCATACAAACAGCCAGGTACGAAGACCACCAGCGCAGCCAGCGATGCGGATATGAAAGGCAGTAAAGATGTCCGAAGTCACACAATCTCCGGACACGGTGGCACAAAGTAATGGGCCAGTGGGTTTCATAAATTTCACCGAAAATATTGTCGGAACAGGTCTTTAAGCAGTTGGAACGATGGTTTGCACGAATGCCCCGTGTGCGATCGTACTTTTGATCTTTAAAAAGTAACGAAAAAAATCCTCTCTAATACCTTGAAATAACTTCTTTTTTTTAGAGAAATATCAATGAATAATCTTCAAAATATTATATCTTTAAAGAACACTAATCAAAAATTAACTATGTAATGTCTTATACTTGTAAAAGTTTTATTAATGATTTTTGACAAGTAAATAAGCTAAGTTATTAGAACTTTGGACAAAAGATTTTTTACGAAAGTTAAACACATAGCAATCTATTTTATGGTAATTCAAGCTTTGGAAATTTATATCTCACTTTGAAGAATTGAAAACTAATGGAGAATTCAATTTAAATTAAGCACGGTACATCGTCATGTAATATAAAAGGGCTAGGCCATGCTGTATAGTAATGACTAAAAGGATTTATTTTTAGATGCTTTTAAGAAGTGTAGATAAACCAAAAAGGCATGTTGTGTCTAAATGGATTAAAAGTGATGGCGTTATAATTAAATATATATTAAAGGCCTACGGAACTCTAGGCCTTGAGTACTAGGTTAAGAGGTGTTTAGTACAGTCCATAGTTACCAAGCGTATAAAATTTAATCAGCTTGTTGTTTATAGCTCCGAATAAAACCATAAAAAAGTCCCTACGTAAAAATGTGAGAAAAATATTACTTATAAATATTAGTGTATAAAAAATAAGTAAACAAAATTATTTAAAAGAGATGTTAAAAATAAAGTTGATGTTAAAAACATAGTTGAACAATATAGAGCACTCTCCGTATGGGATTTCTCTTTATTGCATCAGTACTCATGCTCCGTTCATAGGTAAATTGAACGGTATTGGATCATCTTCCACCTGTTCAAACACTTCATTTTTTGCGATTTGATAACCTTCTAATTATCCATTATGAAGTCCCCGTAGCATATAGCGCTAAACAAAAGACAAGAACATCGTAAAACTGGAACAACAAAACAGTGAAACGAGTACTTGTGTCATGTGTCCTCGTTTCGCTTTTCTATTTTCCATTGGCCGATAAGTTTTTTTCTGCCTTTATTTGTTCGTTTTTTCCTTCGGGTATAGCGAGAACATTTCCTTGAGACACATTTTTTGTGTGCTTTTGTTCGGACAGCATAGTTGTCCACCGTTTGGAAGATAATTGATTAATGTTCGGTGAACCGTTTGGACCTTTTCCTTCCGTTACCACCTTCGCTCAGCCGGACACACACTTTCTGCCCCCGAAGCTACCCGAGTACATCTGCACCAGCAGCACCATCCAATCAGAGACGCCGTTAGTGTCCATGAGCGTCTACAACTTCATCTTCGGACGCGTAATGTTGCGGATCATTGCGGATCAGCTCCATAAAACTAATTAATTGCTATGGGTGGACAATGTGGCCGGTTTCTGCAAAGCGGTGTTCGCCGCACTCACCAACCAATTAGGTTGGAGCAGTAGTAGAATGGTAGAGCTTAAGTTGCAAGGCTGTTCAATTCGCCAAATGCGATTAGTTCGGTTGCACCGATAGGCACAGATTAGCAGTACAATAATCTGACAATCGTTGTAAAAGCACATGAAAGCAAATCATTTCTAAGAGACAAATTAACAACAACAAAGAAATATCCAGGATATCCTTAAATTTACCACATCTAGCATTATTAATTTTGGGAATCATTGCAACAACAGCCTCGGTTGTAGATTATTGTAGAATTTCCACTTCAAGTTTTCATCATTTTGGGAATAATTTCCACAGCAGCCTTTCCAAGGACACGAACAGGATAATTTTGAATGTGGGCCTATTCAATCGCACGCTATAAAGAAAAGATTATGGGTAATTTAGTGTGCCATAACAAATAACCCGTAAAATAACCTAAACTATTTTTTGTCTCTATTGCGTCTTGAACATTTCTGAATATGGAAACAAGTAGATTTGTAAACCAACTGTTTAAAATAATATTATTTTTAGTTCAAAGCTCATATTACGAAGAGTGTCAAGGCATTTAAAAATGCTATAATTTTTTCAATTTTTCATTTTAATATAATGGTGCGAAATGCCATAAGAGGGAATTTATTTCCTATAAAAACATAAAATCGATTAACTTTCGTCGATTATTTCGATTTCAACAACACAAAAAGGATATCGTGCTATAAAGGATATCCTTCCAACGATAAATGTATTTTTGCTTAGAATTAAAAACGTCGAGCGTCAAAATCCTTTCCCGAACAAAAGTTTCTCAAAAACATAGAATGAAGCATTTAAAAAGACTCAACGATTAATTTGTACATACACTTTTAGTTCCTTTATTATCCATTACAGTATCTCAGATGAAAGTTTTATTGTGTTTAATCCAACGTAAGCACAGCTATTACAATCGTTCGGTTCTTCTTGCATGCTCGTACCTCCGTTACTCTTACATCCCTAATTCTCACCGTCTGCATACCTGCATCGAAACCTTATGCGGTCGTCGTTTTGTGTAAAAACTTACGGAAACAAATTCCAAACACCAACCAAATTTCACAACTCAATCCAGATGTGGAGTGAACCGTTTCTTCTTATTGTTTGAAAAACAAAAGCACAAAACTGCTCTTTCCCACACTGTGGTATTTGAACCTCGCTAGTGGGTAATTCAAAGCTTTTCCTCAATCGATGATTATGTCTTTCTTTCAAGGCGCGTTTTTGTTGCTGAATGATCTCCGCCGTCTCCGCCGTGTGTACTTATAAGTGCGTGCTTGTTTTTGTTTTTGAATAGGACAAAAAAGGTTTATAAAAATATACACCATCACGTTACCGGCAAACAAGCTCCATTTTGTATGTGTTTTTTGTTGGGTCATTCTTCAACGCTCTGCGAGCATTTACAAACTTCTGTTTCTGGTTTTCCACCTGTTCACACACGAAAATGGATCGTATGGATAAAAGTTTTTCTGGGCGTTTAAAACACCACACCTATTACACAGTTGAGTTTCAGAATGGGTTTCTTGTAGAATGAGTTGGCTTTGTTTAGTTCGCACGCAGTGTATTATGGCAATCTCATTGTATCAATCACATGTATGTAATGCTACATTCTAATGTGCTGCCTACGGCAATCTCTGTCTCTCATACACACAACACAATCCGGAATTGACCGGCTTGATGATGAAAGGCTTCGTTGAACGGATTTTGATGATTATGATGGCATAAAGTTTTGCTTCACTGGTGTGTCTCTCGTGTTTTTTTTTGGTTTAAAAAACGTAAAAGAGCCTTTTTGTGTTATTTTGCATCGCATTTGTTTGTTGTGTTTATGTTATGTGGCATCGTTTCACATACATTACACTCATATTGTGTGCTGAGGTAGTAGAATCGATCAGAAAGTATGTCCACCTGTTCGATGTGTCCGTATGTGTTACAGAGCGTGTAAAGTTGTGGATGAGAAACGCTTTCGTTTTCCTACAGCTACATCATAGTTCACTCGGCAAAGGATATGCAATCTAGTATTACGAAATCCTTCAATGCTACTGCACAAGTTTTTTTCGCTTTTTTGCAACAAACTGCAACCAGGTACCTTTAACAACTTCGCTCTCTCTCTGCCACCGTGGGGATGTTGGTTTGTAATCGTTTGCTTTTCCCTATTGTAGTTGACACGCAGTTAGTGAAGATAGTTTGTACAATGCGTTTCAATCCTGTTCTGGTGTAAAATGGGTTTCAATTGTTACGTTCAGTTGGTTGTGTAGATACGCTGTAATCATGATAGGTCCCTTAATAGTAGATAATGCATGGGTAAACAAAACTCTCACAAATGGATTCCAATCTCAAAAAGATAAAAGTAGGTACGATCGATGTACGCACGGTACCCTCCTTCGCTTAGATAATTAGTTGTTAGGGATAGGAACATTTGATTTTTGCACTTCATCAACAATCCTCCTTTTGCTCATTTTGCCAAACAGCTCGTAATCGTAATTTAAGCATAAGAAAGTTTAAATAAAAACAACTCAAATCGTATAATAGCAATAGATTTACATGCTTAGGATTGGAAAAAACTTCAAGAGCCAAAAGGTGCAGTAAGATTATGTAGGAAAGTTTTTTTTGTTATTTAAATGTTTTTCTGTAGCAGCGTAACGTAACTGGTCAATCTTGCTTAAACATAGTTTTATAGTCAGATATTTAATAATAGAAAGAATCATTTTTTCCTCACCAAAATTTTTACAACACGCTTTTTATGATCTTCCTTCGTTCGTTTCGCTTGTAAGCGCAATCAATTTTTAAATTTTATTTCTTTTAACAAATGTAATGAAAATTTTTAGAAAAAAAACCTATTCCCTAATGGTGTAATGCTTTCGACTCAAGTTTTGAAATATTGAACATATGAATTGATTCCGAAGGACAGTGTAAGTAACTGAATAAAGCAAAACCCAACCCTGAGCATGCACGCACCCGTTCCGTTCGTTCACGTTCATTCTTTTTACACTACATAATCCAAAACATAAAAACAGCTGGAATCTTTGAATCCCACTCAAAACGTTCGCTTCTGGGAATGAAGAAAATGTACTACGGAGCAAAGTTAACGGAACAGAAATCAAATACCTAATACACAGACGTAACACATGAACGGGATGATAATAAGCACAAAACACAAAACACGGTACCGAAAACAGTGGATGACACTAACACTCACGCTATAATATTAAAGAAAATCACAGATTGTTTGCTGTTTTGTGTAGTTTGCGCTGCTTTGTTTGCTCGTCCAACTCCGTCCAGCACAATTCCGCAACTGAGGTTACGCATCCTTCGTAAGAAATCCAACGGAAAAACATAAAAACAAAACCCAACTACCAAACGATACGCGCTTCGGCCTTTTTTGCTGGAATTCACATAAATGCATGTATGGCAGCTTTGCTAGTTTCGTTTGGTATATACAAGACACAATTTGCGGGAAAAAAGGAAAAATTATCACAATTCTATTCTTCTGACAAATCGATCGAAAAGTCGACAGGATTATTAGCTCCAAATTCGGTAAGGATATTAAAAGAAAGAAAAACACTTCCGAAATGGTAACAAAAGGTCATCCAAACAAAACACAGTTGTTTGGCATTTGAAAAAACAACTACAGAAAATACTTAACATCAGAAGCACCTTCTGCTCAGTATTCTTCATGTGTCAAGGCGTGCGCGATTCTCCTTTCGATATCCCTAGCGCCCCCAAGGAAAATGTTTCGCCTCCCGGGGGATGCTAGTACCTAAGATAACCAGAACAATCAACAGTACTGATGCTGCCTAAGGTACACAATTCTAAGCTCACTCGCTTGCTTGCTCTTTCCTTCCTATCCATTGCAGCATTTAAAACATTAAGCAAAAAGGGGAACCGGACTGTATCATTTTTCAAGCACTCGGAACAATTCTTCAACCTTTTCTTGCCCTTCATTCTCACAACCCAAACCACTGCTAAAAAGAGGGGTTTTTGTTTTCTTCAAAACGAAAAAATTTCTTAAACAACTATTATTATTATTATTGACAAAGATTGAAAGATGGAAAAATCGTAACGATCAAGAGATGAGAACATTTCTGAGTAGTATATCGCGAAACATGGTAAAAAGGGTAATAGAAAAATAATTAGTTAGCACTAAGCACTTACGGAACTAAGGGTTGGTTCTTCTTCATCTTCTCTTACCCAACACACACACACGCACGCATGCACACAAATGTTTCGTTTGAACGTACAATACCTATCACTATTCCCTTCGATTTTCTTTTCTCACTTAACCGATCCTACAAGGATTCATTCTCGTACACATCAATCATTGAGAAAATGTAAAAAGTTTATAATGTGTATACATATATATTATGTTTTGTGTTTGTTTTTTACGCCAGGGTAATTAGGTACATACGTTATCATAATCAATGGTTATCGATTCATGCTTTAAAAGGTATTTCATTATTTCTGGAGTCAAATGTATTACCGTGTATATGTATATATATAGTTTGTAGCGTGTGTTTTTTCTCTACACCCATTCTCAATTTGCTGTTGTTTCATTTAAAAAAAAAAAAAGCTTGCCTCCTTTCACAACTTCTAACCTACATTTGGAGAATGCTTATGGTAGACAAAAGAGAAAACTTAAAAAATCATAACGAAATCATAACTGTCTTAGCTGTTTCCTTCTGCTTACATCTTCCCCCATTTCTCTCATACGTATTTTGTTCCTGAGCTTCATTCCATCATGCTTTACTTGGTTGGGTTTTCGGGGTTTTTCGGTTTGTTTTGTTTGTGTACTTTCCGTTCACCGTTTTGGTCGCTGGATGGATGTTTGTGGCACAAAAATATGATTAGCATTAGGGGCCGCGTTTGACGCGCCCACTAGTATCAGTCCGTACAGGTTTTGTTAATGATAGTTGGTTATACCGGTTACCAATCTTTTTTCGTCTCTTTACACATACGGGGTCATTTTTTGTGTGTGTATATGAAATTGATTCGATCAGTGGTTTGCTTTTAAAAAAGTGAAGTTTTGGTGCTCATATTTTTGTGATAATAAAAATTAATTAAAAAAAAAACAAAATTTATCGTTCGAACCATTCCACTGGTAGTTACTTAAAAAGGCGCTGATTTCTCAGTATGTTTACTTAAACATGCCACCTAAACCAGCGCCTTGGACTGTAAAAAACATTAAAACAATTTATAAAAAAATGTAACGAACTGTATTCCAAAAGGTAAAGGAAAAAAACACATAGCATAACCCTTAACGGCATCTTATAGTGTAATATGTACGTATAGGTTCAATTAAAGAAACGTATGTCTACTCGCTACAGTTGCACAAATATCATGTAATGACCAAAATCATATGCCGTATGTCATATTTTCCGATTCTCACTTCCCAAGTGCTTAGGTGGTACTAATTTCACGCTCACTGCATTTCATCGAAGTGCGTTGCAACTTCCACCGCTGCCGGTCAGTGCCGAGCAGCGTGTACTGTGACAAATATCACTTGTTCCTCGACGCACTATGTGCCATCGTGTTTTGACAGCTTTATGCATTATTAATTCAAGGCTTTGGAGCCCGGATTCTATGTAGTTTGTAAACAAAACGAAGGTAATTGGTTGCTTTCTTTTTATCTTACAGTCTCATTGATTCATCATCCGGAACGGTGTGTACCCATTCCGCTGGTGTAGTGGACCTACGTTGGACATATCTGGGTAACGCACGGCACAGAAACATATCCACTCTCTCTCCTTCCCAACTGGGCAGCATTCTAGAAATGTTCCAACACCGTATCTATGCTGGTGTTGTTGCCCGTCCGCACGTTCTCGAGCATTTTGTTAACGAACTCAGTCGAATTGCCAGCAATTTTTATCTCTGCGAAAGGACAGATATAAGGATGATCATTATTAACACATTGTTGGAACAACTTTTATGTCTATCTATTAGAATTAAACTTACTGGATGACGTTTGCACCAGTGTGTCCAGTTGCTGTTTGTACTCTTCTGAATTCTCGCCCGTCGTTACCGCATTGCTGCACTTGGACACTAAAATCTGCTTCAAGTGCAGTATACCGTTCATGAGACGTTCTGAGGAATAAATAGAAAATACACCGATAAGCTCACATCCAATGGAATCAAATTAAATTCATTTATAGGCTTCATAAGAACCGCCATTGGAAAGCGGATACGCACTGTGTTCCGTCTCCAGCCCGTACAGCTTGATCTTGTTCGCTTCGTGCTGGGCCTTCTTCTTCAACCGGCAGGCCCGCGATGCCAGCTTGTTTTTCTCCTTGCGTGTTTTGGGTCGCGCATTAAATGGCAGCTCACTGACCGGCTTCATTTCGTTGATGGTGCGCCCAAGCTTATCCAGCTCCTTGCCAATGTTGTGCAGCTTACGGGGGTTCGGTGTCAGATCGTTACCGTCACCCTTCCGCGCCTTGCCGCTATGCTGTAAACGAAGATTCTTAAGTATATTAACGAAACGATCGTCCGATGTGTGCGCATAATCGCCACCAATGTTGTGGGGAATGTGTATTCGTGTGTAAGAAAGCGTTGGTAGAAGAGAGAAAAAGAGAAGAAGAAAAGAGAATCCAGAATAGGTTAGTTTACCTTTGTTTGATTTGGTCATTTTTGTTTTCTGTAATCGATCTTCTTAATTTAAGTCAATTTCGTTTCAACGCAAGGGCGCTAAGCTAACTTCCAATGCAAACCACACTAGAATGCAACGATTGCAGCGGCACGCTCGGGCAAACATGACTTTCCACTTACCCTGATGCCACGGACGGAGCAGTGTGGACTGAACACGGGATCGGTGACCGCGTTCAGCACGTGCGGATCCTCCACCTGCGTCTTGATGACCAACCGCTGCCCTTTCGGGCCCTTCGCCTGCACGTTGTACTGCCAGAAGTAGCGCTTTGCTTTGCTGCTGGCACTCGATGAAACTTTGCCCGTGTCCTCACTATCAGAATCTGGAAGAAAAACAAATTCCAACGTTAGCAAGAAGACTCGGACACACAAAAAAAACGACAAGAAAGTACCTTCACCACTTGAGTAATCCTCATAGTGATCACTATCGTCGGAGTATCCTTCGTCGTGCGAGAAATCGGGTGCTTCCGGGCTCAGGATGCTCCCAGTGCTAAGTGAAGAAGTTGAGCCGGCCTCGGCCAAGCTGCCGGTCGAGAGAAGATGGGGACGTGGTTCGCGGCGCTGCCAAATCTGTTCGAATCCGGAAATGTGGGTCGGTGCGGACGAGGAAAGCCGCGACATGGACGTACCGGATGTGCCGGCATTCGAGCCAACCGATACGGCTGCGCTCGGTCCCGCCAACTGGGCCTGCAACAGCCGACGGCCTGAGTAGCTACCTCCGCCAGGGCTGAGTGCAGCCGCCGAAAGCAATCCGGACGAGCTGCTACCAGCAGGAACTGACTGTCCCAGCACAAGATTACCGCCACTGCTCAACCGATCCGAGGTGTTGCTCATCAGTAGCTGCTGCAGGGTGGAATACTTGGGATTGTGCTGCACCTGTCCGACATTACCGCTGTTCCGGCTAAAGTTAAAACCTCGCCGAGAAGCACGCAACGGCATTTGCTGCTGTTGCTGCTGCTGGTGGATCGCACCATCGAGTCCTGAGTTGTTGCCTCCTATGTTTTGATTCTTAGCGGATTCGTTGTTGTTATTACCCGGCGATGTGGCACCAGCACTCTTGATCAATTTCCCAGCACTGATCGTGCTAGCTCCACCACTATAAAGCGTGTTGTTGTTGTTGAACGAGCTTTGCAGCTGTTGCTGGAGTAAATTCTTCGCGCTGGAACCACCGGACGGTTGCGGCACCATCAGATGGCCACCCTCGGAAATGGACGGGCTGGAACCGTGACTGCTGGGTGAGAAGGCTAGTGGGGACTGTACCGCACTGCCCGGTTCTTGCTTTGTGTACAGCTCGAACGGTGAGGACGAGATGCGCGTCTGCTCATCGTACAGCAAGCTGTTGTTACTGTTTGTGTTGCTAAAGTTGGCCGCCACCATTGGGTCGTTTCTGAGCAGCTGCATACCACCGGACACCGGACCAAATCCGGAAGATACGCTGTTGCTGCCGACGCTACCAACCGTGTTGTCACCCGCTAGGATGGTTAATCCACCGGATGAAAGGCTCTGGTTCGACGAGCGTCCCAAAATCTGCTGTGGCAGACTGGGTGACAGAATGATGGCACTGTCTCCGCTCAGATTCGGTGACTGTTGGCTAAGCGGCTGGCTGAGCAACGTAATATCATCGTGGAATAGACCATCGATCGTGTTCAAATCATTGCACAACAACCCATCGTTAAAATCTTCCAAAGGATACACCTCGAACTCTTCCATAAGCTGCTGTCCATTTCCCAGCCCAACACCGCCAACTCCCATCACGATCGAAGTCGTCTCCCCGGTCATCACCTGCTGAATGCCGCCATCATCGAGCGGCGTCACCGACGACACCGTGGAGGATGGGGAGATTAAATTGTTCCACGTATCCATCATCTGCAGACCGGTCACATTCATCGGCCCAATATCGATACCTTCCGCCGTCAGGATCATATTGTCCCACCCGTTCGGAATGCCAAACATACCGTCCAGCTGTGTCGGAAGACTGCCCGGCTGGAAACCGCCTGCATTATTACCACCGACCGTCATCGCACCCACGTCGTGCAGCATCTGACCGGAACTGCGGAACTGGTCCATCTCGTTTGCAAAATCCAAATCCGACTGTATCATGCGCTGGTGGGCGGTGTTGCGGGACGGTATCGGCATCGAGGCCGTTGTCAACATCGGATTGCTGCTCAGTGCATCCATCATGAAGGTGGTTGTCTGTTGGAAATGGTGGTTGTTGCCGCCGACGTTTATTCCGCCGTCTGCGGAAGAATGCGTGTGCAAGGTGGGTTCCTGCTTTACGATCGAAAGGCTCCCTGCGTCAACACAGTCGATACCGGTGTAGTTAAGGCCGCCTCCACTCTGCAAGCCGCCGAAGCTACTCATCATCCAGCTCCTGTGCAAACCAACCCAACAACGCTCGGTTTGTTGGATGTTGCCCGAAGGCTGCGTCTACTCTTGCGGACAAGTGTTGCTCTCTATCTGAAACAACAGGAGAAAACGTACGGTTATTTAGAAACAAATTCACAGTAAGGAAAGCAAAAATCTCAAGTAGACTAAAAAAAACTAAATCAAACATTAGTTACTTTGTTTAAGTCTATGGACCTGTATCAAATTCCATCTCTACCAATCCCCAACTCCCATGAGATGGAGATCTTGTTTCCCAAGCTCAAAATTCTGGAGGCTGTAATGTCACAAAGAATAATTATAATTTTGCCCAAATTCTTCCAATTACTTCCCATGGAATGTCACTTCCCCGGATTGCATCGATCGTTGTATAGACAACTCAACACACCACACAAATGCAAAACAAGATATATCACTTCCACTTTCGATAGCTAAAAATACAAATCCGAAAACGAAAGTTTAACACGCGTCAGCTGACATAACCGCGAGAGTTGTCGGATCGCCTCGACAAGGTAGCAGCTAGTCACCATCCGTGTTCGATATATCTGTACTTCCGCAAATAGAGTTCCACTCCGGCATTAAATACTTTGAAGTTATGTTAAGTAAGGTGAAAACTGACATAGGATTTTTCTTTTTCTCGTGGAGCGCTTTTTTCGAAAGAATACAGCATCAAAGCTCATGTTTTAATCGTGTTTGCGAAGAGTCAATTAAAGAAAAAACAGAACTCCAAATATTAAACACGATCGTTCCAAGTTGTGTATGAAAATAAATTAATTAAATAATGCGACAAATTTCCCTCAGCGAAACGTTTATTTTATATGATTTGTTTTCCCATTTTTTGTTTCGGACAAAACTTTGCAAGATCATTTCGCTAAGGTAGTTCCGTTTTTCCGTTCCCCAGCAGGAAAACACTGTCTGACGACATGAGAAAACAAATGGCTTCCCTAAACGTGTGTGTCCCACTTACGGAATCCTAAAAATAATCTTCACGCTCGCCAATCATGTCCGTGTGGTCACGAATATCATCGCAATACACGGTTGTGCCCGCGCGGTGGTGTTTTGGTTAGTTTTCGATGACCATTATTTTTGTTCCTTCCTCTCCAATCTCCTCTTTTCACTGCCCCACCTAAACTTTAGTTCGATGTAAACATATAGCTTTTCACGTCATTTTCAGCCGTCTGGCAATGTGGAGACTAGAACGTTGTTTTTGCCATCTCATTGGCGTCTGTCGCTTGATGGTGGTTGTTGCAATTTTGAAGATCTTTCTGCCATTCCTCCATTTTCTAAACAGAACGTTCCCATCCTCGAACCACACCGCCGCGTGTAGTTGTGGTGTTGAATTTCTAAATAATAACGCCCCATGTTATTTTTGCCACCATTGCTACTATTTTCATCCTTTGGCTGTTACTACTTGTTGGCTCTACGTACCCGGTCAGTAACGTAGCCAAGGTTTGCACCAATACAGAAAAACCCGAACACACATAATAGTGGTTTAATCCAACATTAGTATGCGGCACGGTTCTTCAAATGTAAATGTATGTAGAACTCGTTTTTGTATCAAATTTGCGAAAAAATTCACAGCAAAGTTTCATCATCCCATGCGACGATATTGAATATGAGTTAGAAAATCTATTATAAATGAAAAAGGGAACTCAGTTTCATATTTTTATGTATCTTCCCTTCACGGAACTAACCAAAAAGAAATTTCCTTTCAGAAAACATTTAATTACAAATATTTAAAATATTATATCTAACAATTGTTCCAAAAAAAACCACAATTGAAGAATCAAATAAACATAACAATTATTTTCTGCAGAAGAAGAGAGAAATCAGCAATTTAACAGAGAGAATGAATAATCGTTCCCAATAATTCGTTCGCTTCTTCGGCCCTAAGCATTTTCCGTTGCGGTTGGCTTTGCAACACATGATTCTGTTCCATCCATCTGTTTCAATGCTCCAAGGCATCATGGCCGGTTAAGTTCAAGGTTTTTCCCCAAGCCCCTATACATACATACAACGGTGAAGTGGACAGGGAGGGGATAGTTGGAGCGGAGAGCGCACGTGTAGCCACGCGTTGCAACAACTTCTGTGATGCTTGAAGCCAGCCAACACGGTACGGGTGGTATGAATGTTGTTGGTGAACTTGGGGAGGCCGCCATCGTTTTCGATTTCAATCCGCACTGGAAAGATTTGGCCTTTTTCCAGCCGTCACCTCACTCACGATTGGCGTCATTTGTTTTGGTTGCCATGTTTTCGATCATGCCGGGCGCGGGCTTCACATTTGCAAACCGGAAGAGAGAACTTGTTTTCGTTCCGCCATTAGGGGTTTATTGTGGTACACATGAAGAAAATACCTTTTGTTTTTCAACAAATTATTGTTCAATCAAAAATCAAATACTCTTAAAATTGATTTCATTTCTAAATACGATATTGAAGTTTAATTTTCGGGTTTTTTTTTGAAAACATTTTAATCGAAAGAATGAAGAATTCAAGACACACACGAGTACCAAACAATGCCTTGTATTTTCTTCCCTCACAAATGTTGCTTTTGCGTCAACATGTCGCGATCCTTCCTCCCAATCCTATCTCTATAAATATGAAAATCATCACTGATTGCGAACAACACCACAGCATCAGACTTTGGGTTATGTCTGGCATCAAAATAAAACCATTTAACCTGAAGTGGGTCAAACAGGGTGGGAAAAAAAAAGATCGCATAAGGGGCTTGTTTTTGATTGTGCGAGATTAGTTAAGTGTAATCTGCGAGCGAAAACAATACTCGCGATAACGCACACGAACACATCACTCTCGTTTGTTTGCTTCTGTATTTTTCATTTTAAAAGACGCATTCAAATATGAATGAAATGAATTGTTTGTGAAAAGCTGTAAAATTATTAACAACTTAGGAATTTTGAATAAAACTTCAAATATTTTTCTTTAACCCATTCACTACAAGGAAGTCCTCTGGAGGCTCTTCATCACCTATCACAAAAAGTTACAAAAACTTCATCCCCAAAGAACAATTCCTCAAAAGTGCTATACACATTATGTACAGAGACTCATTACTGAAACAGTGGAGCTGTATTAGTGATCTCTTCTGCACAACAATTCCTCTTCAATCAGCGCCCATCGGAACCACTCATGACGATTGATGAGTTGTGGTTGTTGACATTGTACGATGGATGAATGGTGCAACACCTTCCCCGTTCGGTCAGCATGGAAAGCAACTGTTTGTTGTGGAACTGGGATTTAACGTTGTTACTTTACATCTTGCTTTTTATTACACCATTACGCTTCGTGCACCTGCACAATCTTATCACCCTAATCTGTTACGATACAATCGATCGTGGGCGTAAGGGCGTACCGCATAAAGGTTCCGCAACATTTCGGAAGCTCATGAAATCGCGAACAAGTGTTGGCTTATCAAATGGTGGATTTTTCGTGTGCGCCAGTGGTTATCGACAGGCGAAAGTGCGCGATGGTGTTCACGCACTGTGAGTCTGCGTTCTAGAATGCTCCAGAGGTAAAGGTCGTACATGGACGATCACTTCGATTCGGTTTCGATAAATACAAGCTATAGTTAGAAGCGGCTTTAGTCAAACAGATTTCCGAAGCTTTCTCGAACGTCAAACCGGGTAACTCAGATGTGCGAGTGACCATGAGGAAGTCGAATGTCGATCGTAAAGCATTAAGCCATCGAACAACGAAAAGCACATTCGGGCGCATAATTATTCGGAAGGTTGTTCGTTCTAAACAATCTCCCCACGAGAACTCAAACAACCCAGAACAACCCCAAAAGCCGAATATCCGAAGCACAGGTAGGCGCACAGGAAGATAAATCGGCCATTTATTTTCGGCCTTTTTGTTTTGCCTTCTTTATTTCTGGTTTTCGGTCGTTTCGATATTCTTATGTTGCTATTTTTAGCTCGTTGAAATATTTATGACGAGCGCGCACGTACAGAAAAATCCACTCAATCGACCTCCACATTCCAAACCTCAACACCATGCAAACGAGCAAAAGGGTTCAACAATCTGGTTCTAATCGTTCTACACACGTTCGATCTGGAAGTTGTTCGAAAAAAGCGACAAAATAAATATTAACAGCTTTACACAGAGCAGCATCAGCTGAGCGCAACACACAAACTGAAGAAGGTTGAGTGAAACTGAAAAAAAGCTCATCGCACCAATACATGACACCCCAACTGTGAGATCTCATCAACCCCAGGCGCCATATTAGCATGGTGATTTAACTTAAATTAGAATTGACAAGAGAACCGCTCGCATTTTGTTGCGAAGAAGACTGGCGGAGAAAAGACTGAGCAATTCTTGCCAAAATTAGTGCCGCAACCGTGATATGATAAAACATGCTCGTCTAACTAACAGGCGGACATCGCCGCTACCGTTCCGCTCTATCGTGGTAAAATCAAATCGACCTTGTCAAAGTTTATTAACACACAGCGTGAACGCTGGTCCACGTCAACCAACGCATACCACACCATCATGCCGAAGTATCTGTGTTTGTGGATCGCCAAGTTCCGCTGGTATGCGTACCAGTAGAGGGGTCTACCTACCGCGGCCAAACATAGTCCTCCCAAAAAAAAAACCACACAGTGCCGCGAATGTGTTGCAGTTTGTTTACGAAATAAAAATACAACAGCAGCAAGCAAGCAAAAAACAAACGGCCGCAGAACAAAAAAAACACGAACCATCGGCCATCATTAATCTTGGCAAACACTTTCGGCCGTACGGTGCCGATCCGTGCTTATCTCTTTCCGTCCCGGGCGTCGCGGGCCAGGCATCTGTTCATCTCGTTGGAACCAAAACAAAGCGCACGGGCAGTGTCTGGGGCTGTTTAACTGATCAGGCGGAATATTTTCACACGCTCATTCGCCTTTGCCTTTTACCAGCTGGTAGTGGAGGCAGGAAGAAGCATAATAATGGCAATTAACAAATACAAAAAATCCACGCACACACACAGAATTAGTTCCGCGATCATATCCACATCTTTTATGGAAGGATTTTCGCTGTTTAAATGAGGTTAGGGGTGTTTGGCACTTTTGCCAGATGTTGCTTGCGGAAAAGGCATGAAAAGGGAAACAAATTGAGATCCTTTACTAATTCTATCTTCTAGGTGTGATGGACTTTCCATTTCTTTGGATAAGCCTACTGATCGTGTCGTGTGAAGATCGGTTCCGGCAACCATTGAGCTTTCGGAGCCGAACTGAATAAATATCGGTAGGCTTAAAAATATTCCAATACCTGTTTTTGAGACGAATGATCTTTGGAACCCCAAAAGCATTGGGATCACTCCGAATAAGGCAAAAAAATTAATAACAGATATTTAAATATGACATTTTTTGCTGACAGTCACCATCTTGACAACCAAATGTTTCCGGGGTTCGTTAAATCACACACACTATTATCGATCATAATTGAAATGATCGTTCAAGTTGACATTAAATCTTTAGTTTAACCAACTACCTTCAATAACACTTAAATCAAACTTACTTCCGGGGTTTTATTTTTGTAATCGTGCTTTTAAAATTTCCTCTAGGTATCGGTTGCCCACGAAGCCACGGAACGATCTACCACTTCTGCAACGAATCGATGTCTCTTAGCTGGAACTATATTCGAACCCGTTTTTCGCATGTTCACATCGCATATGCTCCTTCGCCTCGTGTGTTTGGCAAATTTTGCGCTTGTGCTCCGATCACGAGACGCCGCGTCCGCAATAGAAACAGAAGAGCAACGAAAAACAAAAAGAAACACGCCAAATGTTGCCGAATGTTAAATAACTACGTTCACTTTTTTTTAGATGCTCACACACACATACGCACACAGTCGCGTTATGGTTTGCTAGAAACACCACAGTAACTGAACGGCCGTGAAATGGTTGATAAGATAAAACGGCCGAAAAAAAACCGGCACCCGTGGTCTGCGTGTTTGCACTTGATCACTTTTCAATGCATGCGTTCAAAGTTTTTTGTTTCTTATTTCCTGTTTGTGTATTTATACTTTTTCTATACGTTTTCAGCTAACTTTTATGAAGTTTTCTGTTCAATAATCACTGAAAGCTATTGGAATTATAGAAAACACACAAAAACATTATTAAAATGAGGATAAATTGATACAGCTGTCACACGAATGAAATATTATTTTCAATAGCTTTAAGATCACTTAACAAGAACCTACTACACGATCGAAATGTCAAAATATTCAAGAATATAAAATTATTTGACATAAATTGATAAACATTTCTCAAACAGAAAAGCTGCCATCTTGAATCGGCGTAAGGAAAAACCCCGCGTGCTACCGAAATTATCGATCACCGAAATGGAGGAACATTTTTCCAACACCACATTGCGCTGCTATCACTACAATCGCACAACACCGAAACGGCGAAACGTGTATAAAATGTAACAAACTTTACGAGTGGTGTGTGCGTTCGCGATTAAACGGTTGAAAATGATCCAGTCCGTCACAACAAACGCTTCCCTTTGTAACAAAACGCGTGAGTGGTTCACTTTCGCAGCAAAACACAGCGCGTACATTCACACTACGCGTGTGTGTTGGTCTGTCTACGTTGGCAAAACTGTTTGCAGCTTGGCAAATTGTACCGACCCAGGTCGGACACAGCTAATGGTGAACATCATCACACAGCGGTGGTTACGCGCACGTGTCCGTCCACGTTTTGTATTGATTTCACCGAACGAATAATCGTCACGCAACACACCACACCACTGAAATCAGCATACAACACACAGCTACAACTACCGCAATGGGGATTGTATTTGAATTTGATTGAATTAATATTGAAAATTCCAACAAACAACACGGCACGCAACGCACCTCCACTTCCGCTGTGGGAACAAATTAGATTATAAGCTGACCACCAAGACACTTTTTTTCTTCAATGAAAATCAACTATCTCTGCATGAGAGCATCAGCCAAAGTTTAGCAAGAGCTTGATCACCGTACGGAAGAAAACGTGGATGCGACTTTTGTTTATCACCGTCAATAGCGAACTGACTCTCACTGCTGGCCGACCGACCGAGTGACTGACTGAACTTGCGGTGTGGTTGTTGTGGGCAGTGTCTCTCTCGTAAGTGGCGCGACCGCGAACACAACCACGCATTCACCTGCTGTGGTGAGAACAGGTTTTCGTACCGCGCTTTATGGCCGCGGGTTGCGCGCGAGTGCAGCAACGAGAGCAAGGCACCGTGCGTCTCCATCGATCAGGCGAGCATCCTCCATCCTTCACGCGTCACCTTGCTGCTGCTGTACGATCAACAACAACAACCACCATCTCTCGCACACCCCTTGACGGGTCGAATGGCCGCACTCAGTTTGCGAAGAGTTCCCGTCGTTCGGGCACTCAAAAGGAATGGTTCTCCCGCACTGATCATTAATTTGATCCTCTCCGCTCGCGAACCATGTCACGAACGGATCACGGTTCTTGTTTGTTTTTTTCTCCCGTCCATTCTATTAATCTTTTATTTCTTTTTCCTCTGCCGCACGGTTCTCGTGCCTCATCATTACTTATTCATTCAACATTCAAACTTTTGCACAACACCCCTGTGACCGGCGCGGCCTGTTTAGCTGCGAAGGTGTTGGTGTCGGTTACGCATCCGAACACATTCACACCGCGATCAAAATATACTATGCGATAGGATGCTAATGTAATGATAATTTTTCACACCATACACACATCGTGGCGATTGCTCGGAATTCTCATGTACCTTCGCACACAAACATTCGCATGATGATATACTACCACCGGCACAAACCCGTTTCTATTGGGGGATGACTTGTTTTGTATAGTGAGGCCCGCGCGCACGCGAAACACAAATCCTGTAAACAAATCCATTAAGTTCGTCATCAGTTTGCCATTTTTGTTTCTTTTTCAGGCCTTTGTTATTTCTCCCTCCCATTACAACTCAAGTCGCCCAATGTTTTGCTGTCGAATTTGACATTTACGATTGATAATGGCTAATATCTGCTGTTTCCTATTTCATCATGGCCTAACTCTGTCCAGTGCGGTTGACATCTTTTAGCTTACAGTTTAGCTCGATGAGTGTTAAGCATGTTGTTTACCGATCAACCTAGTTCTTGCTGGCGGTGGAAGGAATGCAAATAATAACAGCTTACAATTCACTTTTACACCTGCACAATCTCAGAACACGTGACATAATGCATTCCTTCAACAAATCATTGTTGTACATAGCACTGGGTCTAACGAATTCTAAGCTAGTAATGTAGCTACTAACTTGTACTAAAAAAGCCTCAATGTAATTAGAAGTTAATTTGTATAATTTCATAAACCATTTACAAAAACACCTTGATTGTGTGCTTCGGAATAAAATTTTCCATCCAAACTCCAGGTGAGGTTAAAGCAATAAACCTAGCTTCTGATAAACAACACCTCTTCCTCATCCAACCTGCTTCCAAACACTGGAATACATTATTATTGATTCCGAGAGCTTTTAAATTAGTATTATTGCCCCTCTTGTTCTATTATTTTCCTACCTTTCAACACAAACAACTCTGATTCACACACACTTCACTTCCGCGGGGAAAACCCATCTAAATTCGCGATCAGCATTAGAGGGCGGTCCATTTCCGATGGAAAGATCGTATCCATTATCTCCTAGCGCGGCTGCCTCCTTTCGTTCGGCTGTGTTTGTATCGACCACCTGACGTCATCATCTGCCTGCCCTAACACCTCATGTCTCATAGCAGACGCCTTGCGAAATATTGTATGCCCTCATCTACAGCAAAAAATGCGTGTTGTTTTTCTCGTGTTGCAAGTTGAGACACTTGTTTTGATCCGTTTTTTTCGATACGAATCACACACGTGCGAGTGTGTCTGTGAGTGAATGTGTTTGCCGGGTTTTTATCTCATCAGCTCACACAGGGCGCCCCGTAGCCAATGGGAGAGACTCTAGACGAGGGCATCGGTTTAGTTTGTTTTTAAAGTGTCTAGTGTAGTGCTCGAACGAATGATTTGTCGCTCGAGACGGGCGGGGAGACCGCTGGCGGGGTGAAACAGCGACCAATTGAAAAATGGCAACAACAAAAAAAAGCAGAAACATTCTTGGAGGCTTGGTAGAATGTGGCGTGACGCGGACGCATCAAAACAACAACAGCATATAACGCGCTGTTCACAATACAACCGGACCCGTGTGGACCCGTGTCAGTAAAAGTAAACAGGTTCTCGCTGGACGCGAAACTTTCAATTGGATGAGTGACTGAGGGCACTGGGTGTGAGTACCATTAGGCCACACAGAAACGAACACCAATTGGAAAGGAATGCAAATCGAAAGGCCCAAATGGAAGAAAACGGAACGAAAGTAAAGCTGGTTCTTGTGGCGTTTATGGTGTTTGTATTATCTTTCTCCTTTTCATTCGGTTATCGTTAATACCATCGAAGAAGAAATAAAGCGTTTGGCATTTTTATCGATCGATCGATACACAAAACCAAACTTGAGCAATAAAAATACATCACAAGTAGAGCATTGGTCCCATCTAGAGAGCGCTCAATAAATGGTGCCAAGAATAACATTCGTAAAGCAAACGCGGAAGGTAGCTCGTGAACAGTTATTTTTTTCCATAGGAAAATATTTCCTACTTTTCCTGATTCTTGATTCGTATTCTCGTGGAAAAGGCACGATTCGTTGTCTTCGTAACGTGCCTAGACAACAAAATCCGCATTATATTTACGCGTAAAGTACGAACGACACGTAGTACTGCATGTTTACGATACTGCCGTGCTTTTTAACATCATAAATCTATACACACGCCGCATCGAACGTTTCCGATCGTATGCTTCAGTTCGCGTTTTATTACACCGGAAGTAAGATAAGCGCGGGTCAATAAACAGCTCCGATCGGTATCGGTAGACATATTTAAATATTGTCAGTGCCCGCGTGGATTACATACATTAATAACGGCCTAAGAGCGAATAACTCTGCTGTAGTACTTAATTGAATCTTCACTAACGTGCCATTCGGATCATGAGTCGACTCTGAGAAGATTCATGATTTGAGGCATTTTCTTAATTTTTATGCAAATATACTGATAATGTTCTAGCTACCTCTGAATTTGATGCAAATATTCCACATTTTTCTCAAGAACTATTCAAGAGCAATTCATAATTGGAAGTTATTCCACAAATAAAATGAAAAGCAACAAGCAAGAAAATTAATGACGCAGATCTATTTCATGTTGTTATGATCAAGCAATAGCGTGAAATTAATCTTTCTTCACGCATTCCTACCCCAATCCAAGCCTTATCTAGCACTACTGACACCCTGTTTCTTACGGCAACAAACCTTCACAAACCACTCAAAATAACAACTTTTTTTTAACAATACGATGCAATAATAGAAGCCATCCGACACGAGGCACTCACGCTGTTTACGCCTTGTACGCACTTTGCCGTTAAAATAGTACAAAAGCATCATTTCGTCGCACTGCAACATAACAAGCAAATAGAAGGAGAACTTTTCAATATAATTTCATTACTAAAAATAGCGCAAACCCCCCCTCGAGACCTTCACCGAACCGCTAAACCCAAGGAACTGAGCGCGCGTAACATAATTTGTTGCCGAAGCACATAATACGCGCAAAAGGTGAAACTCACCTCACCGGATCCGGTGGTCTACGGTTCGAAGACACACCTACACTACCTTCTCGGGTGGTTTGTTATCGAAACGTATTACGCATCGCAGCCCGCGTGAGTTGATGGAAAATAATCACGCAATTGTTGTTGATTGTGACCTAACGATTCTGCCATACTGGTGCTAGGTGGTTTTCATCCTCAAATCCTACGCAATCGGAGCATAAGAAAACAAATGCCACCAACCAGCAAACACAATTGATTGATCTATAGGTTAATTTGAATAGGGTTTGTTCCTGAATAATATCAATAGGAAAAAAATTAGATTCTTATGATTTTTACCCTTTTGTAGCACATAGATTCCACAAATAATATTCAATAATTCAGAAACATTTAAATATAAAACAGTTCTTAACAAAAAATATATTCGTCGTTAGCTAGGCATTGAAGTCTTCAAAGTTAATTAGATGTAAAAGATTTATAAACGCATATGAAAGATGTACAAATACCGAGAACTCATCAGACCTCTTATAAATCATCCTATCGAATTATTCGCTTCGCTTGTATCACTTTCCACACGCTTAATATCATTATCTTAAGGAAAACCTTTTTCACATTCCATTACATCAGCATCAATAAAACGCCGAGGATGGCAAAGGAAGCATAATCGTCTGGGCACACGAAACACAAGCCATTTCCGCCTACACATGATGATAAGAAGCACAAGGACACCATTCCTTTCAACCCATCCTTTAGCCGCCAGTTTCCGTTCTTCCCCAAACCTTCCATGTTGCTTGTGCGGTTATCGATTTTTCCTCCCTCCAGAAAGAGGGAGGAGAGACATGGTTGTTGTGACGGTTATCGGTCGTGACGCACGCTGTTGGCGTCCTTTCCCGTAAGTCGCTTCGCGTAGGCGTACGTTCCGCGTTTTATGAATGAACGGCCCACCACTCCATAGCCGATTTCCTTCTTATCTTTCCTTCCACAGAGCAGCGAAACAGCACGGATAACACAAGGATACTCGGCACACAAACACAAGCATAAAAAGCTTTTTTCCTTTTTTATAGAGAAACGGAACGTGCGCAATTTCTTGAAGAATTTTCTTCATTAATAAAAAAAACTGTTTCGGTGCGATTGCACACTAGCGCCATCTGTTGGTGGCGTCCGAAACATTGTGTAGAATTTTGCGACGAAAATCGATTCACCTCCTGGACAACCGTAGGGGACATTCGTGCATTGACACGATACGACACTTAGGCTCGTACGATGGGAGCGATAGTAATAACACTTTCCAAAAGTAGCAAATCATTTGATTCGTTTGCGAAATATGAAACCAAAGCTGCTGAGGATAGAATGAACGTTCGGTGTGGTGTAAGAGTAAAAACGGTCCAAGAACCTTAAACCCTCCGCAAGCCGGTTCACCGTAAACTGGGTCAATAACATTCGCGGCTGTGACCGTTTTACATGCACTTGACCATTATCGGGTTGCTCGCGCACGGTTTCGTAATAGGAACCAACATGTCTGAGGTTTATTGTGGCATTTGATTAGCTCAACAATTCGGAGTTATGAAGGAATGCACTGTTATTTTAGTTTGCGACAAATTTGCAACACTGTAAATTTTCTGAATCCGGTACGGACGATGCTAATTGAAAAATAAACAAAACTTGGTTTTTGAAAGTTTATTATTCTTTTTGGTTCTTCCAACGGTTCGCCCATGGTTTTATTGGCGTTCAAGAGCACCACAACCTCAAAATATCTTTTTTTTTTGTTTCACATGTCCCCATACAGTCTGCCTAAAGCGAATTGGGCGTCCAATTTCACTAGTGAACGATAGCTCGAGGTTTGATGATTTCAGCATTTTTAAAAATAATTCGGTAAAGCTTGAACCAGAAGCAACAAAAAAATGTAACGTTGTCGTATTGAAAAGAAGCACACATTTTACTAAAATTACTTAATTATACAATTTTTTTAATAAAATAAAAAGGAATAAAATAATGAAAAAGGAATCAGTATTCTTAATTTATATGAAATTTTTCTACTAAAAACATTATTGTTTACATTTCCCAATATCGAACATTGATATAAAAGATGATAAAAAAATGTGCAAGCACAGGGAATGCCTGACCCATTTTATAGCATAACCATTCACGCTACTGTACATAAATCATACACCAAACATATTCATCCCTAACCCCTCGATGTATTTCCATTTTCCCTGTTATAATACAAATGATACACGTGTGGTCACCATACCACCAAAAATCGTCTTCCCCTCCTAGAACGTACCAAGACGCCTTCAGCAAGCGCATGATGCGCTCCAGAGTTCGATGTCCTTTCGCACACGAGGGAGATTCGGAAGCGAAATATCGCTCGTGCGTCAAAGAAAATGGAGGGTTCGAGCACGCGAACCAAAGAGCCGCGAAGAATAAACACACCCCAAGGGATGAATGGTTTGAAAGAATCTTGCCGAAACACTAGCGCTGAAAACAGCCTCAAACAAGGGTGAAACGTCTTCGGCAACCCTCGATTGATCGGATGGTATTTTAGTATCAAAAATTGTATTGGTGGTAGAAGGAAATAACTTATCGTAAAGCTTGCATGTCTTCGTGCACCGAATTAGAGATTCGCTTGCATGTCTTTAAACCTTTAAGGGTTTTTGGGTGAATTGAAAACCACCCCAAGCAACTTCCACACAAGAATTGGCATTTCTTTGTAAATTCATCCTTTCTAAGCTACGGTGAGGCTCAGGTTATTCATCCCTGAAACAGGATTCTTACCCACAGGGTGCTTTTGTTTTCTACTTTTTAAGGCAAAATGTTTAATAGGGGATGAATCCCCTAAAAGTATGCATTACGTACACCGATGCTGAAACAAATTCGCACCATTCGTCGCGAATAGTTTAGGACGATGTCTAAAACCAGGGGAGTAAGGCGTGCATTAAACCGTAGCGAAGAATATTTTACTTCACGAAGCATTCCAGCACACAAAAAACCTTTCGAAAGGATCCTGTCATTTTACAAACACGATCCTTGCAGAAGGGAAAACCTGTTAGATTAGAAGCCGGTCACTAGGGGAGAATAGATCTGAACACATTATGTAATGTTGAAGATTCGCATTCACTACACTAGCGGAATTGTCCTACATTTCAGCTTACGCCAGTGCTCTATAATTGCCCTGGCAAAACGAAAGGAAAACAAAAGATTTCCCCCGTTCACATTAGAGCGTGCACTGGGGACGTATATGCCCGAAATTCACCTCAGAACAATGGAGATGGAAATTAACCTCGTTTTTTTTTTGTTCAAAAATTTCTTCCCCTTTGACCTGATGCTCCGTGAAAGAAAGGCTTTTTCCCCAATCCAGTTTTAACCCTTGGTAGGCTTCATTCAAGGCTTTCAACAACCAACAATCGATCACGTTACGGTGAGAAAAGGTGTTCCAACAGGTAGGGAATACTGGCACCCTTTTCTTTACAAACACAAAACACTCCCTGAGGGATTGAATAAGATTTGCCCTGCTTTTAAGTGGCTGTAAAGGTGGTTCTGTTATTGGTACTTTCACTGATGGATATTCCCTCGAGCATCTTTGCATATTTTTTTACTTGTTTTTAACATTTGAATGTCACTTGTTAAGAGAATTTGATGTACAACACTTAGGGGAATGCTTCAAAAATACAAAAATTTATAAGTCTCTTCAGCAAGGTTCTATATGATGTATAATTGATAAGATGTTCTGTTCATCTTTTTGTTTTAATAAAGCCTTCACATTGAAAGCCCTACAAGCAGGGCTAAGAGATAATGTGGTGTAACTGTGACCCAGCCAATGAGAATCATAAGCTTTTTCCATCCATTAATTTTATGTCATAAACGTTTTCAACAAACTACCGCCTCAGCAAACAGTTCCTATACCTTTTGTTGCTACAATGTAATCACATTTTGGACACATTTTACTGTCCTTATCATCGAGGCTTAATCCTGCAATCATGCAATCATCCCATCTTGGGTCAATTCGTTCCCGACCACTAATCCCGATCTCGATCCAGGGCACGTTTTAATCGCGTCAAAACTTTCTTCCGCCGTTTTCCCTCTGGAGCATTGGGTCGAACAGACACACGCACGCACCCAGAGTTCAAAAGTCCAGACGCGCGCAAGTACGCTTATCAACGGTTGCCTACTTTCCCACCGTCAGCATCATCTTGTTTGCACAAGCTCACACTCACTTTAGCTCACATTTCTAAAATCTCCACCGCGCCAAACACTTCCCTGTCTGTTCTCGTCCTTTTGGGCAGAGAGCGTGTTATGGCCGATTATCAAATGTGGCGTCGTCTGGCTGTGCTGATAATGGAGGAGCTGCAATTCCATAATTTTCACTCCACTTCATTCAAGTTTAGCAAATGCTGCTTCTGCTTACGTTGTAATTCTTCTCCTTCCGCCGTTTAGCATAAATGGTGATAAGGGAAGCGAGTCGTCGGAAGCATGCACGAGGTTTCCGATGCCACGTTTTGGCGCTCTGGTTCAGGGCTGTGATTGTTATTACTTCATCGGTCACTACTACGAGACATTAGCAGCAAATATCCGAAAGATTCTATCTAAAAAAAATAATGTTCATAAAGTTACTTCGAATACTTCATACAGAGATATCAGAACTTAAAGTAAATGGTATTGGTAGCGAATAAGAATTCGTCATATTCGCAGATACACAAGATTTCCATGTTGATAGACATAAACGTTTTAAAAATAAATTTCCCTCGAATGCTACAATTTAGGGTAATGCATGGAAATTATTCAACGATTCCGTGAAGTGCATTTTTATGTCCCATAGCTTGCAGGCAGGCACTGCGAAGATAAACGAAACCTCAACCCGCACAAACAAAGTTGTTGAGTCGGCGCACTGGGTTTGTTTTGGTTTTTGTAGACAGCCGTTCCACGGCCACGGCCTGACGGGGTACGCAGCAAATCCCACTGAGCGAGCAATACAAACCAAATAGAGCAATGACTGTTTCAACGATTCAGCAAACATTCTCTGGCAAAGGATACCACCTTCGCTATTACCAACAACATTTGTGTAAGGAGGAATTTCTATCTCCCGCTTATGGACGACGTTTTTATGGTTGGTTGGTGTCTGAACGATTTCTCGGAATTATGTGAAGGACTTTCGAGCCAATTCCAAGAACCACTAGCACTGATTGGAATATGTAAGGTGAATCTGAAATTGGATCTGGCCTTCTAGCCGGTGTGAAGCTTATGTAAGATTGTTTTTTTCTGCATCGGGGATATCGGGTTATGGTAGAACATTACCATAGCGAAGGCGTTTCGCTGTTTGCTTGCAATTCATACAGGTGATCCAATAGATCCTACCCAAGAACAAAAATCCTCCAAGAATCAGACATTGGATTAACTTACTTCGAGAAGGTTAAGTTAAGCCTCAACCGATTCTCAGTCAGCAGCTTGTAATTCTTCCCAACATCCACAGCATATCAATTGAATTAGCATGTCCTTTGTCGTTTGTTTGACAACATAGTGTAGACTTAGTGGAGCTACAATTTATACCCAAAACACGTGCATCCCTTACATTAGGTAATGTACAGGTTACAACACAAGCGGATAACACCCCTCGCAATATTTCATACTCCCCTGTTGCAAACCATAACCGAGAGCGCAACAGGAAGCACTGGAAAGGAAACGGTGTACACGTGTATACAAGGATGCCAACAACGCAAGGGAGGACCTGCGTTAGCGCAACCTACTGCCACACATTTATCCTCCGTCCCAAGAAAAGGTACCCTCTACCCGGTGTCTCACCCCACCCTTCAGGTCCAACCAGCAGCAGCACAAGGACATTACAATTCGTTTCTAAACAACCCCTCCAAGAGTTTAGCTGACGCACTTTGCCGACTTATCCCTATTTCATCCTTGCTGTAGCACACTACCACACAAACAGTAAACTCCGTCCCGCTGCCAACACCCTCTCGAATGTCCTCTCGGGCCTATATCGTATGTTTGGGGCTGTGCGTGTGCGTATCCTTCCGCTTGCGGTATTGCGCAACTGAAATGTACTTCGATCAATACTTTACGAGGCAAACCGTTCGTTGCGAGACCGGAAAATGTCAACAAACAACACACCCATGGTCGGATCTGCGCGTGTCCGGCACCGGATGGGAGTAGTTGTGGTGCAAATAATGAAAAGAAACACACATTCTCACCAGATTCAAGAGCCGTACGATGGACGGAATGATGCGGCGTGGGTTTTTGGGAGACTATATAGTCCCCAGCAGCTGCGATAGAACGAGAACAGCTCGGAATCGGTGACCGAGATGGAGCAACAACACAGCAACTGAGCAAGATGAAAATCCGGGAGTATATACGGGGTGAGGACATAGTTACAGACTCGTGAGGAAAGTTGTGGGGGGATATGTTTAATAACAAGTTCTGCTTCCTCCAAGATACACCCCGCCCCCCGAATGCCTCCCACAAACAGTCGGCTTTGGTCGGTGGTAGAAAACATTCCATTTAGTCATCGCAATGGGAATTAGTTATGAAAACCGGGTGACTCATGTTTTCGGTCCAAAGCTTCTCGGGTGATTGTGGAGGATGGGATTACTGCAAACTTTGTTGGTATCTTGTTGTATAATTGAATCAAACATATTAGAAATATGTTTCTATATTTTGGGGATCTCCGATCAATAACAAACATATTTGGGCACTGAGACTGAACCCCCACGCATAACTCAGCTGAAAAATATAAATGGAAGGCTACAAAACAATCGAGCTACTCAATTAAACAAGACTCCGCTGGAACTGACTTACCACTGAACCTTAGAAAATTTATATTAAACACACTTCTTATTACATCAGCCAATTCTACAACCATATGTGTTTACTCACCTTTCTGTGTGTGTCACGCTTTTCACGCTATATAAGTTCGCTACCCGGTTGCAAACTAACTCTGACAACGATGAGATGCGGTACGCAAACCGACCGGGTTCAATTATATCATTTTCTTCTCCACAAACTAACGGGGGCGGTGGGGTTTTATCGACCACCACACACACACACACGCTTATCCCACACTTCCTGGCCGTCCAAAACAACAACAAAAAGCTGCCGGGGAACCAAAGGTCGTTTTCGTTCTTTTCGCACTGCGCGAAGCGTCCTAGGCGCGATTGTGTGCTAAGCCCCCGCACCGCGAAACACTAAAAACCCGCTGTTACGATGACGTACAACGCGCGGTTATTACACGCGGACGCAGATATTCTACGTGCTTGAGTGTGTGTTTGTGTTTGTGCGCGCGTTTTGCCTTTTGCGTCCGCTCGCGCTTCGATCAGATGATTTTCCTTTGTTTTGATTTTGCGCCCGCTCACACACTAAACTCGCAACCCCAAACAACCAATATGGCGGCGGCAAGTGCGCCTGCTGCGATGCGGTTTCTTTGTGTTGTGCTTCTTCTTCTCGCTACTCACTGACACACACGCACGCGTGTGTTGGAAAGTTAGACAAAAGGGGGATGAATGCGTGCCCTGTCTCGCACACAGGTTCGCTTAATTTATCGCCTACTTCTATTAACACACAGCAAGCAGCGCCCTGTTGCGTGCGTTCTTCTTCCCCTTTACCGTTCTTCTGCTGCGCTGTGTCCAGCTAACCTGTTTACATCAATGTTTCGATACTGTACACACGGTGCTTTCCCGACCCAGAGAGGGGATGTTGGGGGTTGATATAGCACCACCAAAAACTGTACAGCTGAGAGATTGTTGCAAATAGCTCCTTTATCGCACTATTGCCAGAACAACTGTTTTGCTTTCTTTGTCTCTTACATAATAGATATCGAGCTGTGCAATAAACAATGTATCTCTATCTTTTCCAACTCGGTACGTCAGCTGTCCAACACACGTTCGCACACACGCACGCAGGGTTCAAAACTTTCCACCGGAACCTTTTCGTTCTTTGCCCCTTTTCCTTTCAACCTTTCCTGAACCACACACTTTGCACTTTGGTGCAATTTAAGCGCTTTGCTTAAAGATTGGTTGTGTCAATATTAAATTCTCGTCTGTTTCTTGTGTTTCGATCAATATGCAAATAAAAAAACACACACACACGCTTACACCAGCTTTTTCACCGAATATAGCTTCTCTTCCAGAAAGGATCCGTAAACAATGTGACGATACTTTGTTCACCACTTTAACCACTTTTCAAAGAAAAAGGAAAATGCTGCAAATGTTTATAGAATTGTTCAATTTTCACTGCTCAATATTATCACTTTCGGCAGCGACCGCTTTGCGGTGCGTCCGTACTGCTTGTTTGATTGTTTTGAATTGAATTCCAAGATTCTCGCGACCCATCGCACTGCTGTGTGTGGGAATTATCATGATCGAGGTGTGCAACGCACACTCATACACTGCGCTCGGTTCCAATGAGTGTGTGTGTGTGTAAGCTCAACTACCCAAGCGACACTGTAAGAGCGAGAGTGAGGAAGAGCGAGAAAGCGAGAGTATATCACGCTGAGGATGAGAAAACGAGAGCAAACATCATGTTTACAATTTAGTGCTTATTCGCATACCGCAATGCAATCGATGGAAGGGTAAGAACGGTAACGCAAAGAAAACCACGAAGGAGAGCAAATGAAATCGAGAGCGAGAGCGCGGTATACTGTGCGTAACAGAGAAAGGGAACACGAATTCCATTAATCGAGGGGGTTGAAATGATGATGCTATAGCACAGGGTAGTTCTTGAAAAAAATATAAACGCACGCACACTCGTGCAAAGGCGCATACGAAATCATTCAACGTGAACGAATGAATTTAGTTTTGTATGCTAAAATTTGTTCAGTGAAATAAGAAAGTATGGCGGGAGGAGATGGAGAGAGGTGAGAAAAAGATGGCGTCCTTCCTTTGCATCCTCCCGTTTCGAACAACGAAACATACAAAACAAAAGCTACCCTTTTACATAAAACAATCCGGTGGGGGCGCATGCGCGCGCGCGCACACACTGCACAAAATCGGCAAATGATTTCCTCCGGTGGACGCGTATGTGTAAAATGTTCTCGAAAAGCACGAGCGCTTGTAAACAACAACAAAGCTGACTTTGGAATTACAAAAAAAAAACATTCTAGCTTGCTTGGATGAAAATGTGTTTTAGATGCCGGGGAATGAAAATGATTCCAGTATTTTCCCAAACAAATTCCAACTCGGAATAAAAACAAGCCGCCATAGCATATCGTTCCCACGTGGCGTCCAAATGTGTCGCCACATTCTGGGGTTTCGCATGTTTACAAACAAAGCGCCAACATGGGATGCGCTGGCGATGGATGGGTGAGCATAAAAATCGATAACACGCCAAGCCATCCTCGTCTATTGGAGCAGTGGGTAGGACGGGCGCATGTCACGCATGTAAACGCGAACCCCTGATGCCTGCTATGCTGGCAGCATAGTTATGCTGCAGATAAATCAAACACTCCCCCCCCCCCATCCAATGTCAACCCCTCCCGGTGAGTTTGGGGTGAGTTTTGCTGGGCCTCCATTCCCGCGAGCACATGGTTGTTGTTTTGTTCGTTCGAATCGAAACAGCGTGGTTCTTTGTTTGCTGTGGCCGAGCAGCTGTGTGCGAGTGTGGTAGTGAGCGAAAGACCATCTTGTACACTGTAAATTATTTCCATACAATTTTTATGCAACTTTACTGTTTTTATATTTACCCCATTAAAGTTATAAAAGAAAACATCTATAATATGTTTTCCTAAATTTATTTAGAATTTATATACCATCTACCTTTAGTGACAATGTGGCATTTAGTGCTCTCATTCTGTTCGTAGGCTCCACAGCTTTCGTAACGATCGTACAACGCGACTTCGGTCCCTTGTTTCGCTTGAATCCGCTGCGATGAATACAAATTAGTGCATTTGAATATTTTGCCACCATTAAAGGGATTGGTACGGAAATAGAAACCCAAAGCGCTCGAAGCTTTTCTAACAAGTTGGCTGAGCTTTTCAACCGATGGGTTCAATAAACCTGTTGAGTGAACTGTCCAACTATGCCGAATCCCATGTAAGGAAAATGTTAAACTTATTCTTTATTATTCCATCCAACACGATGCGGCTTCAGCATGCGATGAAGCGAGATTTACACTAGATGAAGGCTTTATTATCTCTTTAAGAAAGCGTCTTACAACTTATGTGCTAATTTACTCCATGAATTACTCGCCTAACCGTTCACCCTGGGACATGTTTTTGATAAAGAGGCGAATGCTTTTGTTGGTGAAAGTTTAAAATATTTGATGCATAATACAACAAACGTGCGGCGATGTAAGTTACTGGGTGCAGTTATTCACTGGGGCAAAGGCTTACGTTCTCACTCACTTTTGTAATCTACTCGAACTGGACATGATGTTTGTGATTGTTAATGTTTGGAGAATAGTTCCTAGAGACGATTTTAAATGTATCAAAAGCTGAAGAAAAAATGTTTTTTCACTATATGCTGGGTGCAAGGCAAATGCTTGATCGAGACAGTGGCGTGGTTTTCACAAGCTTTAGCACTCGCCGTTAATCTATAAGCTCTGTGTAAATTATTTCCTATATTGATTTAGATGTTTGCTTTACCGTGTCTGTATGTCTATTTGTACGGATTGTTTTTTCTTCCTTTTTGCTTTATCTCTCTTTATGCCGATCGTGCGTCAAACGGTGCTCGGATCAAGTACGGATGGATGCGTATTTACTTTGCTGGTAATGTGCATGTGCATTACTAAGGTGTGTTGGGTAATATTTACACACACCGGACACATTCCACACTCTCCGGTCCGGTGATCCAGGCTCTTGTGCAAGAACAGTATGTTTGTTTTTCCTCTACGAAACCCACCACCTTTTGGCAGAAGCAGTAAGGGCTGATAATTGACACATTTTGGAGACAACTTTCATACCGGGGCTTTCCTGACAAATTCTGCCCACATGGCAGATGGCAGATGGAATCCCGTTTTGAAGAGGTTTTGCTATAGCTGCAGCTCTATGGATGTCTACTACTAGCAATGGACAGAAAGATTGTGATGATTTTTTCTTTGCTATACATTAAAATTGGAGATGTATTAATTGAAGTTTAGCGAAGACCATGCTATTTCCGTCAAATCTAACGACCTAATCAGCAACGCTTTACCAAGAATGTCAAATGCCAAAATAAAACCCCAGACATTGAAGAGATTATGCATCGCTATCATTACACGCTTTCAAGTACAATATGTGAAAAAGGGTTTGAAGTATTTATTTCCATTCCTACTATTCTAAACTAGCTGCAAACTTCGTAAGCTACGAGCGAATGATTGTATGCTCACCAAAGTCGATAAAATATCCAAATGTTAATGTTTTGCTTTAAGCATACTGCTGGCTCATTTTACATTTCTGTGCTCCAATTAAAAAACAATCTGTGCGCAAAACCGTTTTTTCGCCTCAGTAAAAGTAAATTATGTATAAAACATTTAACAAACACAAAAGACAACACAAAACCTCACAACACTGTTTGCTACATCGTTTTGTTTCACCTCCTTCACTTTGATCGTTGTTTTGCTACAAAATATCTTTCCGTCAGCTTCCGAACTTCGTGTTTTTTCAATAAAATGCTCAATGTGCAACAACACGCCAATTCCTTAACAATAGTTCCGCTAAGCAGCATCACAATAAAATGCTCATCGAAATTAATCGCACCGTGCTTCAATTTTTGTGTGATCGAGATTATTCCAGCGTTTACTCGAATTTCGATTCCGGCAGTAGATCGTACCAAGCCTTAATGCCTTGTCCACTCGAAATGTCCGGATCGTTAAGGGTGAGTTTTTGCTAAAAATTAAGAATGATGTTTAGTCCTTTTTTTGTATTTAAATTGTAATTTAAATGTCACCCACCATCCCAATAACAGGGCTGCCGAAGAATCCTTTCTGCGTGCACACTGTCACCTCCAGTTCCGAGTTGACCAGCTCCGCATTGGAGATGATGTATTCGAACGTGGTGTCAAACACGGGATCGCAGTTATCCTTCACCACATTCGTCTTGCGTTTCGATTCCTTCGACCGGCCTGGCAACAGATACAACTTCACGTACGGATCCGGAATGTTGCTAGGATCTTTTAGCGGGATATTGTTGATCTTGTGTACGATCACCAGCAACCGTTGTCGTTGGACACTGAACGCAACCGTCAGCTGAATCCGGCCCAGTCCTGCCGATCCGGCAGAGGATGTAGTGCTCGGACTGCGACGTAACAGCTCCGTACCACCGTCACTGAGATTCGGACTACGGGGTGGCGTTGCCATCATGACCGTGTTCAGTGTCGACACAACGAACGGTTCCTCCTGGATCGACATCTGTTCCATAATGGCTGAGGTGGTTGATTTGCGCGAGTCCTGCTTTCGAACGCTTCCCTGATGGGATAAGGCCGCCACTTCCGCGGCATTTGAGTCGGACGTCGATTGTTGGTGCTGCAGCCCGCTGGTCGATTGTGAACCGTGTGATGTCGCTGTACGGATGGAGCTCGTACGCGATAAGACACTGTCAGCTTCGGAAGAGGGTGCCTTGTCTGGGGTGGTGGCTACCGCATCCTGCTCCCGATAGCGCTTCAGGATGCGCAAGGACAGTGACATAATAATCTTCGTCTCGGGACCTGACTTTTGCAGTTGGAACGGTTGTGACATGATTTCGAGATTTTTCTTCTCCATCAGTGCGCTCAGGATGTACGTGAGCGAGCCGATCGTGTTGCCCGTCTTCTGGTCGATCACTTTCAGCTGCAGCGTATCATTGTCCGGATTGCCAACCAGGAAGGTGAAACCCTGCTCCCAGACTGGCGCATCCGTACGCATCTGTACCGAGGTCTGTTCGTTCTTTTTGCCCACCGACAGCACCAGGTATGGGTCCGGTTGGGATTGTTGTCGTGCTTGCTATAAAATGAAATGAAATGGTTAAAAGCTGTCATAAAAGTACTAAACAATTCACAAACTTCATACCGGTAAGTTCTTAGCCGAATCGATGAAAACAGTCAAAAGAGCGGTGCTCATAGAGGTTACACGCAGGTGTTGCGTTTCTTCCAGAGCTTGTCTCAGATCTCCTTTGTCGGAGCTCAATCGGAACCATGTCATACGAAGATGCACCAATCCATGCTTGGCCTGTTCCAATGTTAGCCACTAAAGGGTGAAGAAATAGTTGGTTTAGTCAACTTTATTTAAAATTAAGCCTTTCAAGGTCTTTGAGCAAACGTTTCTAAACAAATAATGTGCCTAGCATAATTTATAATTGACTTCTTTTGAATTTTTATAATGAATTAAAATGAGTATAATTTGAAACATTGGCGATCACTATTTTTTCCATTAGTGTTTAATATAAGAATTAAAACATAATTTTAATAACTCCAAATATATTCTGGAAAACCTTATTTTTGAATAACAATTAAAAATGCTACATTTTTCAAAAAAAGAAAACATTTGATTTAATTCACTAGCTCTAGTGAGTTTGACAGCCCTGAAATACTCACCGTATCGATTTCACCGTTCTTGGTAACGCTGCTGATTTCCACAGTCGCTCTGTGACCATTGCGACGAGAAGGATTGTAGAAAATGACGGAAAAATAACATATCATTTACTGTTTACTGTTCTACTATTTTTTTTATACAACTGTTAAGCCATAATCATGCAAAACGTAGTACATGATAGTTTTAATGAGTAAGTGTATCAAAGATTGGTTAGATCTGCCAGAGATAATAACATATTTAAACTTTTGTAATGTAGTATTTACCCAGCAAATACAACAGAACAGAATAGTAAATTCAAAATACATGCGAGTACTACAAAGTTTCTTCTGCATTCATAACAAAACCATACAAGCAGAATTATTGCCTTAATGCAAATCATAAGCATAGCAAGATGCAACAAAAGAACATTGCTGGTGAGGAAAACAGTAGGGAAAATGTTGATAAAAACAATTGTTGCGCTTAGTAATCGACATAGTTAAGCAAACGAATGAAATGAAAGCTTTATTTAGATGAAAAAGTGTTAAAACATAATTCAATAGAAGAATAGAGTTAAAAGTAATGAATGAAAAAAAGTTCCTGGAAAATGTGTTGAGGCATTTCTTTAATGAAACTAAAAGCATAAGACAAATATGATAACGGAAAAACTAAAAAAACAACTGCTTAGTTATAACTTTGTGAATGTTTTATAATGGAAGTTGGCTCATGAGTTCGTAAAAAAAAACACGTAAACACGAAGTACAACATGAAACAGTTGAAAATAGTGAAAAGGCGCAGATAGCCAGAAGCCATGATACAACAAACGGCGCAAAGAAACGAGCGAAAGATGAAAACAGAGCACTGGCCCTGCTAGAGTAAAAGATGGAGACATTAGGTGTAGATTATTAGAGTTATAAAAGAGAGTAGAGAATAGAGATATTGATGTGAGTGTGTAGCGGTATAGCCGATAGGAGAAATGATTGTATTGCTTGCGAAATGTTTGTATTGCTTTCCGAACCTTCCTAGTGGGTCGTGGTCACCGGTTCGATCCCAGTCGAACAACTTTATGCCAATCAACGTTTGATGCGTAACGTCAACACAGGCCTGTCAACGCGGATTGTCGGTTGGTCGTTTAAACGCGTTGATGATGGTATTCGATGAGTCGGTTAGCGTCGGACGTAATTAGATGGGTGGAGCGGATGATGGGAAAGGATCACATTTTTGTTTTGTTTTTGGTTTGGCATTTGATAGTCGACAGTGGATTAGTACATTTAGTACGGTTGATGGAATTCGATAACGGTCGTGTTTTGTGGAAACGCCAGGCAGACGAAAAAAAAATGCGCATACGTAATACGACACGCACGGACAAAGGAGCAACGAGAAGCGCGAAAAAATTGAGGGGGAAAAATAGACAGAGAAGAACGAGAAAAGAAAGAACATTATTTCGTTAGTGCTGTTAGTGGAGGAGCAGAATTCGTTCGATTAGTATCCGCTAATATTTGACAAAGGTAAAGTATCGGTTTGAAGAAACAGTGATCTGATTTTCTGCCCATTTTATGTGTGCTTGGTGTGTAGAAAACAAAAACGTAAGCTTTTTAGTGTATTTATAATACAGATAAAATGGAGACAATCTTTAATCACACCCGGTGCAGTGTGGAACTCGTTTATGTTCACAATTGTCTGCACCACACAGACTGTAGGTCAAAAGGTGCGCACAATTGTCTGAAGTGCATCAAGATATTTACAAGAAAATCCCACATGGTGCATCATACACATCAGCCGATGGCGAAGAGAATGGATGTAAGCTAAAGCTATCAGACTTGTGATGAAACGTCTTCAAAGGTTTTGTTGTATGTACAGCTACGAATGGTGAGCTTTTGTGAATGTCGGAAGTCTGGTAAAATTTTTAAACATCTCGCTGAAATTCCCTAGCGCTTCATCTCACACCTGTACATATCGTTGGATTAATGAGGTCAGCAGACACGCACGCCAGTATGACAAATCAATCAAGCACTCGACAATACACGCCTTACATACACGTTCCATGAAAAGGATGATCCCGGCCACGCACAAAACATGAACAGAGAACAAACAAATAAAAGTATAAAAACCTCGCACAGACACAAGGCAAAGAAACAGGAAATGTGAACAAACGTAAGAAAACGTAAAACCAAACGATAAAACAAAAGCAAAAACTACAGGAAAAATAACATCATCACCACCTGCCAAGGAAATCGTCGTTCTGTACCCCGGGAAAACCCGGATCCCAATCCCACAGGTTGAGTTCAATCTCTTGCCTGAGTATGGCATTGACTTCAGCCTAGAATAGTAGACTCAGATTAGTTTAGGAGTTGTCAGCTTCTGGTTGCTTCTTGCTTATTTTCCTTTGTGAATAACCATCCCAAATCCCAACTATTCTTGAGATACCCAGCTTTTATTTCGTCTAATTTAACTTTCATACCTCGACGATCGAGCTCGACGACTCTTCGAGGAATGATTGTTCCTTCAAAAATGGCACAGTTATGGCTAAATAGGCAGGACGAAGCATCATGGCAGTCAATCAACAACGAACATGTGTCTATTTGCAATCACAGCGCCTGCACTCGTATCATAAAGCAGTAGAACGACAGCTAGCATAACGGACCAACATCACGTAAACGTAACATGAACTACTACAACCATAATGGCAAGCAAGGCGATGAGCAAGGCGCGCATTCCTTACTTAGATGCCATTTTATTTTACTTCAAACGCACTCGAACACTAACGGAATCGAACGGAAACGCATTAGTAACATGGGATTAACAAAACATAGAGAAGAAAGTACGGAAGCCATTTAAAAAAAACTGCAACTTGTTAGTAGATAATGGGTACTTAATGCGGAATTAGTACAAAAACAAAAACGAATGCGTTAATTCATAACTATACACACACAACATAGAACAAAACTCATACAAATTAATCAACAGCATTAAAACGATGTGGAAAACAAGCGATTACATGGAAACTGAACGAATGTGATAAAATGTGGTGTTAGAAAGAAAAAGTTTTAAAGAATAAAATTTAAAAAAAACCCAAAACCATAACCTCCCAGTACGATGTACCAACAGAAAAAACAAACGAAAGAAAATCGTTTATCAGATGTTAAAAAAACCAAAACCACCAGAATCATGGGAAATTATAGAAACGGAAAGGGAAAAAAAGACTAACAACGTATAACGAATTGGCTCACCTTCCCAACAGTTCATCATCGCCGGCGTCCTCATCGTTGATCACGACCTGAAGTGCTTGACCACTTTCCGCGTGGATAAAGGCCTGCAGGTTATGGGGAAGGTGTTGGTCGTAGTGGTTTTGGAATGAGTGGTTGGCGTAGAAAGGTAGAAAGTATCGGCGGGATATGCGGAAGTTCGTGACGAAGGATGTCCCCCTCATGTGACCAAACTGTTCGGTATGTTTGTATATACGTGTGGGGTTTTACGGAGCAATTCTTGAAACGATCTTGACCGACAAATAACGAATGGATGGAAGATTTTTTCTTGCGAAATACTATCTCAACTACAGAATTCACCCGGAGGAGTTAAACTGAACCGAAAACGGTTCAGGATACACCAGATTTAGCATTATGAATTTTAATGAGCCATAACCGTTTGGCGAACTCCGAACTCGACAGGCGCAAGGTCGCTCAAATCAAGTCCATAACGATGCCCGAGGGATGCCTCCCAGTGCAGTGGCATTGATGGTAGGGTTTTTAGAACCTGTTATTGCTCTCCATTCCACAATGCCACAACGTTACAAATAATGTCCAAAAGAAGAACGCTACGCTAAGAAAGAACAAACAAAAAAAAAACGGTTCCCGTCCATCACCTGTCCTGTCGGTATGTCGGTCGAGTGTTTGCGATAAGCACTGAGGCATTGGTATGGCTTCCATGCCTTGTCCCAAGCAGCAGCAGCAACAGCAGCATATAGCAGCATGTAAGATCATGAGAAGTCGTGGCGTGGCGTGCAAAACGCGGTGCATACTCACGCAGTCCACGACCGTGGTAGAATGTTAAATAAACAGAACAGTAACATCGTTGGAACGTAGGAAAACAAATGTTGCAAGCATTAATAAAGAGTCATTTAGTGGTTTAACGCTATATAGCCACAGAGCATTGTATCTTTGCTCTACCTTACTCATGCACGGCCGCCTGCAGCTTGCGGATGGCAAAGAATGGAGCACATTCCTACAAGATGAGTTTCAACATACTAAAGTGCTCGGCAATGGATCTCCTAACTACAGTGCTGGTGATGATCTGAGAGCTATAGGTGGCTTCATGTGGAGATATGTACAATGTCGTAGCTCATTGGTATTATGTCCCTATTCGGTTACTGCTCTATCGTTGGAGGCAAACGACATCAAACCAACTGCCAACTGTGTGTTGAGAAGCATTTTCTGTCATCCGAATTGCATAACTTTAGGCGTTTTGTTCTACAATCTGCAAGCTTTTTAATTAGTAGACATATTTTTGCAGTCCGTGACGCTATACCTCCAAAGTTAATCAAATCGTATGGCAGTATTACGTCCTTTACGACTTGTTAGCGTATCACCCTGGGTGACTTTTATTTGTACACACGAGAAAACACACATTTTACAACACTTGATCATGCAAACTGCACTCCCCCCACAATTAATTGAATAACTCGTGGACGCTTAATACTCATCACGGGGGTAAGGACAAGAGTTTGTGGAACATTAACAACAGTGATTCATGCAAATACGAACACATCCTCCGGTGCACAGACGCGATCAACGTGCACTGTACAGCCCAAACCAAACAACGGATCTCCAAACGTGGGGTTCGAGGTTGGCGTGTTAAATTGGATTTGCGCTGAAAGTTCGGTAGACAAATCGGTCCCTTGGCTAAATCAACCCACTGTCCAACCGATGGACACCTGTTACGCTGGCGGTGCAAGCAGCTAGCGGTACTGCAGATTTTAGCATAAACAACTGTGCACCGTAAGTACTGTGTGCCAAACATACTGGCAGTAAACGAGAACGGTGACGACACTATACTTAACGAAGATTTGTAGTAAAGACCACCGAAAAGGTATCACATCTCTCTACCAGCCGTTTTGCCCCGAAAGGTTCACAGCTCAGGCTGCGTTCACCGATGTCCTATTTTCGGTGCCGAATCTTGCTACAAAACAAACAACCCCACAGGCACGCACATTCGGAATGGGCAACCATTCCGCGAAAGGTGTTCGCTCGATGTGACCACTTACCTCGCACCAATAGTCCCACTTCGGGTTGACGTTGTTGTCGATGGTTTGCGTGCGGAATTGCTGTGCACCGACGGAAATGATGGCGTACGGGTCCGATTTTCCCTTGCCCAGCACGCTGATGTCCTTTTTCATCAGGTCCTTTGCCTCGACGACGTGAATTCTGAGTACACCCTGAAGAATAACGGCAGCGGCAGGGAAAGAGAAGCAATAAATGACGTTAACGAGTATTTTAGCATATTTTGAAGTATTAGCTTATGACAGGAGTATCAAATGGAGTTTAAAGGCATCAGCATTTCGATTCACATGTTTCACAATTATTTAGCGATTTTGAGGATAAATAAATATTCAGATTTCCCTAAAATTGTTAGTAAAACGAACAATACTATGAAAGACGAAGTGTTTACAAATTGGAAAAGAAAATCTCGAAGAAAATATCCTCACAATTCTCCAGCCAACATCTTCTAATTCTATAAAATTACAATCCATTTTTCATCGTTATCCCCGTTCACAAGGGTCAAATTTCTGGTGATATATTAAAATCACTTCACCATTGGCGAGAACGCCCGCAGCTCATAAATTGCGTGATTCGTCAACCGGCTAATACACACCATAAAACTTATCCTCGGCGAAGTAAGCAACTAATTACCCGGCTCCCAACTTCCACCTCCCGCCTCCCTCGTCTTACCTCAGGCTCCGGCATCTTCAGCGACAAAGCCGGCACACCGTCGCTTAGCACGATGGGCAGCTTGTTCGGCAGCACCATGATGGCGGCCACTTGCTCGACGATAATCTTTCGCAAAATGTCACTCAACCCCGGCATGTCGAGCAGATCGACCACCCCGACCAGGTTGAAGTCAATGTTCGGATTGTTGAGGAAGAATATCTGCAACCCACCGATGAGAGGCATCTGGGAAATCAGTGGCTTCATGATGACGCGCACCGTGCCGTGTATTTGGAAGTCCTTGATGCCACCCCGCAGCCCGCTGAGCGCAAAGCTGATGTCACAGTCGCCGGCATAGAACAGATCCAGATCCATAATGATTTCATTGCGCGACACATTCTTATCGTACACCTTCACGCCGCCGATCCGTGGTGGCTGTGGGAAGTTTGGATAGAAAACAACGGACAAACAGCACAATATAATTAAAGCAAGAAACTTTGTGCACAGCAAACTTTGCTGCAAAACACTTACAATCGTTCCCAGGATCATTCGGTCGAATTTGAAGCCGTTCAGCTTGTAAGCCGCCATGGCTTGTTGGATGTTCGGTTCGATCGATTCCTTGATGAGATTTTTCGCATAAAAGTTTGCATTTGGCCAGACTTGCTTCAGGATCTGTGAAATCAAATTACATTGGTCATCGAACGCTGGGAAAAACTTTTGCTAATATTTACCCGGTTGAGCCATTCGCAACGTTCCACATCTGGGAAGAAGACCTATTTATAAGCAGGAGAAAAGGATTACAGTAGAATATGATTTTTACCTAATTTAAGGATATATGTTTCATCGGTTATTTACTTTATGAGAAAAAACTCTGTTATCATGTAAAAATTAATCCTTCAAATATTGAAGTCACTTACGAAATAGTAAGTATTACAACAACTTTACCTACGACTACGACTTCTCTTTTGTCCATTTGAACGACCTAGATGAAATGCATGGATAGGAGTATCTGTTGTGTCGTCACTCAATTAAAACAAACGAACACGCACAATTACACATTAAAAAATAGTTTATTCCTAAAATCTGACACACACGAAACAAGATACAACGGCTGTCTCCAGCGGACGCACAAACGAGAAGGAGAACCCCACATGAGAAGCA